>CM045762.1:158444440-159124038 GCA_025200525.1 Camellia lanceoleosa | reverse complement strand
TTTCTTTTCGGAGGGAGGAGAGGTCTAGTAGATCATCTCTCGGTGGTCAAGGGCTACATTTCATGGTCGAGTGGCTTGGCCATTTCTCGAGCCCTGCCTTGCTGAGCCAAGTAGGCTAAGTGCCTCGGTTCGAATCGCCAACCACCTCCGCTTGCTCCAATTTTTGGCATGCATCTTATTTCCTCCCCTTTTAAGGGACACTGTGGTCTCGAGAGACCAACTTCATGGTCGACCACTCCCTGCCTAATGATCGCTTTGGGGCCTCTCACAAGGCGCTGCCCCGAACCTTCATTTTGCATCGGTTTTTCGTTCATTTTTGGCGTGGACCTCGCTTCATCACCAGAAGGTCGAGAAGGGTGGGAGGCCAAGAATTGTTCCAAAGAACCAGTTATATCCCATCATCGCCTCTCGACGCCTGCTTTTCTCACTCCAAAGCCAATGTTGACCACCTTAGGGCCACTTTCCTCAACCCTAACCCCCATATTTGTGATGTACACATCCTGAGGCCACCAATATTTGGTGGCCAAGAATTCCATTTGACCTTTTGAACCCTTTGAAAAGTGGGTTGTTCTCTCCCGTTCACAGCCAATTTTCAACCATGGTTGTGTTGAGGACACATGAGGCCACCAATCTATGGTGGCCGCCACTAATCATATACCTGACCCGACTGTTTTACCCTTGGCCGGCCATAGGGGAGGGCCGCCACCGCCAGCCTCAATAACCAAGCCAAAGATCCTACACTGCACATCACAGATATGCACTTTATTCCCCAGATTCTCAGATCCGGGGCAATTGAGGGAAACTTGGAGGATTTCCTCCTTTTTTCCCCCTGTTTCTCCCCCTCTTTGGCCTATATAACCAGCACCCTAGGTCTGGTTTTTGGGTTGGAAAAATTGGCTTCAAGCTTGCATTACACCCCTCCCTTATCTCCACACTTCCAACTCTCCAAACCTCCTAAATCCTACCTCATTTCTACACCATCACCTAGCATCACACCACCACTCCATTCCAGCAGCTTGGAAGGTCTTCTCAGAGCTTAAGATGCAGCATTTCTTGGTCCAAAGGTTGTCAAAGAGTTGGTCTACAAGGGTGAGTTGCTTTCTCCCTCTTTTGAGCTCATTTTTGCATTATTTCTTAGCCCTTCTTGCTTATACTTTTGAGCTCCAGCCATAACTGAAAGTAGCATTTTTTTGAGCTCTATTTCATCTTTTATTAAGGGCCTCTCACTGTTTGAGGCCCCCATTTGGTACTTACTTCATTATCCCTCTTATATGTCATTTCCTTGCATGTTGTTTTTGGCCTATATGTAAACTATTTTGAGGCATGTTTTAAACTGTGAAGTAGCTTATTTTGAGCCCTTATTAAACATTGTTGAAGGGCTCATTACTGTTTGGGTCATCCATGTGCTACTTGCTTTGATATCCATGTTTTACCCCCATTTTTGCATAATTTATTAGCCTATTGAGCTTCTATTTTTGGACCTTGGTCCGAACTGAAAATGGACTTTTTTCGACCCCCTCCCCATGTTTCATTAAGGGTCAATTTCTGTTTGGAGCATCATTTGTATACTTTGTGTTGTAGCCTCTTTTTTAGGTCATATCTTGCATTGCATTTTGGGCATAGTTGTACACTGTTTTAGGTTCGGCCATTAACTGTAAAAAGTCATATTTTGGGTCCCTCTTCAACATTGTTGAAGGGCCCTTACCTGTTTAGGACCAGCATGTATCAGTTGCTTCTTTATCTCCATTTTGGCCCTTATTTTGCATAGCATTTTGAGCATACTTTATCTGTTTTTGGGGTTTGTTATAAAGTGTAAAACATCATATTTTTGGCCCCTCTTCAATATTGTAGAAGTCCCCTTCTCTGTTTAGGGACAGCAGCTTGCACTTGCTTCATTATCTTGTTTTAGGGCTGTTTTTACATGCTAGTTTTGCCGCATTTGCGTCCGCTGTTTGGCCTTGATTTAAACTGTAAATATGCTTTTTTTGGGGCTTCCTTGATTCTGTCTTTACACTTCATATTCAAATTATGCATGCATTGCATAGCTACAGGCCATTTCATGCGCCAAATTTCATGTTTCGGGACTCGTTCCATGCATTGGGTACCATTTCACCATGTTTTGGGGCTGTTTTTCATCTCATTTTGCCTCTGAAATTTGCATGCTAGTATGCCATTTTTCATGTTTTGCCATGCCTTGTTAGAGTGGCATTCCGTGCCTTAGGGTCGGTCATCGATTTGCGTGCACGTGTGCACGCATTTCGAGTATCTCATTTTCATCTGATGGCCTCTTGTGTGAGTGCGGCTGAGGTCCACTCATGTTAGTGTAAGTCCATTATGCATTGCGTGTGCCATTTCATTCCATAGCATTGTATATGCTAGGTTGTATGTTAGTGCATTGTGTATGCCATGTTACCTCGTGCATCGTGTATGCCATTTCATAGCATGTTGCATGTTAGGATGTATCTTAGTTGCATTTCATGCATATCATGCATATTGCATTGTGTTTAGGATAGGAGTTACCGGTGCACGGAAACGAGGTGCGCTTGCATCAGTAACGTAACGTATCGCACCCCCCACCAACACTGGATTATCCATGATGGAGCTAGGTCTTGTTGCGTTTTCATGTGCATTCATTTTATATTGAGTTGTGCAATTCGACTCCTCGGCCATTATGCATCGAGATGCGTGATTGGTGGCACGAGGATCGAGGCATGCATACATTTGTGAAAATACATTGCTATGCCCCTTTCCTGCTCTGTTGCGAAAAATCAAGAATCGCCAGCCTTCCGAGGCTTACGCTTTCCAAGAACAATTGCAAAACAGAGGCTAATTGGGGCATCCTAGTGGATTTCCAAGGTAGCCTAAACATACATCATTCATCGTAATCAAGGCGCCCGGCTTGCATGCTAGTTCATTATTTTCTTAGTTAATTTGTAAATTAATTAGGAATCTGTACATATTTGGACTGTATTATTTGGACTGTACTATTCTTTTATTCGGGACTATATATTTATTCGGACCCTCTGCGCGAGGGCATAATTGTAATAAGTGTGCGTGAGTGTGATGTATGTCTTCCAACTCCACGTCTTTCTTCCCTTTCATTTACCTGCTTATGATGGTTAGATTATGGCATGTTTCAATTAGCATACAGTATGATAGCATGTTTATATTCATTCATCTGTCTTGCATGCACCGAGCTCGGCGCATCATACTAACTGCATTTGTATTTCAATTCCAAGTTGAATACATGTTAGCTGTAGCATCTCATATGCCATGTTTAGAATAGCCGAGCCTGCTATAGTTGCATTTTTGCATGTGTTGCATTAGCCATTTCTGTATACTTAGGATCATGCATGGATTTCTAATTAGCTTCTGTTTTGGCTTGGAGTACTCGGTGAGTTTTTATGCTTTAGCATCCTTGCATGCGTGTGAGTGTTGCCATGAATAGCATGCTTACCATGAGGCTATGTGCTTATGTGATATAACTGCCTTGAATGCTTGTGGGTGAAGGTTGGATTATTTGGATTGGAACAATTCATCAAATGTTTGTTTTAAGCCCACTAGACAGTGGCAAAATCATGTTTTCTGAGCCCACCCGAGGGTGGAAAAATCCGCATTTTAAGCCTACTTGCGAGTAGCAAACCGTTTTCACAAATAAGCATGAAGTGTTTTGTTCCAATTCAGACGACTCAGTCTATACTTGTATGCTGTGCGCATCACATAGTAACCTAGGCTAATAACTGGAATAAGAACGCACAATGTTTTCAAAAATAGATATCATGGTTAGTAGAGGCCATTTTGATCGGCGAAGGGTGCTCACGAAGTGTCTTTCCCTAATCGTATCCAAGTTCCCGAGCCGAGGTAACTTTGGTGATGACTACACGTGGCCTTAGGCAACGAGTCGTGGTTTCCTAAATTTCCCAAAATAAAATATTTAGGTGGCGACTCAGATTCCGCAAACAGTCCATGTTTGGCACTTCTTTCAAAAATTTGTTTTCTCAAAACGATTTGCCGGATTTGGACTCTTTGGTTCAAGATTAAGAACCGTGACAAAAATCGAGTCCGAGCTGTAGCGAGGTCCCCCGTGGGCTTGTTACAGTGGCGCTTGACTACCCGCTGAAGAAGCTAGCGGTGTATCTTTCTGATGATGATGGTTCGCCGTTGACTTTGTATGGTTTGAAAGAAGCTTGTTTGCTTGATAGGTCTTGGATTCCATTTTGTAGGAAATATGGAATCAAGACTCTATCTCTTGAAAGATACTTTTCATCGTTTGGTGATGATGATTGTGTTCTTCGGAATCATGAATTCATGGCGGAGGAGGAAGACATCAGGGTAGATTAAATTTTTTGATTTTGGTCCAATAATTAAACCTTAAACCACTAAGATTTCAATGAAATTATTATATAAATAAAATCCCCAAACACAATCAACGGGTGGTTTAAAGTTAGTTTAACTCTGGAGTGTTTGGGATGTAAGTTTAGGATTAAAATAGTTAATAAAGATTTAAAAAATTAAAATAATTAATAATTCAAATTATAATTAGTTTAATTTTTTTTTCAACCATCAAATTAACTACAAAAGAACTTAAAAATCATCTCAAATAAGACTTTTTAATTAGGTTAAAATAATTAAAAAGTCAACTAAAATAGTCAAATTTTCAAACGAGTCATTCATCATGATTGTATTTTATTTTGATTTGGGAAAGTAAATTTTTAATTTTTAGATTAGTACTATTAATAAGTTGAACATATAACTTCTTCCTTCAAAATATTTAGGTGTTGGCATGCTGCCCACGGACGAAGGCAAGGAAGGGCTATGGATGTGTTTTAACTGTTGGCATGCTACCATTTGTATTTTCATATTTTTGTAATTATTTTACTTCTTTTTATATATACGCAATTTTTAGTTATTTGATTTTGAATTTCTATTTCACTTAAATATTTTTGTTTCAACTTGGTTTGGGGTATCTATAAAAGTCAAAAAATTATTAAAAAAGTCAAAAAGTCCATACTATTTGGGGAAGCCTATAAAGAAAAATTATTATTTTGCCCTTTGAATTCAATTACCCAAAAGATAAAAAGTTAAAAGTTAAAAAGGTAACAAGAATAGAAAGGTCATTTTGATTTTATTACGATATTTTATTACACATTTGAATCAAACTAAAAGATTGAGTGACAAGTGTGTTTTGCCATTGATATTTGTGTTTCGAACCACAACAAAAACTTTGGTCTTAGGTTATGTGTTTCTCATATTTTATTATTTAAATCAAACGTGACAAATAAAGGTAAACGTTTAAATGGGACAAATTACTGAATTTATAAAATAAAAAAAATTAAAGAGAAAAGGAAGGGTTATATATAAAAGATTATAGCATAAGTAAAATTTCAGACAGGGCAAATTAAAAAAGTTTTTCAAAACTATAGGTTGCTATGCAATTTTACAAGATTTGAGGGGGGGGCAGCTGGTGGCTTGTAAATTTAAACCCATCAATTTTTTCTATACAATATCTTTTATTTTATTTTGTATAGTACAAATATTGATGATTTTAACCGAAAAAATAAAAAAGCATACTCCACATCATGTCAAATTATTAATTTTTGCATATATATATATAGCATTAAATGATTTAATTTGTATTGTGCAGTCGAAGTATGAAGTATTCAAGAAAAATGTGGAGCAATTTAGTGGAAGTAGCGGGACAGAAGATTTTATGGTGTATGATCGACCTCCTTACGTTGAGGTATGTTTAGCAAACTAAAAATTTCATAAATTGTATTACAACTTTTATACTGTGTTTGGTTGGGGGTTTTGGGAAGAGATTTAGAAAATGAAAGGAAAAATGTGTGTGAAATTAAGTCAAATGTAGGTATATTTTATTCACATTTCCCATTCTATTTATATTTCCCTTTATAATTTTTTTTTTCAAATCTCTCAATCAAATACAACGTTAAGTTACGGAACTTCTTCACCTTATTAGGTATATTCTTGGTAGCCAATTCCCAAACTCAAATTCTCTCAAGGGAAAAAATAAATGACGCTAGGCAATTTAAGTTGAAAGCTGGTAAAAATTGTTCAGCTACGAATGTAGAAACAGAGTAAATCTAAAATCCTTTTCTACAATGAAACTAAAATCCACAAGAAATTCAATGCAAACCAAAGTTAATAGAGTACTATGAATTTTATGTTTATTTTCTATTTTTAATATTTACATAGTATAAGAATAAGATGGAATTGATGGACGGATATCAATCTTATTTGGTTATGTATGTTGTCAGCGATGAAACTAGAAGACTATCACCCTGTTTTTGTGAAACTAGAAGACTATCACCCTGTTATTTGTCAAAACATTTTAAAAATATATATATCATTTTATACATAAAATGGTCTCCTAGTATAAAAATATATATATCTTATTATTCTGTCATCTTACCTTCTTTTTCTATTTTACACCAAAAAAACGTTTTTATCCTATTAGAAATTGCTTCTATGATATTTAAATTTATATATATATATATATATCATATTGTACATATATGTGTGTTCGTATATATGGTGAACCCTTCCGGTAATAAAATCTTAATTTCGTTCATGTATGTTGTAGGTAATATATGAAAATAAGTCGGACGGAACTAAGATGCCTCTTATTGGGGAGCTTCTATTTGCACACTGTAGACACCCCATTTTTGACCGCCCTTAAGACTTGGGCACTACTGATAGTTTACTTGATGTTGAAAGTTGTGCAGTGCAAAGATTCGATTCTTTCAGCAAGAGAAGAGTCAAATCCTAATCTCACACCCCATTTTGGACCAAAGCTATTTTGAATGGTTTTTAGACCCTCTCTTTCAAAATATTTTTGAAACAAAGCTCCCACGATGCTCTGAGGCTCACATTTCGTTAAATGTTGCGTTTTTCGGTAAACCGAGCAAGGACGAAGTGGAAATGAATGAAAAAGAGATGAAATTTTTGAAAAATCTTTCAAAACACGTTGTTTAGGGGTTTGGAGTTGAAGAAAATGAGAAAGGAGAGAAGAAAACTAGTTTGGGAGAAGTTTGGCATCAATCCGGTCGGATCGAAACTGCGCGGCTTCACCAAAACAGGCATAACTTTTTGCACAGTTAGAATTTTGATGCAAGGCTGGCGCCATTGGAAAGCTAACTTCTGTGGCTTCAATTTGGACACCTGGCCGACCACTTTTTTCCTTTCCAACCATTGGCCAATCACTTTTCTTTCTGGGAGACCACTTTTTGTCCTAAAAAACCAAAAAAAGTAGCTAGCCGACCAGTAAAAGTAGCTGGCCGACCACTTAGCTGGTTGGCAGCTTTCCTTCAACTTTCTGAAGATATTTTCCTCTAGCTGCCAGCTGGAGGGCACTAGAGCCATCCTCCATACACGTGTATGGAGGGATTGCCTTGAAGCTTAGCTTCTCCTAGAAGCTTTGGCTTTTGTCTTCTATAAGAGGGAGCCTCTTCCCTCATGCCTTAGGTTCAAAAAATCAGCCTTGAGCCATACATATAATCTATATCTATACATCTTCATTTCTCTCTTGTTTTGTGCCTTGAAGTGTAGATTTGTCTCACTTTTGTACACAAACACACACTCAAACACCTTGCTTGTGTTGCTGAGGTCCCTTGAGGTTATTTTTGAAGTTCTTGGACTGGTTTTGGTTCAAAAAGGTTGCTGGAGTTGCAATAGTAAAGGTGGTCATCAAGGGTGAGTCTTTAACCCTTAAATCCCCCATTCTTGCTTAAGCTTTTATCCCTTTGTCACGACCCAAACCCGTCCCTATGGGTTTAGCACCGTAACCGGATAGTAACCCTAGGTTACCGAAGGCCTGCTTAACAGTAATACAATAATACAGAGTACAGGGGCTTGGCGGAAGCCAATACAGTAAATAAACAATGTCCAATAAGCTGTGACAATCTATATGCCAAAAGATTTTTCATTCATTTATACAGAACAGTACGAAACAATATGCATATCATATACAACCAGTCAGAACAGAGACTTAATCCCCAATAAACGGTATAGTGCAAAATGTTCAGTCTATACAGTGTTATAAAACGGTACAGAGATAGACGGGGAAATAAGAACACCCCTAAGCCATAGCTTGGCAGGCTCGGAACCTCGCAGTGAGGTACATTGGTTGGCTTGACAAAACTGGAGTTTACCCCGATGCCTCTAGCTTTGATCCGGTGCCTGTACACCTACATATATATATGAGCAGTGAGCTAAAGCCCAGTGAATAACATAATGTGTAAGGAGGTTTAGAATGAATGTCCTTACAGTAATGAAAACAGTTCATTAAATCAGTATTTCAGTCTTTCAGTCAATCAGCCATATGTGGTACATCCATTAGCATAACAGTAAACAGTAGGTCTTAAAAGACCGAACAGTAATGATGGCCATCAATCAGTAAACAGTAGTGGTTCCACGAGGGAACCGACAGAGATCTCTGTAACAGTAACAGTAAACAGTGGGTGCTAAGGATGCCACAGTACAGTTCAGAAATAAAGGACATACATTCATTCAGTAAATAATACCAGTTCAGTAAACAGTTCAGTATTCAAAAGATAATCATTTGAACATATCTTTACACAATTGTTACTCACAGAGTTCTGGGCTACAGTGAACTAGAGCGTCTCCTCGGAATGCCAACCCTATACAGTTAACAGATTGAACACACACTAAGCTATACAGTTGGGAAGGATAATAATTAAATCCCTAATTTGCCTCGGTGTGTTCTACATCTATATCCTCTTTAAGATGCCTTAAATATGCCCTAGGAATGCCTAGGATGGAAAGAGGATGCAAAGATGCACTTTTGAACACTTCACAAAATTTGTTGGAAATAGGGGTCTCGCCGGCGAGATTCCTCCGCCGGACCGGACATGTAGACAAAGGAGCTCCGCTCGGCGTGAATTCCGCGCCGAGCGGATGGTGCTACTGATAAAATGCTGGATGCTCAAAATTTACGCTCGATGCTCGCCGGCGTGAGACAGCTCCGCTCGGCGAGATCCTCCGCTGAGCCGGCGTCACAAGCGCACCAAGATTCTGAGAGCTTGCAATTTAAGGTCGAGCCACCATTCCGTCGCTCGAGCGTAGCTCAAAGTAAACGGTGGTCGCTCGACCGTAGAATCCTTCGCTTGAGCGTAGAAGCCAAATTCTGGAATTTCCATATTTGCCTCCCAAGCTCAAACCAAGCATTCTACAGCTCTAAACTCGACCTCTTGGGCCCAATTTCTGGAAAACACATCTAAACTCAATATACAACAAGTTTCAAAGCTCAATTTGTGAAATCAAAGCCCAAGGGTGAGTCAATTTAAATCCAAATGCAAACCCATTTTCATGAACATGAAGAACATGCAAACATGCATGAATTCAAATCATTTCAAAGCTTCAATTTGATGCTCTAGTGAGCCAATTGTTCCAAAAACAAGTTGAAAACATGGACCATTGCAAATTTATGAACATGCATGTGAGAAATGATGGATTACAACCTCAAAACTTGTCAATATGCACATGCATGCAACAATTAAGCTCTAATTCAACATTACTAGACTAAAACATGCCTTAGCTCTTTAATTTAGCATGAACCATGCAAGAATGAAGTCAAATGCAAGTTCAAGAAGGTAAGGTCTACCTCAAGTCTTGAATTAAAGGTCTAGGAGCTCAATCTTGGAACACTCTCTCCAATTCCTTTAATTTTCAACCCAACTCTTATGAACTCAAGATGAAACACTCACTTCTCCTACTCTCTCTCCTCTTGTTCGGTGGTGAGCTCAAAAATGGTCAAGGATTGTTTTGTTTGGGTGTATAAGGCTCAAGGATATTATAAGAAAGGCCCACTCACAATGGCAATAATGTAAATAAGTGCACAATGCAATTTAACCTATTTTAATCTAATTTAATCGCATTCAAATCACATTTTAATTAAATACACCATAAAATCATATAAATTCTAATGGTCCTAAATCATTAATCAATTTCCGGTTCGGCTGCCGATAAGGCCTTCAATTATCAATTTAAGCACAAAACATGAACAGATCAATTAACAATCAACAGATAGAAAATGCATATACACAAATACAACACCAATCAATTTCAGATTTCATCGATACGGTTCATTATTTTGATTACTTGATTATCAATCATAATCAACCTCGGCCATAAAGAATTAGCGTTTATCGGTAAACAGTGGTGGGGGTTATTACACCCTTCTTGCATACGTTTTTAAGCTTGACTCTTAACTAGAAAAGTTATGTTTTTGCATGCTTAAAATAGTTGTTTAAGGTCACTTTTTCATTTGGGGTGATTTATTCCCTCTTAGGCCTTGTTTTGAGCCATCCATTTAGGCTCTTGTTGAAGCCTTTGCATGACCTTTCTTCCACTGAAATCCAGAGGATTTTCAATGGTGGGAAGGTGGTTTTGGAGTCCTAAATAGGAGAGGGTCATCCCCTCTCCTTTGTGTCTTGTTTACTAGCTTCATATGCTTCATGTTTGAGCACCTTTGTTAAGTTTATGTTGGCCATATCTTAGCTTGTATTTGTGGTTATTTTGCTGTGGCATACCACTGTTTTTACTTGGTTTGGTCGCCCCATGCATGGTTTATACACTTGTAGTATAAATCTTACAAACTAGCTTTGTGTGCCTCATGTTTGAGCATGTCTTTCTAACTTGTTTTGGGGCCATCTCAGTAGGTTTTTGGTGTTTTTTTAACACGCCTTAGATCTATTTTTGCTTGGTTTGGTTGGCTCTTGCATGCCTAATACACTTGTAGTGTAAATCTCTTAAACTAGTCTTGTATGCTTCATGAAGTAGCATGTCATTCTAGCTTGATTTGAGTCCATTTCAGCATGTATTTGGTGATGTTTTGCTATGTCATACCTCTGTTAGGGTTTGGTTTAGTCACCTCTTTCATGCCTCATGCACTTGTAGTGCAATTCCATGAAATAGCCTAACATGCATCATGTTGTAACATGTCATTCTATCATGTTTTAGGCTTAACTTCAAGAAGCTTTTGTTCATGTTTTAACATGCTTTAGCTCTGATTTTGGTTGTTTTGGCCATGCATGCCTTGCTTTGTATAGCTCTAGTGCATTATAACTTGTTAGCTTTGTGCATCAAGTCCATTAGCATGCTTTATTTGGACTATTTTAATGATTTGGCATCATTCATAATGTGATTTCAGTTCATGTTTCATGTCCATGTATTCACATTTGTCACTCATTCAATGCGTTGGAGGGTCTCCTCATTTATGTCTTAACATGAGTCATTGTGTATGCTTTCATGCTTTTGCTTGCGAGCCATCATTTCAGTGTTTATTTGGGGTTATTATGCCATGAAATAACTCTGATTTTTGTTGCTTAAGTCATTCCATGCTTGGTCTTAATAAGTGTAGTGCAATCCACCTTATTTGCCTTGTATGCATTGTGCCTTATGCCCTCCATGCTAGCTTACTTTGGCTTCCTTCCATGCATGTTTTAGACTCATTTTAATATGTTCTAGGACTGTTTTGGGTTGCCTTTGCCATATTTTTCATGCTTTGTATAGTCAGAGTGCAATTGGCCTTGCTAGCTTTGTGTTTTGGTGACTCATGCATGCTATCTTTGAGCTATTTAGATGATTTGGCGTCACTTAATACTTCATTTCAGAGCTTGTAGCATTGTCATATTCTCACTTCAATCATGTTTTAAGTGCCTTAAAGGGTTGTGCATTATTGCCTTGCTTATGGCCTAGCTTGTATGCTTGCATGCCTTGCCTTTTGTGCCTTTATTTTGGTGTTATGGCCACTGATTTGGGCATGGTTGAGGCCCACCCTTTTGGTTTAAATCCATTGAATATGTTTTATTGCATGTTGTTTGCATATTTATATTACATCACATTGAGCATGCCATGTTCATTGCATTGTGTATGCCTTATACCTTGTATTATATGCTTAGGTTACATCATTACATTATGCATGCTAATTGATATTCGCATTGTGTATGCTAGTCGCATGCATTAGCATTGTGCATGCCATTAGCCTTGTTAGGTTGTTTATGTTGCCTTGCATGTTTGCATGCTTAAGTCATATTACATATTTGTATGCTTGAGTTGCATTCCATGCTTGCATGCTCGAGTCACATTGAGTATGCCATGTAGTTGCATGTTTGCATACTAGGGTTGCATTACATTGCATTAAGCATGCCATGTTATGTGTTGCATTGTTGTTTGGAATAGGTGTTAGTCCAAACACGGAAGAATGGCGCTTCATACTTAAAGTGATGAAACGTGCCTCAATTCTCGATCACGACGCTCTTGATCATACATGATAAAGTTTTAGGCTTTATGTGTTTACTTGTGCATTCATTTCCATATTGAATTATGCAACCGCCTCTCGCCATCATGCATTGAAATGTGCGATTGGTGGCTCGAGGTCGAGAACCGCACTCCTTGAGTTCATTACATGATAAGGAGGGTGGTTGTGCACACATATGCTGCAAATACATTGTCTTGCCCTTTTTTGCTCTCTGCGTAAAACTAGAATTGGAAGAACAAATCGGTCACCGACCAGATAAAGTGGTTGGTCGACCACTTTTCCTGGTTTTCAACAACAAAAAGTGGTCGGCAGGTGGCTGGAGAGACCAAAAGTGGTCGGCCACCCTCCCACAGGCTTCCCAAGGTGGATTTTCAGCTTTCTGGAGCTTAGTGCAAGGTTCTGAGAGCAAATGAAAACAGAGGCAAATTGGGGTATCGCATTGGATTTCCAAACGAGGCAACTGGGCATGCATCCAGTCCTCTCCCTCTGAGAGCTCATGTTTTATTGCTTTCCTTAGCTGCCATGCTCAGATAGCTAGCTTATGCTTTGGTTTGTACCTTAATAGTTAATGTGTTTAGCTATTTCAATTTGTGCTATAATAATTAGTTAACTATGATTAGTTAATTAATTTGTTTTTGTAATAATTAGTTTAATTAGCTTAGATTAGCTAGTTAGCTTCTTATTCGGTCCCTCCTTCGAGAGGGCGTATCGTTGTAATAAGTGTGCGTGTGTGTGATACATGTCTTCCAACCCCCATTTCTTTCTCCCTTTTACTTACCTGCTTACGATGGTTAGTTTTAGGGCATATTTAATTTAGCATACCTTATGCTTGCATGAGTGCATCATTCATCTGTATTGCATGCACCGGACTCGGCGCATCATACTAACTGCACTGTATTTCAATTCCTACTTGAATACATGTATCAAGTTGCATTTTCACATGACATCTTAGGATAGCCGAGCCTATCTTAATTGCATTTTCGCATATGTTGCATTAGTCATTTTCATATGAACTAGGATCATGCATGATTTCTAACTAGTTCGTTGTTTTGGCTCGGAGTACATTGTTAAGTGTTTACGCTTTAGCATACTGCATGTGTGTTAATGTTGCCATGTTAGCATGCTTGCCATGAGGCTAACTGCTTATATGATATAATTGCCTAAATGCATGTGGATGAAGGTTGGATTACTTGAATTGGAACAATTCATTGAAATACGTGTTTTAGCCTACTTGCGAGTAGTAAACTCCAAACCGTTTTCAAACGAATATGCAATGTTTTGTTCCAAATTAGGCCATCCAATCTATACTTGTTTGCCGTGTGCATCACATAGTAAGATTAGCTAATTAACCAGAATAAGAACACATGTATTTTTAAAAACAAGATATCATGCTTAGTACAGGCCGATCTTTGATCAGGCGAGCGGGGGTGCTCATTATATGGCCTTTCCGTCTCGTACCCAAGTTCTCGAGCCGAGGCAATTTTGGTGATGACGGACACGTGGCCTTAGGCACGAGTTAGGGTTTCCTAAATTTTCCAAAAATAAAATATTTAGATGGCGACTCTATATCTGGAAAAGCAGTCAATGTTTGGCACTTCTTTATTAAAAATCAGTTTTCCAAAAATGATTTGCCGGATTTGGACTCTTTGGTGATTTATTGATCTTACATCGCACATTGTAAGATTAGATTCAGAACCGTGACATTTGAATCCAAACTGTAGTAGCTCAGAACAAAACGAGATTCGCGCCCCCTCGCAAAAGGCGCGCGGATGTCAGAGGGTTCTCGAGAGCGCGTCTACACACACACTATTTACCCTTATACACACACTTAATGATTTTTTTATATTACATTTTAGTCCTAAAATGGAACTACCAAAATACCCATTTGTTTTTCAAACTACCAAAAACCTAACCCTAACCCTAACCATCAGTCACCACCATCCTCCATGGTCAGCTCTCTTTTCCTCCATCATCGTAGATACACCCCATTTTAACCGACCCTAAGACTTGGGCGCTCTTTTGATTACCCAATGATGACAATTAGAATGTGTTTCTCATAAAATTCTCAAGAAGAAAGATGGAATTTAAGTTTTAATCCCAACCTTCACCCATTTTTGGCCATACTATTTTAGACCTTAAAACCCTCTTTTCAAAATATGTTTTTTTAAATGTTTCTACAATGTCCCAGCTCCTATTTCGATTAATATCTAAAAACATATTTTTATAGGTTTGGAATTGAAGGAAATAGGAGGGGATGGAAGAAAATTGGTTTAGGAAAGGGATGAGCATCAAATCGTTAAGAAAGAAATGAATAGCCTTCACCAAATTAGGCATATCTCTTTGTACACTTGAAATTTAGATGTGAGGCCACCACCATTGGAAAGTAGACTTTGGGGGCTTCAATTTAGACTCAAGAATCACTTTACACTGAGTCCAGATAAGAGAGATATACCCGTTTGAAGTTGGGCTTTAGAGTAGATTTTGTAGACCCAGCCCAAGATAGCCTTTACTAAATTAGGCATATATCTTTGTACACTTGGAATTTAAATTTGAGGCCACCACCATTGAAAAGTAGACTTCTGGGACTTCAATTTGGACCCAAGAACCGCCTAAAACCAAGTCCATATGGGGGAGATATGCCCATTTGAAGTTGGGCTTAAAAGCAGATTTTGTTGACTCGGCCCAAAACAACAATAGCCCATTTTTTTTTTTGGTTTTGGTTCGGTTGGGACAACCCATTTACCTATTTTCTGAGCCATTCAAGTGCATCCACTCATCCTCCATTATACCTACTCATCCCCCATTGTCAAAAAGAGGTTTTGTTTGCATTCATAAAGGAGTATCCCATGCAACCACCTTGAAAATTTTCCCTCCTATCACATTCTTGTCTCCCACCTTCTTTTTGACCTTTACTCTCCCTCATTGCCTATATAGAATGATCATATTGTAAAAGAGAAGAAAAGACCATGAAATTGAAGAAAAATGGGTGAGAAAAGAGTGAAAAAATAGAGAAAATTTGAGTTTTTGAGCCAAAAATATTCCTATCTTCCATATACATCCCATACCTTTCATAGCTACTGAAATTCCTCATTTCCATACACCAAAACCACTTCAAAAATTCTGATATAGCCAAAGATCAATTACCTTGATCATAAGGAAGAGTGTTTAGTGATTGAAAGTGTGAAAAACTAGAGAGTTAGCCACTTTCCACACCATAAACTTCATAATTTCGAATTGAGGATTTGAGAACACACTTCCTACACTTGAGGGTGATCAAGAGGGAGTTTGGGAATCAAAAAGTTCAATCTTTCTTTGGAAGGTGAATTTTTAGTCTTTCATTTTCTCATATTTTATATCTCATATTTATTTTCTTACTTCTTATTTCATAGTGTATTGTTATAATCCTAGTGGTTTGTTTAGCCCATAATTATTTATTTATTTTTATTTGCATGTTTTAATTTCATATTAGTTTTATTGTAATCTTGCATGTTCTACCTCATAATTATTTTTTCTTGTATTAGTCTCATATTAGTTTTGTTGTAATCTTGCATGTTCTATCTTATATTTGTTTTATTGTTTTAGGTTTATGTTGTAAGTTTGTACTTTTTATTTTATTTTATATTTGTTTTCGTGTTTTTAATCTAACCGGTAGTGGTTAGTTGAGCCACCTACATATTTTTTGTTTGTGCCTTTTCTTGGTTTCGCAACAAGACAGGTTTTGCTTGGCCTAGTTGGCCGGCCGGCCTATTTGGCCGGTCGATTAGCTTCTTCCAGACAAGATGGCGTAATCTCCTAATGTTAACCAATTTCCGATGGCGGTTCCAAAGAACATGAAGTTTTTATTTTATTTTATTTTTTTTAATTTTGAGTGTATTGTGAGGTTTTTATTTTGTTGTAATATTCTCCTCATCCCTCTCTAATTTGGTTTGTAATTATTTTTTAAACTGTTGTAATAATTCCTCGCCCCGCTTCTTTCTATCCCGTTCTTTTACTTGCTTTCTTTATTTGTACATAAACATCATATTTATTTTTCATCATATTCATGCTTTGCATCCATGTTTCATGCATCTTGATTCGGCTAAGTTTACATTTGTGGATTTAATCAATTCCTATGTGATTATGTGCGCTACCTCATGTTCTTGAGATGATT
Source organism: Camellia lanceoleosa (assembly GCA_025200525.1). Taxonomy (NCBI): domain Eukaryota; kingdom Viridiplantae; phylum Streptophyta; class Magnoliopsida; order Ericales; family Theaceae; genus Camellia; species Camellia lanceoleosa. The sequence continues at coordinate 159,107,590 of CM045762.1, read as the reverse complement.
CACATGTCATATCTTAGAAGCCAAATTTTTAGTTGCATCTCATGAGTGAATTGCATTAGGATTTTGTATATAAGATCATGCATGTTTTACTAACGTTGTTTTGTAGCTGTTCGCGGGACGTCGGTAAATATGTAAGTTTTTATGCTTTAGCATCCCGTTTGTGCGTGTTTTTCTTATTATGTTTAGCATCATACCATGTGGCTATTTGCTTAAGTGATAAACTGTATGAATGCCTATATGAATGTACGTTTTAAGCCCACTTTGTCAAGTGGCAAATTCAAACCCTTTTCGGAAAACAAACATGAAATTGAATTGTTCCAATTTGAGCAAACTAGTCTATACCTGTATGTTTCACATAGTAAATTTTAGGATTTATTCAATAATCAAAACATGAACATATAAAGAAAATAAAAAGTCATATCATGGTTTAGTAGAGGTCGATCTTTTGATCGGGTGAGCGGGGGTGCTCATTATTGACCTTCCCCTTTCATACCTAAGGTTCCGAGCCAAGCATCTTTGGTTACGACGAACAGTGGCCTTGGCACCGAGTCATGGGTTTCCTAATTTCCCAAAATATTAAGTGGCGACTCTGAGATCTGATGACGCAATCCATTTTTGACAAAATTGCAATAAAATGGATTTTTAATAAAAGTTGTCAAATCTGGACTCTCATCTATGTTTCACATTACACTTGTGAGACAAGATCAAAGAGATCTCGGGGGTTCAAACTGTTTAATGCGAGCGGGTAACCCCCCGGGCATGTTACAACCGCTGTTACCTCTTCTTCCACCACTGGAACTCTCTTTTATTTGCGAACCCATTGCCTTCTCGCTTCTCTTCCCCACCCCGTCGGGCATCATGGAATCACCTCATTGTTTTATCATTCGGACTACTAGTGTCGAAAGAATCGCCTTCGTTCGAAAATCAACCATCGAACCAATGAATTTGGTTCGACTATCAACATCCGAACAAAACACATTGGTTCGACCATCAACATCCAAAACCCCCTTTCGTATGCGAGTCGCCGTCGTCTTTCGTTTGTGAGTTGTCGTCGCCTTTCTTTTCGCGACTGAGAGGAGAGAGAGAGAGAGAGAGGGGTCGCGGTACGTCGCCGTGCTGCATTGTCGCCGACAAGGTGGTTGATAGCTAGGGTTAGGGTTAGGGTTTGATCGTTGTTTGTTGGTGTTGAAGAAGGTGTGTGGATTGGGAATGTGTGTATGGGGATATAACTGGAACAAAATTGTGTGTGATAAGTAAATTTTTTTTTTTTTTGGTGTGTGAATTAAGAAAGATGTATAAAAAGAGGAATGTGTGTGTGTAAATAGAACCTCCCCTCTTATTGTCTATGTATCTTGTGAAAAAAGACCAATTTACCCTCAGCGTTTCAAGGCTGGAGCCCTTAATGTTCTTGTATGTATTATGTTTGATCTCTCTCTCTCTCTCTAACATATATATAAGTACATACGTAGGTATTATTTATTTTAAAATGATAAAAAGTAGTGCCATTTTGCTTTTGTAGCTACGGATTTATGGAATTTTGAGCAATGGCCCTTATGTACTAGTATTAGATTGTGACATGTTCTGCAATGATCCAACTTTAGCTAGACAATCAATGTGTTTCCATTTTGATCCCGAGATCTCCCGTTCTCTTGCTTTTGTGCAATTTCCTCAAATTTTCTACAATGTTAGTAAGAATGACGTCTATGACGGCCAAGCAAGATCAGCTTACAAGGTGCACCAACTTACACTAATTACTGTTGGGGTTATACACATCCAGCAATCAATCAACACACAATCACAATCACAAATGGAATACAAATATTTATGTGGTTCGGCCCAATGTCTATGTTCACAGGAGAGAAAAAGAGAAAACCTTACTATGAACAAAATAAATACTAAACAGAGGAGAAGGAGTTTCTCACTTTCTCAACTCAACTCACAGCTCACATACACTTCTCACAACTCTTTTTTTTCTTCACTCTCCTGATCTCTATATCAACTCAACTCATATCTCTCCCTATTTATACACAAACGGGAGAGCTAACAATTACACTTGCCTACCAAGAACCAACTACCAAAATAAATTGCAAGCCATCAATACAGCCACCCCACAATAGGGTAATTAGGTTGAAAAAACTCCAGAAAATCTCTAGCCCAAATTTGCAGCCTCCATTATTAACTTCCAAAGCCAACTTCACATGGTGTGGATACTCATCAATTACTTTCCCTAGTATTTCCATAACAATATAGCTAGAGCCAAAGCAAGCCTTTGAGTTTTCTAATTTTTTGATAGCAAAACGATTAATACTTGGACCGAATTTCAGACAATGTGGCAAGGCATGGATGGGTTAAGACGTCCTGCGTGCTTAGGTACAGGCTTCTACTTAAAGAGAAAGACATTATTTGCGAGTCCTAATCATAAGGCTATGTGTATTTAGTTTGAGAAGCATTTCTATATATATGATCATTAACAGATAAACAATTAATATAATACAAGACTCACTTTTCAATACTTTTTTCTTTTTTAAGATGTTTTCCTTAATGAACCTGAAAGTAATTTTGGTTTGTCTAGCAAATTCATTGCTTCATTGAAGGGTATAAATGAACAAGAAGCCAATGGGATAGGACTGCTATCAGATATTGTTTCAAAAGAAGCAAGGAACTTGGCTTCTTGCACATTTGAAAATGGCACAAAATGGGGAAAAGAGGCAAGTACAAAATCTTACTGCAATGTTTTGAATCATTCTCAAACATAACAATACATTTTTGATGATGGTAAAGTTCTTGTTTCTTGGTAAAAAATAGGTTATTCTTATGATAGCTTGCTGGAGAGTACGTTCACGGGGTATCTTTTGCACTCTAAAGGTTGGTGTTCCATCTATCTTTAACCAAAAAGACTGCAATTCTTAGGTTGTACCACAATCGACATGAAGGACACCATGGTTCAACAAATGCAATGGAGCTCGGGATTGCTTCAAGTTGGTCTTTCAAGGTTTTGTTAGGAAAAATATATGATTCCCTACAAGTAAATCAATCAATGGGAATAAAAACTAATGCGGAAAATTTAAATCAAAAGCAACACAAGAATTTTTATGTGGTTCCCTCAATGTGAGGTAAGTCCACGGGATCGAAATCCGATTCCACTATCAACCAAAAGAGTTTCCAAACGGTTACAAATGAAACACGAATGGTCTCACAAAATCACCCTTAGGTGAATTCCAAATAAGCACAAATAAATAAGAGGAAAGACCTCACTAAATAGATGAATAAAAACCTTCAAAACCAGAGTTATAGAAGACCCAAAATAATTAACCCAAATCAAACGCACAATGGCTGCCGAAACCAATCCAGAGTTGAATTCAATCAAGCACTGTTGCTCCAAACCAAAAATCACCAAAGATGAATCAATGAGCACAAACCCCGAAAAAAGGATGTTATAGTAACGGCACCTTTTTTTTTTTCTTTCACTCATGAAAACTAAAACAGTATTTATATATTGTTCAATCGTGGTTTTGTTTTATCAAAACCCTAGTTGTTATCAAATTGGATTAGGTCTCCACAAATTAGATATAATATATAAAAATATATTATAACTAATACCAAACCAAATTAAACTCTTTTAATAAACCAATTGAGTTCCACACTCCAATAAGGAGGTATACCTAACAATTCTCCCCCTACCGACTTAGGTGGAGACATCAACCATACCCGCCAAAATTCGACACTTCAAATGTTTATCCCTCGACAAAGTCTTAGTCAACATATCTGAAATATTATCATCTATGTGAACCTGTTCGAGTTACAACAATTTCGAATCTAACATATCATGAATCCAATGGTATCTCACATCAATGTGTTTCGATCTCGAATGAAAAGTAGAATTTTTACTCAAATGAATAGCACTTTGACTATCACAATAAAGCACATACTTTTCTTGCTTCAAACCCAACTCTTGCAAAAATTTCTTCAACCATAACTCTTCTTTGCAAGCTTCCATAATGGAAATAAATTCAGCTTCGGTAGTTGAGAGAGCAACACATTTTTGTAATTTAGATTGCTATGACACAGTTCCCCTTGCAAATCTCATCAAATACCCCGAAGTAGATTTCCTAGAATCAATATCACCGGTCATGTCAGAATCCGTGAACCCATCAAGCATCGGCTTACCATCCCCAAAACACAAATACACCTTCGAAGTCCCTCGAAGATACCTTAAAATCTATTTTATTGCTGCCCAATGTTCTTTACCCGGATTAGAGAGAAACCGATTCACCACACCAACGGCGTGAGCAATATCCGACCTTGTACAAACCATGACGTACATCAAAGAACCAACTGCTGAAGCATAAGGAATTTTCAACATCTCGTCTTTGTCTTTCTCACTTGTAGGACATTTATTCTAACTAAGTTTGAAGTGACCCGCAAGTAAACAACCAACTGGCTCTGCTTTTTCCATGTTGAATCTCTCAAGAACCTTCTCAATGTAAATTTCTTAAGACAACCAAATCAGTCCTTCTTTTGATCATGAACAATTTTCAGATCAAGAATTTTCTTTGTCAGTCCCAAATCTTTCATAGCAAATAACTTGCTCAACTCCAATTTGAACTTGTTAATCATAAAAGAATCTTGACTCATAATTAACATGTCATCAACATAAAGCAGAATAATAATAAATTTACCATCCGGATTTTTTTTCACAAACACACAATTGTCCGAAGTGGTTTTAGAGAACCTACTATTCATCATAAAAGAGTCAAATTTTTTGTACCATTGTCGTGGAGCTTGCTTGAGACCATACAAACTTTTCTTCAATTTGCAAACCAAATGCACTTTCCCTTTCTCCACAAAACCCTCTAGTTGCTCCATGTAAATTTCTTCTTCAAGATCACCATGAAGAAATATGGTCTTCACATCAAGTTGCTCAATTTCATGGTTCATACTCGCAGCCATGCCAAGTACAACCCGAATAGAAGACATCTTCACAACCGACGAGAAAATCTCATCAAAGTCAATACCTTTATTTTACCCAAAGCCTTTCATAACAAGACGTGCTTTGTACCTCAGATTCTTGCTATCATTCTTCAATTTGAAAACCCACTTATTTTTCAGAATTTTCCTCTTTTTAGGCAACTTCACTAAATCATAGGTGTGATTTTCAAGTAAGGAATTCATCTCCTCTTCCATGGCCTTTTTCCAATCATCTTTCTTTGCATGCTCAATTGCTTCTTGGTAGCTCTCAGGCTGCCCTTGATCGGATATCAATACAAATTCATTAGGAGGATACTTTCTTGAAGGTTGCCGATCCCTTATAGATTTCGTCCACTCAAGTTGTAGTGGCGGTTCTTGAGTTGGATGCTCTTCCTCAATCTCTGACTCAACTTTATTAGGATTAACATCATCCTTTACATCTTCAATGGGTGACTACACATCTCCCCCATTTTCATCATCAACTGAAGATGAAGGAGATGGATCCATGTCAATTAGATTACTAGTTTTTGGCTTCGGTTGATCACTTTTGCCAAAGTCTTCAATTGTTTGGTCTTCAAGAAACACAACATCACGGCTTCGAATGACTTTCTTGTCGATCGGATCCCACAATCTATATCCAAATTCATCACGCCCATAGCCAAGAAAAATACATTGTCTTGGCTTACTATCAAGCTTGGACCTCTCATCCTGTGGAATGTAAACAAAGGCTCGACAACCAAACACTCCCAAGTGCTCATAAGATACATCTTTGCCAGTCCAAACTCTTTCAGGAACATCACCATTCAAAGGATAGGAATGAGACAAATTGATCACGTCAACCGCTGTCTTCATTGCCTCATCCCAAAAAGATCTTGGCAATTTAGCTTATGAAAGCAAACACCTTGTTCTTTCCATAATGGTGTGGTTCATTCTCTCGGCAACCCCATTTTGTTGAGGAGTCTTCTTAACCGTCTTTTGGTGCCGAATACCTTGGCTGCGACAATACTCATCAAATGGCCCAATGTATTCACCACCATTGTCTGATCGGATGTACTTCAATTTCTGCCATGTTTCTCTTTCAACCATGGCCTGAAAATGCTTAAACACTTCTAGAACTTGATCTTTAGTTTTTAGTAGAAAAGCCCAAACTTTCCTTGAATAATCATCAATGAAAGTAACAAAATAAAGTGCATCATTATGTGTTCTAACTTTTAAAGGACCACAAACATCCGAATGAATCAACTTCAACACATTTTCTTTTCTAGAAGCAACATTTTTATGAAAAGAAACTCTATGCTGTTTACCTGCCAAACAATGAACACAAGTTTTAAGATGTGTACCTTTCAAACCGGGTAGAAGCTCTTTCTTGAACAAAACTTGTAGCCCCTTTTCACTCGTATTACTAAGCCGCTTGTGCCACAATTCGGTAAAAGTATCATCTTCAAGTGCATTGACAACATCTTTACAAATTTTTCCTTGCATTGAATAAGTGTATGAGTCTTCTTGCACTTAGCCACCACCAAAGAACCCTTTGTGACCTTCCATATTCCATCACCAAATTTGTTGTTGAAGTTTTCATCATCTAGCTTCCCAGTAGAGATCAAATTGAGGCGAATGTCGGGAATATGCGTCACATCTTTAAGCAATAACCTACAGCCCAAATTTGTTTCCAAGCAAATATCACCCATGCCAATAATCTTGGACAAACCTTCATTACCCATTCGAACAGAACCATAATCTCCTTTGGTGTAGGTAATGAAGAAATCAATTCGAGAAGTCACATGAAAAGAAGTACCGAAATCAATCACCCAATTGCTCTCTTGGCCCACAAAATTGATACAATCATCTTCACAAATGACCATGAGATCACCATTGGTAGTAACTGTTGTTGTGTCTTCTTGCTTCTTATCCACACTTTTGTCACGCCTTTTCTCCTTGTTCTTGAGCTTTCGGCATTCTCGCTTCATGTGCCCTTTCTCATGGCAATAATAGCACTTAATGTCTTTCTTTGAAAAAGAACCATCTTTTGATTTGTTACAGCTTTGATCACGACCATGAGGAGTCTTACTCCTCCCCCTTGTTTAGCTTTGGTCTCTCACAACAAATGCTTCCGAATGAGAGGAACCCGCTGATTTTCTTCTAGTTTCTTCATTCAATAAGCTACTAGTGACTTGGCTCATTGTGACAACTTCATCGGGCACCGAATTACTAACTGTCACAACCAAAGTCTCCCAACTTTCGAGCAAAGAACTAAGTAGCATCAAAGCCTACAACTCATCATCAAAAACAATTTTCATAGAAGCAAGTTGGTTAACAATACTCTTTATTTCATTCAGATATTCCGGAATAGAGCTACCTTCTTTATATTTTAAATTAACCAACTTACGAAACAGAAAAGTTTTATTGGTGGTTGATTTCCTATCATAGGGGCTTTCTAATTTTTTCCATAAATCATGTGCTAAAGTTTCAGTAGCAACATGATGAAACACACTGTCATCAATCCATTGACGAATAACACCAACGACTTTTTGATTAAGCCTATTCCATTTATCATCTTTTATACCTTCGGTTTGCCACTATCACCCTCAATAGGCCCATACAAATCTTTACAAAATAATAGGTCATCCATTTTAGTTTTCCAAGTTACCTAATTGCTTCCATTGAAGCTAGACATACGACCCACATTCTCCTCCATTGATTTACACAAATAAATAAACCCCAATAAACCGTAAGTTCTGATACTAGTTGTTAGGGAAAATATATGATTCCCCACAAGTAAATCAATCAATGGAAATAAAAACTAATGCAGAAAATTTAAATCAAAAGCAATACAAGAATTTTTACGTGGTTCCCTCAATGTGAGGTACGTCCACGGGGATCGAAATCCGATTCCACTATCAATCAAAAAGTTTCCAAACTGTTACAAACGAGACACGAATGGTCTCACAAATCATCCTTAGGTGAATTCCAAATAAGCACAAATAAATAAGAGGAAAGACCTCACTAAATAGATGAACAAAAAACCTTCAAAAATCAGAGTTGTAGAAGACCCCAAAAAATTAATCCAAATCAAACACACAATGGCTGCCGAAACCAATCCAGAGTTGAATTCAATCAAGCATTGCCGCTCCAAACCAAATTAAACTCTTTTAATAAATCAATTGAGTTCCACACTCCAATAAGGAGGTATACCCAACAGTTTTAGCCCTCTCACATATGGTATGTCAAGGATGTCTATGCTTCAAAGCATGTGCTACGGAAACCTGACATTTACATACCACCAATCATTTGCTTTCTTGATATATGGAACTATCCCTCAGTTGTGCCTTCTGATCGGTATTCCCTTGTATCCCAAGGTATGTTCTAATTACATTCTTTATTTTCTTGATTTCATATTCTAAAATGATGGTTTGACAATCACATTATTGTATAAAGGTTGCATATAAATTTATTCCATATGCATAATCTCATGCTTTGGGGAACTAAGACTTGGGTTTGAAAGGGCCTCATTTGTAACCATTACATGGTACAAAGGATGTCAAGCCTTTTCATGTACACAAGGTGAACTAAGAAATGGTAAATATGGTAAGTGAACGCCGTTTATTTGGAAAATGATACCATGTAGTTAATTAAGGCCCATCAGTCCAAAACATTCAATTAAAATATAACTTGGTTAAGTTCGAAACACATTAATTTGAATCTAAAACAGAATAAGGGTTAGATTTATTAGTTTCATCAATAAACGTGTCAAGTACTTTCAAAATTGATAGTCTTAATCTGTTTTGCTCACAATAGCTCAAAAATGATATGGTGGAAAATTTATTATTTTTTAAGAATTTCCCGTGAATTTGTTCTGCTCACAATAGTTCAAAAATGATTTTGGTGCATACTAATTACATTTAAGGAATTCCTTATTTAAGAAATTTTTAAGGTTGTCTTGGTGAGTTTTAGGTGACAGTATGTGATTTAAAGATTGAGATACACTTTAATAATAGTCAAATTGAGTCTCACTACAAGAAATCAGCTTTTTGAAAACAAATTTATTCCATCCCTAAAAGTGTAATATTTGTTGGAAAAAACTTTAGCCAACCAATTTTCTCCGTCGCGAAATTTGTCTCCAATGGCTCGTCCAGAAAAGTCAAAAAATGAAAATTTTGCATTTGTCACTATGAATAAACTTTTAGAGACAAAAATATATGGTTACAAAAAGTTTTGATTTTGAGACAATCAAAATTTGTCTCTAAAAGTCTAATTATAGTCCAACAAACGGAGTAATTATGGAGACAAAAATTAATTTTTGAGACAATAGAAATTGGTCTCTAAAAATTTAATTTTTGAGACAAATAAAATTGGTCTCTAAAAGTTTTAGTTTTTAGAACAAACGAAAGTAGTGTGTAAATGTTATAATTTTTTTGAAACTAAAATTGGTCTCTAAAAGTTTGAATTTTTTTTTTTTATTTTTATTTGTAACAATTACTCTAAAAATACTAGTATGAACATCAACTTATATTCCTTTCTTGATTTCTTAACAACCAAACAAAAAATATCAAACATATCATCAGACTATCTGTTCATCTCCAAATTAAAATTCAACAACTACATGAAAAACAAAAAAAAATGTTCATCACATTCAAAGAGGCTTAATCAAAAGATATTTCAATAACAAACAAATACCATGATCTGATTCATTAGTATGTAATATCTTGATTGTATATTATAAACTGACCGAGATTTCAAAAGTATCATTTCCAATTTATAATGTTAGTGCCATAAGCATTGTTTGTAGCATTCAATTATTCAATGAACATATTATAATTAGAGTTATATCTACCTACATAACAAAACAACTCAACTAGCAAAGAGCTCCCAAGCTTCAAATCGACGCAAGCTTGGGGAACCTGTATAGAATAGGCCAAACTCTAAAATTTTACTGCTGAAACAGCTTCAAATGCTGAAACTCTGGAATAGCTTCAAAGGAACAGCCTCGTTATATGCAACTTCAATTTTACTGCTAAAACAATAAGGGGAAATAAGAGTATATATAAATGGAAAATTGAAAACAGAGGTTGGATTAATTCACCACATAGAAGATTGCAACACTAAAATCATACAATAACAAATCAGTCCCAAGATTCCAATAGTGTTATAGTATCAGCCATAGGATATAGTTAAGTTTTAACATGTAAATATCAAACAATCACTAACTTCACTAAAAACGCCACTTCATTCACATAATATTCTTTTCTTCTCTCTCTTGGTCAGACACATAATACTTCACTACAAACAAATGAGGAAAAATATGGAAAACCACAAAAATGTTTGATCATTCCAAAAAATGAAAAAAAAACAACAAAAAACAAAAAGAAAGGCATCATCTAAAACACCAATTTACCTCAATTAATGTAGTTACCTCTCACCAAAAAACACAAATTATCCACCTCTCAAAGTAGAAGAAGAATCATATTTTGACAATTTGAAAGACCAAGACTCATACCTCCCTCAATCAGTTGACACTCAAATTAAAAAATAAAACGCTATGAAGTTATCATTTATCTAGAGAGAACTTAAATGTTAGTTGAAATGGAAATAAGATTTTTGCACCAGCTTTATCACTTTTTGGGGAAAAGGACAAGCACAAATAGTTTTTTGCCCAAGTTAAATAAGAAAAGAACTTTACTGAACTTGGCACCTTCCTACTCTGATCTGGGGTATGTGATTAGTAACCAACGAGACTGCAGTAATATTATCACAAAAGTAAACGAATGTACTGCTAGCTAGTGTGTGTGATACATATATGAACCTTAAAGGAAGTGAGTGTAATTTGCATTTATAATTTCCAAGATTATAAAGCTTGAAGAAGCACAATCAAAGTAATCAACTGCTGTCTAACTACATTTATCTCCATAGTATTAGATTCACGGGTTACCTGAATATATGGGCTAGGACAAATATTTCAATGGTCCTACGACCAATTTCAGTAAGACGCCTTTCATCACGCTCAATGGAGTCCTTGTTGAAGTCCTCACCAGAACCCCCATCCTACAAGCAAGAATCGCAGAACCAGTGAATGAGTAAACAGTTAAATATGTTGAGAAAATATTAAAATATTGGCACAAACATGCAAGCACAAGTAAGAACTCAACATTCAAAAAATTATGTCATCAAATTTGCCAGATATTTTAAAAGTAACCCAAAAAGATGAATATGCTATTACTTATTCATGAGTAGAGTACATGTCCTTCAATGATTTCACTTGTCAATAGTGCATCAATAGAACCAAGATACTGATTGCTTAAATTCATATAGAGTATATCGTACTACTATATTCATCGGTAGTATGTGCATCAAAGAGCATATTGTACTACTATATTCAGCAGTGATCAAAATTACTTCTGTTAAGGACATAGACGAACGTTTCTTAAGTTCCTGACCCACTGACCAATTACAGAGACAATAGGAAATTCTGTCAGTAAAGCAAATTCTGTTAAACAGTAAAGCAAATTCTGCCAGACAGCTCTTTTGCCCATATGCAGTAACAGAAAAAGAAAGGCCTTAATGTCAACAAGAAGGGCCAAGGATGAACATGTTTTAGGCATTCAATTCCATCTAAAGCCATATCCTCCACTGAATACTAAAATATCCTTGTCATAGTTCCACCCCACTGTTTTAACACTTGGATAAAAATCGCATCTCGTCATCCCTGTCACCACCATCTCATAAAGTGAACCATAATGATCTAAAAAGAAATTTCCCATTTTCTACTACTGTTTGTTTTTACCTTCGTCACAGGTTATGCAATAATTTGGAATTTAAAATTTCTTATATTTTTCTCAAACTCCATCTTTTATTCAAAAACCTTACATCTGCAACATTATCTAATAAGCATGCGATCTCTCAAATTTCAATCTTCTGCTACATGAGATATAGCACATTTCGTAAATAACACCCTTCTTTGTATTTGTTATAAATTATAATAATGTGCTCAGGTAACAGATAAGTCACATAACAGCAGCATAAATACACAATCTAGAATATTTAGTTTTATTTCTACTAATTTTAAACCCCTTTCAACTGGAGTACTTCTCTCTTAACATCGTCTTAATGTCTTCATCTTATCGACACTAACACAATGTCTTGTCAATACTTTATACAACTTCATCAACTATTATCACATTGTCAATCTACATTTCTCAATAATTAATACCACTTAATCTCCAACAGCACAATGTCACATAATATCCAATAGCCTACCACTCCACATTTAAAGCAACACAACCCAACAAAATTGGTTGACAGTCTCTATGGAAGACTTCTGAAAGAACCCTCTTAATCCTAAAGTTTTAGCTAGTAAATAACTCCCAATTACTTGGTATGCAGAAGATAAATAGAGTGGATATTATATTTTCAAGGAATTATTGCCTCAAAAAACCTAAAATGTCAAATAACATAAATTAATCTTGTAGTTTTGGGAATTTTTAAAATTTTTGGTTGTACCCATGTCCCAATCAAGACTTAAACCATGCAACCACCCCTTTGGGGGTGGCAAAAATATACAACTAAAGCTACTAGGCAAGCCTCCAACATATCATCGCTTCGTTTTCTTAGACCCAAAAAAATATAAATGCAAATATAAATCAAAGAATTGCACAAGATCCCGGAGTCGGTGAAAGCATGATCAAGCAAAATGATTATGAGCCAATAGATATCAATATGTTTTCTTTTTCTTTTTCTATTTTTTTGGTCAAGATAAGGAAGGGCAATAGGGGAAGGGAAGTTACATTCACAGCAATAAGACTCAAACCCAGGCTTCACACCCGGTAATATTAATGTACGAGACTGCTTGACCTAAGCGTTGAGTGTTATTATCTATGGTTCACTGTGCGTTAACCAAAATCAAAGTGTAAACTTCATTTCAGATATGATCTACGAGAAATAAAGACTAATATGGAAGACCTCTATGGGAAACTACAGTGTTAACACGTTAACATGAAACAAAGCGTTGAGTGCACCCAAGTATCCACACTACCTGCAACACATAATAAAAGAGGAAATGGAAGAAATTTCTTACCCAAAACATAATGATACAATTTATCAAATACATTAAACATATACAGCACCAATGGTTCATATCAAAAGTTACACCCTCAGTTTTTAACTACTATTTTGACAAGTAAAAAAAGTAGGCAGTTTTTAATCAATAAATGTTTTGTACACTCGAAAGACAGAAAAACAAAAACAATTACATGATTCCATAAATTTTTAACACCATGTTCACTAAGCTCACCTTTGTACGGTTCTGAGGACCCTCATCATCCTTTGGAGGCAAGGGTTCGAAGGCAGCCCTCTCAAGTAGTGGTAACAGATCATCCACCAAAACAAATATATCTTTCTCTATGCAAACAATAGGAACCGGCAATTCTTCTGCATCCTGTAATTTCCCCCTACCTTTCTTGCTCTTGGTCTGGCCTTCAAGAGCCTTCAGTCCACTGTACAGGGAATCCATTACCAAGGTAGAGGTTACTTCCTTTTCTATAAAGAAGTTCTTCACCACAACTCCCAAAATTGCATCTGTTTTCTCCCTGGACATACCGTGCCTAGCATTTTGGTCAATCCCTACCCAGAAAGCACAAAAGCTGCAGCCATCACAAGTAATCTGTTATTCTGGAATTAATAATACACTGAATGAAAATGGTGTAGAACCAGATCACATGAGAAAACAAAAAGATGAAGCATAACAGACATAAAGTTAACAAGCTTTAAACAGACAAAGAAGGAAGAAAGAAAATAGAAAAGAATAAATTTATAGGACTGTAGCCTATAACCAACGAACATTAAATTTAAAGAATTGAAACCATAAGATGTCACTCCACTTAAGCAGTTTTAAAGATACGAAAATAAAAAGCCCACATTTCTCTTCACCACAACTCTCAAAATTGCATCTGTTTTCTCCCTGGACATACGGCGCCTAGCATTTTGGTCAATCCCTACCCAGAAAACACAAAAGCTGCAGCCATCACACGTAATCTGTTATTCTGGAATTAATAATACACTGACTGAAAATGGTGCAGAACCAGATCACATGAGAAAACAAAAAGATGAAGCATAACAGACACAAAGTTAACAAGCTTTAAACAGACAAAGAAGGAAGAAAGAAAATAGAAAAGAATAAATTTTTAGGACTGTAGCCTATAACCAACGAACATTAAATTTAAAGAATTGAAACCATAAGATGTCACTCCACTTAAGCAGTTTTAAAGATCTGAAAATAAAAAGCCCACATTTCTGTTGATTAACCCAAAACAACAAAAATAGAAAAGAATGTCAAAACCTAGAGCCATAAGAACTAAAGATATTATTAATATTGGAAGTCTCAAAATATCCTCTCTTTCATGAAAGAATATGTCATTAATATGTAACAATTACAAAAGCAGATAAACTCTACCTTGACCATCTAGCTTTATCTTCTATCAATTTCCCAAGCTTGCTTCTTCTTTCTTCCACAAAACAGCGACAAATTTGCTCTACATTTGTCAAATATACCCGAACAAGTTCTCTCCTATACTGACAATCAAGGCAGCGAAAGGGACGGTCTGCTCTCTCCCTACAAACCAAAAGTATAACTTGGAATCAGTAATCACAATGATTAACCCTTATTAACACTAGTAATAACAGAACCACTTGATCACTATAGGCAGAATGAAACCTATAGGAAGGAAAAATAACTCTGCTGGAAAAATAATTACTGAAAGAGGGGAATAGCAGTTCTCAATCATAGTTGCAAAAGCAAAAGCATTACGGGAGATGAAAGTTTTATGATTCTTTGTTTCTTAGTAATACAAATATGAAAATGGTTAAACACAAACCAAAAGCATATCTTGGTCCAAGAAGTTCCAAGAAGACTGTCCGAAATAGCTTAGTGGCTTATCTTAGTACCAAACTTACACATAACCCCTCTGGTTCAGGGGCTGAAAAGAAATGTGGTTTGAGATCATGCCTAGTGTAGAAAGGGAGGGTTAAAATCTCTTTCTGAATAAATGAGCACAGCCTAGACTGAATCTGTTGCTCGGGGCAAAAAAGGGGGAAGAATGCCAGGTAGAGAGAGTGCTTATGCCGGGGCCTCAAAGAGGCCAAGTGGGAAGATTTAGGGAAGAAAAAGAACATTAACCCATTCTCAGCAGCATAAGAATTCCTAAGCCATAGTTAATAGACAAGGAATATTATCCCAAATCATATTTCATTGGTTCCAAAACAGAATAACATGATTTATTAAGATGACTCATAAAAGACCTGATGACTTGGACTTGAGCTTTAATAATGAGAGTATCAGCATCAATAAACCCATCTAACACTTTAGATAGCTCCATAAATTTTTTCCATCCCCAATCATGCTCTTTCATCCAGAATCGATGTACCGTATCTGCGAATTCAATTATAAGTCATTAGTGCTGAACTAATTAGAACCAGAAACTCCGCAAAGTTTGCCAATACATATCCAACCAACCAGAATATTTGGATTTCTTAGGATCTTTATTCACCACAGCCATAGTGAACTGTGCAAAATGACTCCATCCTATTTTAACCAACAAGAAAAAGAACAAGAAAAAGGTGAGATCAACTAGAAAAGGATGAAAATTGATTATCAAGACAAATTATAAATAATTATGTATTAGCAAACCTGGAAGAAGCTTGTCCTGATTAGCCACACAGAGAAACAAAGAAAGATGATTGCAGACATCACAACCTTGAGGGTATATTAAAATGTACCTGAAGCCATAGGAAGAAGTTTCAATTAGAACATACAACGTGAAGCAGTTTTCCACACCATAATCATTGATCTCACAACCCTCAGCATGCCCACATATAACAAGGAGAAGGGCACAGTGGTCAAATGGCTATGAGAAAAATATTCTTACTCTTTGAAAATTGAAATTGTACAAATTTTTCGGGGCTGATGAATGAGTGAACAAGTAGGTCGAATTTCAATTTCAGCCAAGCATTTTTCAAAGATACTACAAACCTAACCAAATAAGATATCCAAAATGTGATGTGGCTGTGGACCTGAGGTCATGTTGATTTGTCATAACACGTAGGCATCCTCTTAAATTTAATCAACATAACAAAATTCCAATTCAATCTGACAATATCTATCAAACAACTTCTGTGCATATTCAGAACTAGTAAAAGTTCCAATGCCAACCCAGCACAAGGGATATTCTTTTCAACCAGAACTACTGATTGGAAAATCACATGCATGTTCGCATACAGCAAGCATGAAAGTACCAATCTGCATAAAATATATCCATACAATACAGTGAATAACACTGATTTCTTTTTGTAAAAGATACCACTAAAGAATGGTACAGTTGAAGTACAAAACAATAATAATATTGCATTCCAAAAATGAGTTCTTTAATAATGATAACAACAACCATAAAAATAAACCAAATAAGCACAAAGGAAAATGCATGTTTTACAAACCATCTGTAGCCGCCGACCTCAAATGCATTACTACGAAGTTCTCGCTTGTTAATCTGTGAAAATTTATCTATCTTCCATGTATACTTTCCATATAACTCGGAAGGTTTTGGTCCTGCAAAGTAATAAAATAGCAAGTTGAAGTTAAACACATAACAGATGCATCATGTGCCAAAGCAGATATGACAGATTAAAAGCATTCGATGGGAAAAACTAACTCCGCCGGGGTTGCTTAACAACTCTGCCAGTCCCAAGCCCCGGCAAAGGAGGACGGTTGTGTGCTAGTAGCCAACAACCAACACGTAAAAAAGCCACTCAGATCCTTTATGACATGAAGCCTAATACTTTAAACCGATTAAATGGTAGGTCGTTCCCTTTAAGTGACACATTGCGCCTGCCTCCGGGTGTTTCGAAAAGTGAGCAAGGGACGCCGCATCAACGCCTAGGTGCAGGGAAAAATGGCCAAAGGCTTATGCATTTTTCTAGACGAGCGCGGATAAAGAAGCTAGTCCAAGATTATATGTTTAGGATAGTCACAAGGAATATAAGAACTTTAACTGGTAAGACTATGAAATTGGTAAATGTCATGATTAGGAGGAGAGTAAGTATAACTTGCGTACAAGAAACTACGTGGACGAGTGAGAAAACTCAGGAAATAGAGGATACCGGTTTTAAGCTATATTATAGTAGTAAGGATAGACACAAAATAGGGTTAGAATAATAGTTGTCAAGAGTCTTGTAGAAAATGTAGTTGTGGTCATTAGGAAAGGTAATAAAATTATGTTAGTTAAACTAGTTATTGCAGAGAATATAGTGAATGTTATTAGTGCATATGCCCTCCCAAGTAGGATTAAATGATCAGACTAAAAGAGTTTTTTAGGACCAAATGGATGAGGTATTACAAGAAATACCCGTAAGAAATAACTTAGTTATAGGTGGTGATTTCAATGGCCATGTACGAGTAGATAAACTAGGTTATGAGAGTGCACATGGTGGGTATAGTTTTGGTGATAGAAATAAGACTGAAGAGAGTATTTTAGATTTTGCGTTGGCTTCTGACCTAATGGCGGCCAATACTATGTATAAGGAGAGAGGAACATTTGATAACCTTCGAGAGTAAGTCAATTAGGAGCCAAATAGATTACTTTCTAGTAAGAAAAAGGGACAATCTAAAATGCAGCGATTGTGAGATGATTCCTGGAGAGAGCTTGATGTCTCAACATAGAATTGTGGTACTAGATTTATGCTTTAAAGGGCAATACCAAGCTTGAAAAGATAGTGGGCGTCGTAGGACTAGATGGTGGGACCTAAAAGGGGATAAACTAGACACATTTAATAATAGAATAGATAAAGAATGTATTTAGGCCATGGAAGATGATACTAACACTATGTGGAGCTCGATGGCCAATTGTATGAGGAGAATCTCAAGAGAAGTTCTTGGAGAGTTGAAAAGAAAAGGACCCAACTTTAGGGAAACTTGGTCGTGGAGGGAGAAGGTCCAAGCAGTAATAAAGACAAAAAAAAAGAGAGCTTTACAAAGTGGGAGAATGATAGAACTGAGGAAAACCTTAAGCGCTACAGATTGGCCAATAAGGAGGTCAAAAAAGTAATAAGAGAGACTAAGCTGTAAGCCTATAATGACCTATACACTAGACTAGATAGTAAGGAGGGAGAGAAGAAGATATATACAAGCTTACTAAGATAAGAGAGAGGAAAATAAGAGATTTTAATCAAGTTAAGTGCATCAAAGGTGAAGACTCTACGGTGGTGGTGAAGGATGAAACGATTAGGGAGAGGTGGAACAACTACTTTGAGAAATTGTTAAATGAGAAACTGTTACATGAGAAACATGAATGTAGGTCAAAAGAGGAGGAAGTAGATAGTAATAAGGAAAACCAAGACTATAGGTTCTATCATACGATTAGGGACTTTGAAGTGGAGTTTGCGCTTAAGAAGATGAAATTAAATAAGAATTTAGGACCCAATGATACACCTATTGAAGTGTGGAAATGTTTGGGTAAAAAGGGGATTGTTTGGTTAACTAGGTTATTTAGCAAGATTTTTATTAACTAGGAAAATGCCAAAGTGGAGAAAGAGTATTTTAATGCCAATATATAAGAATAAAGGAGATGTCTAGACTTGCAACAACTATAGAGGAATCAAGTTAATGTGTCACACAATGAAAGTATGGGAGAGTGATGGAACGTCGATTGCGAGATATAAACAAAGATGTCAAAGAATCAATTTGGGTTTATACCTAGTAAGTCAACAATAGAAGCGATCTATCTTTTCAGGAGAGTAACAGAAAAGTATAGAGAAAAGGAAAAAGGCATTCATATGATTTTTATTGATCTTGAGAAAGCATATGATAGAGTGCCTGGGAGATATAATATGATGGGTGTTAGAGAAGAAAGGGGTGACAAAAGATTACATTAATGTGATTAGGGATATGTATGAAGGCGTGGTGACCACTATTAGATCGTCTGCTGGAGAGACGAGTGAATTTCTAATTACTGTAGGGTTACACCAAAGATCAACCTTAAGTTCTTATCTTTTCACTTTAGTAATGAATGAGTTGACGTGCCATATTCAGGATGATGTGTCATGGTGTATGCTTTCTGTAGATGATATCGTGTTAGTGGATGAGACTAAAAAAGGAGTTACCACTAAGTTGGAGATTTGACAAAGTATATGTAGTGTGTAATTTTAATAACAGTCACAATGAAAGCAGAGGAGAAGTGAATATTGAGAACCAAAAACTACCTAAGAGTGAGCATTTTCGTTATTTAGGATCGATCATCTTAACGATTGGGGAGACTGCAACGTACGGGGTGGCTTAAGTGGAGAAGTGCGTCTGGAGTACTGTGCGATAAACGAGTACCCATTAAACTAAAAGAGAAGTTATATAGAACGGCTATTAGACCAGCGATGTTGTATGGGATGGAATGTTGGGCAACTAAGAAACATGTAGATAAGATGAGTGTTGCTAAGATGAGGATGCTAAGGTGGATGTGTGGCAATACTAGAAAAGACAGAATTAGGAATGAGTATATTCGAGCATGGGTAGGAGTAGTACCGATAGAAGATAAATTGACAAAGAATAAATTGAGATGGTTTGGTCATATACAATGGACACCAACAAAGGCAGTAGTAAAGAGATGCGATACAATGACGGTAGATGGTAGTGTTAGGGGAAAGGGTAAACCTAGATTGACGTGGATTAGTGTAGTAAATAAAGATATAAATCTCCTTAATTTGATTAATGAAATGGCTTTAGATAGAGTCGAGTGGAAAAGAAGGATTCATACAGCTAACACCAGTTGATGGGACTTAAGACTTGGTTTGGATGGGAAAAACTGAAAATTGTTACTGTCTAAAATCTATCTTCATAAGACTGCCCCCCAATAATGGTTTCAGATAGTGTTTCATTCCACATAAGGTAGGAGAATAATATAGAAACAACATAGCAGATACTGCACATGGGAGCGATATGTAGCTATGGTATGGTATAACCAAACCAAACCACGCTTTAAGTCCCATCAAATGGAGTCGGCGAAGCTATGGTATGGTATACACCAAAATTTTGTAGTGATTTAGTCACCGTTCGACTATGTTACACGGACTCTTTGAAATTTCGGAGGTACCGACCACGACCACGACACGGGATACGGCCGGATCTGGCTCATCACTGTTGCCCTAAATACAACAAAGTAGCCCTAAATACAGAAGAAAGGAAAAAACATGTGTAAAAGCCCTAAATCGAACAAAGAAAGAGTGAATGAAGTCAGACCTGCGAAGACCTATCTCAATCGAAGACACTCTCTCTCTCAGTCGAAGTCGATCGAAGCCCTCCGATCCACTTGTCTCAGTCTCTGTCTCAATCGATCCACTCGTCTGCCTCAATCTCTGTCTCAGACCACTCTTCCCAGTCTCTGTCTCAGACCTCCGATCCAGACGACTTCGAAGGTAAGCCCCTCTCTCTCTCACACTCGCTCTCGCTCTATGTCTCTCTTTCTCTTTCGCTCTCTTTCTTTCTCTTTGCTCTCTGCTCAGCTCAGTGCTCTTGACTGAGTTAGATTTAGATTTTTATTTTTATTTTTTAATACGCTTATATATATAAATATATATGTAAGATTTTATTTTATTTTATTTGTAATTATATGTTAATATATATGTATATATAAAACTGTTTTTTTTTGTTTGTTTGTAATTAATATATATGTATATATATCTAAAAAAATTATAGGTTTATATATATAATGGTTATAATTTATAATAAAAAAATTAAAAAATTTAATAAAATCTATAAATTACATTATTTATTTATTTATTTATTTTAACATAATTTATTATTCCTTATTTATTATATATTTTTTATTTATAATATATATATGTCAATTAAAAGTAAAAAAATAAATTAAAAATATTATCAATAAAAATAATACATAAGATAAAAAACAATAAATATATTTAAAAAATAACTATTTAACTCATCTTTATATAATAAATATATTTTAAAAAATTAATTATTTAACGTATCCCCGTACCCGTATCCAAGTTTGGATCCATATCCACGTATCCTCAATTTTTAATTTTGAAGTGTCCGACTCCCAGATACGCACCCGCACCCGATACCCATAGCCGAGTCCGTGTAATGTAGCCGTTCGATTGATCAAGACAAATAAATTGTTCATGATTAATCAAAGTCAAGATGGTTGAAGCCTTCAAAGAGATGTGGGTCCCACTAAAATTATGGGGCTTAACCCATTTTACAATATGGGCCATGCCAACAAAAAGTGTCCACCCGTTTTGACAAGTTGGGTCAAACAATTGGTTCAACTAAAAGGTGCAAGTCCCATGAGGACACTCGTCAAAATCTACCAAGAAATGAGAAATTGTAGGAAAGCTACTATAGACGTTGGATTACAACAATCCCTGCACACTGAATCAAAAGATAAAAAACAACACCCAATTAGTACACATTAATGTGTGTTTGGGAGGAGAAAGATTGAGTACACACCTAACCTTTGGCATAATGCACAAAATGATGGTCCCAAGATTTGAACTCATAACCTCAAGGTTATTAGGCCAAGTCATCACCATTATAATTGGTGTAAGCCATAGAGGATTGTACCCATTTTATATGTATTGTATTTTTCTTTGTCAATACCAAGCATAATTATTTTATATATTATGTAAATGTGTATCTTAAAGTAAAAATATAAACGCTCTGAAGACGCTCCTTCTCTCAAGATATTTTCACAAAGGATGTTCTCGTTCTCGCTCTCCCGCTCCCGCTCCATGAATGGGTGACCTACAGCATACCCATATTGTTCCCTATTTGTGCTACTTAAACCCAAATGGTTGGGAGCTCACCTGCAGAGAACTTCATTAAAAAGTTGTTATAGTAAGTAAGATAACTTGTTGTGGAAAAATAATCTATCATAATATGGTGGTATGACTAGTTTTCTAGGAAGAGGGAGATTTAGGAAGACAGAAATTCCAGTGGTGTAACTAGTTTTATGGGGAGAGGAAATTTGAGGAACATAGAGTGCTTCTAGTAGACCATCTCCAATAAAGGCAAGCAATTTCACAAAACTAAATTACAAGTCACTCGTTCAATCATGTAAAAATAATAAATAAATAAATATAGCAGATCTATGATAACTACAAGAGCTTCTAGGGTAGCCAACATCAACTGAAACACTTTGACTCTCTTATTGCACCATTATTGCTACTACGGCTAGTCTCATTCCAAATCTTCTTTACCGCTATATAGGAAGAATATATATGAACACGGGACACAAATATTATAGAATACAAACACTAACACAAGAAAGAATTCAAAAAATAAGGAAATATGCAATCAGAAAATATAAGTAAGGATGCTGACATCTTGCCCTCCCCCTACCTCACTTTAATAGGAATCTTCTACACTGCATTGCCTTTTTTTTTTTTATGTAACTAGGAGGACATGACAATAAATCAAAAACAAAAACAACTTATTCTTTCTTTTTATCATAAATGCATTTATGACTTGTTATCTCAAATTATCAATATAGTCAGAAATTATTTTATAGGTTATATTTGTTTGCATGAATCTTTTTAATAAATTATATTCATTCATAAAAATTCCTTTGAGGTCAAGACATTCTAAAAGAGACCAAGACATTCTATAAATAACTTACATATATATATATATATATATATATTTCCCTCCACTTATGTTGCATATACAAGTGTCGACCGCAAGCAAGGTTTTGATACCGTTCCATACTAGCCAGTATATACCATTTTGCAAAGAAACCGGTATAAAAGCAGTGTAATTTCGTCACACCTCTCTTGGACAATATCGGCGAGCTTCGGCCATACTGGAAGTTTTCAGCCGGTATCTCGAAAATTCGGGCTTTGTTTGGTTTGGTTTGGTTTGGTTTTCAGAATTTGTTTTCTGAAAAAAATTGACAAAACTAAAAACTAATTTAGTGAAATAATAATAATAAATAAATAAACACTCATCATTTTCATATGGTTCTACATTTTGAAGGCAAAAATAATTTAAAATATTAAAACATCTTTTTGGTATTTATTTTTGTCAAACTAATTTCTATGTTTTTAGAAAAATTTCAATAATCTGATTATGAAATTGAAACCAAACAAAGCCTCGATGTTTCAGATAGCAGTTTACACGTTTGTATATAATCTAATTAGGTCCCATTTACTACATATATATACTAATAACATAATAGGAACGAATATTTTCTTTTAAAACATATATATGGAGATGGTACGTGTTTTAGCCCTTTTGAGGTATTTGGAATTTATTATTAGATGTTTTGAAGCCTCTTTTTGCATATATATTTGTGTTTGATAAATGTTTATGTTATCCAAAAGTTATTTAGTGTTAGGTAGCATTTTTTTTTAAATACATATATAATATATGTGGCGATAAATTTGAAATGGTATCCGAAAACTTAACAGTACTGGTAGTTACCGTACCAATGAACAAAATGGTATCTTGGCTGGTATGGATTCTGAACATTAAAGTGTAGGTATTGTCTCAATTTTTATTCATTTTCTTCTCATGTCAAAGGACACAGGAACGCTGCAAAAAATTCATATTTCTTAACATAATTTTATTTTTTTAGGATAAATGGTGTTCACAAGATGCCATAGACCAATCCATGTATAATATGGGAGTTTCATGAATAATTTTAGGGTAAACTCAAATTACTAAGGATGCTTGCTAGGCTGCTTTAGCAATTGCTTCTTTATTTTATTTTTTTTAATTTTTTGCTTGGCACTAGGGTGTCCGGATCAAAGCTTGACCAATCCCCACGGATGCACAGGCCCTCAACAAAGAGTTTTTCACAAGTGCACCCCTGTTAATTCAACGGTTTTCCCCTAGTCCGATGGCCCCAACAAATTGTCACCTAAGAAGTTTCGATCCTTGAACCTTGGAGGGAGTACACCCCAAGACCCAAGGCCTTGCCACCAAGCCAACCCCTTAGGGTGTTGGCAATTGCTTTGTTTAGCAACATTTTTGTTAACTTCTCTTTGTTTTTTATTGAACTTTCTGTATTTTTCTCCAAAACAGTTCACTTTTAAGTTCCTACACGACTAGAACACCCTAAAAATAAAAAATAAATTTCAACATGTCCACCGAAGAAGAAAGAAAAAAGAGAAAAAAATGGTTTTTTGGTCTTCAAGGAACTTATCTAAACTAGGACCAGAAAAGCGTAACTTTTGATAAAAAAAATTGTATTAAAAAAAAAAAAAAAAAACCACTAAAGAAAAAAATAGTTGGAAAAAATATGGTTTTTAGCATTTGTTACAAAGAGCCATAGTGCACATATCCTTACCCAAGTGTAAGTAAGTGTCCGACACGGATACTTCATACATTTAGAAAAAGTTCATGTACCATAGCCCCTCACCTATAGCCAAGGTTTTAAAAAGCCGCAAATCACATGTGCGGTTCGACGCGGTTTTTTTTTGTTATACCACTGCCCGCGGCCTACAGTGCAATTGTGATGATTGAGATTCATAGGTGTGTCGTTAGAAGGGGCGATAGAAGCGAATAAAGAATGCCGGAATTCCTCAACAGACGGCTAACGAACCTTCCTTTATTCAAAAGAAAAAAAAAAAAAAAAAAAAAAAAAAAAAAAAAAAAAAAAAAGAAAAAAGAAAGAGAGAGAGAGAAGAGAGAGAGAGAAGAGAAAGAGAGAGAGAGAGAGAGTGAGAGAGAGAGAGAGAAAGAAGAGAAAAGAAAAAATTAATGCTATATGTTTTGTTTGTTTAAAAATATTATGTAAATTTGTTTCTAAATATCATCATTTGTTTGTGTTTGTTTATGTGTATATATATATAATATAATAATAGTATATAAATATTTGGTGTATATATAAAATATTTATTATATATATATAATATTTTATATTTTTTTTTTTTTTTATTTTTTATTTTTATTATATATAATATTATTTATATATAATAAATATAAAAAAATAAAATTAATAAAAAAAAAAAAAAAAATTAAAAAATAAAAAAAAAAAAAAAAAAAAATATAAAAAAAAAAAAAAAATAAAATTTATTGAAATTTTTAAAATTTAATAAAATAAATATATTTTTTATTTTAAAAAAAAAAAAAAATCAAAAAAAAAATTTGTGAAAAAAAAAATTTTTTAAAAAAAAAAAAAAAAAAAAAAAACACTTTACCACAATACACACATCATTAATCACTTCTTTTACAATCAAGAATCATCATCAAGAAACCGCCTGCCTATAGCTTATTAGGTAAACATTTGACTAACAGCTAACATCCCTTGAAGCATGACAGCTTGTATATAAACAAAAGCACCAAAAATAGTACTCATCTAATCTAATCCCAATCTTGTCTACATTTAAAACATACATCAGATATTAACAAACATTTAATTCACCACCACCCAGAATTTTGACACAAGCAGCTGCGTGAAGGGGTCAAATATGCACACGGTGGTTACGCAGGTCTGAGTACCAAGAAAATTCCATCTAAAATTCACTCATGTATGATTTTTCCCACAATAATTGATAGCAGTTTACAATTACCCATCTTTAGCAGGCAACTTGCTAGAAAAGGCATCTTAGATTGGTCTCCATCAGCACTAGCCTGTTTTCCAAGCTTCAGATCATGAAGACATGGACAAACTTCTAGGAATAAAGGTACCTTTAAAGAAAACCATATTTTGCATGTAGCAAAAAATTGTTAAAAATTCACTTTGATCACTTTAAGGATGTGAACAAAATGAAAGACAATTCAGTTGCATCAGTCACTACCTTGGCATAAACCCTTTTTTTTCCTTGAAACATTATCTACCTCAGCCAACACTTGCAATAAAATTTTAGATTTCTCCCTCTATCAAAATTAGGTTTCATAACTTTTATGTTCGTTTGTTTGTTTATCGTTACTTCTCTATTATGTCAGAATGAGAAACTCCAATAACATGGATGACGAGGGCTATCTAGCATGACCAGACATAATTTACAAGAACTAGCTACTTGCAGATCAAAACTGACTTTGTGACTGTAAACTGGATCTTAATGGAACCTCCAGCTATTATACGGTCTGGTCTCCCACAACCAAGCATGATTCTCCACAAGTTTGCCAATTCTTACCTCAAAACTTCACATCACACCAAGTACAGAAACAGCAAAATGTACAAGAATTTCAGTGAACAATATATTCAGCTTTGATTCCCTACTAAATTACTCAACAAGTCAAACCCAAACCCAATACCAATACCAATAACTAGGGATGTAAGAAAAACTGATAAAACCAACCGAAATTTTAGTTTTTGGTCTATTTTTCATAACATACGGTTTGCTTAAGTTTTGAAACTTTTTATACCGATACAAACCGAACCAACCGAATATTATATTTAAATATTTTTATATTATAATTTCTTGAATATTATTTGAGAAGTAATTAATATACTACACTTTTGTGATAAAAATTAAGGAGAAAAATATTTATAGAGCAATTTTCATATATTTTTTTCATTTATTTTCAATGTGAAATTCTAAAATCTACTATAAAACTTTTCAATATTTCATATAAATTTCTCTTCTACATCAAACCGACAAAACCAATAAAACTGAATTGTAGCATACGATCTATACCGATTTCTTAATCATAAAAACCGAAAGGATCGTTCGGCGCTTAATATACTCTTAATAATAACCATACCGAACGGTTTACACCCCTACCAAAAACAAGTAAAAAAATACATATCACAACTATGATCGCTCTCGTTATTTTTTTTTAACACCTTATAAGGACAAGCAAATAACAAAGAAACATGGAGTGCAAAAGATTGATGCGGACAAACAACATACCGCAGTCATCGTCGTCATCAGTGTCCCAATAAGGGAGAGAAGTTGACGAGGTTCCATTTTCCAACTGCTCAGAGGACCGCCATTCCACCAATGCTTCCCCAGATTGGCAATGCTGCTGCACACTTGAAATCTCCTCGAAAGACCTTCCAACTCCAGATTCCTCACTCGCAGTCCCAGCCATTTCCCACTCCACTGCTCCCTCCACACCCTTCAACTTCACATATTAGTCAGGAAGTAAACCCCATTAGAAGAAAAGTTTTTAAAAAACAAAACAAAACAAAGCAAAAGCAACAGATTAAAATAAAAAATAAATATATAAAAAAAAAAAAAACTGCATGTGAATCTTCATCCTTCTCAATAATGATATCTTATACAAAAATGAACCAAAAGTTGATATAAAAATGTCCCCTTCCTCATAACAATTGAAAGATCTCCTCAAGTGCACACATTTTCAATTCAGCAATAATTTCTCAAACCTACCTTCCAAAATTGATAAAGACCCAAAACCCACGTCCAAAAACAAAAAATTTCAATAAACCCTAATTCTTAATTTTCGAACTACGCATAAAATCAAACTCTACAACGAATGCAACACGCAAAAAAAGATTAAAAATTAACCCAATTCGATGAAACTCAACAAACAAAGAACCATGTGCATAAACCCAATTCGATGAAACTCTCATCAATCGATAGCCGAACAATCCATCAGGATCGCCCAAAAAAAAAAAAAAAAACCCTAAAACACCCAAACTCGATCGCGAATACAAAGAAACAATTCACAAATGTCAAACCACAAGCAGTAAAAATGCATAGATCGAATGAGAAAACAAACCTGAAAAGAACGAGACGGAGCTTCGTAAATGGTGAGATGAAGCTCTAATTGAGGTCGAGAGAGAGAGAGAGAGAGAGGAGAAAGAGGAGAGAGAGATTTGAGGTCCAAGGAGCAACAGGGCTGAGAAGGAAATAAAATAAATTACAACAATTATTTATATATCTAGGTAATAATTATTGTATCAGCAAATGGATAGAATTTGTTAAAACGGTATCATTTTGAATACACAACGATATCATTTTAAACCACATAAATTATGTCTCTCAAACATTTTTCATATTATATTTTTGTGCGTTTTTATTGAAGAACAGATTGAATTGAGAAGAGAGACATGAAAACCAAAAAGCTTGCTCCTTCTCACCTCTTTCTATTATAGTAATAATAAAAAAATAAAAAAGAAAGAAAGAGAAAAATAAAAAAGAAAGAAAGAGAAAATAATATGAAAATGACGATAATGTATGTATGTATGTATAGTGGTGGTGGCAATATGTGAGAGTACAGAATAAAAGTTCAGTTTTTGTGGATTCTACTTTTTGTAATTAGGGTGTTACGTGGGTCGGGTCAGATTGTGTTGTCATGACCCGTCAAGGTTTGGATCCGGTAAACAGTGAGTTAGGGTTTTTTGTTTTTTTTTTTTTTTTTGGGTTCACTGTCAAAATTTACACTAAAGTCTCGTTTGACAATTATATGTTTTAATTAAAAAATTATTATACGTTATTACATCAACCTTTTTATTTTTTTACAAATCTTTTTTTAAAAAATTAAAAAATTACTAAAATAATTTGTTCCCAAACGGAGGTTTCGAGAGAAAATAATCACTCCCAATTAGAGTTAAGAAAAAAAATTCAAAAATAGCAAATTGGTCCGATTGTGACCAATCAAATGGTTTTTGATTTATTTTTTTAATGTACGGTTCAGTTCTAATTTTAAAAATAAACAAATTATTTTGATAAGTAGATTAAAAGTTGATTTTTAATCTTTTTTGATTTTTTTAAACATGCAAAAAAGTATACAAGTGATGTGATCCAAAAAAATCAAAAAGTTAACTTTTAACCGTGTTACCAAAATAGACATATACTTCACGATTTGATTTGTGATTTTCCATCTATAAATTTAGTTTAAAATTAAACTGAAACATTTAGATATATATAAGCAGATAGAAGGACCAAATCTGACCCATTCTCTTAAAGTCTATTTTTATTATTGGAATTAAAATTTTGAAAGTTATTTATAACTTTTTACTGTTATTAAGTATTTTTTAGTCAATGAATATATTCACTTTTTCAAGCTTTAAGGTCAAAGTTACACTCTAGTTCAAATATAATCAAAAAAATTTAACATCAATTTAGACTAAAGTGCAACTATTAATTTCATAAGTTACATATGTGAAATAACTACAATACCTTTAAATCCTATGCATTTTTTGTTTTGTTTTTTTTTCCCTCACATATACATGGTTTTGAATTTCTAACATCAACTCAATTAAATCACAATTAATTATAAATTCTTAATTATTTATTATAATTTCTAATAACTTAATAAAACATTACTTTTTCAGTCTGCTTAATTTAGATTCATTTAAAAAATAAAATATTTGTGAAAAAATCTTTAAAAAATAAATGTACAAAAATATACTCTTTTTTTTAATTTTTTTAATTTTTGTGTGTGTGTGTTTTTTGGGAGTAGATGTTAATAATGGGCTATGAGATGTTGAAATGTTGGCCCTAAAGTGGAGACATTGTAGGTTTTCTATGATAAAATTTTGGGAATTGAAATGGATTAATTTCTAGTCATTTAAAGAGGCTGAAACTTAGGGCCTTCAAGGTTCCTGGAATTTGTATTTGGGCCAAATATTTAGGCTTCAACAAGCAAAATTATTGTCGTGGGGCATGATTTTTTGCGCCTCGTGGGTTCTATCTTGATTTGTTATATTCAACAAATAAACATTTTAAAGATAAATTTTAGAGATGATAAAAAAAATTTAGAGAGGAAATATTTTAATCATCAAACATGTAATATTATATTTTTAGCGAAAAAATTTAACATTCAATAATAAATTATTACCTTTTAAGGATTAAATTTTGTCTAAAAAAGTATATATTTTGACATGAATCTATATTGTCTCTAAAAATTTATTTATTAACTACGTTTTCAAAAGTTTATCTCTAATGTTCTTTTTTTAGAAAAAACTTTTCTCAGGTGGTCATTTCATTTTTTTCATTTTTAAGACTAAAACCCTTATATGTTAATTATCCTAAAAGTTGGTTTATATTTTAGATAATTTTAATAAGTTGGATAGAGTTATATAAGAGATAAAATAAAATAAAAATGTTATATACCTCTTAGTAGGAATAATATTAAAATGTAGAAATAATTTTCAATAAATAGGTTATTATGTCAATTTCATGTTACACAAATTTGACAATAACCCAACATGTTTAATATTCATGTTATCAAGTTGTGTAATAGACGTATTTGTGTAACAAAACAATCAACAATAACTTGCTAATTTTATATATGATTTGTTGAAAATTGTAAAGTATTAAATTTTAAAAAAATCTTAGACCAACAATATATAGCATATGATATTTCAATACAACTCAATAATTGAACAGTAAGTAGCATTTATTGTTTTTGTTAAAACATATCTAGAATATATTATTTATTAGGTCTTTTATATATTTTTATAAGTTTCTTTCTTCTCATGATTTCTTGATTAACACTCCATATAAGTCCTATATATTAGGGTTGGATATTTGTTGGACCAGGCCAGGTTTGAGCTAGGCCGACACTACATAATAAGGGATTTTATATTTGCCCAAGCTTGGCTCGGCCTTGTAAGAGGGGTTAACTTGAGCCCACTGATTAATTGGGCCCCATCGAAGTTTAATCGGAAAGTCCAAAAATTGGTGAGCTGGAAAAATTATTGCCAAATAGGTCAAGTGAATTTTATTGAATGGGCCCATAAAAAAGCCAACAAATTTGGCCGAGGAAGATCTATTAAGCATATATCTCTAAAGAGAGTCCAACA
This sequence comes from Camellia lanceoleosa, assembly GCA_025200525.1. Taxonomy (NCBI): domain Eukaryota; kingdom Viridiplantae; phylum Streptophyta; class Magnoliopsida; order Ericales; family Theaceae; genus Camellia; species Camellia lanceoleosa. Next base: position 159,076,913 of record CM045762.1, on the reverse strand, counting down.
AACCCATCCGAGAAGGCTCAAATCATACGGGCGTCCGAAGAGGTTAATCATTGTTTTCAGAAGAGATAAAACCCTCAGAGTAGATCCATTCTCTGAGGTATTGGCTTAGTCTAGAAAGGGTTCGGAACCATGAACCTAGAGACCCATTTGAGCTCGAATTTGAAAGGATTCGGATCCACGAACCTAGAAATCCGAAGCACTTAGCTTTGAACGGATTCGAACGCAAGCTAAAAGTCGCTCCATTAATGAGTCCTAGAACACGTGATGTAACGACCTTGATTTTTTGTAAACCTTTATTTATTTATTTTTTATTATTATCTTATTTTATTTTTTACTTTATTAATTGTGTGGTTATACGAAAATTTAATGTGGTATTTTAAATTAATTAATGTGATAGTTAATTTTATGTAATTAATCTGAATATTTATATACATTTATACTATATATATATAAAAGATGTCATATATATTGATTTCATATTGTATATTTATATATGTTGTATTTAAGTATAATAAGAAATTAGGTTATAAAGATTGTTTTTTTGGGTGAATAGGTGAGAAGGATTAGAGGCCCACTAAGACAATGAGAATACAAAACAAAAAAAACAAATGCCTTTGTGGTGTAGCAGTACCTCAAAGAGAGAGAGAGAGAGAGAGGGAACTAGAAGAAAGAAAAAGAGAAACGGTGACAAAAAAAAAAAGAAAAAAAAAAGAGGAGAGGTAGAGAGAAAAATAAAGGGTTAGAGTTTTATTTTTGTAGTTTTAATTCTCTAAATAATTCTTTAATCTTTAAAAATAATTATGAGTACAAAACGTAATTCTCTTGATTTATATTTAATTCATTGTTTTTATTTATTTATTTTTATTTATTTGATATTGATGGATTTTGTATTTGCATATAGATGATGGATTGATTTTAATTATTTTAATTAGTTGTGTATGTTAGATTTTGGGTTTTTATATGTATTTATTTTATAGTTATAATCACACTCATGAATCTATGAAATTAAAATAAACTTGGAACCCATAGATAAATTCCTTATACTCTACCATGACTGTATGGATTGTTATTTTATTTGAGTGATGATGAGAAAGAGTGTCTAAGAAAAAAAGTAAGGATTATGAGATTTATTTGAATACCTTACGCTTGGCATTGTTATGTTTGTTCTCATGAGTAGATAAGAGATTGTGTATATATGTTATTGCCTCGTTCTTATGAGTAGATGAGTGCTTTGATTTACGCGCGTACGTATATGCTAACCATCCGAAAAATGTGGGTCAAACTCGGGATGATATCCTCATGCAATTTTGGCTTCGAAGTGGTGTTAGGTATAAGGGAGGCACATGGGATATATGTGTAGGCCAGAAGTGGAGGCCGAAGTAGTGGAGTTAAGGTACAAATAATTAAATATGAGTTTATTGGTATAGTGTGAATTGTATTGATTTGTACATCTTGAGAAATAATAAATGACCTTGATAAATTATGAAATTTGGACAGAGGTATGTATACGTAATTCCAGACAACTTTTGTATTTTAATTTTATACTAAAAAGATCGATTAGAACTCGTAATCGAATGATCTTGATTATAATAGTTTTTATTCATTTTAGCAATGCAGATTTTAGAGGCTGTTTTAATCCACGAAACGAGCTTATTTTTATTGATTTTACGAAAATTGAAGTAAAATATTATTCTAAACACTTTTCGTGTTTTGAACTTTTCCGAAAAAAATCATCTTAGGACAGTTTCTTTTCGTTTTCAGCTTCAAATTTTTTAGTTGAATTCCATCTAGATTATTCTATCAAGTTTTTCTCTCAACCTATTCAGTTTCTACTAAATTCGTTCACGATGTCTTTTAGGAAATTTGATTTTGTACAACTTCTATTCTATGAGTTTTGGTCAATTCGAATTATTTAAGCATTAAACGGCGCACTTTTATACTTCTTTAGCAAGTTACTTATGATTAAATTATACTAACTTTATTTTTTGCAGAATAGTGGGTCTTACTAACTTTTTATGCAGGGCTGACCCACTATATTTTTATTTTTTATTTTTTTTATATTTTATACTTAATTTATATTTTGTTGTGTACGAGTAAGAAACTAAATGCCATCATATCTCAAAAAACTACACATTCGTCTCAATGCGGGAAGAACTACTTGTCTTGTCTCGTAATTAGAATTAAATGTACTTTTGTTTCTGTCTGGTGGGTACGTGGGTGTTAAATTTTGCACTCATACCAGTATACTTGTATACTGATTCGTTTTGTCTCTTGGCAACTCAGGTGCGCTCTATTTGAGCGTAGCCAAGCTTTCTTTCCAAGATTAGTTGAGACTATGGTGGTGAAGAGAAATAACTATAGTTATTGGACATGTTGTTTGGACTTCTTTTATTTTCTTGAACTTAGGGTTGCTATTAGTTTGTGTATTTATTATTTTTTTTATGACCTTGCTATTTTGGTAATTTGGCATGGCTTGTAATTTTACATTATTTAAGTTATTTTAATTATTTATTGTTACTTTAATGTTGGAGGTATTGGTTAGTTATGAAATTATAGTGGATGGTTTGGTTGGCATTTTGTTAGTTTTTTTTTTTATCCCTTGTAATCTTTTGAGGATGGAAATTTACTTAAACCCTTTGGAGATGTGAACATTTAGATTTTGTTTCACCTCTAGGATTTGGATGATGGAATATTGATTGGGGTTTAGTCCTAATTTAATATTTAATTATCCAAATTGACACGTGCAGGCTCGGAGTTTTCCGGGGTCTACACACTAGAACCATGGCCGTAATGGAATCCAAACAAAGGACTCGATCCTGAGGACGGTATGTGGAGATAACTTCACTCTTCGGTTAAACTAGCCTATACTTGGGTTGAGGTGGCACGATCTAGGGGATTCTTGAGACTTGGCAATATTTGTAGCAAGGCATTCTCTTGAACTACCCCTGACCCTTCTACGGTAAGACGTCCTCTTGGACTACCCTTGACCCTTTGGAATGATTGGGGACCATTGGTTAGGTGTAGCTAAGAAGAAGGGTTCACCAAGAGGTTGATCTCCTCTTCAAAGTTTTTCTCATCCACAGAGAGGTCACCTCTGCGGACAAGGTAGTTAGAAAGAATATTTCCCATGCGCTTTGCATATGGGCTTTATCCTACATCATGAGGTGCCTATAAATAACACTCACCCATAGCTTTACAAGGGATGAATTTTGGAGAGACAACTCTTGAGAAAGAACTAATTTCCCTTCTCTATTATCTACCTTGAGAGTGAAAGTGGATCTAGCCTTACCATTATTCGCTCTTTAACTACTTTGCCTTCTTCTTCACCCAATCTCTTATCTCTATCATCTCTTTACTATTGTGTTCTTAGTTGTGACTGTTGAAAAATCTAAGCCTCTCATCATTTCTAGAGAATTCGAGTTTTCTTCAAAGATCTTCAAATTTTCCAACAACATTCTTGAATCCTTTTATACAGGCCCTAACATAGAGCTTTTATACTTGCCCAAGCTCAGCCTAGCCCATTATATATATCGGGCTAACAATGTTAGCCCAACCTGACCCTATGGGCTAAAACAATCCTTTCAAATCCTCAAAAAATAAGGTTGATCATCCGGGCTAAGCGAGCCGAGCCAATCATATCCCCTATATTATATATAAGCTACCTCTTGTAAAATACATTATAATATGTATATAAATAATTCTTCTCGTATAATCCTGTTGATCAAGTCTGCGCTCCTCCAAACGACATCGCTTTACTTCTTGAAAACACAAACGTGAGTTAGCCGGCGGGTGTGTGCCGAATACCTCTCCGATGCCTAAATCAGCAAGATAGACAAATAGACAAAAAGCTCTGTGTATTTGAGAATCAAAGTTGTGTTACCTCTCCCATAGGTTATGTTGTGGGCTTTTATAGTTTCCGCGTGGCATAATCCTAGTAGGACTCTTATTCCTCCACGTAGAGTCCTCCTAGAAGTCACACCCCTGAAAGATAATGCTTATCCTTCAACACCCCCCTCACTGCTTAAATCAAGTGAGATGGTTTTACTTCGGTAGTATGACAAAACGACCGAGATAAAATAGCCATGCTAAACTGGCTGAAATGACCGAGCTCTAGCTAGCTCGGTTCTCTCCTCTGTTACTCGTACTTCGGTTTCACCTGTTGAGACCGTGCTATCCATAGCGCGCCTAGACCGAGCTATTCAACAGCAAGGTCCTGAGAAAATGCCTAAAATACCTCGGCTCAATATGGTTTGACCGAACTAACTGTCGTTGCTTTGACCATGCCAACCAAGTTAACTACAAAGCTCTTTCGGACCGAGCTAACTTCAAGGCCCTTTTACTCAATCCTTACTGTGACCCACAGAATGGCCCATTACCCAGCTCGGCCCAATTTACATATAAATTACCCTCTCAATTGCCCCTTAATTCCATCTGCACAGCATGATAGGGATTATCTTTTACCAGCCGAGCTAAAAACTTTAGCTTTTCAACCGAGCTAAATCCACACAGGGCTACCCACCTGTCTGGTCAAAAACGTCTCTTCAGTCGCTGTAACTGAATCGCTTCTCATTCCAAGAACACGTGGCACACTCTCATTGACCCAATGCAGCTGTCATGCCGTCTTCAGATTGCCAGATTTTGAACAAATTCCGCATTTTTCCTTCCCTTTTCACAAAACGAACCCTAAAGCTTCGAATCCATCATTTCCCTATTCACCTTCACTCTCTCTTGCTTGAGCCTCTAATTCTGCAACCACTATTTTTTGCAAAGCTCACGTTTGTTGTTGCCACTGCTTCCATCTCCAGTTCCTTCATCTTCATACTTGTAAGTAACTTAATCCTCTTTCCTTTTTGTTGATTTCGCATTTGTTTTATAATACACAACATGCGTTTTTGTATGATTTTCAAAACACCTATTCCACTTTTGCTTCCATTTTTCTGAAAAAACCTCTGTAACATAACCACTGTCTATATGAATAACCTGGGAAATGGTAGTTTTGATCCAAAATCACACTCCAACCAAACTAGGATACTGTTTGTATTAGGTACGACCCTGGCCGAACTAAACAACCGAACTAAAACTTTATACCCTACTCGTAGTTTTAATAGGCCCTACCTCTTAGCCGGGCTATCGAACTACATTAAGTTTGCGCAATACCGCGCTAGAGAGCCCTAACCACTGACCGAGCTAAAACTTGGAGCTAAACCAGCTCCCTTAGTTAAGATCGAACTAGGAATGTTGCCCCAAAAGTTCAACCGGGCTAAAGGCCCTTGCTAAAACCGAGCTAAGAATGGATAATGGCCCACGTAGCCGAGCTAGGACTTCATTTATCTTGCCTTTGTTTCTTTTAACACGGTCCAACGATTTGTGCTTAACACCTTTCTTTTTTCACTTTGCAGACATAGGTTGCCAGGCACTCCCTTGAACGCTCAACTGAGCTACTCAGCGTCATTTCACGACCGAGCTAATACTCATCTAATTTATTCATAACTTAAGATCTCATGGGTAAATATAGGTTTTTGGTAAACACACCAGGTGCTATGGCCGAGTTCCGAAGGGACTACCATATCCCTGATGATGTCCATCTTACCTTGGCCGAACTAGATACCACACCCTGGGGAAACCGTAGCTTTGTTCCCTTTACCCTTCTTTCCAATGTAGAAACCGGACTAAGATTCCCTGTACAGCCTCTTCTTTGTGAGTTCCTTAGACAAACCAACCTCTGCCCTACCAAACTTTCTACAAATTTATACCGCATAATAAATGGCATCGCCGAGCTAAATTGCCGGGCTGGCCTTAACCTCGGTTTAGTCGAGCTCTTCCACCAATATTCCATAGGGTCAAATAAAGATGGCTGGGTTTACTATTTAAGAATAAGGCGTCGGCGTGAAAAGATAATAGAAAATACCCCAGATAAGGATGTAAACGACGATGATTTTTTCTGGGTTTCTGGGCATTTTGAAGACCATGAGGCCCAGATCCCAGGAGACCGAATAAACTGGAACAAAGGAGTCGCCGTTATAATTACCTCGGCTCAAACTCACATTTTTCTTTACTTCGGGTTTCACATCTTGAATCATACTAACTGTTGTCTCTTTTACTTCATACAGATCTGAACTTTCTGAAGTCCCAGTACAACTACCCTAACTTAAACACGCTTCGCACTGCACTACAATATCCCAATAAAAGTTGGGCTGAGCTACTGAATTTTGAACCGACGTATAGATACAGCAGCAGACGAAAGACCAGGGTAACTGACTTTTTGTTGGAAGCCTCTCCTGAACCGAATCCAACCTTGCCTCAAATCAACTTGATCCCACTAACTGCTGAACAAGAAATGGCCAAGAAAAGAGCCGTAAGAGCCCTTCTGACCGAGACAAACCAGCTCGAGGTATCACCAGCCGGTCAAACACAGGACACTGTGGTAGCCCTACCATTCCACCAGCCTTCATCATCTCGAGCAAGCAAGCGTGCTCGGACTTCCATAACCGAGCCACGCCTTGTTGACGAGAATGAAACCGTGGTTCCTCAAACCACTCCACCAAGCCCTCCACCTGAGCGCTCTGACCGAGCTAGCTCTCCAAAGTGGGCACTAAAGATCACGTTTTAGAACCGTGCTATCAAGGATTCTGACTCCGTGGTCGCAGAAAAGAACCATTTCTTGGCGTTCAACCTCACCAAAAGCGTTTGCCTTCCAGCCAACATGGAGCACCACAACCATTTAACCGAGCTGAAGGCCATTCGCTCAGCCACAAAATCAATGGTGCTGGTAAGTTACCCCCTTGCTTGTCTTTCTAATTTGAACAACTTTCTACTCAGTTTCTCTTAAAAGTTTTTTACCATCCTTTTGCAGGCCATGCAGAAAAACCACATCGCTCAAAAGCGAGTGCTGGAACTACGCAAAACCACAAGGCAGGCCATGGCAAAAGCTAATGCCAAAACCACCGAGCTGGAAGAGTCAAAGAAGCAAATAGTCGAGCTACAAACCGAGATGGCACATCTGACTGGTCTTGTCAGTTCGACTGCGGCAGATAAGAAAAAGGCCGCGGCCGTGGTAAAAGATAAGTACCTGCGCGAGCTGGCCAAGCTTGAGGGCAAGAAGAACGCTGAAATTGCCAAGCTGGAGAAGAAAGTAGAGGACGCAAAGGACCGGGGTTACAAGGAGGGGGAGGCCACTTATATCAAGCAATGCTAAGCTGCGAAAGATCTCTTCTTCAAATGCGGATGGAAGGCGACTGTGGCGCAGCTCGGTCATGGTCCAGAGACCGAAGTCTTCAACCCTCCCCCGTATTTCATCCCGAGCTATATGGCAGAGTACGCTGCTGCCATTCAGCAAAAATTTCTGCAAGAGGGAGAGGACGATGATTCTGCTCCAGAAGACAACACCCAGCCCGGCCACCAGTCTATCTTGCCAATCCCAGTGGTCTCCATCCCTCCTTTGCCTGCTGTGTCTGATGTAGTGCCTTCATCCGAGCTCAACCAAGGGTGGCTAGGCACAACCGAGCTACCTCTGGGTGAAGACCGGGTTGTTCTGGATGCTGATTTAGATGACCTCTTTGCTTGATTATGTACTTTTCTTTTCTTTAGGTGCTAACTTTTAGAAGTTTTTGTAACCGGGCTATGGCCCCATCTCTTGTACTTCGACTTTGCATTATCAATGAAATTATCTTTTGTTTTCCTCAACTGTCTGTTCGGTTTACTTCTATGCTTGTATTTACTTTCCCAATATAATCTGAATGAAGTAAATTCCCTGGCCGAGATATTTATCCCGGTCTTAACTTTGCAATCTAACTGGCCATACTTGCCAACCTCTTCAGCCTAGATCCTTATCTCGGCTGAAGAACAATAAATGTTGGTTTTTCCAGCTAACCTCTTCAGCCTAGATCCTTATCTCGGTTGAAGAACAATAAGTGTTGGTTTTTCCAGCCAACCTCTTCAGCCTAGATCCTAATCTTAGCTGGAGAGAGCCCAAAGTTGGTTTTTTCTGCCAACCTTGAGTGAAGTGTTTGGTTATTCTTGCCAAACGTCATGCAGCCTGGATCTTTATCCTGGGCTTAGGAGGGGTGTTGGTTATTTCAGCTAACCTCTAAGTTGGTTATTCCTGCCAACCTAGGGTAAAGTGTTTGGTTATTCTTGCCAAACGTCCTGCAGCCTGGATCCTTATCCTAGGCTTAGGAGGGGTGTTGGTTATTCCAGCCAACTTCTAAGTTGGTTATTCTTGCCAACCTAAAGTAAAGTGTTTGGTTATTCCTACCAAACGTTCTGCAGCCTGGATCCTTATCTTGGGCTTAGGAGGGGTGTTGGTTATTCCAACCAACTTCTAAGTTGGTTATTCCGGCCAACTCTGCTTTTGTTGCCCCTAGCTCACTAAAACAACTTTTACAGAATAATATAATTATGTTGAAAAGAAAACTACTTGTTTTATTGAGAAAAAGAAAAATTACAAGTACTTTAAAGAAAGCTAAAAATAAAATAGTTTGAGATTGGCAGTGTTCCATGGCCTGGGAATGGCTTTGTTGTCCTCGTCTTCCAAGTGGTATGTCCCTTTTCCTGCTAACCCAACCACTTTGTAAGGTCCTTCCCAATTGGGCCCTAACTTGTCGTCTCCGGGTACCAAGGTGTTTCCCATTACTTTGCGCAGTACCCAATCTCCAACCTTGAATTGCCTTGGATGTACTGTCTTGTTGTATTTTCTGGATAACTCCTGTTAATATGAGGCGATGTGAACCAGTGCTCTTTCTCTTCTTTCTTCTACAAGGTCGAGCTCCAATGCGATAGCTTCTCTATTTAAGTCTGGATCAAAATTTTCGCTTCTAATGGTAGGGAGTCCAACTTCCAAAGGATTATCGCCCATGCCATAGGCCAAGGAAAAAGGTGTTTCTCCAGTTGATCGCCGAGGTGTGCTACGGTAAGCCCATAAAACATGAGGAAGCTCATCCGCCCACTTTCCTTTTGCTTTCTCTAGCCTTTTCTTCAATCCATCCAAGATGACTTTGTTGGATGCTTCTGCCTGGCCATTTGCTTAGGGGTATACTGGTGTAGAATTGTAGAATTCTATCTTGTATTCCTCACAAAAACCTCTAAAAATTTTGCCGTCGAACTGAGTGCCGTTGTCTGATATTAGAGCCTTGGGTATGCCAAACCGAGTGATGATATCCTGCCAGACAAACTTCTTCACAGCTTTCTCTTTTATTGAAGCGAGTGCTTCCGCCTCCACCCACTTTGTGAAGTAGTCTGTTGCTGGAAGAAAGAACTTCCTGTTGCCGGGTGCTGTTGGAAGTGGTCCTACTATGTCCAAGCCCCACATTGCGAAGGGCCATGGGCTAGTTAATGGTAGTAGTTCTCTAGCTGGCTGATGTATTTGGTGTGCGAACTTCTGACATTTCTCGCACTTTTTGACATACTTCTCTGAATTTGCTTGCATGTAAGGCCACCAATATCCTTGCGAGATTGCCCTGTAAGCCAATGATCTTCCCCTTTGGTGGCTTCCGCATACGCCTTCGTGTATCTCGAACAAGAATGCTTCAACCTTACTGGGATGAACACACTTTAGGTAAGGTCCTGTGAAGGATTTCTTGTACAAGGCCATTGATGGGGAGAGCCAAAATCGTTGCGACTTTACTCTAATCTTGTTGGCCTCCTTCTTCTCTTCAGGCAAAATGCCGTCTTTTAGGAACACTATAATGGGATCCATCCATGAAGGGCCTAGTTCGGCACAACATACCTCTGCTGCTTCAGCTTCTTCAATGCTTGGTCTTGGTAGGAAGTCGATCAGTAATGGATGCGGGATGGATGTGTCTGCCATCGAGGCAAAGCCTGCTAGTTCATCCGCTCTGCTATTTTCTTCACGACCGATCTGCTCTATCCGTACTACTTCGAACTTCATGATCTCTTTTCTGACTAACTCTTGGTACTTAGCCATCCTTTCATCCTTTGCCTCGTAGTCGCCTGAAATTTGGTTTACAACTAGTTGGGAGTCACTGTAAACCATTAGCTCAGTTGCCTTCATATAGAATGCTGATTTCAGTCCTGCTAAAAGTGCTTCATACTCCACCTCGTTGTTTGATGCCGGGAAGCCAAGGTTGACTGCTTGTTCCATTACTAGACCATCTGGTGAGAAGAGGACTATGCCAAGTCCTGCACCGTGCCTGTTGGATGCTCCATCCACAAAGAGATGCCACATCTCTCCAACGAATAGCTTCTAGCAGGTGGAGGGATCGGATGATACCTTGGGGTCTTGAGTGTTGCTGGTGTTTTCTCTAAAGTCTACCTTTACTGTTTGCCCCTCACTATCTGATTGTACCAAGTCTTTATTTGTTGATGAGTTTTTACTTGGTGCAACATGGTTTGGTTCTTCCTCCCTTTGTTTACTCTGGTCTGTCCTGGGATGTGGCTGGGTATCCTGTATCAGGGGTTGCGCTATTCCGATGACACTTTCCATCCCCATTTCGGTTGTACCAGTTAAGTCAACTGGGCAGATATGATGACTTCGTGGTGTGAATTCTGCAACAAAGTTTGCCAAAGCTTAGGCTTTTATCGCTGTTCTGGGTTGAAACTTGATGTCAAACTGTCCCAACTCTACTGCCCACTTAAAGATTCGCCTAGAAAAGTTTGCCCTCTCAAACAAAGCTTTTAATGGAAAAGCTGTGAGGACGATTATGGTGTGAGCGTGAAAGTAATGCGACAACTTCCTTGAGGCCATCATCAAGGCTAAGACCAGTTTTTCTAATGGTAAGTACCTGGTTTTTGCGCCCAACAATGTCTTGTTGAGATAAAAGATGGGCAGATGTTGGATTCCTTCCGCTCGGACCAACACTGCGCTAATTGCGTGCTGTGAAACTGCTAGGTACAAAAATAGTTCTTCTCCAGGTATTGGGGTCACTAGCTGCAGTGGAGAAGGCATGTATTCTTTCAATCTTTCTAGGGCGCGGTCGCATTCTTCATCCCACTCAAACTTGGCCTTTGATGCTTGAAAAAATGGTCGACATCTGTTTAACGACCGACTTATGAACCGGTTGAGCGCGGCTGCCATACCGTTGAGATGCTGTACTTCTTTCACTGAGTTGGGCCTCTCTAGATCCCGAATTACTTTGATCTGAGAGGGGTTTGCCTTTATACCTCGGTTGGTTACCAGGAAGCCTAGGAATTTGTCGGATCCTACGCCGAACGCACACTTAGATGCATTAAGGCGTAACTTGTGCTTCTTCATGATCTGAAACATCTCACCTAAGTCCTTGAGATGGTCATTCTCATCCTTGCTTTTAACTACCATATCATCGATGTAAGCCTCCATTCTTCTACCTAACAATGGTTCAAACATCTTGGTGACAATCTGCTGGAATGTCGCCTCTCCATTTTTTAGGCCAAAGGGCATGACCTTGTAGTAATATAGTCCTCTTGGCGTTGTAAAGGATGTGACCTCCTGGTCTGGTTCATACATAGTGATCTGATGGTAACCTCTGTACGCATCAAGAAAGCTAAGTCGATTGTGTTTTTCCATTAGGTCTACCAGTTGGTCTATCTGTGGTAGGGGAAAGCTGTCTTTTGGGCATGCCTTGTTGACTGTTTTGTAGTCCACGCAGACACGCCATTTTCCATTCTTCTTTGGCACCACTACTGTATTGGATATCCACTTGGGATAGTGCACTTCTCTGATAGCTCTTGCCTCTAGAAGATTCCCCACTTCTTCTGCCACTATCTCGGCGTGGTGGAGTGCCGATTCATGAAAAGTCAGATAATTGGTCTCGCAAATGGGTGGACGTTCAATTGGTGACAGATGAAGTTTGGGTCAATGCCAGGCATGTCATACAGCGTCCAGGCAAACACTTCGATGTTAAAGGTCAAGAATTCCATGACCTCTATCCTCTCAGTGCTGGACATAGATGAGCCAAGCAAAAAGAACTTTTACGGGTTCTTTTCATCTATTCTTACCTGTACCAAGTCTTCCACTGCCTTTTGTTCAGCGACTTTGCCAACATCCGCAAACAATTCATTGCTCTTAGGTTCTTCCACCATCTGAACAAACCCTTTGGCAGCGCGGCTGCCGTTTACGGTGACGAAGCATTGTTTGGACATGATCTGATCTCCAAAGACCTCTTCAATTACTCCGGCTTCGTTGGGGAACCGCATTACTTGATGGTAGGTTGACACTACCGATCGCATGGTATGCAGCCATGTCCTTCCCAAGATTATGTTGTAAGTGAAAGGGACCTTCAATACCCAAAATTTCACTTGTTTCGTCATGCTTCCTGCTCTGACTGGGAGGATTATCTTGCCAACTGGCCACTCTGGCATTGAGTTGAATCCGATTAGGGGAGATACAGCAGGTGCCAAGTCTTTGTCCTCCAATTTCAATTGTTTGAAGGTTTCGTAATACATTATCTCACATGAACTCCCTTGGTCAATCAAAATTCGCTTGATGTCGTAATCCTTGACGCGGAGAGTGACGACCAGTGCATCATTGTGAAGGCAATATATCCTTGCCAAGTCTCTATCTGAGAAAGACATGACGTTCGTGGCCTCTGGTCTCCCCTTTTTAATGTAGGTTGTACACTTAATACCTCCCTTAAGTGCTCAGCCTTCTTGATTATTCCCCTGAGCTCACATACCCGTTCAGGTTCGAATACCCCATGTATTACATTTATCACGCCTTGAGGTGGGGCGTCGATCGGCATTCCGTTTGGGTGATCGTGGTTTTAGGGGGCTGGCTGTGTCCCTCCTTCTATGTACTGGTCCAGGCACCCGACTGCCACTAACTCTTTCAGGTGTTGTCTCAACGGTGTGCAATTTTCAGTGCGGTGTCCTTTTTCCTTATGGAAGGTGCACCGAGATCTTTCGTCATAGTCCTTTTGCGCTTCTCCTAACTTAGCTGGCCATCTGACGAAAGGTTCATCACGTATCTCACTGAGAATCTGATAGATTGGTTTTTTGAACAATGTGGTAATGGTAGTGCGGACTCTCAACCATCTTTTATCTTAGTCCTCACCGTTGTCCCGCCTGCCTCGCGTGTTCCTGCTTGGATGTTCCACCGCATTGACTTTTGCCGTAGTCTTTTTATCTGGTACTGCTAATGCACCAGATTTGGCTTTAGCGCGGGCACCATCCTCCTCCACCCGAATATGTTGGTGCACTCTCTCCATTAAGGCCTCCATTGTAAGGGGTGGCGTCATGGTGATTGAGTCCCTCAACCTGTTTCAGACTGGAAGACCTCTTTTGTACTACGCGATGGCGAGATTTGTGGGGCAATCTCCTATCTGGTTGAAGGTCTCCCAATAATGACTGTTGTAAGATCTCAACGTCTCCTTGTCGCCCATGTCAATGGAGAGTAGCTGATCGATCTCCACTGACGTTTTAGTGTTTGTTCTGAACCTTGTCATGAACGCCTCTGCCAATTGCGCCCAGGAGGCTATGCTGCCTTCTGGTAACCTTTTGAACCAGGTTAAACCTAGGTCGCCAAGGCTGGATCGGAATAGGATGCACATTAAAGCCTCGTTTCGCCGATATACTGCCATAACCTGGCGAAAATGGCTAAGGTGCGTGTAAGGGTCTGTCTTCCCCTCATACGTGGTGAATTTGGGCTGAAGGAAGCCTGAAGGTAGGGGCGTGTTCTCAATCGCCGGAACGAACAGCGAGGTCTGCAGCCTTGCTAATGCTTTGTCTATCGGTTCGTAAGCAAGACGCGGTATTGACATTCCTACCTCGACGCTTCCATGCGTCCGAGGAGCCAACCGCTCAAGGGCTGAAACTCTACGAGGGTCGCGTGCCCTGGTATCCTCCTTCCATCGTGCCATTTCTTCTAGCACAGTTCGCAAATCGGATGATCTAGGCAACTCCGTCTGCCTGGATGACGTCTGGTGTGTACGTGAGGGCCGATAGGTGCTTCCCTCAGTATGTGACCTCTCAGTTATCGTTCTCTTAGACCTGGAGTAACGAGTCTTGGGAATTCTTGACTGAGTATCGCCTGTTCTCAGGCTCCTACTCTCTGCTTGCGATGGAGTGGTATGCCTACCACGATCTTCTGAGTGGCGAGGGGGCGTGTTGCTTTTGTGCCCTTCTCCTGTCGCCACCTCTTTTCCTTTGATTTGGCGTTTTATAGCCTCCATGTCCGCCGCCATCTTCCTTATTAACTCATCTTGTTCCTTTACGCGATCCTCCAGAACTTGAGGATCGATCCTCCGCCTTTGTCTTTTTGCACTTTGAGAGCGACGGGGGCTGTTAGTCCGCCTCGCCCTTGCATCCCTCCAGGAATTCTGTCGCTGGGGCTCTAAATCCGCCATAGGAGGGATAGACGGCAAACCTTCGCGTCTCCCACCCCCCTCTGGGATTTGTCCGTCGATGGCGGACTGCGGCAAATCTTTATTGTACGCCATTACTTCCAATTAGAGAGGAAAATCTTGATCAAGAGGTTTTGTTCTTTCTGGTTTTCCCACAGACGACGCCAATTGTACGAGCAAGAAATAATTCTTCTTGTATAATCCTGTTGATCAAGTCTGCGCTCCTCCAAACGACGTCGCTTTACTCCTTGAAAACACAAATGTGAGCTAGCCGGCAGGTGTGTGTCGGATACCTTTCCGATGCCTAAGTCAGCAAAATAGACAAATAGACAAAAAGCTCTGTGTATTCGAGAATCAAAGTTGTGTTATCTCTCCCATAGGTTATGTTGTGAGCTTTTATAGGTTCCGCGTGGCATAATCCTAGTAGGACTCTTATTCCTCTGCGTAGAGTCCTCCTAGGAGTCACACCCCTGAAAGATAATGCTTATCCTTCAACACCCCCCTCACTGCTTAAACCAAGTGAGATGGCTTTACTTCAGTAGTATGACAAAACGACCGAGATAAAATAGCCATGCTAAACTGGTTGAAATGACCGAGCTCTAGCTAGCTCAGTTCTTTCCTCTGTTACTCGTACTTCGGTTTCACCTGTTGAGACCGTGCTATCCATAACGTGCCTAGACCGAGCTATTCAACAGCAAGGTCCTGAGAAAAGGCCCAAAATACCTCGCCTCAATATGGTTTGACCGAACTAACTGTCGTCGCTCTGACCATGCCAACTGAGCTAACTACAAAGCTCTTTCGGACCGAGCTAACGTCAAGGCCCTTTTACTCAGTCCTTACTGTGACCCACAGAATGGCCCATTACCCAGCTTGGCCCAATTTACATATAAATTACCCTCTCATTATACAATTATTCAATATAATACAGTTTTCTCTCTTCATATAATTATTTTAACATGGTATCAGAGGTGGATCTTAGGTAGCCTCTCACATTATGTAGTACAAATGTTCCACCTCTCAATCGAACCTCTCAACCACCTCCACATGCGATTGGGTAGCACACGAGGAGGAGTGTTAGACTTAAACCCACATCGTCAATTTAAGTTATCCAAATTTAATTAATATAATGTAAGAATATCTCTACTCATTGTCAATTAGTTTTAAATTGAATGTTTTTAACAGTTTTAACACATTATTGTGGAGGATAGGGTCAGCTTTTATAAAGGAAACAAGAGAAACTAATTTGTCACCCTCAAAAAAGAGAGAAAATGAAAAGATGGTCGCACTCTCACTCTCCACACTTGCAAGGTTAAGCAAACTCTTGCCATCATTAATAGACTCCACAAACTCTTCCACTTCACAACCACACTCACTATCCCTTCTCTACTACATAATTTCACACCTCTTCCATCATGCCTATGAAATACCCATTTTCTCATGGTGTCTCATCTCTACCTCCGGGCTCATTTTCACCTTCTTCTGGCTCCTCTCACAAGCTTTCTGGTGGTGGCAATTAAATGATGGTTTCACAATTACTTTATTATTGTATTGTCCTTGCATATAAATTTGTTCCATGCATGATCTCATGCACTGGGAAACTAAGGGCTGAAAGGGCCTCATCATTTGTATATTAAAGGGTCTAAATTAAAGTCACTTTTGTTCTAGGGCGAATTTCAAAAAAGTGGAGTGCAAATAAAATAATTTCAAACTGATGATGTACAAGTTTTTTTAGATTGAAAAAAATTCATTAAAAACAAAAATAAGTAGAAAAAAAAAATTAGAAAAGCAAACCCTTATAATTCTTGGTTTTTTAAGTCTCCATATTAATGATTGTAGAATGGTGTGAGAGTATTTCTAGTGAGATGGTTAAATTTATTTGTTAAAGTGTATAACAGTGAAATTCAAGCTTCGTTTGGCATTATAGGTTGGGGTTAAAATAGTTACAAAATAATAAAATATGTTAAAAAGTCAATAAGACAACATGTCATGTCCAAACCATAATCATTTCAATTTTTCTCTCACAAAAGTCAAAAAATCTATCCCAAACGAGACTTTTTAGCCTTGACTAATATAGCCAAAAAGCCAACTCACTTCCCATACAAAGGCTCAATTATGTGTGTCAACTATTCGGGGTTGTTTGAGATGAAAGCCTTGGTTTGGCAATGACTTTTTTAGTTGATTTTTTTGACTGTTGGTATTCTTGATTGGCTTTTTATCTTTGGAATAGTGGATTTTTTTTATTTTTTATTTTTACTTTTTGTGATTTTTTGACTTTTTTTGTCCTTTTGTGATTTTTTAGCCCAACATGTTTACCAAATAACCCCTTAATAAGTGCAATTTTTAACTTTTTGGATAAAAAAGTAGAGAAAAAAATATGATTGTTTGAGATAATTTTTTGACTTTTTATGAAGAATTGTATATTAAAATATTGTATAAAATAGCAAAATTACCATATTACCCCTAATATGGTAATATGGTACTGAGTGATTGTACCATGAACCGGTATGGTCGGCAGAGCAGCATAGATGTAATATAGTATTCACAGTGATTGTACCATATGGCATTGACGGTGCTGTTCGGCCTGTGGTGTCCTAGGGGCCCACCACGGGTCCCGTTTTAATAATCAGAACCGTTTAATGTGTAGAACTCGTCAAATACTATATGCTTGTAAAAAATCATGTTGATCGGATATCGATAGCTAACTGATCGGATTAGTTTTTTTTCAACCGTTAATTTGTTCATCGTCTTTTTTTTTTTTTATACAAAACTGATTTGATCATATAGTCATCGATATCCGATCAACGTGAGTTTTTACAAACATATAGTACTGGACGAGTTTTACACATTAACGGTTCAGATTATCAAAACGGGACCCGTGATGGGCCCCCACTGACCGAACAACACCGTCCTATTTGTGCACCCGCCTGTGTAATTTGTACAAACAAAGTCAGATAAAGCCAACTCACGTCAGAAGTGAGTTGTTTTTTTTTTTGTAATTATTTTTTTATATATATTTTCTTGTGAATAGTGATAATTTTTTGACTTTTTTAGTAATTTTTTGATTTTTTTATCTTTTTTATAACATGTCAAACTAGCCCTTTGTTAGATTATAGAGTAAGTAAATGCTCTAATAGTATAGTTAGATGTTTGTTAAAGTTTGCTATATGTAACTATGGGATACTCTACCATTATTTATTTTTAAATGTTTCAGATTCAATTTGTATAACTCAATTAAGACATACATAAAAAAAAATATTCTCAATCGGAAATGAAAATAATTATTTTATATAATGGATTTACACACAAGTCCCATTTTATGAATTTTTTTTTGATTAAGTACTAACTAAAATTTTACGGTAGTGGTACATGTACCAATTAATGTACTAACTAGTGTACTAACACTAGTTATGACATTATTATTGACCCCACTCATTAATCACATTACAAATACCAAAAACCTATTAAATTATATCACATCATCAATTGGTACACTAGTTAGTACACTAATTGGTCATATAGCATTATTTAAAATTTTATGTGCCTTCAAGTCCCATTAAATTTTTAATAGTTGAAATTACACTTTAAATAATGATTATTCATCATTTGTGATTGCCTATAGAGAAGTATGATGATGTGACATTTATTTTTATTTTTCAAAATTTTAAAAAATCAGTTTTAAAACTAAAAAAACTAAAAAATTTATATCTATAAAGAAGTATGATGATGGAACATTACTACGCAAAACTAAAAAATTTCTCAATTTTAAAACTAAAAGAATTGGTAATGTTATCCATTTTAAAACTGAAAAAGTTTCAAAAATTCGTACAACTAAAAAAATAATATTTTATTTTTATAAAATTTTATATTTAATATTAGTCTTATTTGATAAATTTTATTAGATAGACTCTAAAAATATAAATTTTATTAAAAATAAATGTGTATAATAAAAGTTACGAATTTTTAAGTTTTGAAACAATAAAATAAAAGTAGTGAATTATGAGAAGTTATCTAGTGCTCTTGAGGTATGGTCATGTGGTGTCCAGAAGAATTGTTATTGGTAAAAATGATGGAACTAACAATTTTGTATTGGAGTATAGGGCATAATGTTTGATAATTAGTGGATAATATTGTCATGAGGTGCACAAAACACTTAATAATTTTTCTTAGTATTTAATGAATTAACATTTTTCAATTTTTTCCTTTTTTAAAAGATAAAATAGTCATACAAATAAAAAAAATGAAAATAGAATGTTATTGGTTAAAAATAATGAAACAGGACTTAATGGGATACCAATCTACCTAAAAAATTAATTATTCTAACTGATTAATTATACTATAAAAATATAATTATTTAGTTTGTAAAGAATATCAAATTTTTATTATTACGAAAGAATAAAAATTATATAAAGTAAAAACTTTTTATAAATAAATAACTCAATTAATTAAAAAATTATGATTGAATCGTAAAAACATTCACTATAAAGAAATCATTAGAGGCTGCTCCCTCTGTTGTCCACTTTGGTCATATTTATAAGCCTGGTTATATTTGTCCTTTTGATGATCATTTTTTCGGCTAGGATTCTTAGGTCCGGATCACGCTGGAGGATGGTGTCACGGATTCATAATTTGAATTATTTATTTTAGAAGATTTTTTTTATGTATATCACCTATTAAAAAAATAAAATCGATTCGGCAATTATAATTAGGTTAATTTATTATATTTGTCATAAAAAAAATGAGTGAATTATTTTTAAAACTATAATTGTTGCATTTTTATTTGAGACAAATGTAATAAATTGAATATGTTATGATTATTGGATTAATTTAATTTTTTAATATATAATATATACGATGAGCCTTATAAAATGAATAATTTGAATTATTAAAATAGAATCCGTAATGAGCCTCATGATACTATATAAGAGCCTCCAATATGAATCATGAATTAGAGGGTGTTGGAATATTTGGTTTTACAAGTTTATTTTGGGCTAACTTTGAACTCAAATTAAGTGGGACCCACACGTCTTTTCAGGTGAGTCCAAGCGGTGACATGTCTCTTGCCGCATGGCAAGTTACACGGCAAAGACGGTTCGTCAAAACTATTTATGGGTGAATGAGAAGTTGATGTTGTTTTCGGTTTCATGAAATGGGAAGTTGAAGAGTTAAATGTGAGTTATCTTATTTTGCTTGTCCCACACAGAAACAATAAGAGAGCTCTAGGTTGACATATTTGGGATGAGTCCCAACGGGCACTCCAAGTTTTGTAAGGAGGGAAATTATGGACAAAGTGGGCTTGATCCAAATCCACCACGCACGCTGTCTTCCGTCCGTCTATCCTACCGGGTTAGGCGGGTGCGTGGTGTGGGTTGTGTGTCGAGTCCTAACTTTAATTTTTTTTGATAAAATTCATTTGGATTAATTCAAATTTTTGCGCCGAAATTCGAACTTGAATTTTTGCTTCCCGGAATTGTGCCCCTCTGCTCACCTCTCTTCATTTTCCAGTGATTCCAAATTCCACACATGTTCGAAGGGTTTTCTGTCCTTTCGAACGGACACCTCTTGGCCTATAAAGACAAGGTCCTCCAACAGATTAAATCATTCATTTCCTTCACGTTTTTCTTTCTTTTCTGCATTTGTTCTTCATACTAGTTCTTTGATGTTTTAGAGAGTTACAGAACTCATGTTTTGATTCGCAAGATAGATTGTTTGTAGTGCTACTACAATCCATAAGAGTGATCATTGTATCCTGGGAGATAGATGTTGATAATTCGTGAGCACCTGTGCGGCGGCGAATCTTTTTTAAGGATAGAGTGTCACACACTCAACTTGATCTTAATTTTGCTATTCTAAACTTTCCGGTACAAGAACTTCATGGAAGCAATTTATTTATTTTGTTCCAATTTTTATTTTTTTACACAGAAGATTGTTCCAATAGAGGAAAGTCCAACTAATTTTTGGATTCTTAAATGAGAAAGTGTAGCATGTTACGAAATTACTAATGGAAAAGTATTGAAAGGACCAAAATCACATTAGGTAATTTTGGTTATTTTTAAAAATTAGGAAGATAAATGAGATATTTAGAATGATTTAAATAAATATATTTTTTGAATTTTTACAAAAAAACAAAATTATGAGGATGTTTTATCTTGGATGTCGTTATATCTTATATTTTATCTTGTATACTAGTTGACACATTATTGTAGAGGGTAACGTCATCTATAAAAATATGTTTGGAGCCACAAAATTTGTGTGGTGTAAATGCAAAATTACACTTTGTAATTATGAGGATGTTTTATCTTGGATGTCGATATATCTTATATTTTATCTTGCATATTATTTGACACATTATTGTGGAGTGTAAGGTCATCTATAAAAAAAAAAAGTTTGGAGCCACAAGATTTGTGTGGTGTAAATGAAAAATTGCACTCGGTTTAAATTGTGAGATGAGAAAAAAAAAATTGTAATTTCTCAATTAGGTAAGAAAAGAAAGGAATTGATTATGATTTCTCACTATTTTGTTTTAATAAAGAAAATAGGAGAGAAAACAATTTCTCATCTATCTTGTTTGGATAGAGTAAATAAGAAAAAAAAATTATTTCATTTTATCAAAATAAGCTTCCATATTATTAAACTATTTTTTTAACTTCTTTCACCATAGGGTAATTTTGGTATTTACTCTTTTTTTTCTTTTTTTTTTTTTTTGTGGTTAAACCTATTTATTTTTTTGACAAAATCTCACTTTTGGTGAGAGGTATTTTCTCACACCATCTTTTAAATATTTAATCATCTAAACAAGTGAATTTTTTTTTTTATTCTCACCAAACTCTTCCATTCTGTTGTGAAGTAATCTTGCTTCACCTATAATAAAAAAAATATATTTTTCCACTAGCCTAAGAGTAGAAAATGGAGGCTGAAATCAAGTTTGTCAAAAGTGGTTGCAACTGTTTGAAATTCACAACCTCAGCTGTATTTTCATTTAATGGTTTCACATTACTAGTTTTATCTATATATAGCTAATGTATTTTGAGAATTCAGAGTATGAGAGAAAGAAAAGAGTTAGAGAGTAAAAGTGTGTTTTATCTCCTTAGTGTATTCTAAATATTTGAGTGAAATAAATCTGTTTTCAGATTATAAATTCTCTCTCTTGTATTTGTTTTTGTGAACCACCATAAGTGGTTTGCACCCCACTCCCACCAACAATGGTATCAGAGCACTAGGAGGGCCTGTTTTTTCAAAAAAATACTAGAACAGAGCATCGTTTCAAATTTTGCCCAGAAATCAACTTTTGATCACACTAGTGTGTAGGTCTCATCGAGACGATCGCACTGAAAAAAACCACGTTGAAAACTGAGTCCCACAGAGACCGCACGCACTACGTACGCCTTCAATGCCGTTACCACGCGTAGAAACGGGCCCACGCATCTCCACGCGTCTTTTTCACCCGAATTTGCAGAGTCCAACCCGTCTGACGTACGATTTGATCCATTAGCCCGGATCCAGACTCGTATCCAGGAGCTGATGTCATTGACGATGTCATTGTTGACGTCATCTAAGATATTAAGCTGAGCCGAGCCACAAGCTGAGCTGAGCCACAAGTCGAGCCGAGCCGAGCCAAGCCGAGCCGCAGAGGAGCCACGCCGCCAAGACACAAACCAAGCAGAGGCATGCCGCTGACGTTATGGTGACGTCATCTGATCTAGAGAAATTATCCGCTACTTTTTAGAAGTTCCAGATTCCGCAGATCTGAGCTGTTCAATTATTTTTTGCTAGATCTAAGCCGTTTGAAGTCCATTTTTGGTGATCCAATAGTGCTTTCCAACTATTTGGAATATTCCAGACACATCTATATGGTTAGAATTTGCAAATTCCATCCTGAAAATTCACAGATTTCTTAAAGTCAACTAATGGCCAACACAAATAATTTCTTTCAACTTCAGTTTCCAAAACTTAGCAAGGAGAACTATGAAAATTGGAGTATTCAAATGCAAGTCCTACTAGCCTCACAAGATTTGTGGGAGTTAGTGGATCGAGGATATGACAAGCTAGCTACTCTCGAAGATGAAGGAAATTTAAATAAAGCTCAGAAGACGGCATTAAAAGATTCAAGGAAGAGAGATAAAAAAGCCTTGTATCTGCTCTATCAAGGCATTGATGAGTCAGGGCAGCAGCAACCTCTAAAGAGGCATGGAGTATTCTTCGCAATTCACACCGTGGAATTGAGAAGATGATCAAAGTTCGACTCCAGGTGTTACATGGCGAATTCGAGATGCTACATATGAATGAGAATGAGTCAATTTTAGAGTACTTCAACAGAACATTGACCATTGTTAATCAGATGAGAAGATATGGAGAGAAGATAAAATCTTTTCAAGTGATAGAGCAGATTCTTCGATTACTCAGTTCCAAGTTTAAGCACATGGTTGTAGCAATAAAAGAGTCCAAGGATCTCAGTGCCATGAACACTGATGAGCTGATGGGCACACTTGAGATTCTTGAACAAAGGATCAACAAGAAGACTCCCTCAAGTTGTCTAGAGCAAGCTCTTCAATCAAAGTTGTTTTTTAGAGATGACATAAACGAGCAAGGGGGACATCACAAAGAAGCTGAGGAAGAGGCCGTGGTTACAATAACCGAAGTTCTGGTTTTTGAGGAAGAGGCGGAAGAGGTCCAGCCGGAGGAGGAAGTAGTCAACCACATTTTGCTCCAAGAGGAAGAGCAAGAGGAAGAGGAGGTGGTTACAACAACCAACCAGGATTTGACAAAAGCAATGTTTAGTGCTACCATTGTCACAAGTTTGGGCATTACAACAATGAATGCCAAAGTAGAGCAACAACAGAAACCAAAGAGCAAGTAAATTTTGCCAAGCAGGAAACAAACAAAGTTAGACCTATAGTCCTGTTTGTTGACTATGGAGATACTGTAAACCAAAACAATGTTTGGTATCTAGATTCGAGAGCCAGTAATCATATGTGTGGTAAAAGAGAGTTGTTCGTCGAGCTTGACGAGACTATACAAGCACAAGTCTCATTTGGTGATTCTTCAAAGACTCCAGTGAAAGGAAGAGGTAATATTCTGATCAAGCGCAAGAATGGAGATCATGATTAAATCTCCAATGTTTATTATGTCCTACCATGAAGAACAACATTTTGAGTATGGGACAACTCCTAGAGAAAGGATACGACATCAGCATGAAAGATTGTCATCTTACCATCAAAGACAATCATGGTAATTTGATCGCTCGGGCGAGAATGTCCAAGAATCGGATGTTTGCATTGAACATCCAACATAATGCTGCGAAGTGTTTAAGTGCCATCATCAAAAACAAAGACTGGCTATGGCACTTGAGGTTTGGATATCTCAACTTTGGAAGGTTGAAGCTGTTGTTAAGAAAGAATATGGTGAAAGGGCTCCCTCATATTGCTCATACTAATGAAGTCTGTGAAAGCTGCATTCTTGGCAAGCATCACAGAACTAGCTTTGCCAAAGAAGTGAAGTGGAGAGCAACAAAGCTGCTGGAGCTAGTGCACATTGATGTGTGTGGTCTATTAAAGCCAATGTCAAATGGACAGAATAGATATTTTCTCACCTTCATTGATGATTATAGTCGGAAGACATGGGTGTATTTTTTTAAAAGAAAGTTGGAGGTGTTCAGTATCTTCAAAGAATTCAAAGCTTTTGTAGAAAAGCAAAGCCGCTTCTACATCAAGACATTGCGGTTAGATCAAGGTAAAGAATATACATCTGATGTTTTTGAAAGATTTTGTAAAGAGCATGGAATCAAGCATCAAACAACACCATCCTATATGCCACAGCTGAATGGTGTTACTGAAAGGAAGAATCGCACAATTTTAGATATGGCAAGGAGCATGTTGAAAGGAAAAGGATTGCCCAAGAAAGTTTGAGCTGAAGCCGTATCATGTGCTATGTATCAACTAAATAGATGCCCAACCAGGAGCCTTCACTCTATGACTCCAGAAGACGCTTGGAGTTCACATAAGCCAAGTATCAACCATCTCAGAATATTTGGGTGTGTTGCATACACCAAGATTCTAGAAGCAAGAAGAACCAAGCTCGATGATAAGGGAGAAAAATATACCCTTGTCGAATATGGAGACAGAACAATGGGATACAAGTTGTATAATCCCGTTACCAGAAAGGTGATCATGAGTAGAGATGTGATATTTGAAAAAGAAGAAACTTGGAACTGGAATCAAGATGAAATTGTTAAAGATGCAGAACTCATTCTTGAAGATGAAACATCAAAAGCTCCAGTTGAAATCACAAGAGAAGTCCAAGATAAGCCACAAACTCCTTCATATAGAATACCTGCACCTAGATCGCTAGTTTCGGACAGAAGTGATACATCATCATCATCAGATGATAGTTTTTTCAAACAACCAAGATCAATGAGAAATTTGCAAGAGATATATGAAGCTACAGAAGAAGAAGATCTGAATTTGTTCTTCCTACTCGCAGATAGTGATCCACTTACTTTCTCAGAAGCCATCCAAGAAGATAAATGAAAGAAAGCAATGGATGATGAAATTCATGCCATTGAAAAAAACGACACATGGAAGCTAACCAGTCTATCGGAGGGGCACAAACCCATTGGAGTGAAATGGGTATACAAGACAAAGAGGAATGCACAAGGCGAAGTGCAACACTCTAAGGCAAGATTAGTGGCAAAAGGTTACAAGCAGAGAGCTGGAATTGATTATAGAGAGGTGTTTGCGCCAGTTGTCCCGTTGGAGACTATCAGGTTAATGATTTCTTTGGCTGCCTAGCATAAGTGGTAGGGCTATCAACTTGATGTGAAATCTGCATTTCTTGATGGTTTTCTTGAAGAAGAAATCTATATTGAACAAGCTTCGGGGTATGTTCAGAATGGGCATGAAGACAAAGTGTACAAATTGAAGAAAACACTTTATGGATTGAAACAAGCTCCTCGTGCATGGAATACTAGAATTGATCAGTATTTTCATGACAATGGTTTTGAAAAATGTCCATATGAGTACGCACTATATTTGAAGAAGGAAACTAATGGAAGCATGTTGCTTGCTTGTCTTTATGTTGATGATCTAATTTTCTCCGGAAACAATCCAGCCATGTTCAAAGAATTTAAAAGAAGCATGGTCCAAGAATTTGAAATGACAAATATTAGATTGATGGCTCATTTTCTCGGCATTGAAGTGGCACAAAGAAAAGATGGAATTTTTATTTCCCAAAGTGGCTATGCCGAGGAAATTCTCAAGAGATATGGAATGGAGAATTGCAATCTAGTGAACACTCCTGTAGACAGTGGAATGGAGCTCAAAAAATGTACAAAGGCAGATAATGTGTATCCAACTTATTTCAAGAGCTTAGTTGGAAGTCTTCGCTATCTTACTTACACCAGGCCAGACATACTCTATGGAATAGGACTGATTAGCAAATATATAGAAACACCGGATCAGTCACACCTTTATGCAGCAAAGGGAATTCTTCGCTACATCAAAGGTACAATTGATGATGGTTTATTCTATAAACCAACTGATAATTTCAGCCTTGTTGGCTATTTAGATAGTGACTGGGGACGTGACTTAGATGAACGAAAGAGTACTACTGGATTTACTTTCTTTATGGGAAATACAGTGTTCACTTGGTCGTCCAAGAAGCAAGCTATTGTGACACTGTCAACTTGCAAAGTTGAGTATGTTACAGCCAACTCAGCAGTGTGTCATACAATTTGGTTAAGAAATGTGCTAAAGCATTTAGAATTTCCACAAGAAAATCCTACTGAGATCTATGTTGATAATCGTTCTGCAATTGCATTAGCAAAGAACCCAGTTTACCATGAAAGAAGTAAGCATATTGATACCCGCTATCATTTCATCCGAGAGCATGTGAAAAATAAAGAGGTGGAATTATTTCCTTGCAAATCTCAAGATTAGCTTGCATATATTTTCATGAAGCCATTGAAAAATGATTTGTTCAATAAAATGAAGTTGATGCTCGGGATGAAGTAGCATGGAGAATCAAGGTTAAGGAGGGATGTTGTGAAGTAATCTTGCTTCACCTATAATAAAAAAAAATTATTTTTCCACAGGCCTAAGTGTAAAAGATGGAGGCTGAAATCAAGTTTCTCAAAAGTGGTTGCAACCATTTGAAATTCACAACCTCAGCTACATTTTCATTTAATGGTTTCACATTGCTAGTTTTATCTATATATAGCTAATGTATTTTGAGAATTCAGAGTGTGGGAGAAAGAAGAGAGTTGGAGTGTAAAAGTGTGTATCCTCTCCTCAGTGTATTCTAAATATTTGAGTGAAATAAATCTGTTTTTAGATTATAAATTATCTCTCTTGTATTTATTTTTGTAAACTACCATAAGTGGTTTGCACCCCACTCCCACCAACACATCCAAATGGAATGTCAGTGGAATGGATGTCAGTGGAATGGCAGAACTCACAATGATGTCAGTGTAATGGTAGAACTAACAATAAATATGTGAATAATATTAGGAATCATGAAAAAAATATCATGAAATCTTTCATGAAGATTTCTCCTTCTTTGATTAGTGTGTGGTGTTTTCTTGTATGTGTAATCTAACGATGGAGGATCTTTTATAATCATTTTCATAATATTTTTTTAATGATACCTAACATTTATAATCCATTGATTAGCTTTTCTCGGTAATTTTTGGGATAATTTTTTTGAGTAATTTTCTATAAAAGGACCAGAGAAGTTCATTAAACAATAAGAGATCATGGCCACTACCACCTGCACTCTCCACACTTGCAAGGTTGAGCAAACTAGAGCCACAATTAACAAACTCCACATGCTCTTTGTAGATACCCCATTTTTGACCGACCTTAAAACTCAGACGTCATCGATTGAGCGCTCGGTGATTGCGCATGTTGTGCTCGTTTTGAGGTTACGGAGTCTCGGCTGAAAGCCTTGCCTCCGGACTTCGGGACTCTTTTGTGCTTTGCCTCGATTTGTGAACCAGGTTCTGTTTTCTCTTCCTGAATGGAGGGAGAGGTCTCGTAGACCATCTCTCAGTGGCCGTAGGCTACTTTTCGTGATCGTAGACCACTGTTCTCGTTTGGAGACCAGCTTTCGGTTTTCGGAGCCGTCGGGCATGCGCTTCGGTTCGGGACCGCTTAACTTTCTTCGTTTGCTCCGGTTTTTGGCACACACCTTGTTTCCTCTCTCTAGAGGGATACTGTGGCTCAGGAGACCACCTTCGTGGTTGCACGCCACTTTCGATGCTTAACAGTCAGTTTTCAAGGCACCCGGCTGCGCGTTTTGGCCCCCAAACCCTCGTTTTGCATCCATCTTGGTTCATTTTTGGCATGGACCCTATTTTCATTGTTTGGAAGGTGGTACAAGGGTGGGAGACCACCTTTTCTCCTTGGAGACCACCTTTCTCTTCACCGGCCGGTTTTCTTGGCAGGAAGCTGGTCTTCTTGGTCTTTGGGCCACATTTACTGGTCTCCCACCATACCACTAGCTTGCATTGAGTGAGGAGACCACCCTAGAAGGCTGCCGACCAGCTTTTGAGACCTGAACCTTTTGAACCTGGTCGGCCGACCAGGGCAAGTGGTCGGGCGACCACCTGAACTGGTCGGCCAGCTCCCACATTTTCTGTCTCAGTAAGTTGGTTCCAACTGTGCCAGCTGGGAGGCACAGACTGCATCCTCCATACACGTGTATGGTGGATATTGGCCCTAGGTTTTAAGCTTCTTGGAGAAGTTTTAGCCTCCCTTGTCTATAAAGGAAGGCCTTCCTTTCCTTGTAGAGGGTTCTAAATTTGGCTGAAGCATACACATACATCTCTCCCCTTGTCTCTATATTTTGTGTTCAAAAGTGCTATGTTCTTGCCCCTTTGCACACTACCTCTTAGCCTAACACCTCCAACACCAACCTAAGTTTCTTGGAGGGTCTTGAGAGGTCTTAAGGAGCTGCATTTTTGGTCCATAAGCTGCTGGAGTTACTGAGCTACAAGGGTAACACCCTATTCCTTCTTTTAGGCTTTATTTTGCTTCATCTTTTAGCTATACTTGAAAGCATTTTTGAGCTTCGGTGTAAACTGAAAAAAGTCTTATTTTGAGATCCTTAATATGTTTGTTTAAGATTATTTTTTTGTTGGAGGTCATCTACCCCCTTGCATGCTTCATTTTACCTTGTTTTGAGCCATGCCTTAGAGCATTTGTGTTGGCCTTTTTTTGGCCTTTTAGCCAATGAAATATAGTGGATTTTCAGTGGCTAGAATGCTATTTTGAGTGCCAAAATCAGAGAGGGGTGACCCTTTCTCTCCTTGTTTTGTTTTCTAGCATTTTTGGCCTTACAAAGGAGCCCTTATTTGCATGCTTCCAAGCCATGTTTTGGGCCATTTTTAATGAGTTTTAGGACCTGCATAGGCTCTTTCCAGAGCTTGTTTTTCCATATTGGATGTCCATCTTGCATGTGTAGAATAACCCTCTTCATAGCATATCAAAGGAGCATCTCATTCTTGCATGCATTAACCATGTTTCAGTGGGTTTTTGGGCTTTATTTGGCATGGCATACCTCTTAATTTTGCTGGTTTAGTGGCCTCTTGATTGTCTCTCATGCTTGTAGTGCAAATCCTCTTTACTAGCTTACATTGCATGCTATTTTGGCCTTTGACTCTAGCACTTTTTGGCCATGCCTTAAACTGATTTTGTGCATATTTTGGACTTCCTTAGCTCTATTTTTTGGCCTCATGGTCGAATGATGTTTTCTATGCATGGTTGTAGTTCAATACCCTTGCCTAGCTTTGAGTTTTGAAGCCTATTGCATTTTGAGGTGTTTCCATGTTTTGGCATCATTGTGAATCATATTTCAGAGCTTATATATATGTCATATTCCCATGTTTTCCACTCTTTGAATGTGTTTGAGAGTTATGCATTAATACCTCATTTTTGGACCATTGCATGAGCTTCATTTCCATGCTTTGTGAGCCATCATTTTAGTCCATATTTGCTACTGTTTTGGCCTGCATAGGGACTGTTTGGGGCTGGTTTGGCCATTTGAGTATGGCTTTGCATGCCTATAGTGTAATCCACTTCACTAGTTTCAGTATTTGGGCCATCTAGCATGCATTGTGTGAGGTGTTTGCATGATTCGGGACCATCTTGCATGTCATTTCAGAGCTGAAAAATATGAGATTGTATGCCATATTTCACGCTTACTCTGCTTTGGTGGAGTTGCACTTTGTGCCTTAGGTTTGGTCCCTTACATTTGTACATGTTTACATGTGTGTTGTTGCTTCATTTTCATCATGTATGGCCACTGATTTGAGTGTGGCTGAGGCCCATTCATTTTAGTTTAAGTCCATCTTGCATTATGTATGCCATATCCATGTTGTCGCATGCTTGATCGTCGCATTGTGTATGCCTTGTTCATGTCTTCATACATGTCCATCTTCGTATGTGCATTGCGCATGCCATATAGTTCATGTGCATTAAGTATGCCATTTTTAGTTCATAGCATTGTGTATGCTAGTTGTATGTTTGCATATCATCCCTCGCATGCTAGCATGATTAGGTTGCATTGCGTTTAGGGTTGCATGCTAGTCGTATTGTGTATGCCATGTATATTGCATTGTGTTTGGAATAGGGTTTAGTCCAAATACGGGAAACGAGGGACGTTTCGTATTCCAAGTGACGAAACGTGCCTCGATTCTCGGTCACCGACACTCTGGATTACCCATGATGGAGTTTAGGCCTTGTTGTGTTTATATGTGCATTCATTTTACATCGAGTCGTACAATCCGACTCCTCAGTCATCATGCATCGAGATGCGTGATTGGTAGCATGAGGATCGAGGACTACACTCCCTGGAGCTTGTGCAATGATGGAGAGAGTGGTCATGCACACATATGTTGAAAATACTTTGCCATGTCCCTTTCTCGCTCTCTTGCAAAGAACCGAAACCAAAGAAGAAAACTCGGTCACAGCCTTTTGGAGCTTTATGCGGTTCGGGACCAGTTCCAAACAGAGGCAAATCGGGGCATCGCGATGGATTTCCTGACAAGGCGACTTGAGCATACATGCATCCCTATCATTCGAAACAGAGCTGAGGCAATCCATTTTGTTTAATTTGCATGCTAGTTTCCTTACTTACTTAGTTAATTCGTTAATTAATTAATATTGTGTAATAATTAGTTTAATTAGCTTAGATTAGCTAGTTTATTCTGTACTATTCATTCGGACCCTCCGAGAGAGGGCAATGTTGTAATAAGTGTACGTGCGTGTGATGTATGTCTTCCAACCCCACGCCTTTCTCCCTTTTATTTACCAGCTTATGATAGTTAGTTTTAGGGCACGTTTTAATTAGTATCCTTACACTCGCATATTTGCATCCATTCATCTCTTGCATGCGCCGGGCTCGACGCATCATACTAACTGCATTGTATTTCAATTCCTGTTTGAATACATGTATCAAATTGCATTTCACATGTCATCTTAGAATAACTGAGCCTATCTTAGTTGCATTTTGCATGTATTGCATTAGCCATCTTAACATGAACTAGGATCATGCATTGATTACTAACTAGTTTCTGTTTTGGTTTAGAGTACTCGGTGAGTGTTTATGTTTTAGCATCCTTACATGTGTGTGAGTGACTGCCATGATAGCATGCTTGCCATGAGACTAACTGCTTATGTGATATACCTGCCTGAATGCCTGTGGGTGAAGGTTGGATTATTTAAATTGGAATAATTCATCAATTGCGAGTTTTAAGCCCACTTGAGAGTGGCAAATCACCATGTTTTCTAAGCCCACTTGAGGGTGGCAAAATCTGCATTCTAGCATACTTGCGAGTAGCAAACCGTTTTAAAAAACAAACATGAGATGTTTTGTTCCAACTTAGATGATCCAGTCTATACTTATATGCTGTGTGCATCACGTAGCAATTCTAGGCTAATAAACCGGAATAAGAGCACATGTGTTTTAAAAAACAAGATATCATGCTTAGTAGTGGCCGATCTTTGATCAAGCGAGCGGGGGTACTCATGAAATGACCTTCCCTAATCGTATCCAAGTTCCCGAGTGGAGGCAACTTTGGTGATGACGAACACGTGGCCTTAGGCACGAGTCAGGGTTTCCTAAATGTCCTCAAAATAAAATATTTAGGTGGCGATTCTGTATCTGGCAAAGCAGTCTATGTTTGGCACTTCTTTCTAAAATCAGTTTTTCAAAACGATTTGCCGGATTTGGACTCTTTGGTGATTTATCGATCTTGCATTGCACTTTGCGAGATTAGATTCAGAATCGTGACATCGAGTCCCAACTGTAGTAAGCCCAATGAACAAAACGGAATTTTCCTGGGACGTTCGGGGACGTCTACACTCTTCCACTTCACAGCCATATTATCCCTTCTCTACTATAGAATTTCATACCTTTTCCACCATGCCCATGAAATACCCATATTCTCATGGTGTCTCATCACCACCTCCGAACTCCTGTTCACCTTCATCTGGATCATAGCACAAGTATTCCAGTGGCGGCTGGTGACTCACACCGTCCACCCGAAAAACCTCCCCGGCAACATTGAGTTGCCGGGGATCGATGTGTTCATTTGCACCACCGACCCGAAGAAGGAGCCGACGGTGGAGGTGATACACACGGTGTTGTCGGCGGTGGCGCTTGACTACCCGCTGGAGAAGCTGGCGGTGTATCTTTCTGATGATGATGGTTGGCCGTTGACTTTGTATGGTTTGAAAGAAGCTTATTTGTTTGGTAGGTCTTGGATTCCATTTTGTAGGAAATATGAAATCAAGACTCTATCTCCTGAAAGATACTTTTCATCGTTTGGTGATGATGATCGTGTTCTTCGGAATCATGAATTCATGGTGGAGGAGGAAGACATCAGGGTAGATTAAATTTTTTGATTTTGGTCCAATAATTAAACCTTAAACCACTAAGCTATCAATGAAATTATTATACAAATAAAATCCCCAAACACAATCAACAGGTGGTTTAAAGTTAGTTTAACTCTGGAGTGTTTGGGATGTAAGTTTAGGATTAAAATAGTTAATAAAGATTAAAAAAATTAATAATTTAAATTATAATTATTTTAATTCCCAATGATGATACTAATAATAATATTGAATTAGGATGTAATGATACTTGTTATAAAAATAAACAAATCAATGTACTTACTAAATCACAACAAGAAGAAACTGCTCATATTGAATTAATTGCTAAATTAAAAAATCCTGAACTTAAACAACAATATAAGGATAAATTAAAATTATAATTATTTTAATTTTTTTTTCAACCATCAAATTAACTACAAAAAAAACTTAAAAATCATCTCAAATAAGACTTTTTAATTAGGTTAAAATAATTAAAAAGTCAACTAAAATAGTCAAATTTTCAAAGAGTCATTCATCATGATTGTATCTTATTTTGATTCGGGAAAGTAAATTTTTAATTTTTGGATTAGTACTATTAATAAGTTGAACATATAACTTCTTCCTTCAAAATATTTAGGTGTTGGCATGCTGCCCACGGACGAAGGCAAGGAAGGACTATGGGTGTGTTTTAAGTGTTGGCATGCTACCATTTGTGTTTTCATATTTTTGTTATTATTGTACTTCTTTTTATATATTCACAAATTTTAGTTATTTGATTTTGAAGTTCTATTTCACTTAAATATTTTTGTTTCAACTTGGTTTGGGGTATCTACAAAAGTCAAAAAATTATTAAAAAAGTCAAAAAATCCATACTATTTGGAGAAGCCTTTTGCCCTTTGAATTCAATTACCCAAAAGTTAAAAAGTTAAAAGTCAAAAAGGGAACAAGGGTAGAATGATCATTTTGATTTTATTACGATATTTTATTACACATCTTTTTGTAAAAGTCAAAAAGTTATCTTAAACATATATTTTTTTTCTCTACTTTTTTAATCAAAAAGTCAAAAACTATACTTATATAGCACATCTCAAATAATAAGTGGCTATGGCCTCTAATATACTAAAAAGAAAAAAAAAATACAATAGATGTAACAAGGGAAAAATTACACTTTTAATATTTGATCTTATTCAAATTTTACTTTGATTTCTATTGCTTTAAATTGTGTAATTTGATCTTTATATTTTAAATCTAGTTTCAATTTGATTCTTTCGTTCAAATTGAAAGTTAAAATTAATGATTTTAAAATATTTGTCACTCTCCTTACACATAGGAAAAATTAATAAAAATTTAGACAGAATGATCAAATTGAAATTAGACTTAAAATGTAAAAAATTAAATTTCTTATTTAAAACAATATGAATCAAAATAAAATTTGAATCAAACTAAAAGATTGAGTAACATGTGTGTTTTGCTATTGATATTTGTGTTTCGAACCCCAACAAAAACTTTGGTCTTAGGTTATATGTTTATCATATTTTATTATTTAAATCAAACGTGACAAATAAAGGTAAACATTTAAATGGGACAAATTATTGAATTTATAAAATAAAAAAAAATTAAATAGAAAAGGAAGGGTTATATATAAAAGATTATAGCATAAGTAAAATTTCAGATGGGTCAAATTAAAAAAGTTTTTCAAAACTATAGGTTGCTAAGTAATTTTACAAGATTTGAGGGGGGGGGGGGGAGCTGGTGGCTTGTAAATTTAAACTCATCAAATTTTTCTATACAATATCTTTTATTTTATTTTGTATATTACAAATATTGATGATTTTAACCGAAAAAAAATAAAAAATCATAGTCCACATCATGTCACATTATTAATTTTTGCATATATAAATATATTTATAGCATTAAATGATTTAATTTGTATTATGCAGTCGAAGTATGAAGTATTCAAGAAAAATGTGGAGAAATTCAGTGGAGGTAGCGGGACAGAAGATTTTATGGTGCATGATCGACCTCCTCACGTTGAGGTATGTTTAGCAAACTAAAAATTTCATAAATTGTATTACAACTTTTATGCTGTGTTTGGTTTAGGGATTTGGAAAGAGAATTAGAAAAAGAAAGGAAAAATATGTGTGAAATTAGGCCAAATATAGGTATATTTTATTCACATTTCACATTCCTTTTCTATTTTTCTTTCCAATTTTTTTTTTCAAATCCTCCAACTAAACACAGCGTTAAGGTACAGAACTTCTTCAGCTTATTACGTATATTCTTGGTAGCCAATTCCCAAACTCAAATTCTCCCAAGGGAAAAAATAAATGATGCTAGGCAATTTAAGTTGAAAGCTGGTAAAATTTGTTCAGCTACGAAAGTTAGTAGAGTACAATGAATTTTATGTTTATTTTCTATTTTTAATATTTACATAGTATAAGAATAAGATAGAATTGATGGATGGATATCAATTTTATTTGGTTATTATGTATGTAGTCAGGGAACTAGGAGACTATGACCCCCTATTTTTATGAAAAATATTATTTGTCAAAACATTTTATATATATATATATATATATATGTATATCATTTTATACATAAAATGGACTCTCAGTATAAAAATATATATATCTGATTATTTTCTCATCTTATCTTCTTTTTCTTTTTTACACCAAAAAACTTTTTTATCTTATTAGAAATTGCTTCTATGATATTTAAATTTATATATCATATTGTACATATATGTGTGTTTATATATATATGGGGATTTTTTTTTAACCCCTCCGCTAATAAAATCCTAATTTCGTTCCTCTTATTGTCTATGTGTCTTGTGAAAAAAGACCAATTTACCCTCAGCGTTTCAAGGCTGGAGCCCTCAATGCTCTTGTACGTATTATGCTTGATCTCTCTCTCTATCTCTAACATATATATGAGTACATACGTAGGTATTATTTATTTAAAATGATAAGGAGTGCCATTTTGCTTTTGTAGCTACGAATTTTTGGGATTATGAGCAATGGCCCTTATGTACTAGTATTAGATTGTGACATATTTTGCAATGATCCAACTTCAGCTAGACAATCAATGTGCTTCTATCTTGATCTCGAGATCTCCCGTTCTCTTGCTTTTGTGCAATTTCCTCAAATTTTCTACAATGTTAGTAAGAATGGCATCTATGATGGCCAAGCAAGATCAACTTACAAGGTGCACCAGCTTACACTAATTACTATTGGGGTTATACACATCTAGCAATCAATCAACACACAATTACAATCACAAATGGGACACAAATATTTATGTAGTTTGGCCCAATGTCTATGTCCACGGGAGAGAAAAAGAGAAAATTTTATTGTGAACAAAATAAATAATAAACAGAGGAGAAGAAGTCTCTCACTCTCTCAACTCAACTCACAACTCACATACACTTCTCACAACTCTCTCTTTTTTCTTCACTCTCCTTATCTCTATATCAACTCAGCTCATATCTCTCCCTATTTATACACAAACGGGAGAGCTAACAATTACATTTGCCTTCCAACAACCAACTATCAAAATAAATGACAAGCCATTAATACAGGCACCCTACAATAGGATAATTAGGTTGAAAAAACTCTAGAAAATCTCTAATCCAAATCTGCAGCCTCCATTCATTGCAAGAAAAATGAATTTTTTAACAACGTTTTTTTTCAACGTCACTTTTACTCGTATTTAATGACGTTTTATAAAAAACGTCGCATATTCTTTTAATAAAACGACGCCGTTTTGAAATAGGAGGAGTTTAAAAACACCTCCAAATACGTTGTGCTTCACGCGCCTATTTTTTAATCTCAGAATACTTGTCAAGGCTTTGTAAACCGTTATTTTGAATCCTCACGCCTCTCTTGCTCACCCCCAATTGCTTCTATACCTTGAGAGCGATTTCGATTCAGAGCGATTTTCTTTGAGATTTATCTTTGAGACTCATACAGATCCATCAGAGCGATTTCGATTTGAAGCTCTGAAGCTCCACTCTCTCTCTCTCTCTCTCTCTCGATTCATCCTTTGTTCTCTGTGATATCGATCTGAAGCTCTGAAGCTCTGGGAGATTGCGAAGAGAGAAGAGGGGTTGGTTTCGATCGCAGAGGAAGTGATCTCAAGAGAGGCTGTGCTTGATTTCTCAGATCGGTCTCAGAGCGATTTCGTTTTTGAGATTCATCTCAGAGCAATTTCGATTTTGAAGTTCTCTCTCTCGATTTCGAAGCTTCACCGCGAGGTATTGATTTCTCTCTCTCTCTTAATTTCTTTCTTCCCTTCTCTCTCGATTTGATTATTGAGATCTATTGTTTATTTGTGTTGTGTGTGTGTATGTATATATATATATATATAAATGTTTGGTTTCTTCGTTTTTTTCCCCCCACTATGTCACTGTTTAGCTTACCTGAAATCTTAGTTACATTTTTTCTAGCCTTTTGATATGTAAAGTTTTTATTTCCTCGAGCTCGTCATTTATCACCTCTACGTGCTTGGCATTTTTTTTTCTATGAAGAAATGATTGATTAGTATTACAATATTATTCTTAACAAGGAGATTCTGGGACTGAAGTGGTAGGGCTTTTAAAAACATTTTCCAAGAAGAAGTTGATGATATATTCTCTGGAGTTGTCAAAGGAATGACACATCACCTGTAAGGCCAGATAGCAAAATGTTGTATAAGGTAATTCAAAGAGTCAAAATGTTGGCTCTATTTGGCTTCCTCATGCCCTATAGACAACTTTATTTTTTAAAATTTTTTCACTTTCTTTTCATGATCTTAGTATTGATACATTTTGGCTTGGTGAATTTTAATGCCTGTTGATAAATAGACCACGTTGTTCTTGCAGTGGATTCAGTTTCCTCTTGGGATCAAATTTATCTAAATCTGAGTCAGGTTGCTAGAGCCACCCAAAATTTTTCACCATCAATGAAGATTGGTGAAGGAGGCTATGGAACTGTCTACAAGGCCCTGTTACCAGGTGGTTAGGTAGTTGCCATATAAAACGAGCTAAGAAGGTAAGCTGCAGTTTCTTCTCATGGCCTAGAATTTACTGTTTTTGCCATATTAATTTTGCTCACAAGATAACATTAATTTCTTGCTACATCTCTAGAGGGAGCTGTCACATTGTGGTTTCATTTCACTAGGAACTGTCTCAGACCAGACAAATCAAAAGTTTAATTGATCTTCGAATTGGAGTTCATGATAGATACCAAGTAGGATGCAGCTGGAATGAGTAAAACAAAGGGCTGATATAATATACAGGGATCATGTGAGCATTTTAGTTGATCTTTGCAAATCAATAGCTTAGGACAATCACCGTATTAAAACAATGCCACATACATTCATCTCACGGAAAATATGCTAGTTTTAAAGCCAGTATTTCTAGAGAAAAATCTCTAGTTTCTGCAATTAGCACCACTGGCGGTGCAACTAATGCACTCTCTAGCAGCACTACTGATGCAGCTGAACCTGGAGTTGGTGGTGTTCTTAGTAGATACCTTGGAATAACGCATGCTTATTTATGGCAAACTCAGCTCCAACAAGCACCATTATCCATGGTAGGATTCTTTATATGGTGATAGGATAAAACATGTTTTAGTCAAATTATCACGTGTATTTTTTAAAATATATATATTTTTATTTCTCTTCCTGTTCTTATGAGTAAACCTTTTAATAATGTTGATATAGAAGGGGAAAAAAAATCTTATAGTTTCCTTTTAATTGTAGGGCATGGCTGAGTACCAGATGCCACTTTTCCGTGAAATTGATCGTTGTTTAAAAGCTAAATGTGATAAGTTAGCAGATGCCTTTGAAATAGACGATATTGGTTAGTTGTAATTACTCTATATTCTCTCTATGCACAGATGAAGAGATATTGTGTGCATAATATTACCCATTGTTTGGTGTTGCAGACACTTCATCTGGTAATCAAAGTTCAAGTGCTCGGCTTCCAGAAAGGTTTGTGTTATTTTTTCATTTTGTCATTATTAATGGTGCAAGGTCTGTTCTGAATGTCAAGGCTATGATGATGTACTTTTTTTTGATTGTTTGAAATTTCAATATAAAGTGGTATGGTCTATATACTTTAATAATCAGAAACGACCTTTTGAGGAGTTCATTTACCTATAGCTTGTGTGTTTCTCTCTGATCAGCTAAATAGGGTAAAGTTAATTATTGAGGAGATTGAGAGGGAAGAGGCAGCTCTGAGGGAGGATTTGTCTTCCGTGGACAGAAAATTTGCAGAATATTACAATGTATGTGAATATGAGTTCTGATGACTTGAACTTTATCTTTACTTTGATCAATGCCACCAATTTACATTGTTTGGAAGTGAACATCAACAATTTTGGCTGCAAGTTTCCAGAATACATCGGTAATCTCTCGAGAAACCTTGAATATTTGAATCTAGACCACAATCATATATTCGGAAGCATTCCATCCGGGATTGTAAATCTTGTTGGCTTGCAGATTTTGAATATGCAGCTTAACCAATTCACTGGTACTATTCCATGTGAGATTGGAAAGCTTCAAAATCTACACAGATTGAATCTCGACAACAATTCATTGTCTGGTAACATTCCCTCTTCCCTAGGAAATCTGAGTTTGTTAAGTATATTTGCTTTAAGAATCAATAATTTTCATGGAAGCATTCCTCCGAGCCTAGGGAATTGTAGTAATTTGCAAATGTTGCTTCTTTCTAAAAACAGTAAGGTTACCAAAACAAGTTGTTTCTGTCTCATCCTTATCTATATTGCTAGACCTATCCCAAAACCAATTGAGTGGTTTGCTTCACACGGAAGTTGCAAATTTGATAAACCTTGGTTACTTGGATGTCTCGTACAACTTGTTATCCAGTGAAATTCCCAGGTATGTCATCTATTAAGAAAATACAGCAGTGAAGAGAGTCTATAGCACTTGATGTCTCCATTCAACCTCTCTCCTCACTTCCTTTACTGAGACCAGAGTGAGAACATAGACAGAGATCAGGAATCCCACTCTCTCTCTCTCTCTCTCTCTCACACACACACACACACACACACACACACAAACACACACACACGCTAGAGCGCGCCCAATCATAAGAGAAATCGATTTGATCAATCGATCTTCAAGTCAATCTGTGTGTACAAGCTTGTAGAAGCGGGGTTGCACCAGAAAATGCCCAATTGGGAGCTGAAGAAGTGTTGCAACCATGAACAAGTGGTGTTCCTCTCCACCATTGCTATCTGCACTGTGGTCATTCTTGCAGTATCTATTTCTTTATCTGCAACTTTAAACCAAAATCACATTTTATTAAAGACCCATTTTCCTTTTAGACTCACTTAAATCTACATTTGATACAAATGTTTGTTTTTCAACTCCTTTATTAGTTCATAGAAGAGCAAGTAAGTGTTTTCCATGTGGGTGGGGTATGTTGTGTACCCCATTGATCAAATTTTTGGGGGGCTTTTTGGATCAAATTGGTTTTGAAGTTGTGAAATGTGGGAGATTTTGGAATTATAAACTTTGTTTAATTCAAACAAGTGTTGAATTGGGGCCCTTATAGCATTAATTTGTATACTGTACTTTTTGTGGTCTCTGGTCGTCTTGATCTACTAATCCAGGAAGTCTCTACTTTTGTAGTTTGTTATAAAAGCAACATAATTCAATGATTTTAGTATATGGGATACCTATAGAAGGTTATTTTGTATGTCACTTTTAGAAGGTTATGCAACCAAACATGGACCTCATCTATGGAAGTTAATGATATCATTAACTTATTAATTTCCAAAAATGGAATATTTTCAAGACATAACTCTGATATTGTAAATGGATCTCATCTATGTCTGGATAGGGCAATACACTGATATGCAAGGGTCTATGATTAAAAGATGATGTCCCAGAAACTCTGAGTTGTCTTTTTTAATGATAAAAATGATTATGCAACCAAACATAGAAACCTTGAACAATCCAATTTTCATTAATAACTTGCTCCTACACTTTAGAGGAACTTGTTGAAGAAGTGTTGGTTTTCTTGGTGAATATTGATGTAGCATTTGCAATTTTTTTGAGATCCCCCTGTTGAAGTGTTGGTTTTCTTGCGGGTTTGCATCATTTAGATGTTTTCTCATATACTTTGATATGCAGGTGGAGGCAATCCAAGTTAATGCTGATGAAGGTGGATTTACACAAACATGTGGTGGCATATATTGGGTGATCTTCCCAGCTGGATGTTGTCCCTTGCTCATTCCTGATAAATTTTCTTTTTATTGCCAGAATGCAAAACTATTATTTTCATGTGACAAAATGCATTTTTGGAACACGCCAAGCATCCTTGACTTCCTTGTTACTGAGTTCTAATGTGCCCACATTATTCACCATGTTTGCTCAAGCTTTTATATTGTTGTTTTTGATTGACAAGAAGTTTCTTTTGACATTTTCAAACATATCTTTGGAACTGGCTCACATTGTTTTTAATTTCTCACTTTTTTTTTGTATTGTACTTCTTGTATTATTAAACTTATTTTTAATTTTTGAGTCTTTTCAGATATTTAATTCAATGCTTTATGTTATCATCTTGATGTTATAGGTTTTGTTGGTGAGCTGCATCCCGACAAGAATAGTGATAACAAGAAGCATATGCTTTACACACATAAAAACATTATTGTTAAATACAACAAGGATGAGGTCCTTTGCTTATGAACTATTTGATTTTTTGATTGAGAATTGTGAATTCTATTTTTAGATATGTTATTTGTGGGTAATGTTAAAACATCATTTGTGGATATGTTATTTTATGGATAATGGTGATTGAATATTAAATTGAATGGGAAAGTGAATTAATGTTGAATTTACTATTTGAATGAGAGTTATTGTTTCATATTAATGCCATTTAGTTTTATTACATTACAGGTATTTTTTTTAGTTCAATCACATAAAATTATCATAATTTAAAAAAAAAAAAAAAGATATCACGGCGTTTTTAAAAAACGCCACCTAAACTCTAAAGTTAATGGTCAGTTTTTAAAAAGAAATGATGGCGTTTTTAAAACGTCGCTAAAACCATAGTGACGTCAAGTACCATTAGGGTGGGACATTTGGCGGCGTTTAAAAACGCCGCCTATAGTAATATAGCGACGTTTTTTAAATGCCATAAAGCTGCAGTGACGGCCGTAGTGTCGGCGCTTGGTGCTAAATGTCACGAAAAGAATTAGCAACGTTTATTGTACCTATTGCGGCGTTTTTTAAAGGCCGCAAAATGTATTCACATGGTGTGGATACTCAACAATTACTTTTCCTAGTATTTCCATTACAATATAGCTAGAGCCAAAGCAAGCCTTTAAGTTTTCTAATTTTTTAATAGCAAAACGATTAATACTCGGACTGAATTTTAGACAATGTGGCAAGGCATGGATGGGTTAAGAGGTCTTGCGTGTTCAGGTACAGGCTACTACTTAAAGAGAAAGACATTATTTGGGAGTCCTAATCCTG
Source organism: Camellia lanceoleosa (assembly GCA_025200525.1). Lineage (NCBI taxonomy): Eukaryota > Viridiplantae > Streptophyta > Magnoliopsida > Ericales > Theaceae > Camellia > Camellia lanceoleosa. The sequence continues at coordinate 159,035,293 of CM045762.1, read as the reverse complement.
AGGGTATGTGTATTTAGTTTGAGAAGCATTACTATATATATGATCATTAACAGATGAACAATTAATATAATACAAAACTCTCTTTTCAATACTTTTTTCTTTTTTCAGATGTTTTCCTTAATGAACCTGAAAGTAATTTTGGTTTGTCTAGCAAATTCATTGCTTCATTGAAGGGTATAAATGAACAAGAAGCCAACGGGATAGGACTGCTATCAAATATAGTTTCAGAAGAAGCAAGGAACTTGGCTTCTTGCACATTTGAAAATGGCACAAAATGGGGAAACGAGGCAAGTACAAAATCTTACTGCAATGTTTTGAGTCATTCTCAAATGTAATAATACACTTTTGATGACGGTAAAGTTCTTGTTTCTTGGTAACAGATAGGTTATTCTTATGATAGCTTGTTGGAGAGTACGTTCATGGGGTATCTTTTGCACTCTAAAGGTTGGCGTTCCATCTATCTTTATCCAAAAAGACCGTGTTTCTTAGGTTGTACCACCATCGACATGAAGGACACCATGGTTCAACAAATGAAATGGAGCTCGAGATTGCTTCAAGTTGGTCTTTCAAGGTTTAGCCCTCTCACATATGGTATGTCAAGGATGTCTATGCTTCAAAGCATGTGCTACGGAAACCTGACATTTACATACCTCCAATCATTTGCTTTCTTGTTATATGGAACTATTCCTCAGTTGTGCCTTCTGAATGGTATTCCCTTGTATCCCAAGGTATGTTCTAATTACTTTCTTTATTTTCTTGATTTCATATTTTAAAATGATGGTTTGACAATCACATTATTGTATAAAGGTTGCATATAAATTTATTCCATATGGATAATCTCATGCTTTGGGGAACTAGGACTTGGGTTTGAAAGGGCCTCATTTGTAACCATTACATGGTACAAAGGATGTCAAGCCTTTTCATACCCGACAAGGAGAACTAAGAAATGGTAAATATGGCAACTGAACACCGTTTATTTGGAAAATGATACCATGTAGTTAATTAAGGCCCATCAGTCCAAAACATTCAATTAAAATATAACTGGGTTAAGTTTGAAACACATTAATTCGAATCTAAAATAGCATAAGGGTTAGATTTATTATTTTCATCAATAACCTTGTTAAGTACTTTGAAAATTGATAGTCTTAATCTGTTTTGCTCACAATAGTTCAAAAATGATATTGGGGAAAATTTATTACTTTTTGAGAATTTTCAGTGAATTTGTCCTGCTCACAATAGTTCAAAAATGATTTTGGATTACATTTGAGGAATTCCTTATTTAAGAAATTTTTGAGGTTTTCTTGGTGAGTTTTAGGCGACAGTAAGTGATTTAAAATTGAGATACACTTTAGTAATAGCCAAATTGAGTCTCACTATAAGAAATCAGCTTTTTAGGGATAAATTTATTTCATCCCTAAAAGTGTAATATTTGTTGGGAAAAACTTTAGCCAACCAATTTTCTCCGTCGTGAAGTTTGTCCCAAATGACCCATCCGGAAAAGTCAAAAAACAACTTTTAGAGACAAAATTTTAAATTTGTCACTATAAATAGACTTTTAGAGATAAAAATATGTGGTTGCAAAAAGTTTTGATTTTGAGACAACCAAAATTTGTCTCTAAAAGTCTAATTATAGTCCAGCAAACGAAGTAGTTATGGAGACAAAAATTAATTTTTGAGACAACAGAAATTGGTCTCTAAAAGTCTAGTTTTTGGGACAAATGAAAGTGGTCTCTAAAAGTTTTAGTTTTTGGACCAAATGAAAGTGGTGTGTAAAGGTTATAATTTTTTCGAGACAACTAAAATTGGTCTCTATGATAATAAAAAAAACTAAAATTGGTCTCTAAAAGTTTGTTTGTTTGTTTGTTTGTTTGTTTGTTTGTTTTTTTTTTTTTTTTTTTGTAACAATTACTCTCAAAATATTAGTATGAATATCAACTTATATTCCTTTCTTGATTTCTCAACAACCAAACAGAAAATATCAAACATATCACCAGACCATTTGTTTATCTTCAAATTAAAATTCAACTACACGGAAAAAAAAAAAAATGCTCATCACATTTAAAGAGGCTTAATCAAAAGATATTTTAATAACAAATAAATACCATGATCTGATTTATTAGTATGTAATATCTTGATTATATATCATAAACTGACAGAGATTTTAAAAGTATCATTTCCAATTTATAAGGTTAGTGCCATAAGCATTGTTCGTAGCATTCAACTATTTAATGAACATATTGTAATTGGAGTTATATCTACCTACATAACAAAACAACTCAACTCATCGCATCTTCTTTTCAATAGTTTCGTTGAAATGGTATTCAAAATCTAGCAGAGAGCTCCCAAGCTTCAAATCAACGTAAGCTTGCAGGACCTGCATAGAATAGGCCAAACTCTAAAATAGATTACCAATTAAAAATTACCCAATGATAGACTAATTTAATAGATTGCAATTTAATGTGCCAATTGTAGTATCTGCAACAATCACACATAATTCTTAGTACACAAAGCCGCTAAAAATTCACTGTTAATATTCAAGAGTTAACAAAGATTAAACTAAATCAACTTGCTACAAAAATTTGAAAATATTTTCTACAATTAAAATATTAAATAAAGTATAAATTATAAATAAGTGATACCCTAAAAAATAATTAGTGGAATATCACCGACTATATATGCCTTTTTTGGATCTTATATTCAAAAGATGTTCTTTTATATTATTCTGTGGGAGTCCGGATCCTCTCCAGCCCTCCTCTCCGGCTCTTCCTCCGGTCGATGGACAGGATTTTTCCACATCACTCATCACAAAACCTACGGCTTAGATTAACTATAAAAAAAAAAAAGAAGTTGAATGGTTGAATTTCATTCAACCCATACTGACACTGTGTCTGTCTCACGTCAACTCACACACACACACACACACTCTCTCTCTCTCTCTCTCTCTCTCTCTCTCTCTCTTCTAATAAAAAATTTAAAAAATTATTTTAGTCTTTTTAATTTTATTTTCATAAGTATAAAATTTTAATTTTATAAAATTAATATCATTAAAAATATACTTTTAAAATGAGACTAAAATTAAATATATTTAATAAAAAATTAAAATAAATAAAAAGTAATTACTATGTTTAGTTATGTTTTGAAATTATTATTTTTTAAATATAAAAATTAATTTGATGAAATAAACACACAAAAATAAAATATTTTTGAAATTCTCAAAAACAAATTTCATTTAAAAAAAATCATATGAAAATAAAAAAAACATGCTGTATTTGACTTGCACCTATGCACAAATTAGATTTGTGTTTTTTTTTTTTTTTTTTTTTTTTTTTTTTTTTTTTTGTGTGTAAATGCAAAGATTGGATTTATGTGTTTTTTATTTCCTTTAAAAAAATTATTTTCATATGATTTTTTTTGGAATGAAGATTGTTTTTGAGAATTTCAAAATTTATGATTTTTGTGTGTTTATTTCATCAAATTAATTTTATGTTTAAAAAATAATAATTTCAAAACATAACTAAACATAGTAATTACTTTTATTTATTTTAATTTTTTATTAAATATATTTAATATTAGTCTCATTTTAAAGGTGTATTTTTAATGATATTAATTTTATAAAATTAAAATTTTATATTAAAAATTATATATATTATGAAAATAAAATTAAAAAGATTAAAATAATTTTTTTAATTTTTTATTAGGAGAGAGAGAGAGAGAGAGTGTGTGTGTGAGTTGACGTGGGACAGACACAGTGTCAGTGTGTTGATTGAAATTCAACCATTCAACTTTTTTTTTTTTATAGTTAATCTGAGCCGTAAGTTTTGTGATGAGTGACGTGGCGAAATCCTGTCCATCGACCGGAGGAAGAGCTGGAGAGGAGGGCTGGAGAGGATCTGGACTCATTTTGTGGTCCATGGTTAAAAAAACAATCACTAGCTGATTAAAGGCCTATATGAGAAAAGAGAGAGTCATCACAGGTGTTGTTTAGGTCCCAAAGGCCTAGATATAGGTTTTCTTTTACCGACTTTTCATCGTATTCATTTGCTCTTCCTAAGCTTTGGTTCAAAAACGAAGTAAAGAACAAGAAAGATGGGAACATAAACAATCAAATTGTCAAATTAGAACCCATTTTACCTTTCTCAATGATTCAAAACACAATGTAAAAAGTTTTTGATTAACACTAATCACAATAAACAAAGTAAAATGAAGAACACAAAAGAAACTTGCCATAGGAACCAGCTATGCTACTGCAAAGCACTTCAAGAGAATCAAATTTATCTCCATAATGCACCTAATTATTTAAACCCCAAGATACATTGCAACATTGAGCCATAGACTCGTACTGGGATACTTACAAATATTTGTAATACAATCCTATATCGGTTGATATGTCGGTATTAAAAGTCTAAAATTTGATGCGGGTGAACTGATAATAAATATTGGCTGATATCCATTGAAGAATTACTAATATACATGAAATAACTAGTTAACATTGAGCAAAAATTCAAAAGAAACCAAAAGAGAAACTTGTTAACCCTAAAAATCAACTGATTTAATGGCTAAAATCTCAAAACTAAGGTAAAAGAAAAGCATAAGACAGTACACAATAATAAACTTAGGGTTTCAATTGAGTGCAATAATAAGTAATAACCAAGCCAAGGCAAGTGGGTTGCTTCAGACCAGAAGTAGATTTTGATTTCTTTCAGTGACTTTTCACTCACTATAATATGGAGGTATGGGGGTCTAAAGAAAAATGGCTTTTACGGGATAAACCAAAAAGACCTTTTTCACTAATCTTTGTTTCTAGGCTTTATGCCACTTTCACCACATTAACTTGAACAAGAGTAAAGATATGTTTAACCTAATAATGTACACATTTTATTAGGCACACCCATGCGAGTGTAAAAAAGTAGAAAATTGGTTAATCCTAAAATTACTCTAGAGGCCGTACAATTTTATGGATATTTATGACAAAACAATTTGATCCAAGTATCAAATTTAATTGTTCTCTGCTCCCATATTTTCTTTCCCATTTCCAAATTTAAATTCATTACTCTTTGAGAAATTGCAAGTCTCTTTCTCAGTAGAGGCCATAAGAAATAAAATTAAAAAAAAAAAAAACCTTCATCATGATTTCAGTAACTTGCACAAGTAGTCTACTCCAATAGTAAAGAATAAATCCTGAGTTTAACCTTGACATTGCATTTGACATAAATTATTACCCATAATTTGTAGGTGATACAGTACACAGGGTGAGTTGAATGTGAAATTGTTCCCTTCACTCCATCGTGGCTTCACATTAACAGAGCATCAGTTGGATTATCTATGATGGACTGAGGCCTAGATTGGATATGATCCTCATCATTATATGAATGAAATAAGAGATTTCAATGGTCTGTAAATGTAGTAAATGTAGATTACTACATCCATGTATCTATAGTAGTTCTCAAAAAAAAGAAAGGAAAAAAAGTATCCATATTGACATAACAATTATAAACAATTGACTTCAAATTTTACATCCATATATCATGCATTGAAATAGAGAGATCTCCATTCACTTTAATTCCAACAAACCATGTAATTGTTGAATCTAAATTTGCAAATAGAAACCCCAAGATATTTTCCACTCAAATCTTAGAATGTTAAAAGCATCCAAGAGGCTGCTGCTACATCAAATTGATTATACAGATACATACATGATAGTCGATTATCATATTCATTTTCATTTTCTAAGTCCCATTCATAAGTTGATTATAATATATATTATAGGCGATTCATAAATATGATAGTCGATTATCAAATAAGTTGATAATATATGGTACCTGATCAGAATCGCTACTGGAGATTCGCTAGGAAATTGGAGAATCGATGAGAGATGAGGTGGCAACAGAGCGATCCAGTCCAGGAGAGAGATGCTATAAGACAATGATGAACCATAGATCAGAAGCAATCAACGAGATCTGTAGAGAAGAACCATTGAGTTCATATATCGAATCCGTAGAGAAGAGATATAAGAAAACAATTAGGGATTTGAGAGAGAGAGAGAGAGAGAGAGAGAGATTATGAAACCTGTTGTTTTTTTTGTTTTTGTTTTTGATAGTCCCGACTATGAGTTCGAAAATTAATATATAAAATATAATAATATATGATTTGAGTTTATTAGAGACAAACTAAAATTATAGGGAAAAGTGACTAATCCTTTTACAACCAAATAAATTTGTCTATAAAATGTAATAACATGAATAAATATATATATATTTTTAAAATTATTTCATTTTATCCTTAAAAGTATAATTTTTGCAGACAAATTATTTTTGTCCCTAAAAATTTATCTTTAAAACCTTAATTTCTTGTAGCGTCTAGATGATATTTTGATTGCATTCGAGTATTGACGCATACCTTTTGTTTAATTAAGTTATGTTCTATGCCATTTTTTTTTTTTTCATGCTACTCTCATGGCAACAACCTCCCATCCATTTCAATTGTTGTTTCAGATTTCACACCCATGGTTTGTAGCGTTTGCGAGTGTATATACATCCGCCCTTTGTCAACATTTATATGAAGTTCTCTCTAGTGGTGGCTCAATAGGAACATGGTGGAATGAACAGAGAATTGGGAAGATAAAATTTGTCACAGCATGCTTGTATGCTTAGATGTTCTGATGAAGTGGGTAGGCAATACCAAAGCGAGTTTCAGGCTGACGAACAAAGCCATTGATCAAGAAAAGCTCAAAAAATATGAGAAAGGAAAATTTGACTTCAAGGGAGCTGAGATTTTCATGGTGCCTTTGACAATATTAGTCATATTGAACATTGTATGTTTCATCGGGGGAGCAAAAATGGTGATTACTGAGAGGAATTTTGGGGAGATGTTTGGACAGATTTTTCTTTCATCATTGATTCTAGTTCTCAGTTATCCTATACTTGAAGGATTGATACAAAGGAAAAGCAAGTGAAGGTTTTGAGGTCATAACATTGCCTTTTTTTTTTTCTCTTTTTTTTTTTGGTGGTTAATTATTCCCAAAACCCTCAACTATTAGTGAGTATTACTCACTGTAACCCCTTACTTGTGAATCCATACATATTGACCTTCTTAATTGTAAAAATATATCACTTTGACTCTTTCAGATCATCTCCAAAAGGAATATATTTGTATGATTTTCATAATTGAGAAAATTAATACGTACAGGTTCATAAATGAGGGGCTCTTGGTGTAATTAACTTTTTTTTAATTGAAAAATTACAACTTTGTGTGTTGTTTCTTCTATATAAACTACATCTCCTCTTGGAAAATGGAGATTGTTATACTATATTGGAGTGAAATGTAATATAAAGATTTACCATAGTACTTGGAAGAAGACAATTTGGGTTGTCGGTAATACAAAGATTTCAATTTGGGTTGTCAGTAATACCGTTAGATATGTAGATAGTATATTAAATTTTGTAAAAACATTTTAGAATATGTAAAAATTGTATTGTGATATATATATATATAAATTTTTGCATTTTCTTTCTTTGTTTTGTCAGCATGATCCTTTCAAATGTATTTATGAATGAAATGGTCTAGTCATGATAAATTTCTCCATTTCATTTTACATTACTATTTGTTTGTAGGAGCAAATGAAAAATAACGGCACGTTCTTAATGTTTTTTTACAAGGGTAGATTACACATTCAAATGAATTCAAATCATATTATTTATGCATTATTTGGTCTAGAAAATGGATTTGTATATCATTTTTCACATTCAAATGAATTCAAATCATATTATATAGACATTATTTGGTCTAGAAAATGGATTTGTATATCATTTTATATATTTTAATTATTAAAAGTGTCATTATTATATTTTTAGTGACAAAATTAGATATAATGAGTTATTATATACTTTTGGGATCAAAATTTTAGTATAAAAACAGTAAACATTTTGGCATGACCATTTAGTGACAAATTGATCTCTAAATAATTTTTATAAAAAAAATTTTCACTTTTTAAGGACGGGAAATTTTGTCCTAAAATTTTTATTTATTGTAGTGGATGACGATGATTACAGCAAGTTTTGAACAATGGCATATTTTAATATGAAGTATCAACTCTACTTAGTGTACCAAAAGTTAATGTGACTTTTGGCATCATCCTTTCATGTCAATTTTGACATTAAAACCTTTGATGCTTTTTTGTGTTTTTTCTTTCTCATTTTGTTTTTAATTTTGTGACAGATTGTGATTGTCAATCAACCCACGTCATGTCATGACTTTTTTATATTTTATTTTCTGTTTTTTTTACCAACGGTAGCATTCTTAAAAAATGGTAATATATATTTTTTTTGTATTTTAATTCAAAATCAGCAACCTGTATGTCTTTATTTCCGTTGTAAACCAAAAATATTTATTTTATTATCTATAAATTTGAAGGAGAAAATTGGTGAAAAATTCACTCTAACAATTGTCTAAGGCATTAGATTGAGTAGATATTTTTTGTTGATGATAGGTTCATCCTTTATAAAACAACTAGCGTATGCCCGTGCTTAAAGGCACGGTGTAAATTTTTTTTTTTTTTCAAAGAGTAAGGAGTGAATTTTTTAAAATGTTTGACACTGGAAAGATATGAATGAAGTGCATGTAATAAAAAATTTAAAACATGAAAAAAATTTATTAAAGACAAAAATAAAATATTCAAAAAATAAAATTTAATTCGAAAACCAAATTTCAGCCATCATATTATTCATGTACCACTTTAATGCATAGCCAACATGGTCATTAACCCTCTGCAGTTCATAACATTGTTGCTTACACTAAAATATAAAAAGATCACACAATGGCAGAGACTAAATTAGTTATATAGTTTTATTATGATAATTTGAATTATTCATTTTTCAAATCCTATGTATAAATTAGTTATGAGAAAAATTAGATTGATAAGATAATTATAACTACATTATTTCATCATATATATTTGTCTTAAAAAAAAAGACGATAAGTATAATTTTAAAAATAATCCACAATTTTTTATATATATAAAATCACATAATTATAATTACTAAATTAATATAATTCTGTTTATAAATAATTTACAAATAACAAATAAACAAATTAAATCATTTTATGGTATATCTACACCGCACAAAGCCTCCAACTCACACAGTGGATTGGGAAGAATTCTCCCCCTACTATAAATAAGACAATAAAAGACAAATAAGGAGATTCAAAACTGAAAAGCAAGTCCATTAAAATTATACTCACACCATACTAATAAATGTCGTTTTTGTGTATCCAATTGCAGCAGTGATATAAAATATCCAGTGCAAGAGGAACCACTGAATTCTTGAAAAGAACTCCAAAAAGACAGTTTAATTTTAACTCAAACTTGCTAGATTTGTAATAGCGAGAGATTCATGCCATGCTTCACATTTGACTATGAATCGGAATTTCTAATTGTTCCAACTTAGCGAGGCTGTTTAGGAGTTTGCTAAACTATTGAAAGGGTAAGAGAGCTTTTCATGCCACAATCAGGACAATGAAATTACAATACTGACTCTTTACTTTCTCAGATTTAACTCTATGAAGTATGTACCAGAGTAAGACCAAGGATTGGGTCAGTAGATGAGGTGCTCCCTTGCCAGGGGTGATGTTTGGGTTCGAGTCTTACCTGTTGCGTGATGCAACTTCCCCTTGCCTCTTTCCCCTCCTACTGATTGTTAAAAAAAAAAATTTAAAAATTTAAAAGGGTACGTACCAGCGTGGATCATTGTTATCTTAGTTTCAGAAATTATGCCCTCATCAAGATGGCAATAGCCTCCCACTCCAAACTACATATCACATCTTGTTATGGCAACAATTGAAATCATATTTTGAGAAGGGAAAAAGAGAGAGCAAACAGACTTGCTTTGGTTCATGAATTTTGAGAAGGGATTTGGAAAGAGAGAGGAAAGATGTGTGAAATGTAATTATATTTTTCTCACATTTCACTTATCTTTTCCCTTTTTCATTTCCAAATCTCTCTCTAAATCCCTTTTCTCTTTCCATTTCCAAATCTCCAAACACAGCCTTAGTAAACAAATTCTCTTTCTCACCATTTCTCACTCAATTTATAAACAATTGATAAATTGAAAATGAGAAAAGAGTTCACTTTTGCATCATTTCTCACCAAACCACCCCATCCAAACGTAGTGTGAGACAACTCGTGACCCGGTATTTTTCTGGGCAGCAGAGTGATTCAACCAGCCACCATATTGGCATGGCCAAAGACAAAACTTGGGAAACTTGAATAGTCAAGACCATAGCCCTTGACCAACAGTTTCATCTTGACAAAATGCACAAAAACAATCAAATCAAATTTTCTGTCTTTCTTTCCTCATTATTTTATTTTTGGAAAGGTGAAGTTATGGTCCAGTAGGAAGCAAATGATAGCATGACAAAGTAAATGCATGGAAATTACCAGTATATGTCTCCCAAGGGTAAATGATTCCATTGTTGTCCATGTCAAAAAAGGCCACATGTTGTTGAAGAACACTCAACCCATAATTCTTATGGCTTGGTGTTCCATTTGGATGGTCTGTATCTGGAGCAGCCAATGCTCTGGCCAAATCTGAATTCATGAATGACAAAGAGACACATTAGTAGCATAAAGGTGGAGGCTTTTTGAGACTTCATTAGCATAAAGGTGGAGGCTTTTTGAGACTTCAAGAAGAAAAACAATTACCCGAATAAATGAGAAATACTAAAGTCATGTTTTCAATTACCCAAATCAATTCTATTGAACCCAACAATTAAAGTCATGTTTTCAACACTAAATTGGCGTAGAAAAGTCAATACTCTATTGGTTAAAGTCATGTTTTAACATTTGAAACAGAATCGGTTAGTAGGTCTATGTTTGGTTAAAGTCATTGGTTTGTCTTTTACAATCTATTCAGTAAACATGAACAAATGTGGTAAGTCATGTTTTCAATAAAAAAATGTTAGAATAGTAGTGCTGGGTTCAAATCATGTAGATCCATGTCCGAATCTGCACAACAAACATGTTTTATGGTTCAATCTCAATCTGACAGCAAACATGTTTTATGATTGGTTGGTTATCTGCACAGCAAACATGTTTTATGATTCCATATGGTTCAAAACATGACTGACCATATATCTATTCTGTTTCAAGTCATGTAATCCAAATCTGCACAGCAAACATGTTTTCAACATTTGTCTATTCAGTAACCGACCAATCTTACCATATATCTATATCTATTCAGTAAACATGTTTTCAATAACTCTATTGAACCCAGTAGTGAAAAATACTTTTCCATATATCTATAGATTGGTCTGTGTAGAATTTGAATTCAATAACTATAGATTTGTCTGATATAACTCAATATATATATCATTCAAATCTGCACACACCCAGAAGACACCATAATAAAATGCAAAATCTGCACAATACAATAAGATAAACTGTAATCCAAATCTGCACAATACAAAATCTGCAAAATCTGTAATCCAAATATGCACACACCCAATACAAAATCCAAACCGTATATAATTGAAATTTGTATAAGAGGAGAGAGAGAAGGGTTACCACAACTCAGATCTATCATAGATCCAGCAGATTTGGAGCCTTCCCAAACATCCATGCCCCGTGGGTTACCAAAAGGAGGCTTTTAGCCTAGACCAAAATAACCAAAAAAATAAAATTTTTTAAAAATTTAAAAATCAATCCACATCCCAAACAACAAAATAAAAATCAATCCACAAAATAACCAAAAAAATAAAAAATTGGTCGGCAGGACTGTCAACCTCGGTACACTGTCAACCTACCCGTCAAGCAGTTTGGTCGACAGGACCCTAAACATGCAAATATGCATACTTGTTTTTTGGTATTAATCCAAATCTCTTCTAACGAAATCAGAATTACAGTTTACCATTGTGTACGGGTTTGTTCATAATAATTTTTAGACCGAGATCTGAAATAATTGAGCGGAATAATTTCCACATCCTAAAACTATTGTGGCATTGATTTCAAGAATTTTATTTGGAAAAGTAGAATGAAGAAGTACCACTCAGCTGCTGCCTGTAACATGCCATCAGAGATGATCCTAGAGCCAGAAAGAAGAGTACCAAGTCCAATCTTGCATGATCAGGTATGTGGAAAATTGGAATATGGAGAAAAAGAGAAAAAAATATTGAACTCAGTTCTTGCAAAGAGTGAAAATTTGAAACTAACCCAGGAAAAAGGTACAAGTTGTTTCCTTGGTTGCAGTGGCCAATATGACCATTTCCTGTGGAATTTGAAGTCAGTCAACAAAACAGTTATAGTTATATGATTATAATTTTACGAATTTGCATTTAGTAAGTTCCCTAATATCAATGCACCAGGCATTCCAAAATTCTTTAGATAGACATATATATATATATATCCACAGATCAGCAAAATAAAGCTAAACCTCACATTTTAAAGTAGAACGGTGAAGCAACTTTAAGGTCAAATTTTTTTTATAGCAATAGAGCAAAAGAGTAGAAGGAAATCTAATTCTGAGGCCACCATTTGAAAAGATATCAGATGAATTGTTCAGCCTCCAAATTGCTTCCAGTGACTTTAAAAAGAAAAGAAAAGAAAAGAAAATATAGAAATAAAATAAAAAAGAACAACAAAAACAAATTGAACAAAATAATAAGCATGCATAGCTAACCATTTGCAAATATTCAAATGCTTTCATATTTAGATGCAATATCAGGGTAAATTCTTTTGGGTGAAGAGAAGGACAAAAAAATACACAATAAATTAAAACTGAAGATCATGCTAGAAAATAAGGAAAAGTAAATCCGAATTGGGCTTCCCAAACTGTAAACAGAATCAACTACACTCAATGGAATGTAATAATTCACCTGTCTACTATTCCTGGGCAAAGACACACACTCACAAATCGCATTTTTCTGGGCAGCAGAGTGATTCAACCAGCCACCATATTGGCATGGCCAAAGACAAAACTTGGGAAACTTGAATAGTCAAGGCTATAGCCCTTGACCAACAGTTTCATCTTGACAAAATGCACAAAAACAATCAAATCAAATTTTCTGTCTTTCTTTCCTCATTATTTTATTTTCGGGAAGGTGAAGTTATGGTCCAGTAGGAAGCAAATGATAGCATGACAAAGTAAATGCATGGAAATTACCAGTATATGTCTCCCAAGGGTAAATGATTCCATTGTTGTCCATGTCAAAAAAAGGCCACATGTTGCTGAAGAACACTCAACCCATAATTCTTATGGCTTGGTGTTCCATTTGGATGGTCTGTATCTGGAGCAGCCAATGCTGTGGCCAAATCTGAATTCATGAATGCTAAAGAGACACATTAGTAGCATAAAGGTGGAGGCTTTTTGAGACTTCAAGAAGAAATATAATTGTATGCCCGTGCCTGAAGGCACAGTGTTAATAATGTTGGGATTAAAATATAATTGTAATCCCAACACTATTTAGTAAATTATCAATTTAATATAATTGTAATCCCAACCCTTCCATCTTATTATATAGATTATCAATTTAATATAAAAACAATACTATTCTTGGAAAAAGAAAACAGACCTAAGTGGGTTTTTTTAGTAGAGAGCTCTGTCTCTTTTTTTCCTCTACATCTCTCTCTTCCTATTTGAACTCCATTGTTGCTCAAGTTTGAGCTTTGAATGAGAGTCCTAACTTAATGAAAATCACAAATCCAAACCCAAATACACTACCAGTTCAAATACAGATCCGGTTATATCTCGGGTGGATTACAAAGTTCTTGGTGCTTGGATGGGTTTAATAAACAAATGAGCCGTGAGAGAGAGAATGAGATGAGTTTAATTAATTGTGGAGGAGGTGTTGTAATTAATTGTGGAGAATGGAATTCAAATAAAATGTATTAGATTAATTCAAAAATTTGTGAGTTTGGGAGAATAAAATTCTAATAATAACAGTATGGAGCCCAATCTAAATGACCCATAAACAATCTAAAATAACTCTAAAAATGTACATAACCTTGAAGTCCCTTAAGGTTATGAAGGAGATGGACAAAAAGTTCAACACAACATTCTAGTGACAGCAAGTTGCACAACTATAAACCAAATAACAAAAATTTCAAGTTAATATTTCTATTGACTGTTAACGAATCACGACAAATAGGCAATTTCATTAATACAAATACCACAATGAGACTTTAAAAACTAATTTTGACAGTAAATTCCAGTATTCACACTACCTTTGTTTCAGTCTTGGTTAGAAATTTTCCCATTTATTTGCCTCTTTATTGTCTCAAGTTGTGTACAACATAACAAAAACAGAAATTCTAAAAATTACAAAACCCACTACAAATTTTTAAAAGTTCAAAAGCTCACTATTACTATAAACTGAACTAACTATAACTATAACTATAAACTGAACTAACTACACAAAAATCACCTAACTGAACATCTATAAATCTAGAAACAATGAATCAAATATAAAAGTTAAAAAACGAACTCATCAACAATGAAAATTTAGTGTTTGATTTTTCTTTGGAATTGAATATAGAAATTAGACTTTTCTCAAGTGTACAAAAGTTTTAGAGTTCCAAATAGGAGACATGTTGCACATGATAATACATCTGTCAGCAAATGATCCTTCTAACTGAATCTTTTTATCAAGCATTTCATATGCAACCAGTTGTGGCTAATACAAAACACATGGAAGGCCAACTGAAAAAAAATAAAAAATAAATAAATAAAGTTTAAAAAAAAACACATAAGAAGAAATTATTTGAAAACCAACAATGAACAATGAGAGCTGTGCTGCCAAATAAACCTTGGAGTTGGAACACATACTTGAGTCGCAGTGGCATAAGTCTGTCTGATAAACCATCATTAGGAAAAGTGTTTTGCGTCTAGGCTCACTTTCTCCCTGTATTCGAATCAATCAATTTCCTATCAACGCTGTAATTTTGATTTCGAACAGAATTTTTCATTCAGTTATCTAAAAAATAAAAAAGAGCTAGGAAACAAAAGAGAGAAAAGGGAGGGGAAAAGGAAAAACAAAGAATAATCAGTATCTGACCATTGTTAAGAATTGATTGGTAGGTATACTTAGATTGATCTCAACCATTGATACATTTTGATACATTTTTCAAAAACCCTCCTGCCTACTTAAGAAATTCCCCATTTCTCCCATTTGTTCATGCATTCTTCACATCCAAAATTATGTCTCAGATCATTGCATATCCAAAATAAATAAATAAATAAACAATTATATTTGAAAACACATTTAAACAATACACACATGATTGCTCCCCAATATTATTCAGCATCAAACCAACAAACCTCATTTACATATAACTATACGGTTCACGAAAAAAGTAGTAGTTAAAGATTGTTACGTAGTTGTGTGAAGAGCTAATTCATCAAACACATCTCCGAACAAACCTATATAACAAAAAGGTATATTTTTTGACACACACATATACTTATTTATGTAAATCAACAAAAATCACCTGAGAGAGATAGAGAGAGAGAGAGCACGATGTAGGTCCCCAAAGGCTCAAATGTCAAAGAAATGAAGCCCCTTTCCACAATTACCAGAAAATGGTTCGATGATCAAAGACTTTGTTCTTGTTAGGGTTCGCAGGAACAGTCCTCTGATAGAACAAACCAAAAGAAAGAAACACAATTACAAATAATTATCAAAACCACTAAAAAAGTAAAAGAGTAAATAGAACGAACATTAAAGCATAACATAGGTTTAGTAGGTTTAGTGGTAAGGGCATTTTGTCAATTTCACCATTTGCTGGACATGAACTTAAAATTTTCATATTTTGTAATTTTCCTGTATCTATTCTTTGTATCTGATTTTAGTCTCTATAGAATAAACTTCCCCTGTTTGAAACCTTGAAAGTGCATTATTATGGCAAACGTGTAACAATCATGATTAGTTTGAACTCTTATCAAATTTCAATTTTTTTAGTTAATAATGACAGTGATAGCATATCAAAAAACAAATAAATAAAAACATAACAGAAAAGTTACTAATTTTAGAGATAACGCGTGCCAATGAGCAGGATGATGGCACACGGTATATTGTCACTGGAAAGAGCAAAGAAGGCATACGAGAAGAAGCAGAGGAAGCAAAAGCAACTTCGGATGGGGACTCCTATAAAATCTCCACCACCACGGCCACCCAGCAGACCCAAGAGTTCGAAAAAACAACAGCTGGTGTCAAAGAATGGCGAAGTAAAAGCCAAGAAAAGAATCGTGGATAGTGATGACGACGACGATTTTATACTGAGCCCCAAGAGGAGAAAAGTGTAAAAAGGAAATGCCCTTTTTTGGCCCTTTTTGGTGGTGTATTTTTAGAGATTTGCTTTTAATTGAACCTTTCAAATTTAACTGCGATGAGGCAAGTGACAGAAATCCATCAAACTGATGATATATTGAGACATTCTTTACATTGTTTGATGTTCAGAAATAATATAAGGAAAAAAAAAAATCATAATTCTTGTTTATTTCTCGTTCATCTATCTATATCTGAGTTGATGATGTGCTAAATATATTCTTGTGGGACTTAAGTAGCATATATAACCATGACAGAATACCCTAGAGTAGAGCAAGAATTACATTATACATAAATATAACTCTCTTATATAGTAAGAGGAAGTTAGATATGAGAGTTTGATATATATATATATATCCTTTTCGCATCTAGTAGCAGTACTAAAACACACACCATACTCATTTCAATAAGTCAATCTAGGTTAATAAAGTAGTTGATGAACTTACTTCATCACCTATGCAATTATCCATTAGTTAGTAACTACATGGGTAGCCATATTAGGTTGGGTTTTGAGTTGAGAGTTATCAAATGGTTCAGATTAGCCCCTAGACGTGGAATGTAGTAAATCCTGGATAATAAGATGGAGAGATACCAAAAAAAAAAATTGACAGGAAGTAGAAGCATTAGATTACCCAGGAATCTAGTTGCGCGGTACTCGTGAATTACCCAATTAGTCCTCTGGCCATTCGGAGCACGACCTGCATAGAAAACCAAAGTCTTCTTCATGCCAATCACAGTGGTTCCCCTCAGAGACCTGATAGAACTATCCTTACCCATGGCCTTCCAAAGACCAAATTACGTCGTTCTGTTCAATCGATGCCCATTCTGATACTTGGGATCTTTAGGACAGAAAAAGAACCACTCTTCATCATTCGTCTTTATCGCCGATTTATCTGCATAAAAATAGATCAAATCAAACCCAAAATTAGGGCTTTTAATCAAGTATATATCAATAATCAAAGCAAAAAACCCAAAATTTTAATTTTTTATAATTTTTTATGTGGGTAGTTTTACCAGGCAAATCCCAGGGTTCGCATTTGCAGACATCGATCTCTCGAATAACATTGACTTGCTTCTCATCGCCGTTGATCTTCAACTTCAGATAGTGATTGATGAGTACTTCGTCGGTAGGGCGAAATCGGTACCCAACCGGAAGAGACCCCTCCGAGGGTTTGGATTTGCAGACATCGATCTCTCGAATAACACTGACTTGCTTCTTATCGCCGTTGATCTTCAACTTCAGATAGTGATTGATGAGTTCTTCGTCGGTAGGGCGAAGTCGGTACCCAACCGGAAGAGACTCCTCCGCCAAAATTTTAGAGAGAGACATCGCTAGAGAGAGAGAGAGAGAGAAAAGAAAGGGAAAGTGGGTATGGATCGAAATGAAGTATTAAAAACCTATAGAGGTAGCATAGGGAATGGATAAACAAATCGAAAGAGAAGATGTATGAGATTCAAAGAAAATTCAGTGGGGTTTCAAAGACGTGGGGTTTGAATTGAAGAAGGAAGCAACGGACAAAGTGAGAGAGATAGATATAGAGATTGACAGAAACCATCACAGATTCCTGGGCAGGAGATCTATTGATCTCAACCATTGACATAAATTTAGGATTAATCTCAGCCATTAAAATGTCTCTCTCATACATTTATATATTTTCAAAAACCCTCTTCTCTTATTATATAGATTTAGTGAGACATCCTTGAGAACATTTTGTTTTCAATTTTATTCGTTGACTTTTTTTTTTAATCTATTTGATTTTTCGTTGACTATTGATTTAAATTTATATCTATCATTTTAATTTTTTTTCCATCTGTTTAATTTTTTTTGTCTATCTATTCAATTTTTTCCTATTTGTTCAATTTTTTTACCCTATCTATTCAAATTTATATCTATTTGTTCAAATTATTTTCCTACTTGTTCATTTTTTTATCTGTTTATTTTTATCTCAATCTATCTGTTTAATTTTGAATAGATATGAGCCTTTTAGAGAGATAAGAGAGTGATCTATTCAAATTCACAAACATTATTTTTGCTATCTGTTGGATTGGATGAATGATTTTCATTACAAATTTCAATTCGTTTGTGATTCTACTTCGCAGATCTAGTTTGATTTCGATCCGAATCATGCGACCAATTTTGACTTCAATCCGAAGTACACTACATATATATTTTATATATAATATATAATATATAATATTATCATCAGCGGTGATTAGTAGCTCTAAAAGTAGAGCTCTAAAGTTAAGCCAAAATATCACATCAAGGTAGGACCCACACCTTTGCCACCTCATTAGAGCTGCTCTAGAGCTCTGAAGCATTTTTCATATTATTATATTGTCTTATTTGTTTTCATGCAGGTTGAATTGCCTCTAAAAGGCAAGCAAAGAAAGCAAAGCAATGGGAAATGAGGAGGAGGCAGAGGCTAAGGAAGCAAAAAGAAGAAAGAGAGAAGAAAGAAAGAAAGAAAAGAAGGGAAATTGGAAGAATATAATTTGTATATATTAGAGTGTGTTAATTATATTGGCGTTAGGAGCTAATATTTTCTTGGGCAAATTACACTAACAGTCCCTATAGTTTGGGACTTGTGTTACTTTAGTCCCTGACTTTTCAATTGTGACATATTTGACCCTGAATTTTGAATTTTATTCCAAATAAGGACAATTGAAGATACCATTGTTTAATTTTAAGGACAAAATTGTCAATTTAATAAAATATAAAATAATTTGACAAAAATAAATGTCAAAAAAATATTTTTAATTTTTTAAAAATTATTTCTATTCACTAAAGATAAAATTATGTAAAATTGATCAAAATTAATAAAAATTACATGATTAATTTTTAAAAATTAATTTTACACGATCATCATGCAAACACATAATAAAAATTAATTTGGTAAAAAAAAAATCAATGTCTAAAAGATTTATTAATTTTACATAATTTTATCTTTAGTTGGTAGAAATAATTTTTAAAAATTCAAAAATATTTTTTGACATTTATTTTGGTCAAATTAATTTATATTTTATCAAATTGATGATCTTACCCTTGAAAAATCTTATGCTATATTCAATTGTCCTTAATTGAAACAAGATTCAAAATTCAAGGTCAAATGTGTTACAATTGAAAAGTCAGGGACTAAAGTGACACAAGTCCCAAACAATAGGGACTATTAATGTAATTCACCCTATTTTCTTCTTAAGGTAGAGATGAAACTCTGACCAAGTAATTAAGGTTTATTGTATTTTGTATTTTTAGTTGTGATTTGATTTGAATAAATTGTATAACTTTCAAATATTTTTTTGCAATAAATGCTTTATTCAAATCATGATATATAATTGTTTTCACTGCTGTGTATTAAAATTGTTAGACGAGTCATACCTGGTAAGACGGGTCGTGTATCAACCTTAGTTTAGTTTAGTGGTAACGGTCCGTACTAAACGAAGATGATTCGTGACTTTCTAGTTATAATATACAAATCCTTTTGACGATGTATGATCAAGTTACATCATTTTATCCAAATTAATGATTTTTAGAAAGCTAATACAATAACCCATAATTATAAGGTTAGTGTTGGATTCAAAATTCTGAGATATTTCTTACTTGATTTTATGTTTTATTATCTTAATTAGTTTTAATTTTAATATTTTCAAAATCTATTTTTTGTAATTACTTTAATTATTATTTTTGAATCAACACAACTCGATTAGTACTTGAGGATCGACACCTGATCTTAATCGCTATTCTACGAAGTGTAATTATTGCTTAGTTTCAACTATAATATTTTGGTGTGCAAGCGACTATATCAGTGTGAGACCCACAGTGAGATATTTGGTAGAAATGTTGGTAAAATATTTGGGATCCTTAGCATTACTCAAAAAATAATAAGTTTATAATGGGTAGATAGATTATAATAGGTGGTTTGGTCATTTTACATAGATTTGTTCTCATGGTCTTAATATTTTTGCACCTGAATCTTTGGATAAAGCAAATTTTAAAAGTTTGAATAGAGATGTTCTTACTCTTATATTTTAGGATAAATTATAGACACACCCCCTGAGGTTTACTTAAATTACAAATTGCCTCTTGTGGTTCTAAAAATTACATTATGCCCTCTAGGGTTTCTAATTTCACAACAAATAGGTCCTTTTATTAATAAATCATCAAATTAATTAATAATTTTTAATAATGTTAAAATTTTATTTCAATTGATAATTCAGATAATTTTATTTTATATAGGTGAATAGTTAAAAATTTCACTTTTTCAATTAATTCTATTAAATAAAATTTTTTGATAGGGAGGTATTTGTAATTTTCTAAACTACAAAGGACAATTCGTATTTTAAGCAAGCCTCAAGGGATGTATTTGTAATTTACCCTATATTTTAACCAAATCAATCAATACTCTCCCAATAATTTTTTGGGAAAATTACCCATAGGTCCCATGTGAAACATGTGGTCTCCATTTAATCCCAAAACTTTTTCACTGCACCCAAAAGTCCTTTCCCCTCTCTCTCTCTCTGTTTTTTGCTTCCCTCCCTCTCTCGTTTTTTTTTCCTGGTTTTTTGCTTCCCTCTTTACGACCTTCCGATTTGAACATCTATGCCGATCTGAACCTCTGCGGCACCACCGTTGCCACTTTCTCCACCACGCAGATCGATTATTGACGCCGAAGATCTGATCAGAGTGACCAGATTTGGTACGATGCAGAACTGAAGAACAAGAAGACGATGAAGAACAAGAACAAGAAGACGCTCATCCTCAGATCTGTGCTTAGATTGAACAGATTTGTGTATATATCTTTGTCAATTTCTCTCTCTTTCTCTCTCTATTTACAGATTTATTTTGGGATAGTTGTTGATCTATGGTTGTTGTTGTTGATGATGAAATAGATCTATAATATCATTGAAACAGATCTGTAATGACTCAGATTTGTACAAATTATCACATGATTTGTAATGAGAAAATTTTGAATTGAACAAGTAATTTTCGAGTTTTAGTTACAAAAGGAAAACTATAAAATTTTGCGCTTGAATTTTTTTTTTTGGTCTTTGGAATGAATCATGGTTTAAAACTGTAAAATTTTGCAGTTTTATAACATGCTTTAGAACTGTAAAATTTTATAGTTTCATAACATGTTTTAAACATTCCGACGACTTTCCGGCGATGTTGAATATTCCGACGAGTCTCCGTGACCGCTTGACTAAGTCGGCGATAGTAAGATGTGAACGATTCAGAATAAAAAAAAAAAAAGAGAATTTTTTGGTAACAATTAAAAATGTGTTGGACTAATTGGTGCAAGTATTTTGTTTTGAGATTAGCTGGATCTTGAACTTAGTACATGAGACTTATCAGTAAGTTCCCCTAATTTTTTTATTAAAATTCGATTGAGACAAATGCAATCAAATTTGGTAATTTTATCATCTCTGCAACAATCTCTTTTCTTGTATTGTATATTATGCATTTTGGTGATAAATGTTACATAATATTTTGATAGAGTTATGATAATTTGTGATTAAAAAATGAAATTAAGTATTTTTATGTAATATTACATATTTTTATGATAATGTTATATATATTTTCTAATTAAAGACGTAAATTAATATAACTCATAATTGAGGGGATAATCTGAAATTTGTCGTTTTTTTTTTGGGGTGGTAAAATATACGCATAGCTGTCACATACATATAAACCGATCAACTTTTTAATATGCATTTTGATTATAAAACCTTCGTTTGAGATGTGGGTTGGCTTTTTAATTATTTTAGTTTTAGGCTAAAAAATTTAGTTTGGAATAAATTTTTTGGCTTTTTTAATTTTTGTGAGAAAAAAATAAAAGGATTATAGTTTAGTTGTAACATTTTATCTTATTTGCTTTTTAGCCACTTCTGGAAATAGGGGATATGGTGGCGTTTTTTTATCGACGTTTTTATAAATGTCACTATTATTAACATCGGCGTTTATAAACGCCGCATATTCTTTTAAACAAAACGGTACCGTTTTATAATAGGAGGCGTTTTTAAACGCCTCCAAATGCGATAGCCACATGGGCTTTTCGAAACCTCATTTTGAATCTGAGCCCTTTCTCTTAACCCTTATATGCACACGTCTCTCTCTCTCTCTCTCTTAACCATCTCTAAGCTCCATCGAAGTGATCTAAGCTCCATCGAAGATTTAGATATTCGAAGCTCCATCGAAGCGATTTCGAAGCTCCATCGAACATTCAGATCTAAGCTCCATCGAAGTGATTTCGAAGCTCTATCGAAGAGATTTCAAAGCTCTATCGAAGATTCAGATCTAAGCTCCATCGAAGATTCAAATAGAGATTTAGAGATTCAGTGATTTACAGAAGCTCAGATCTGAACTCTGACCCCTTGGTTACTCGCATTTCAAGCTCCAATGAAGCGAATAGTCTACTTTGTTTCTGAACTCTAATCGGTACTCTCTCTCTCTCTCTCTGTGTGCATAAAGCTACATAAATAGGAAGTTTCATTTTCAAGATTTCATAGAAATCATCTACATGAAGCCTAATATAAACATGATGGAAAATTTAGAGTCATATTTTATGCTAATCTGCTAATTTGGTGTATTTTGCTGATCTGGTGCCTCTGTATTTGTGTGCTGCTCTGGTGTACCTGTGCTCTGTTCTGCTGTATATGTGTTTTGGTATGTTGTTACATTGGTGTAGCACTGCTGTCTTGTTAGCTGCTGTTTTTTGCTATTTTATTTTTGTGTTTTGTGTTTGGTTGGTGAGAAAAAGTAGGAAAGTGAAAGGAAAACTACGAATTGGGAATTGTGTTGATTATTATGTGTGTGGAATGTTTTTTTTGATACTCTAATTGTTTGTTTCAAATTGGACTTCTCAGTTTTTTTTTATTAGTGAAATACCACTGTTGTATCGGTTTAGAAATATTTAGACTAGAAAAAAAATTGAGAATTAGAGCTTTTTTCCCTGAATTTTTGCTTCAATTTTAATTTTGTAGATGCTGATTGCTGAAGTGATCTGTATATATTATATAATTTAATTATTTTTGATCGGGGTGTTTGAATTTAAAATATTAGAAATTGAAGCATTTTGAGAGATGTTGAGAATTGAGAAATAAAAGTAGTTTCTTAGGGCAATTTGGGATTGGAGAAAACATTGACACAACTTCACCTTTTGATTCACACCAAATAGGTGTTCTGGCTGTAATAATCTTGATATAGATAAAGAAAATGTATAGAATATGATCATGAACAGTTTGCTAGATTTTTGAGACTGGCATGTCAAGGCAATAAAATATAATTGTTACATTGGGATTTCTTGGGTTTGAGTTTGAGCTATATGTAGTATTTACTACTTGGTATGTGGGGTCTGCCCATGTAATGGCTGGACAACCACTACCCAAGTTGTTCTTCACTGACAAAGAAATTAATGAAAGTAAAAGGTGAGGAAGAAATAATGAAGAAAATGATGAAAAACTTCTCAAGGGTGTTAACAAGAGAAACAAAATAAATACATAAAATATTACAAGAATGATGTGGCTATATCATTCTTGTAAATAAAAATCATCATGACGGGTGTTTTGTGAAAGGTCTTTATTGAACCCTATGAAGCATGTGTACATCAATATGAGAAACTTCTCAAGGGTGTCTTGTTAGTTGCTGTTTTTTGCTTGATCTGTTGTAGTGTTGCTATGTATCTGTTGGTTCCTTACCAACAGATTCTTGGAGGGTTATACATTAGTGTATATATAATTATGTATAAAATATAATTTGAGAGAGTATAGGACACAATTAACTTCATTTGGAGAGTATGGTGCTATGTTACAATTCTAGTGGGTCGAAAGTATAGGACAAAATACAAAAATTAATCTCACGCGTTATATCATATCTCAAGTTCTTTTTTTGTGTATTGGTCTAATAAGTTGTTCACACATTGGCCTTATTAGGGCTTAGACATATTAGGTCTTCGAACAAAACTAAAAATTGAACAAATCATATAAAATAATATTTGATCATTCGTATCAAATGCTGGTATCCTTCCTACATTAGATAATTATACTCTGATTGCTCTACGTATCAAATTGTCACGACCCTATTCCGCCCCTAGTAGAATGGTGCCGTGATGGCCAGTAATCCGAGATTACTGAAGGCCAACTTTCAAAATTCACACACAATCAGAGTATTATATATGGAGCTAGCATGTACGGAAGCAATATATACAAATCTAATTAGTCCATAAGAGCTGTGCATAGATCAAATGAAATGACATACATCTTAATATAGTTTACAACTTGGATACAAATAAAATAAAGTACATGTTACATCCTGATCAAAAGGCTTCTCAAGCCGAAGTATACAAAAGACATGAATTACAACTAAGAAGCATAATCTTCAAGACGATACAAAACATGAATCAAACATCTCACACATAACATCTTAGGCGTCACCGCCTTCTTGCTTGCCACCTACATATATATATAAGGAGAGGGTGAGCTTGGATACTCAGTGAATGGTACAAGTAATAAAGGGTTAAATGAATGATTCCCGAAATCTTGTCAAAACAATACATATATCATAGCTTGTTCCAAACATGTACTTGGCATAACTTGTGTTAAAACATGGGATGAAGCAAGTTCATCAATCAAAACTTTCAAAGCATTCTTGGATGTTAAAACATCAACTTATACTTGGGGTGATGACATCTCGGACAAACAATCCACCGGTTCATAGACCGTTGGTGGCCGAGACTTTTCAAACATGGATGCTACATGGGCTTAACGTCCCCTAGCACGAAAGGACGATGCTACTTGGGCTTAACGTCCCCTAACACGAAAGGATGATGCTACTTGGGCTTAACGTCCCCTAGCATGGGAGGACTTTCCAAGAATGTCATCCAAAACAAAGCTAATACTTGATACACAAAATAGGGATAATCATTCATACTTAACAAATACTTTTCAAAACAAAACAAAGCAAAACTTATCAAAATATTATAACATAGCTTTATTAAAAATACCACTCAGTTAGTTCTTGGGACGTCGGGATCAAGGCAAAGGTCCAAGTCCTACAAACACATGGCAAAGCCTACTGAATGCACTCTTAAAACAAGCTTCACATGAATGCAAATGATCTAGGGAAAACATGCTGGAAATCATCTAGGGAAAACATGCTGGTAAACATCTAGGGAAAACATGCTGGAAATCATCTAGGGAAAACATGCTGGGTACCAACCAGGTCCTGGAATGGATGCACAGAGATGATCTAGGCTAAAATGACTTAGCTGGGTGAACTCAGGAGGTCTTGGCCGAGGTCCCACACCTCTTGGCCGAGGTGTGGTTACCTAGGCTTCAATGTGCAGCTGCCTGCTGAGGTGTTACAAGATACCGGCAAGGGTGTACCATGGTCGGCCAAGGTGTGCAATGGTTAGCCTAGGTGTGCATGCAAGATAAACTAACGTGCAAGTGATCATGCAAGGTAGGCCAAGGTGAGATACGATGCTTGGCCTAGGTGTGTGATCTAGGCAAGAGTGGTCTCGGTGATCACACCTAGGGAAATGAGGTCTGGAAATCTGGGTTTCCTCCTTGAAGGACATGAAGAACATGAAGAACATGAATGCTAAAATCATAACTTCTTTATTACAAAATCTGGGATTTCATGGCATGAGTTCGAAAACATAGACCTGGGTACCCATACTTGAAGATCATATGAAAACAAACATGAAAACATGGATCTTGGCATGAGCTTTTGGATCAAAACATGACTTTTCTTGAAGAACACATGAATGCTATTTTCTCTTTCTAAAACCGAACTTCAAAGCAATGCATGGCTTACAAATCATATTCAATCATGCAATGCAATAACATGATCATGAAGAACGACATGAGCAGATCAAGAATCTAATCTTAGAACACGGATCTAACGGTTTGATCTCTAGGGATCAAGTTTGGAAATCTACTCTCCCACAAGAACTCCTCTTCCTCTCCTAGAGCTTCTCTCTCCTCTTCAAAAACAAGGATATAACAAATGATAGGTTTCTCTCTCTGCCGGCTGATTTAACACTCAGCTCGGACACGTGGCAACGGCTGGTTGGTTCTCATCAAAAAGGTGATAGATTGACAAGACATGTGTAAGACAAAGCGTATCTAACAAGCTTCACGGCAAGGCACTCCGGCAAGTAATGATCTCGGCTTAGGACATAGGCTTCGGCAAGTAAGGTCTCAATGATCTCGGCTAGGAAGGATAACACTTGGCCAAGTTGTGCCACACCTCGGCCTAGATGTGCCACACCTCGGTCTAGGTCATTCCAGTCCCAGAACAAGATCACTAGGTGCAAGGATTAAGGATCTCGGACGCCTAGATGATAATATCTCGGCCTAGATGATGCATATCTCGGCCTAGGTGATGTACACCTCGGCTTAGATGATGACATCTCGGCCAATATGCCTAGGTGATGGTGAAGGTCAACCAAGGTGGTTCCAAGATGGTCCTAGGCTTAAGATGACCTCAGCTTGGTATGACCTAGGCTTAACATGACCTAGGCTTGACATGACCTAGGCTTGGCATGACTTAGGCTTAACATGACCTAGGCTTAACATGACCTAGGCTTGACATGACCTAGGCTTGGCATGACCTAGGCTTGGCATGACTTAGGCTTAACATGACCTAGGCTTAACATGACTTAGGCTTGACATGACCTAGGCTTAACATGACCTAGGCTTAACATGACCTAGGCTTGGCATGACCTAGGCTTGGCATGACCTAGGCTTGACATGACCTAGGCTTGGCATGACCTAGGCTTGACATGACCTAGGCTTGGCATGACCTAGGCTTAACATGACCTGGGCTTGACATGACCTGGGCTTGACATGACCTGGGCTTGACATGACCTAGGCTTAACACGACCTAGGCTTAACACGACCTAGGCTTGGCATGACTTAGGCTTGGGGACAACCTAGAAGGAACAGAGAATGCAAGCAACACTTAAGCATAGCAAGACAAGATTCATGAACGCAACCTAACATGGCAAATCATATAAATGCATGCAAGCATGACTAAGACATGAATGTGGGTTGTTACAAAATGGTGAGACCTTTCTTACAATAAACAAATACACTCAGAATTATAATTGCTCTCGTGGCCTAGGATTATAATTGCTCTTGGTTGGACCGTTAGAGTATGGACAATAGAAAAATGGTAGGAATGAATGGTAAAAGAGTAACGGTCAGTCATAGAATTCGATGGCTAATTATATTGTTGCATTTCAAAGTGTTAACGGTTATTTCTCCACAGGCAAAGAATGTTGTTGTCTCACAGGAGCAGGTAATTTTTTCATTACCTATACATTTGGTATCTAATGTAGTTGAAGTTGAAAAGCACAAAAACTAATGTGGCAATCTCTTATTCAAGTTTTTGTCAGAAAAGTTATTAAGCTGCATGATAAGTATATGGCATATGTGAATGATTGTTTTGCAAACCACACTCTATTTCACAAGGTTCGTTTTGGAGAGTTGTGTTTCATGGTTCGGGTCCTTTGCTGATAATTATACATTTATATTTATAAAGTTAACCTTATTGGTTCTTCCGTAGGCCCTGAAAGTGGCTTTTAAGGTTTTCTGCAACAAACAAGTTTCTGGTTGCTCTAGTGCAAAGCTGTTGGCTTCATTCTGTGGTCTTTCTTTCTTCCTCTTCCCTCACAGTTCTTCTAGTTCTTTCCCTAATATTGTGTACAACGTGACAAATATCTAACTGCCAATCTAGTGCATTTCTCACTACTTAAATTATAATCACTTGTACCCCTCACAAATAATTCCAAAACAGCATCTATGTTTTGACTCTATTTTGCTTCGTAGACTGTATGTGTCAGGGTATCAGTTGAACCAAAGAAGGCAATTCGAAAGCTCCCTAGAGTCCAACATCTCTATGCCCGATTGACGGGGAGGTTGAGAAGTGAAGATGATGAGGTAAAGTTCAACATGTCAAGTGACTAAGTTTAGCTTTTATTTTAATAAATAAGATTTCCAGTTCAGAATTTTATCTGTACAGTCTTCTGTATCGGAAACCTGTTACGTAACCATCAAAAATTGTCTTCCTAAACCAATATATTGTGAACATTCATGTTGTTTTATATGTGGGTGTATATATATGTATATAATTATTTGACTTTAGATTTTGAATGTTTCATATGTTGATAATGAATGTCTAGTTGCTTAGTTTCTCTTACACGAGTTTGCTTTGTTACCAGTTTGAGGTATTGTCTTCCCTTCATCCAACTCCAGCAGTTTGTGGGTTTCCTACAGAAGAGGCACGTGTTCTAATTGTAGAAACTGGTACGTGTATATTGCTATAGCATTTCTGTTCTGCAATCTGTGTTTTATGGCTTTTTTACATCGACGTGAAATTTTTAAGATGAGATATAATTCAATTCTTGACTAAAGTTGAACAAGAAAGGAATCAATGATCTAAAGAAAGTATACATACTTATCTTGCCTAGACGAAATCATATATCATGATTTACACTTCCCTGTAAAGCTTATGTGTTTACTGTTCATTTAGTGCGACTTGCCTAAGTTGAAGTACATATAACAGTGATAAGAATTGCACTATTAATGAATTCAGTCTCTACTCTAGAACACTAGATTTAGCCTTACTAACATTGGTCATATTATTGTCCTTATGGTTTTGGTTCCACTTCCTTATGTGTTTTGGCAAAAAACCTCTGGTTTATTTTCAGTACTGATGCTCAATTCCTAACTGATGCAGCAAAGGATGGACTTGTATCAAGTCATAGACAAAGAAATTTAAAGTGGTATCTGAATTTTTACTTGAAATAGACAAAGAAATTTAGGTCAACACTTTTAAGATGGAATGTTGAGTAATCTAAAATTTATGAATGTTACAAGCAAAACTAGTTCAGGTTGTAAACTGCCACACTTTCAAGCACAATCTCATATAACTATTTATTATTATTATTATTATTATCTCTTACGATGCAGTTACCAGTTGATGCAAATGATGCTGAGCTTGAAGAGCGTATTATCCAGCACTTGGCACCACCACATTGCTCGAAGGGATGGCCCAAGGAGTCGGTCATCTGTTCATGGTCGTCCACAGTTCGTGGTGTTTTCCTCTCATCCTAATTCACCTCCTGCTTATCTGGCACCTGTAGGAGGGGAATCTGAACCAGCTACTATAACTGTAGCCAGTCCATCTGTTCCACTTGCTGGTGGAAATGAACCATAGCAACATAGGCACCAGTTTCATTCTGTTCAAACTGATCAATTTTCATCCTCATCCTCTAGATCTACTATGATACCGGGAAATTGACAAGGAATATTTGTTCATAATCGGTAGTGATAATTAGCTGAATTTGTTATTTTATTATTTACTATATTCTCATTATTTTGTCAATAAGTTTTCTGAAGCATTTCTAAACAAGTTTTCTAAACCAGAGTCTAAGTGTGCTTCTTTTTTACTTCTATAGAGGTCTAGTCCACGAAAGATGATTGTTTCGGGTGGAATATGGTAAATTTCATTCGACTTTTGCCACAGGACTTACTAGAAACGGGATCCAAAGCAACTAATGGAAAAAGGAGGCTTTTGTGAACAAATGCATGTAAAAACAATAATATACATAACTCACTTCGAGTATGATTTGAACTAGTTAGTAATATGAACTAGGCTGGCCACTCTATCTAGGCAGAGAACCACTGACTTGGTCGGATATGGTCATCCATGGGATGTTTTGAGTGGACTTTGTTTACCCCTGTATGACCAGTCAGAAGTGTATGCAGTTTAGGGACTTTAGACAGAGTGGTTCACCAGCTGGGTTAGCCAACCACAGAATTAGATGCATCACTTTTGTAAGTTAAAAAATAAAAAATAAAATACCTTTGGAAAGTGAAATTGGTTGGTGATTTTAACAGAACGCAATCAGTGGTTAAGTTGATAGAGGCACCTTTTGGAGACAATGGTTTCATATGCTGAAACAGTCCCACACATAGTTGAGAGCCTATACTAAACATCAGTATTTCGTAGAGTTCCAGGAGGCTTGAGTCCTTGAGTGTTTGATTTCTTAGTCTTTAAACTTTTTGATTTTTACCCTTAGGTATTCAAATGCAATGGCTGCATTCATATTCACTTTTGCATTGGATGGCATGAGCATCATCTAGGATCCTTGATTTCTTGTAATACTTTGATGTTCCATTTTATAGCTTCATACTATATGTGGATTGGGAAACATGAGTATGGAGGTGCTATTTGGTTTGTATGCCTTTTTGTTGGGTTTTGGGTTTCATTTTTCTTATATATTTGTTGGAGCTCTATTTTTCACTTATGTTGCCCTATTTTGATCTTCTTCTTCTTGGTTTCTGACATGCTGAATATTGTTCAGACGATCTGCCTCTATAGGGTATGTATTAACAAATGATTATTAAATGGTTGGCTCTTGTTCTTATTCATTAACTTTAGTTTTTGGTTCATAGATGTTTACAACCATTCAATGAGCTGTAGAGCTATTTTTGGGTTCTATTATAGGCAAACGATTTTAATTTCCTTCTCTTCTTTTTCTTACTTGTTAATGTCTTTTTTTTTTTTTTTGTGACCGTATAGCTTTATTTTGGAATGTGAACACAAACTTGTCCAATTAATATTATCATGGGATTGATACCTTGATCAGACTACATCGACCAGACCATAGGCCTTAGTGACTGACCAAGAAAGGGCACAGAGTGGGCAGCTCTTTTCTGACAAGGGTAAATTGAAAACAAAGAAGAATGAGTATATTCTCTCTTCCTTTCCTACTAAAATGAATAGAGGGTCCATTACTACGTACATTCCTAATGATCTGTCTCTGTTTTCACATGAAAAGGATGCTGGCAAAGGGAGTTAAGGAAGGGAGATGGTCACAAAAATTTGTTTCTCGGTGTGTTGTCTCAAACATTTTCAATTTTTTGTTTATCTATCCTTTTTGCACTCCTATATCATAAGAATGCCCCCATGAATCCATTGGTTATAAATTTGCAGTGCACTCTCTTATTATTATCTTCTTACTGTCCTAATACAATGGTATCAGATCAATCAAAAGGCAAACCAATTGCCTTAGCTTAGCTAAGTTTGAGTGTATTAGATTGCTTTGACAACAAACACATTTCGTTTTGTGCCAGAATAAAATTTAGTGGAGACTTGGTTACTGTAACTCATGATATTTTTCAAGTTCCTCTTAGCTCAAATACAGAATTTATACTATTAGCATCTGATGGCTTATGGGATTACATGAACAGGTTTGTGGTTTTCTGTTTGAACCTTGTACTTACATTCTGTAAATTATCTTAAATTAGCATGACAGTTATTTATTTAATATTTTTCTCAATTAACCACAAGATGAGTATTATCTCATCAACTTTGCTATTGTTTCAGCTTAGAAGTAGTTAATTTTGTTAGGAATCAGCTTCGGCAACACGGAGATGTTCAGGTAAAAAATTTGCCTCAATTTTGGTATACCAATGTCATGGTTTACAAAGTTTTAACTTCTTTTGTTCTGATTTTTGATAGCTTGTGAGGCGCTTGGAAGAGCAGCTCTGTAATGGATGCGTAGATGTTTATTTTTCTTGCACAATGCTTGATCATACTTGTATTGTTTGGCTGTTCTAATTACCTGCAAATTTATGTATATTACAGGACCGACGTTCACAAGATAATGCCAGCATCGTCATTGCTGATTTGAGGTATGCACTTGTATGCATTAAGTTAATTGAATCTAATGTGTTAATCTATTGTATTGATATTAACCTTTCTAATTTGGTCTTGGCTGTGACTTTTTGCAGGAGGACAAATTGGCAAAGTTTGCCTCATCAGAAAGAAAATTTTGTTTATGAACTGGGCCAAGCTTTTGCTACTATCGGTATTGTGTCATTAGGAATATGGATGTCTTCCCTCCTTTCTACATGAGTTTTCAAGCTTGTTGACTTTGTAAATACATCCTCCGGGATTTTCAATAAATTTTGTGTCTAGATATATTCTGTAATTGTACATGTATCACATCTTATTGCATTGTTTTTTATTTTTAATTTTGTTTTCAAGCTTAGTTTATTTATTATTTTAATAAACATCAATTATTAGTTCTTAATAATTATTTATGACAGGTATTTTTTTAGTTCAATCATATAAAATTAGTACAACTTTAAAAATTAAAATTAAAATTAAAATTAAAAAAAGGCTATGGCGGCTTTTTTTAAATGTCAATATATCCCTACCCCAACTGTTATATTTTTAAAATGTATAAATGTCTATGACGGCATTGCCAAAATGTCGCTAAATGTCATAGTGACATCATAGTACAGTTAGGGAAGGACATTTTGCGGCGTTTTAAAAACGCCGCCTATACTAATATAACAACGTTTTTCAAATGTCATAAAGTTATAGAGACGGTCGCATTGTCGGCGTTTGGTACTAAACGTCACAAAAACAATTAACAACATTTTTTAGTACCTATAGCAGCGTTTTTAAAACGCCGCCAAAAGTCAATTTTCCAGCAGTGAGCCCATTTTGTCTTTTTGTAACTAAGATAACCAAAAAAAACCTTATCAGCAACTCACATCGAATTTTGTCATTTTTCATAGCATATTCTTATTAGATTGCCAAGAATGAAACAAATTAAAATATCAAAAAGACAAAATGTACTCAGTGTGTTTGGTTTCAGTTTTCTGAAAATTTGATTTTTTGTTTTTTGTTTTTAGTGAATATTTTTAAAATTTTAAGTAATTTTCCCCCCCTTTTTAGATGCACCTTACTTAGATGTATCTAAATTGTAAAATATTTGTGAAATAATATTTTTAAAAATTAATAAATATACAAAAATATGAAAAGTGTATTGAAGTATCAATTTTTTTTATTTTATATTTTTTTTTGTATTTTTGGTATTTAGTGAATTTTTTTAAAGATTTTGTTCACAAATATTATACTTTTTAAGTGTATTTATGTTAGGTGTGTCTAAAAATTTTAAAAAAAATTTGCTTAAAATATTAAAAAAATTCATTGAAAATGAAAAAATACGAAAAATAAAAAAGTTGAATTTTCTGTAAAGTGTTTCCTAGAAACCAAAATCAAACAAGCTTAAGTAATTTTTAGGAAAAATTAGTGAAACAACTCGATCCAACTTTATGTAGTAGGAGTGATCCAATATGTTTTTTTTATTAGCTAAGATCTCTTGATGAAATTTCTTTGTGATCATACCAGATAAATTTTTCTCTGTGTCGTGGTCGGAATTTCTCTGAGTCGGGTGAAATTTCTCTAAGTCAAATTTTCTTTGTGAAAATATTGAGTAATTCTAACTATTATGAAAGTATTATATTTCATTTATCTTATAAAATCTTAATATCAGTGATCTTAAAAAAAAAAAAATCCCTAATTTTTAATTGAGATAAAGTAAAATCAATCATAATTGTCAGCAAAGTATTTTTACTTCTAATATACAAAAATATTGGTGGACTTTTCATAACATAGATTTAAGGTAAATATCAATCAATGATATTTTTGAAAAGTAATTATAAATCATTGATAAATTTTATAAATATTAATAATTAAAATCTTAAAATTTTATATGAATGAGTAATTATTTTTTTTGAAATTTCCATTAAATTGTAGTTTCTCTTAGATTTAACCAATAGCATGCCTTGAATTGTTGGATAACCTACTCATCATTTTCTAATCATACATACACCATGGAAAAATCTATGCACATGTTTTTGGATTTTGGATTTGTATAGAGAAAAAAAAAAAAAAAAGAGAAGGAAAAAAAACAAGAGGGAAAATTAAGTGACAAATTTTTCTTTCTTCGTTTTATTTATTTATTTATATTTTTAATTGTTTTGGTTGGTTAGGAAAATGCAAAGAAATGACTAGATAACTGTCAAAAATAAAAAATAAAAAATAAAAAATAAAAATAAAATTTTAATTTGCTGGTTATCCAAAATTTAAACATAAACTTCATTTAATTTGATGGGCAAATCCGTGACATTAGGTGCAAGAAAAGATGCCATTTAGAGAAAAACAAGAGTAAAGAAAAAAAATAATAATAATCCAACTCGCTTATTGATAATAATTATTAGGATGACACACTACAAGAAAAGTGGGTTTAAAAGACCGAAGCATTTGCGACGGTGCACTTGCCGTCTCAAAAAGTGACTTTTTGCGATGGCACAACTTGCTATCGCGAAAAAAGTAACTTTTTGCGACGGCACAACTTGCTGTCATGAAAAAGGTGACTTTTTGCAACGACACTATTTGCTGTTGCGAAAAAATAGAGTATTTGCGATGGCACTAGCTGCAGTCGCAAAAAAAAAAGTGAGTTTTTCGTGACTGTAATAGGTACCGTTGCAAAAAAAAAAAAAAATAATATTCATTTGAATTGAGTTTTTTATTTTTCGTTTTATTTTTTGTTTTTAGTGAATATTTTTAACTTTTTTATATGCATCATACTTAGATGTGTCTAAAAAGTAAAATATTTGTTAAAAAATATTTTTGAAAATTAATAAATACACAAAATATGAAAAATGTACTGAATTTTTGTTTTTGTTTTTTTAATTTTAATTTTTGATATTTAGTGAATTTTGTTATAAAAAAAAAATCACAAATATTATACTGTTTAAGTGTAGTTTTGTTAGGTGTGTCTAAAAATTAAAAAAATTGCTTAAAATATTAAAAAAATTCAGTAAAAACAAAAAAATACAAAAAATAAGAAAGTAGAATTTTCTGAAAAGTTTTTTTAGAAAACTCAAACCAAGCAAAGTGATTGTGGCTTTGAGACGGCTTCATATATGTAGTCACAAAATGGTTTGAATAAATGCAACGGTATTTTTCTGTCACAAAAAAAAAAAAAGACATCGTCTTACTCTTTTGATATAATATTTCTCTTTCACCTATTTTTTCATCTTCATGTCTCTCTGTCTCTGTGTCTCGCTCATCTCTCTTCTCTTTATCTCTCCCATCTCTTTTCTCTCTCTTTCTGTCTTGCTTATCTCTCTTTTCTCTCTCTCTCGCTCATCTCTCTTTCTCTCTCTTTTTCTATGTCTCTCTTTCGTTAATTTCTTTTCCCTCTCTCTCTCTCTCTCGTTCATCTCTTATTTATCTCTTTTTTCTGTCTTTTTCTCTTTCTCTCATTCTCTCTCTCTCCCTCTCTCTCTCTCTCACATTCATCACTCATCACTCTTCTCTCTTTCTTTTTCTCTCTATCTGCTTGTCCGTCTGTCTCTCTCCCACTGTGTTTGCCTTGCTCACTCTCTTCCTCTCCTCTTCTTTATTTACCGAGCTCCCTCTCGATTTATCAATCCATTACAAGAAAATACACTTTTAGTGACCACTTCGTCTCTCCCTTACTCTCTCCCTCCCATTTTCTAGTCAATAAATTATAACAAGAGTGAATGGTTCGGATCGCCGAAATCAGTTTCAAAATGAGCCCACAAAACCCAAAGTTGACATAACCAAATTAAGAGAATCGAAACTCTTTCCAAAGTTGAGGTGGTGGCCAGGTTTGGTTTGATTTTCTGAAACTTTATTCAAATTTATTTTTTAAAGACTAAAAATTAGTTTCGTGAAAAAATTTAAAAAATCAAAACTACTATACTTGTCAATTTTATATAATTTTACGAAGGATATGATCAGCTTGTTTGGTTTAGATTTTCAATATTTATTTTTCAGAAAATTGAAATTTTTTATTTTATGTGTGTTTTTTATTTTATTTATTTATTTATTTATTTTGTGTTTTCACTAATTTTTTTTTAAAAAAATATTCTAAGCATTTTTTTTTAAATTTTTAAATACACCACACATAAACACACTTTAAAAATATAATATTTGTGATTTTTTTTTATAAAATTCACTAAATTCTATAAATATATATATATATATATATATGAAAATTTAGTACATTTTTCGTATTCTTGTGCATTTATGAATTTTTAAAATTTTTTTGGACAAATATTTTACTTTTTAGATACATTTAAATAAGGTGCATCTAAAAATATAAAAAATAAAAAATGCTTAAAATTTTAAAGATTCACTAAAAATTAAAAAAATGAAAAAATAAAAAACTCAATTTTCAAAAAATTGAATGAAAAAAATTGAAACCAAACAATTTTTTAAAATTCAAAAATACATATTTTAAAAGAAAATCAACCAAACATATCTCAATTTTTTACCTCCCTCCCAAATTTCACAATGTTCAAATTTCCCACGAAACCCTATCTTTCTGATTTTGTTTTCCCTCTCTCTTTTTTCACACTCAACTCTAATGCCTTTCTTCGTGCGATTCATCATTTTCCTGAGTTCTCCCCACCTCACCTTCACGTAACTCATCTTCGTACAATTCGCCGATGAGCATGGCTTCTCGTCATCACCGGCCTCTCCTCTCTCTCTCTCTCTCTCTCTCTCTCAGTAAACCTTAACATTTATATATATATATATATTATATTTGCCCTAGCTGCTTCACAAACACTAATCCGTCTCTTCGCTCTCTCTATCTCTCTTTCACAGTAATATGACTGGTAAGAATCTTGAATGTACTTTCTTCGATTTCTTCTTTCGAATTTTAGCCCATATTCTCTAATCAATTTCGGTTTTATTTATTTATTTATTGAATTTTTCTCTGTATCAGTTTTTATCTATTGATGCAATATGTTCCTTATTTATTTTCTCAGAACTCATGTTCAATTTGATGGGTTGTTAAATTATATATATTTATTTATGTTCAGCTATTTTTTTCGTTGGATTTCGCGAGGTTCGAGTATGGATTTGTAGTGATTGAGCTCTGAGATTAAGTTGATTAATCACTTTTTTATAGATTTGACTTCTTGTGTTTTTGTTTTTGTTTTTGTTGTTTAGCTTGGATAATGAACATGGATGAGAACAAAAAAAATTATTGCTTGTTCTTGGAGCAATATTCCATGTCAATTATCAAAGGAAACCTCTGTATATATGGGCTAAAACACAAACAAAATTGGTGAACTCTAATGTTCAAACCAATTAGAACATCCAATAACTTCTCAATGAGAAACATTTTTTTTTTAATTTTGATTTATAACATTGAATACCACAAATGCCCAGAGAGGGAGATACGTAAATGTTTACATTTCTGTTATTCAAAATATAGCTTCTCAAGTGTAGGAACAATATTTTATATACCAATTTTAGGGACAATGCTGATAGGGTAGGCTCTTTATTTTCATGTACCGTAGTGTATATATACCTTCTCTAGAAGTAGATATACACAACATCAGTAATGCTAGGTATCATGAAAAGTCTTTCATAAAAATGGTCATGAAAGATTTGTGACCTTTGGATTACACTTACAATAAAGTACCACACACTAATCAAGATAATCTGAAGATCAGAAATTTTTCATGAAAAAATTTTCATGATCCCTAACATTTCTCATACAACATAATTATTACATGTATATGTATGACCACAACTAATTTTTTTTTTTTTAACACAAAAATAACTAATGCTCTGGTTCTCTTACTCTATTCTTTATATATATAGCAATATATATGTTTTCCGTTTTCATTTTGATTATTCATGGTATGATTGCATCTAAAATCATTCATGATATGATGGTATTAGATTTTAATTTATAATGTGCATATCTATCTGCCAAGTCATTTGAGTAAAAAAAATGATTCCAACATTTTTGTGACTAGTATATTTTGCATTTCTTCATTATGTGTTCACCTGTTTATCTCTCTCTCTCTCTCTCTCTCTCTCTCTCTCTCTTATGTGGGAAATAGCCATCATGTTCAATCTAAAGAGTATGTTATGTATGTGGTCGTGTTTGTAAAGAAAACTACTTTCATATTTCATTTCCATCTATTGAACTGTGCATGTTTTAAAATCTAGCCTTTTGTTGGTTGCTAAAATCAACTCTACATCTTTTTTTTTATATTTCTTATATGCCTTTCATCTATTGTTTATTTGCCCTGTAGACTTACATAGTGTATGAACAAAATTTTCAACAGATTTTTCTTACTTTGTGTAATGTACATATATTAGCTTTTGCTTGAGTTCATTGATATACTACAAATTTTCATCTTTTTCTGTTGAAGTCAATGTTCTCATCCAATTATGATAAATAGGTGCAGCTTGTAAATTCATGATTTCCAAATTACTACCAATCCCATCAGTTGGGTTTAGTTAATGAGAAGTGTAGCTGAAACACATTATAATCTCACTTATGTGTTTTTGTTGAAATGAAATGATTGTACGCATTCTAACTACAAACTATTCATTCGTGTTCAAGTCTCTAAATCATATTAGTAGTAATCTCTTTTGAACATATCCCATCAATTGGGTTTAGTTGATGAGAAGTGTAGCTAAAACACATTATGATCTCATTGATATGTTTTTGTTTAAATGAAATGATTGCATGCATTCTAACTGCAAACTATTTGTTTAAAAACATATTTTGCATGCTTGCTTCATGGTGATGTAATATGGAGCCTTTTATACGATGGCATCATGAGAAGTTTCATTACATCAGTGCAGAATACATATTTTGAGAGGACACTTGCACCTATCCATGAGAAACTTTGTATTTTCAGTGAGGGCTCTTTGAGGAAATTGGATAGTGTTTCTCCTTTGAAGAGTTGAATTACATGTTCTGTATCTGTCTTCATAATGATCTCAGGCTTGTCTTGTTCTGATTTTTGACCTTCTGTTGTTTGATATTTTCAGAATTTTGTTTTCTTTATTTTTTTTATACTTTTCTATTGTCTGTGGAAATTTTTAGGCTTCAAGGATTATATGAATGAAAATGAATGGTGCTTAGTTTTTTTTCTTTTTTGTGTTTCACTAAATTTTAAGGTGGTGATTAGGAATGCTTCAAGCTTTGGTTTGCAAAAATACTAAGCTAAATCAAATAACAAGAGAGCAGAGGCATCATATTGAACATTCAACTATGTAAGAAATATTGCAAAGAAAGTAAAACAAGACCCACAAATAGATGTGTTTGGGTAGACCCATTGGATAGGCTTTCTAATATTTATAATGAGGCTACTCCTTTAATTTAAACAAGTTTGAGGGGTGTCTAGGATTCTCAGCGTTGTGGAGTGGGTTCGAATCCTGGAATCGGCCTCTCTACAAACAGTTTGGTGAAGGTTGCTCGCTTATTCCTATCCTAGACCCTGTTGTGAGCAGGGAACCTTATGCATTGAGTACAACCCTTTTTTATTTGTAGGAAACTAAGAGAAATATGATGTTGGAACTTTGGGCATCATGGTGTTGTTATTATTATTATTATTAATTCTATTTGTTGCGTTTAAAATTCTTTAGATGAGTTTGAAGTACAATTTATTTGTTAGCAGAAAAAAAAAAAAGGTATAAGGTTTGAACTGCATCATTGAACAATTTTAAGATAGTAACATTTTCATTTATTTGTTGAACATACTTATAAAGCACTTGGAACATATTAGAGGGTTCTCACAAGTCATATTGGTGTTAATTCTTACCTTGAAAATGCTTCTTTGCCTAAAAGATACATTAATCTCTTGTAGGTGGAATCAACAATAGAACACATCTCTTGTGATGAAAGTGATGGAGCCATTCTTGTATTCCTCACTGGTTGGGATGACATTTCTAAGCTACTTGAAAAAATTAAAGCAAACAGTTTACTTAGAGATCCCAGCAAGTTTCTTGTTCTTCCTCTTCATGCTTCAATGCCTACCATCTCTCTCTCTCTCTCTCTCTCTCTCTCTCTCAGTTTCTTTTTCCTTTTTTCCTGCAGTAACTACTCCCTTTCATTTATATTTTTTTCTTTGAGAAATTTGTTGTTAGTATTTTAATTTTCATATTTGAAAATCCTGCAAACCACCCCAATTCATTTTTAATTGGTTATTAACACCATAGAAACATGGAAATTGGTATATAAAAATCACTCGACAAAATGCATGATTCTGCAGATATCAAATATTGTGAGATTAAAAAATAACTGGAACTCATAAAAAGCAAAGATATTTCATATTCTAACAATCATTCATGTAAAAACTGATTCAATGATAATCTTTTTGAACTCTTTTACCTATGCAAAAGTGTATAAACCAGCTAGGTCCATTGTGTAGAGTTGCCTAGGCCATTGACAACATTGCTTTGATTACTTGGTGATTTGTTTTGAATCGGGTTCTCAGTTTGGGAGTTAGAACCGGATTTTATTCTAGGCAAACTAGTTTCTTAATAAACTTAGCATTTGAGGTGTTGACGTCCCAAAATCACCAAACGGCGTCGGATTAGCACGAAACTTGGCACACACGACTGCCTAGGCACGATAAACTTGTGGGAGAAGACGAGACTCAAATCGGGTTCCCGATTTAGGAGTTAAAGCCGAATTTCATTTTAGGCAAACTAGTTCCTTAAGAAACTTGAATTCGAGGTGTTGACGCTCCAAAATCACCAAACAACTTCGGATTAGCACGAAACTTGGCATATATGACCGTCTTGGCACAAGAGACTTGTGGGAGAAGACAAGACTCGAATTGGGTTCCTGGTTTGGAAGTTAGAGCCGAATTTCAATTTAGACAAACTGGTTCCTTAAGAAACTTAGCATTCGAGGTGTTGACGCCCCAAAATCATCAAACGGCGTTGGATTAGCACGAAACTTGGCACAACGACCACTTAGGCACGAGAGACTTGTGGGAGAAGGCAGGACTCGAATTAAGTTCCCAATTTGGGAGTTAGAGCCGGATGATTAAGGCCGAATTGTATAATATTGAGGCTGTTAATTAGGATCTCTTAACTTTACTTGCTTGTCAAACTGTATATTTTGTGTGTTTAATGTCAATCAGGTTATACATAGTTGGAGCATAAAATGGGCAAAAATACAGAATTTGGAGAGAAAACAGCTTCCCGCACGTGCGTTGACTTTTTCCGCACGTGTGTTGACTTTTTCTGCACGTGCGTTGACTTTCCTACACGTGCGTTGACTTTTCTTGGAAAACGAGCCCAATGTCTTAAACCTGTTTGAAAAGCAGCAAAAGTATAAATAGGCAAGAAGGAGGCTAGATTAGGATTGGAAAATTGATTTGCAAGGAAAGAGAGGTTAGGTTTTCAAGAGATGATATTTTCCAAAAGCTTCAAGGAGACTTCCATGGGGGCTTCTTCTTTATTCTCTTCTTCTTCCCACTCTTCTATGAGTGGCTAGGTTATTCTTTTCTAGGATTTTGATGAAACCCTAGCTATGTAATTAGGTTTTCTTTTTGATTTTTAATTATATAAAGGTTTAAACAATTGTATGGATTTTTAGAAGTTTCGTATATTTATTTTCCATTATTTCTTCAAGCATTCGGCTTTCTGTGATTGTTAATTGTTTTCCATACAATAGTTTTCTATTCTTTCACATTTAAGGTATGAGACGAACCATCCTACGAGGGACGAGTCATGTCGCTACCCTAGTTTAGAGAGAATGATTCGTACTACTTGAGATGGTTTGTGCCCGTACATTGAATGTGGTGATTTTCTTGTTGAATGCTTTGAACTTGTAGTTGCGAAGCATTATTCTGTTCGAACCGTAACATAATTGATTTCAATTTAAAACCCTATTTGCGTAACTAGTAGTGAACTCATTGTCCTAGATTTTTCTCCAAATTAGTAAATCTAATTTTATCTATAATTGCTAGTTTAATCACTTCATTTATTTTATTTGTTAATAATCAATCTTTTTAATCAATATTAATATAGGAATTTAGCAATTAAATTAGTTTAATTTTACAATTGTCCTTGTGGATCGATACCTGGACTTGCCATTATTTTAAAAGAATTTGGTATAGTTTAGTGTTTAATTTTGGTATTTGTAATGACCCAGCAAAATTTTGGCGCCGTTGTCGGGGACTTCTCGGGAAATTAATTAATTTAAAGTTATATTCTTATTTTAATGTTTAGTTTAGGATTTTATGCTATCGTGTTGCTAAGTGTGCAGAGCGTTTGAAAGTGGAAGCTATCACTGAAGTGCAAGCGGAGCCAACCGAGCTTTAAAAAAAAAAAAAAAAAACCGCAGCACTAAAGAAAGAAGCAAACATTCACAAGCAAGGTACCAAAGTGCTACAAAGAAAGATAAAGCTCAATTGGAGGTTGGAGACAATGTCTATATGTCAAGCACCCGCAAGACGAGTAAAGTGTTTTTGTTAAATTGCTGTGAGTATACTCTTCTTTGGTACTTTTGCTTACATAACTTAGTGCACAGAGTCGGAACTTAGTGTGTGTAGACTTGACTTTCTTCGCGCACCCCCCCTTTCGGAGAGACG
Organism: Camellia lanceoleosa; assembly: GCA_025200525.1. Classification (NCBI taxonomy): domain Eukaryota; kingdom Viridiplantae; phylum Streptophyta; class Magnoliopsida; order Ericales; family Theaceae; genus Camellia; species Camellia lanceoleosa. The sequence continues at coordinate 158,992,723 of CM045762.1, read as the reverse complement.
CGAATTGGTCTTACTACAGTTCGGACTCCTGTCACGGTTCTGAATCTAATTTCATAAAGTGCAATGTGAGACTGATAAACACCAAAGAGTCCAAATCTGGCAAATCGTTTTGGAAAATCGATTTGAATAAAAAGAGCCAAACATGGACTACTTTGCCAGATTACAGAATCGCCACCTAAATATTTTATTTTTGAAAAATTTAGGAAACCCTGACCTGTGCCAAAGGCCACGTGTCCATCATCACCAAAGTTGCCTCGGCTCGGGAACTTGGGGACGAGAAGGGAAGGTCCTGAAATGAGCACCATCGCTCACCCGATCAAAGGATCGACCTTTACTAAGCATGATATGTTGTTTTATAAACACATGTGTTCTTATTATGATTATTAGCTAATTTTACTATGTGACGCACATAAGCAAGTATAGACTAAAATCGCAAGAATTGGAACGAATTCGACTCATGTTTATTTTCGAAAATAGTTTGAAAATGCTACTCGCAAGTAGGCTAAAGCACGGATTTGCCACCCTCAAGTGGGCTTAAAACATGATTTTGCCACTTCGCAAAGTGGGCTTAAAACTCACATTCAATGAATTGTTCTAATTCAAACAATAAAGCCTTTACCCGTAGGCATTCATGCAGTTAAGCATTTAAGTAAATAGGCTCATAGCAAGCATGCTATCATGGCAACACTCACACTCATGTAAGTATGCTAAAGCGTAAAGACTTACAGTGTACTCCGAGCCAAAACAAAAGCTAGTTAGAAAAATGTATGATTCTAACTATGCTAAGATGCCTAATGCAACACATGCAATATGTCACTAAATAGACTCGGCTATCTAAGATGGCATATGATTTCGATTTGATACATGTATTCAAATGGGTATTGAAATATGATGCAGTTTGAATGATGCGCCGAGCCTTGTGCATGCAAGACAAATGAATGATGCAAACATGCAAACATAAGGTATGCTAATCAAAACGTGCCCTAAAACTAACCATCGAAAGCGGTTAAATAAAAGGGAGAAAGACGTGGGGTTGGAAGACATGCACACACACACGCACGCTTATTACAATATTGCGCCCTCTCGAAGGAGGGTCCGAATGAATAGGCTAAGCTAATCTAACTAATCTAATTAAACTAATCAGACTAATTATTACAAATCAATTGAATAAAGAAATAGCTAAGCTAAGCTACTTAAATATTATAACACTCAACTAATTAGCAAACTAATTAATTAAATTACATAACAAATGCTAACTAACAAGTAAAGCATCAAACTATGCTACCTCAACTCTACTTTGGAAATAAAAGATGCATGCACTCGGCTTCCATCCCGAAATGCCTTCCGGTTTGCTCTTGAGAGGCTCTGTTTGTAGGGTTACTCCAAGAACTTTTTGCTCTGCCTTACCAATTCCATGCTGAGGAATACACCAGTGGCTTGCCGGCCATGAGGACTTGTTGTCGACCACCTGCTGGCCAAGTTGGGCTCTGCCGGCCAATAATGAAGCACTGCCGGCTAATGATGAAGTACTACCGGCCACTGGTGTACTGATTCACCAAACTGCAACAGAGCACACACAGAGGAAAATAGAGGGTTTTTCTAGGACATGTTTGTACTGCACCCTCTCCTTATCATCTCAAAACATTAAAGGAAGGGAGCTATTGGGTTTAAAACCACCAATCAAGCATTTTCAATGTATGATGACCAAGGATCCAACTTGTACACATTCAATAAATGTACAAAACAAAGACTCAAGTCCATTACCTCATCATGGATGATCAAAGGCAATGGAGACAAAGAAGATTGGCCCATTTCATCACTTTGAGTATGAAATGGACCAATCTTCCTTGTGTTCAATATAACGTCCGATTGAACACAATGCAATGCACACATAACATGCTTATCTTAGTCATGTTTTACTTGTCATGCTTTATTTACACATTTTAGCATTACCAAGCCATTCTTTAACTGGTTAAGTCCAAGATGAGTGTTCTCTAATGAGAGAGGGGTCAACCAAAAGATGGTTTAAGACATGAGAGAGATCATACCTTTGGTTAGGAGGAACCCTCAGAAGAGGGTTAAAACAATTGAGCACAAGTTCTATCTCAAGTTTAAACACAACCTTAAGGTTAACCAACCCCCAAAGCAAATGAAAAGTGAAGAAATGAGGAAGGTTGCAGATATTTTAGCATTGAAATGACATGTAAAATGATACTACAACATGCAAGCAACTCATGCACAACATGTTCAAAAGCCAAAAACACCAAACTAGTGAAGAGCACTACACTAGAGGCATGCAATATCAAGATCAATTGACCAAACCAACTTTGGACTGAGCTTAAACATGCCAAAACAGAGGCTAAAACATGCTGAAACGGTAGTACAAAAGGCAAGAAAAACATGCTCACATGTTGGCTCATAAACAAGGCTCAAGGCACAACTCTCAAAAGCAATGAAAGAGTGAGATATATGAGAGTGTGACAGATCTATATGCACTGAAATTACATGCTAAATGATGCTACAACATGCAAGCAACACATGCACAACATGTTAGAGGTCTCAAAACACTAAGCTAGTAAGGCAATTTACACTACAACCATACATAACAAGACTCATATGACCAAGAAGGCTCAAAATAGAGCTAAAGCATGCTAAATTAGTGGCAAAAACACATTGAGATCAAGTCTCAAATAAGTAGAAAAATATGCTCACATGCTAGGCCATCAACACATGCAAACAAGACACAAGAAGGAGAGGCCACCCTCTCCTATTTTGGACTTCAAAATCAACTTTTTACCACTGAAATTCCCCTAGAAATTAGTGGTTAAAAGACCAAGAAAAGGTTGTTTCAAAAGCTTTTGAAAGATGGCTCAAAATGCTTTACAAGCCAAAAAGTAAAGGGAGGAAACCACCCCCTAACTAAACATGGCTCAAACCATGATTTTAAAACCTTAAAAATAGAGTTTTTTAGAGGTTAAAACCAGCCTCAAAGTATTGTAAAAAGATGGCCAAACACTTAACCAAAATAAAGCTTAAAAGGGACAAGCTTATACCTTTGAAGCACATCAATAAAACAGCTGAAATTCTGAGCCAAAACCAAGCTCAAGACCTCAAACCAAGCCTCAAAGAACCTCAGCTCCAAGGTAAAGGTGTTTGGTCAAGGTTCTTAGAATAAATATGTAGAGAATTCTCACTTTCAAGCACAAAATTAAGAGAGAGAGAGAGGATTCTAGAGAGAGAGAGAAATTTTTCTCACAAAATTTTGTAACCTTTCACATGCAAGAGGATGGCTTCTATATATAGAAGATACAAGAAGCCTTCAAAGAAATCCAGCCATCCACGTGCAAGCAGATGGGTCAATTTGTGCAAGCAGCTGTAAAAAATACCACAAAATATCTACTGATGCACTGGTGGCCGGCCGGTCATCAGTGATAGCCGGTAGTGGCTCATTGATGGCTGACAAGCCTTATCAATGGTTGGCAGGCCAAGATGCATGGCCGGCAGTACCTAATCATGGCCGATAGTGCACCACAAACAACAATCTGGAAGGACCAAAACATGGTCCAAAAATGAGAAAGAATGGATGTAGGGTTTGGAAAGCTCAAACCTGTGGCGTTCCGCCTCGGATTTCGAGTGCTCAATGAGCAATCACACTTGTCACTGGATGTACCTGCAAGGACATCCAAGTCTTGAGGACGGTAAAAAATGGGGTGTCTATAGTGTGTGTGAGTGAGTAGTGTATGCACGGACGCCGTTCTTGTCGCCCTGAATTGTGGAATTTGGACCTTGAACTAGAAAGGACTCTTAGGAAACTTAGAGTCTCTGCTCGTGTTCTTAGGCTTGAATATTTATATCCATACATTAAGCCATTAGAGATGGAAAATCCAAATGTCTCGAATGGGCCAAACCAGACCCTTAAGGATTATTTCACACCCACTGCATATACATCACCATCATGTATCCAATTACTCGACACCACTGCTGTTCATTATGAGATTAAGTCCAGCACCATACAAATGCTCCCATCATTCCATGGACTAGCTCATGATGATCCTTATAAACATTTGAATGAATTTCTGAAAATTTGCTCTACAGTGAGGATCTAGAATTTTACAAATGAGGCCTTAATGTTGCGAGTGTTTCCATTCTCGTTAAAGGACAAAGCCAAACACTGGTTGAACTCCTTACCTGCTAATTCAATCACAACTTGGGACCAATTACAACAACGGTTCTTGGAGAAGTACTTTCCTATCGGTAAAACTAACCAACTTAGGCGAGCCATCACCAATTTTGTTCAAATTGATGGCGAGCAATTTCACGAAACATGGGCAAGACTTCGTGACCTTCTCCAACAGTGTCCCCACCACCAAGTGCCTGATTGGCAACTTGTGCAGACCTTTTACTATGGCTTAACTGAGCCTCATCGCCAAATAGTGGATTCTTCGTGTGATGGGATATTTATGTCCAAAAATGATGCCGAGGCATGGCAATTGTTTGAGAACCTAAGTGATAATTCCTTTCACCATGTCTCCGCAGCCCAGCAAGTCTGGCAACCACTCATTGGAGCCCCAAAAAGAGAGGGCATTTATGATGTCGGGAAAAACCTAGAGTTAGCCCAACAAGTAGAGGCACTGTCCCACAAAATGGACCAATTATTAGCTGCGGGACATGCCCCTACAGAGCAAGATCAGCCTCAATTTCACGAGGCATGTGTTATTTATGCGAGCCCTGCTCATGACTTGAGTGAGTGCCTTTCGGTATCACAATTTTCGGAATTAGTCCAAGAGCATGTGAATGCAGCTCAAGGATTCTCCAACCCAAGTAATGACCCATACTCCAACACATACAATTCGGGATGGAGAAATCACCCTAATTTTTCATGATGACCCCCTTCACAAGGCACTTCTTACAATCCTCCACCATAAAGGCAGAATTTTAATAATTTTGCCAACCAATCATCTTACCGACCACTGCAGCCTTATCGACCCCTACAACCGTACCGGCAACCACAACCCTCGCCTAGTCCTCAGGGTAACTCTGCCTTTGAGACTTAGGTGTTGGAAGTTCTCTTAGAACTTAAGGGGTTAGTGTAACAAGCCCGCGAGGGACCTCGGCTACAGTTCGGACTCCCCTTTTTTGTTTGTTGCGGTTCTTAATCTGAACCAAAGAGTCCAATTCTGGCAAATCGTTTTTGAGAAAAACAGATTTTGAAAAGAAGTGCCAAACATGGACTGCTTTGCGGACATCTGAGTCGCCACCTAAATATTTTTTAAAATGGGAAATTTAGAAACCACGACTCGGTCAAGGCCACGTGTCCGTCATCACTAAAATTGTCTTGGCTCGGGAGCTTGGGTACGATCGGGAAGGTCATATGAGCACCCTTTCGCCATTCAAGACCGGCCTCTACTAACCATGATATCTGATTTTGAAAACGTTATGTGTTCTTATTTCGGTTATTAGCCTAGAATTACTATGTTATACGCACAGCAAACAAGTATAGACTAGATTGCCTAATTTGGAAACAAGCATTGCATATCCGTTTGTTTTGAAAAGCGCTTTGGAATTTGCTACTCGCAAGTAGGTTAAAACACGGATTTCAATGAGTTTTTCCAACTCAAACAATCTAACATTCACCCACAAGCATTCAGGCAGTTTATCTCATATAAGCACTTAGCCACATGGTAATCATGTTGTTATGGCAACATTCACACGCATGTGATATGCTAAAGCGAAAAAACAAACTCACCTAGTACTCCGTGCCAGAATAATAAACTAGTTAGCAAACATGCATGTCCTAGTTCAGGTTAAGTGGCTAATGCAACACATACAGAATGTAACTAGAATAGGCTCGGCTATCCTACACATGGCATGTGGAATGCTGCAAATAACACGTATTCGATTTGGAATTGAAGTACAATGCAGTTAGCGTGATGTATCGAGCCCGGTGCATGTAAACAAATGCATGGATGCACGCATGCATTGCATAAGGTATGCTAATTTAAATATGCCATAATCTACCATCATAAGCAGGTAAATAAAAGGGAGAAAGAAGTGAGGGTTGGAAGACATGCACACACACACCCACACTTATTACAGATTTGCCCTCGCTCGGAGGGACCAAAAGAATAATACAGTCCGAATAATGAATCAAGCATCCTAGCTAATTAATTATTACAGACCCTTAAATTAACAAAACAAATGCAGTAATAAGATGGCCACAGCCCCGTCTCGGAATGCATGAATGATGCATGTTTGACTCGTCTCGCCCGGAAAACTCGCTGCCATAGCACTGTTGCCTCTGTTTTCACTGCCTTGCTTCTCTGAAGACTGCCAAAGTCCCAGGGTATACTCTCTAAATGTTGGGGAATACCACCGGCCAGAAGGAATGGTCACCGGCCACAGGGAATGATCACCGGCCGCTGTTTAATCTGTCGGCCACTGATGGATGGCCGGTCGGTACTATATGTAGCCAACCGACCAAAACTTCCTGCAGAACCTGCAATTGACAGCAGCAGAGGGCAAGCAGTGTATGGCACGGAATTTTCAAGTAAATGTGTGCACCAACACATCCCTTATCATGTTTGTAACTCAAAGGGACATGGTTCTCGATTCTCGGACCACCAATCGCGCATTTCAATGTGTGATGGCCCAAGAAACCAAGTATGCACTTTGATTTCAAATGAGATGCACATCAAACAAACAAGTGAAACCCAACCTCTATCATACTCAATTCCAGAGGCAAGGCATGTATGCTCATGCAATGCAACCTAGGCATGTTAACTAAGTATGCAACATGGGCATGCAAGCAAGTAATGCACAATGCATGTTAGGCACACAACCTAAGCGAGCAAGTATGCAAGATATGGAATAACAATGGGAGTGACAAGCATACAAGATGTGATCTAAGCATGCAAGTGTGCAAGGCATGCATCATGTTAGGCAACCTAAACATACAACAACACACAAGGTAAGCATGCATCAACATACAAAGGATGGTCTTACACTAACTTGGACAGCCCTCTACTAGGTCCAAAACAGTGGCCACAATGATGTGAGTGAGGCAACAAAATACATGGAATGCATGCACAATGCATTAACCAAGCTTAAGGCACAAAAATGCAACTCTATCAAAGCATGGCAAGGGATGCAAGATGGCATATAAGCATATGAATTTAAGTACCAAAATATGATGCTAAACAGCCCCGAAACATGGAGATATGGCACCCGATGCATGAGACGAACCTCGAAATGCAAAACTAGGCACATGGAATGACTTACAGCTATACAAGGCATGCATTATTGGACTATGAAGCATGAAGACAGAATCTAGGCAGTCCCAAAACATGGAATTTTCCAGTTCTAAGCATGGCCAAAAAGTGCTAACAAGATGGATTAAATTAGCATGCGAATTCGACTAGCTAACATGGTTTACATGGCAAGTGTATGATGCACATGGAATCTGACCAAACCATCAAAAATCAGTGAATAAATCATGCTAAAATATGCCCAAATAACCACTGAAATGAAGCCAACACATGCAAAAATGATGAGCTCCTTTAGAGGGCTATACAAGAGGTTATCAAGCACAAACATGATGGACATTCAACAAGGCCAAACCAGCTCTGGAAATGGCCTATAGGGGTTCTAAAACCCACTGAAAAATGCCTGAACCGAGCTCAAGAAGTGTGCAAATAAGGGCTCCTTTGAAGGGCCAAACATGCTAGTAAACAAGACAACAAAGGAGAGGATCACCCCTCTCCTTCTTGGGACCTCAAAACATCATCCCCACCACTGAAATTCCTCTGGATTTCAGTGGTGAGAAGGCCAATACAAGGTGGTTCCGAAGCTCACAAAAAAGACACAAAAATGAGGCCAAACAAGGCCTAAGAGGGGGTAAACAACCCCAAACACAAAAGTGGTCTTAATGAAAGATCTTAAGCATGCAAATACAAGATTTTTTTATGTTATACACAAAGCTCAAAACAAAAAGCAAGATAGGCTAAAAGCTTGTGCAAGATTGGGGAATCTAAAGTAAAAAAGATTACCCTTGAAGAACCTTTGATGAACAGCAAGTGCAGCCACTCTCCTCTGATCAAAACCAGCCCAAAAACTCAAGAATCAATCCTCTAAGCCCCTCAAGGTCGAAGCAAGGTGTAATGGTGTGTGCCTTGGTGCAAAACTAAGAAGAAATCTCACTTTTGGCCCTTAAACACACACACAATGAAGAGAGAGAGGAAAATATAGAGGGTGAAAGTGTATATATCAGAATATATGTGTATTAGGTCTGATTTTTCTGAACCAAAACAAAGGAGGAGAGGGTTCTCTTTATATAGGCAATGCAAAGGCTCCAAGCTTCTTAGAGAAGCTATTGTAGAAGGGTTAAGGGGGTCAAGGGGGGCAAGGCTTATCAAGGAAGCTAAGGCAAGGGTGCAAGATTCTTGAGGAAGCCAAGACAAGGGGTCAAGGCTTCCTCAAGAAGCCTTGAGTAAAGGGTGCAAAAATGGGGTTAAAGGCTCAAAATAGCCACATATATGCACGGGGGAGCAGGGTCTGTGCATCCCAGCTGGCACAGCTGGCATGCACCATGCCTGGAAGGTGCAAAGAGGTCAAACCGGCCAGAAAAGGAGGTCGTCGGCCAAAATAAATGGCCGGTCGGCACAATAAATTGCCGGTTGGATAAATAGATTGCCGATAGGTGATTCCAAGCTCATAAAATGGCCAGTGGGTGTCTAGATTGAAGCCCCGGAAGTTAGCTTTTCAATGCCGCAAACCTTGCATTAAAATTCCTTCTGTGCAAAAAGTTATGCCCTTTTTGGTGAAGCCGCGCAGATTCGATCCAACCGGGATGATGCCCAACTTCAACCAATCATATCTCTCCCACCCGGACTTGGATGTAAGAGATTCTTGAATGAAAAATGAAGTCCCGGAAGTCTTCTTTCCAATGGTGGTGGCCTCATAGCTAAACTCCAAGTATGACAATGAATAAACCCGATTCAGCGAGGGCTGCTCAACCCTCTTCTACCCGGATTCATGCCGAACTTCTTCCCTAACTTGATTTCTCCCTTCTTCTCCTCTTCTCTTCAACTTCAAACCCCCAAGTAAGGTGTTTTGAAAGATTTTTCAAAGATTTCGTCTCTCTTTCATTCATCTCCACTTTGTCCTTGCTCGATTTACCGAAAAGCGCAACATTTACCGAAATGCGAGCGTCAGATCATTGTGGGAATTTTATTTCAAAAATGTTTTGAAAGAGAGGGTTTTAAGGTCTAAAAACCATCCAAAATAGTTTTGGTCCAAAATGGGGTGTGAGGTTGAGATTTTTCTCTCTCCTTGCCGAAGAAACTGGACCTTTGCCCTGCATAGTTTTCTCCACCAGGTAAACCATCAGTAACGCCCAAGTCTCGAGGGCGGTCAAAAATGGGGTGTCTACAGTTAGCACCGGTAGTTCACTTCCATACTCACTCTATTGCCAAGCTAAAGGTCCAATTAGGTCAAATGGATAACAACATGAATAGGAAGGAGGAGGAAAAATTACCGAGTCAGACTGTGGCCAACCCTAAGGGTCAATATGGGGCAGAGAGTTTAGGTGGGAATGGAAAGCACCATGAGTAGGTGCAAGCTGTGATTACCTTGAGAAGTGGGAGGGAGTTAGAGCCTCGGCCAGTTGCGTTTGATGTAACTAGGGCTAAGAAGGGTGACCATGGTGGTACACCCAATGAGAGCAAGGGTGAGGGAGAAACACCTAAGAGGGATGACTTAGTCCCTTGCACTTCACATGAGCCTAAGGCACCCTTTCCCCAATGCCTTGATACATCGTCTCCTTTTAATAAGAAAGCGGTATCCATGGAAGCAATGATGGAGGTTTTTAAACAAGTGAAAATCAACCTCTCCCTGTTGGAGGCGATTTAGCAAGTACCCTCCTATGCTAAATTTTTGAAGGACCTTTGTATGCAAAAGTGTAAATCTAGGACACACGTGTCCCAAAAGGTCATACTCGCGGAACAAGTAAGCTCCATCTTATTGAATAACACACCCCCTAAGCTTAAAGACTCGGGTGCTCCAACCATTGCATACATTATAGGGGACCATTTCATTGATAGGGCCTTATTAAATTTAGGGGCTAGTGTCAATTTTTTGTCGTACTCTGTGTACGAGGAATTTGGGCTTGGCGAGTTGAAGCCCACTACTGTTACTCTCTAGTTGGTTGACTGGTCCCTCAAAGTGCCACGTGGCATGATTGAGGATGTGCTAGTAAAAGTTGATAGGTTTTACTTTCCTGTTGAATTTTTGGTGTTAGATATGGAATCGGTAGCTAGTTCTAGGAAACAAATCCCGATGATCTTAGGTCGACCTTTCTTGTCTATGGCCAACACATGCATAAATTGTTGTACTGCGGTTATGGAAGTTTCATTTGGTAATATGTAAGTGAAACTTAATGCTTTCTAAGCATTCCAATATCCCCATGAGAGAGAGGAGTACTTATTTGTGGATGGCATTGTGGAGGAAGCTTTGGCCTTCATCCTTGTAGAGGACCTTCTAGAGGCTTGTCTAGCTCATTTTGGGTTTGAAAATTTTGATATGGATGGGTCGGTTGAGGAGGTGAATGCCTTGCTTAATGCTTCTTCTACATTGGATTTTCCTCCGTGGAAAGCTCAGTTTGAGTCACTTCCTCCCTTGTCGAGAGAGACTGCCATACCATCTTTGGCCACACCACCTACGCTTGAGTTAAAGCCACTGCCGGCCACACTTAAGTATACATTTTTAGGGCCCCAGGATACTTTACCAGTCATCATTGCATTTGACTTGATTGCAGAGCAGGAGAGCTAGTTAATAAGTGTTCTCGTGGCATATCGGAGTGCAATAGGGTGGTCGGTGGCTGATTTGAAAGGGATAGATCCCTCTGTATGCATGCATTATATACACCTAGAGGAGGACACTAAACCTTCTCGTGAAATGCAATGAAGACTTAATTCCAATATGAAAGAGGTGGTGAAAAATGAGGTTTTAAAATTGTTGGATGCGGGTATTATATACCTCATCTCGGATAGCAAGTGGGTAAGTTCCACACAAGTGGTGCCCAAGAAATCGGGCATCACTGTTGTTGAGAATGAGAGAGGAGAGTTAATTCCCACACGAACCACTACAGGGTGGCGAGTGTGCATTGATTATAGGAGACTGAATTCCACGACTAGGAAGGATCATTTTCCCTTACCTTTTATTGACTAGATCCTAGAGCGGTTAGCGGGGCAGGGTTTCTATTGTTTTTTTGATGGCTACTCGGGGTATAATCAAGTCCCAGTGTACACTGCTGACCAAGAAAAGACCACATTCACTTGCCTTTTTGGCACTTTTACTTATAGGCGCATGCCCTTTGGGCTATGTAATGCACCGACGACTTTTCAACGGTGTATGATGGCCATTTTCTCCGATATGGTGGAGAAATTCTTAGAGGTTTTCATGGATGATTTTTCGGTGTTTGGACCGTCTTTTGTGGAATGCCTTAGGAACTTGACTAGAGTGTTGGAACGATGTACTGAGGCAAACCTAATTTTGAGTTGAGAAAAGAGCTATTTTATGGTTCGTGAGGGTATAGTATTGGGACACATTGTGTCCCCTCGAGGTATAAAGGTAGACAAGGCTAAGGTTGACTTCATTGCAGGCCTTCCTCCATCCAATTCCGTGTCTCAAATTAGGTCTTTCTTAGGGCATGTAGGTTTTACCGTAGGTTCATCAAAGACTTTAGTAAAATATCACGTCCTTTGTGTAGTTTACTTGTTAAGGACGCACCTTTTATCTTTGATGAGGCATGCTTGAAGGCTTTTGAAATACTAAGAATGGCCCTTACCACCGCGCCAATTATGAAATCACTAGATTGGTCGCTTCCCTTTGAAATCATGTGTGATGCCTCAGATTATACTGTTAGGGTTGTGTAGGGTCAAAGAGTCAATAGGGCACCATATGCTATATACTATGCTAGTCTCACTCTTTCGGATGCACAATTGAATTATACTACTACCGAGAAAGAGTTGCTAGCTGTGGTCTTTGCCTTAGATAAATTCCGATCCTATCTCCTAGGTTCCAAGGTCATAGTGTTCATTGATCATGCCGCTTTGCGGTATTTATTATCAAAGAAAGAGACCAAACGTAGGTTAATTAGATGGATTTTGTTGCTTCAAGAATTTGACCTAGAGATTTGAGATAAGAAAGGATTTAAGAATGTGGTGCCGGATCACGTCTCCCGAATCCTTGTTGACTATACTAGTGACCCTTTAATTTTGCATGATTTGTTTCCGGACAAACAACTTCTTGTGGTGTCACAAGCGAGCCCCCCGTGGTTTGCACATATTGTGAATTACTTGGCCATTGGGCAAATTCCTCAAAATTGGTCTAAGCAAGACAGACCAATTCTTTTCCCAAGTCAAGTACTATTTTTGAGAGGATCCGAAGTTGTTTAAGTGTTGCTCTGACCAAGTGATCCGACGGTGTGTGCTAGAGAGTGAGGTGCATAACATTCTTACTTTTTGCCATTCTTCTACATGTGGTGGTCATTTTAGTGGACATAAAATAGCTGCCAAGATTTTACAAAGCAGGTTTTATTGGCCCATAACTTTTAAAGATGCCCATCAATTTTGTAGAACTTGTTTGCGCTGTCAGCAAATGAGTTCGATATCTTGGCGTGACATGATGTCAATGTCCCCTATTTTGGTAGTAGAGATCTTTGATGTTTGGGGGATTGATTTTATGGGCCCTTTCTCGTTGTCATTCGGGTTTGAGTATATTCTCTTGGCAGTGGATTATGTGTCTAAGGGGTGGAGGCGATAGCTACCTGAACAAACGATCATAGAGTTGTAATCAAATTTTTGCATGAAAACATCTTTAGTCGTTTTGGGTTTCCTAGAGCCATAATAAGTAATCAAGGTACACATTTTTATAACTGGTTCTTTGAGTCGGTAGTCAAGAAATACTCTATCACTTATAAAGTTGGCACTCCATATCACCCTGAAACTAGTGGCCAAGTAGAAGTCTCAAATAGGGAGGTAAAGCACATAATAGAGAAAACAGTGAGGCTAGATAGGAAAGATTGGTCACAACATTTGATTGATGCATTATGGGCCTACCGAACTGCTTATAAGACACCCATTGGGATGTCACCATATAGGGTGGTGTTTGGCAAAGCTTGCCATCTCCCGGTTGAACTTGAGCATCGAGCATTGTGGGCCATAAAGAAGTTTTACTTCGATATGGCCGTGACTAGGCTCAACCGAAAATTGCAACTCAATGAGTTGGAGGAAATTTGGAATGATGCATATGAGAGTTCGAGACTTTTTAAAGTTCGGACTAAGGAATTCCATGACAAGCACATTACTAGAAAATCCTTTGAACTAGGCCAAAAAGTGTGGCTTTTTTACTCCAAATTGAGACTTTTTTCGAGTAAGCTTAGATCAAGATGGGATGGTCCCTTTGTGGTTGTGGAGACATTTATTCATGGTGCCGTTGAGGTGCAAGATCCAAAGAATGGCCACACTTTCAAAGTGAATAGCCAAAGACTAAAGCCTTATATAGAGGGGATTGGGAATGAGGATATGATTGAGTCCATTGCTTTGATGGACCTTTTTTTACTATGATTGAGAGATTAATATCTTGTTCTCTTTTTTTTCCTTTTTATTCTATTCTATTATATTTTTCTTTGTTCTTGTTGTGCTTTATTTGTGTCTAGGAGACTTTAAATCCTCTAAAGGTGTAATTCCTTTGGTGTTCGTCGTGCCCGAACAGCATTTGACGGTCTGGTATAGCCACCTAATTGTGTTTGTAGTGAGTTCCTAGGAGACCAATTGAGACGGTAGAAACTAGAGTTCGAATGGAAAACCTAGAACACAAAAGTTTGGAATTTCTGAGACTAGAGTTTGGTTTAAATACCTAAGGGTGTGAAGATTGCTTCAAAACCACCCTGGCTTGAACTCTGTATGGCAACCCCATAGGTCGAGTTAGCTTTATGCGCCTCCATTCTGGATACCGAATCAACCTAGTCTGTCACCTGGTTGGAAAATAGGGAAAGTTATAAACACTGTTAGGGAGAAAAGTAGTACTCGTAGTTTTCACGTGAAGATTATACCTTTATTGAACTTTTATTTGTTTGAAAGAGCTATTCTTATTTTGATTGTAAAATTAAGGTACAAGTTGGGCTGAGGGAAAAAGTGGTTGTTTAAAAAAAAAAAAAAAATTCCCGCATGTGCGGCAAGATTTCATTCCATAAAGTGACACACTGCTTTAAATGTAGGTGCGTGGTGTGGTGCGGTATGCACGCCGCACGTACGGCTTGGTCCCCACACGTGTGGGAACTTTTGTGAATCTAAATTCCACGCCTGCTTTATATGCAAATGCGTGGCCTTGTTGCGGGGCATGTCTGCACGTCCGTGGAACAATCCTGCACGTGCGTAACGACGTTTAACAAAAAAAAAAAATTAAAACCTGCAGATTTAGTTTTGTTTATTTATTATTATTATTAATAATTTGTTTACATATTTCAAAAAATAAATAAATAAATAAATAAAATAAAATAAAATAAAAATTAAAAAAATAAATGTACAAATTTTATTTATTTATTTATTTTTATTTCCTTATTTTATTTACATATAAAAAATAAAAAATAAATAAATAAATAAATAAAAATCTGATTTCTTTGTTTAACTTATTTTATTTATTTCATTCTATTTTTATTTTTTTAAAAAAAAATTATCAAAACCTAACCCACATATCTCACAATCACTCACAGATTTTGTCACTCTCTCTACCTCTCATCATCTATCTCTCTCTCTCTTTCAACCCCACAAACCCACCAAATCATCACACTCCACCATCACCAACCCTTCAACTTTCAACCCTCTTTCCTTCTTCCTCACCACGATCTCACCGTCAGCATCATTATTTCCTCTCCATCCGTCGAATCTCCGGCGACCACCATTTTTTTCCGGGCCAATCTCCATTCTTTCTCCCTCTTTCTCCACTTTTTCAAGGTAAACTTTACTTTTTGTTTAGATTTATGGGCGTAGGAGTAGACAAGTAGAGTTTCGTTTTTATTTTTGTTCAAATCATGATCTATAGTTCATCTTAAAAAAAAAAAAAAAAAAAAGGGCAGTCAAGAAGACGATTGCCGCACTAGCGGCCATCTCCGGCACACGTGCGGTCCAACACCCAAAAAAAAAAAAACTTTGTTTTGTTTTGTTATTTTTATTATTTTTCTTGCTTACCATAGTTTAGTTCATGCAAATAATTTTGTTCTGACAGTTTTAATTATTCAATCATTAGTTACTTAAATAAAATAGCCCTATTTTAAAATAAAATAAAATTCCTGCTCAGTTTTTATTTTATTTTTTATTTTTTAATTATTTTTTTTATATCTTTTTTCTTCTTTTTTTATTTTTTTTACTTCATAGTTTATTTAATTTCATTCTTTTTTTTATTTTTATTTTTACTTTATATTTATTTTTAATTTTTTATTATTTTTATTATTTTTTTTTGAAATAAGTAAATAAATTAATAATAATAATAATAATAAATAAACAAAACTAAATCTGCAGGTTTGAATTTTTTTAATTTATTTATATTGAACGTCGTCACGTATGTGCGAGATTGTTCCAGACACGTGCGAACATGCCCCGCACCAAGGCCACGCACCTGCATATAAAGCAGGCATGGAATTTAGATTCACAAAAGTTCCCAAATTTGAGGGGACCAAGCCGCATGTGCGGCGTGCATACCGCATCACACCACGCACCTGCATTTAAAGCAGTGTGCCATATTGTGGAATGAAATCTTGCCGCACGTGCGGGAATTTTTTTTATTATTTATTTATTTTTATTTTTTTTTAAGAATCTTGGCTCCTCATTTATTATTTTCTGCAACCTTAGTCATTATCAATGATGTACATCAGGAATTATAATAAAAAGGTCACCGCTATGATAGTGTGTTCATGTGAATTAAGGCATACTCATGACAAGTATACTAATACCACAAACACAAACAACTCTCCTAGTGCAAACATCACATGTAAATATCTACCCTATAAACCCTTTTCGTACAAGTCTACTATGCTCCCCAATTAACATATACAAATATCATCACCCTACTAGCAACAAGTCACATCAAGTAAAGTAATGCAATCAAGTGAAATAAGTATAAGCATGAATTATGAGCCGAATAAAAATGTACAAAAGAAAATTTAACCCTCATCTCCCAACTTGAATATGACATTGTCCTTAATGGAAAAGTAAAGAGAAATGAGAGAATATTATTAAAAATTGTAGATGCACATCCAGGTAGGCATAGAGTAACAGACACACACTTCACACACTTTTGGGTTTCCTAGAGCCATAATAAGTGATCAAGGTACACATTTTTGTAACTGGTTCTTTGAGTCGATAGTCAAGAAAAAAAGAAGAAAAAAATAAAAAACAATTAAAAAAATAAAAAAAGAAAAAAAAAGAAGAAAGATAAGAAGTAAAAAAAATAAAAAAAATAAAAAAAATAAAAAAGAAAAAAAAAGTAAAAAAATAAATAAAAGAATAAAAAAAAAAGAAAAAAAAAGATAGAAAAAAAATTTAAAAAAAAAGAAGAAAAAAAAATATAAAGAAGAAAAAAAGAAAAAGAAGAAAAAAAAATAAAAAAAAGAAAAATAAAAAAATAAAGAATAAAAAAAATTATTTATTATTTTTTTATCTTTTATTTTTTTGAAGAAATAATGGGAAATAAATATACGAAACTTTTAAAACTCCATACAATTATTCAAACCTTTACATAAATAAAAATAAAAAAAAGAAAACCTAATTACATAACTAGGGTTTCATCAAAACCTTAGAAAAGAATAACCTAGCCACTTATGGAGGAGTGGGAAGAAGAAAGGGATGAAGAAGAAGCCCTCATGGAAGTCTCCTTGTAGCTTTTGGAAAATATCACCTTTTGAAAAACCTAGTCTCTCTTTCCTTACAAATCAATTTTCCAACCCTAATCATGCCTCCTTCTTGCCTATTTATACTTCTGGTGCCTTTCAAACAGGTTTAAAACATTGGGCCCGTTTTCCAAGAAAAGTCAACGCACGTGTAGTAAGCTGTTTTCTCTCCAAATTCTGTATTTTTGCCCATTTTATACTCCGACTATGTACAACTTGATTGACATTAATATAAAATATACAGTTTGACAAGCAAATAAAGTTAAGAGATCCTAATTAACAACTTCAATATTGTACAATTCGGCCTTAATTACATCCCCCAATTTACAACTTGCTAGTTTTCAAGCAAGTAATAAAAATAAAAATAAAAATAAAATAAAATAAAACAAAATCTAGCTATTTCCTCTTTTGCGGGAAAACGGTTGCATTTAACATATGTAAAAGTCTTTAAACCACAAAATTACTCCAAGTGGGCGAGTAAAGTCTCATGAGGGTTTTCGAAAATGATACCCATAAACATTAACATATTCATTTATGCCCAACAATTAACCACACTACTCCACCTAACCATAAACTTATGTGCCACTACAGTGTGATATTAAGACATAATGAGTCATTAAAGGAACAGTGGACAAGTATGAAGGAATCTATTGAGTCAAAACCACAATCACTTAATACAAAAGTAAAGTTGCCTGTACTTGTGCATGTTAGTAGACAAATCATCAGTACCCTCAGTGTAAAGTGCAATCTCTATATTAGTTAACTGTCCACTATAATAGCCCAGTGTAACTCATAATAACATCCAACACATACAGAAAAACTAAACTGTTGCAGCCAAGATTTTCAAAAGTTTTTATTTTATTTTATTTATTTATTTATTTTATTTTTATTTTAGATGACTGTGCAATGTCCTGATCTATTAAGCTTTCTAATCAACCCATGTAACAAGTATTGGGCCAATGACTTCCAAACCAGACGGTTTTAGGGCACCAGGTGTAGAGACACCCCTACAGGCTTAATAACTCGAGTTGAAAAGGCTACAAATCCGAACAAGTCATTATCTTTATTTTTCCTTAACTGTGCAATATCTAAGTCCCTTAAGCTTTCTAATTAACCCATGTAGCAAGTATTGGGTCAATGACTCACAAACCAGATGATTTTAGGGCACTAGGTGTAGAGACACCCCTACGGGCTTAATAACTTGAGTTAAAAAGTCTACGAACCCAAACAAGTCAAGTGTTTTTTTTTTTAATTTTTTTTAAAGAATCTTGGCTCCTTATTTATTCTTTTCTGCAACCCTAGCCATTATCAATGATGTACACCAGGGACTATAATAAAGAGGTCACCACTATAATAGTGTGTTCATGTGAATTAAGGCATACTCATGACAAGTGTACTAATATCACAAATACAAACAACTCTCCTAGTGCAAACATCACATGCAAGTATCTACCCAATAAACCCTTTTCATACATGTCTACTATGCTCCCCAATTAACATATACAAATATCATCACCCTACTAGCAACAAGTCACAGCAAGTGAAGTAATGCAATCAAGTGAAACAGGTATAAGCATGAATTATGAGCCAAATAGAAATGCACAAAAGAAAATATAACCTTTATCCCCCAACTCGAATATAACATTGTCCTCAATAGAAAAGTAAAGAGAAATGAGAGAATATTACTAGAAATTATAGATGCACATCCAGGTAGGCATAGAGTAATAGACACACACTTCACACACTTCTTTTTTTTTTTTTTTTTAATGAAAAGAAGAAATAACTAAAAATAAAAGAGACAAAGCAAAATATAGGTCGGTACTAGGGATAATTCGGTGGCAGTGGTAGCGGGAAATGCTGGGCAAACAAGGCGTTCATCAAAGATTGCGTCTCAAATGCTTCATCCTGAACTTGTTGGTCGAGCTAATCAAAACGCTGCTGAATGTCAAGCTGGCGGGTATGTAGCTAGTTGAAGGCCATCTGAGAATAGTCTCGATGTGCCTAAAAATCCGTGCGTAACTCCATGAGACTCTGGTGGTGATCATGAAGAGTACTGTGGACCTGATCCACAAAGTGCTAAAGCTGTAAGTAGTCCTCGCAAGTCATGTAGAATGGGTCCCCTTGGGGCGGCATAGGGGAGATAGGATGAGGTGGTTGGTCGTGGACAGGGTCCTAGGCCTTATCAACCGGGGCACCAACTTGCTGCGGGATGTGAGATATGCTATGCTGCCATTCTCGCTGGCTGAAAGTCGGATAAGCTCTATTAATTTCCTCATTCAAATCAATGGGAAGACTATTCAGCTCGAAGACAAGTGTCAGCAAGTTAGCAAATGGCAGCGGCCAAGTCAGGTTCTGCATAGGTTGAGGCCAAACTGCCTCCCGTAGAAATTTCCGCATATGTATCAAGATGATGTGCGCAAGCGAAACTTGATAGCCATGTTGATAACCGTGTAAGACCCGAACAAACTCCAAGCGGTGCTCAGCTTTATGCCTAAGTGGAAGAGCATTCTTATATTTGACGGAGTCAATGAATAACAAGTGGCCAGGCAGCTTGCTTTGGCACAAGCATGTGAAACTTGTGTCACCATGGGCCATCGGGAAGTACTGTTGGATGAGGCTGTATATGGGTTATTGATCCTTAACTTTTGGGAAGGGCTGGTATTCCGTTTTGGAGAAGAACCCTAACGCGTCGGCAATCATGGATTCGGTGATGTTGACAAGATGGCCATCAATGATGGACAACAGTCCTACTGCGGTGAGTGACTCATACATGTTCTTGTAGAAGAGTCGTACCAGACGAGGATAAGTGTAACAACCCCGACCCATGATTAGCACTAACCCATGATTAATTATGCTTAATAAGTAATTAAGACGAACTTCTGAATTAAATTGCTTGTGTGTGTTGCATTATTTGTGTCTATATCTGTTGTCGTAGGAAGATCTGTTCATGTTTATGCTTTATTCTGTGAATTGAAGGCCTTATTGGCATCTGAATCAAAAATTGACTTGACTTATGTGTTCATTGAGATTTTTAGAATTTTATAGTAGGTTTAATTGAAATTCGATTTGGAGCGATTTAAACAGATTAAATTGAAGCCTATGTGTTTAACATTATTTACCTATCTTTAGGCAAGCCTACATAAGGAACCGTTTTGGCCTCCACTCATCCATTTTTCTACTCCATTCAACACACACTCTTGGGCTCACACACACATAAACGTGAGAGAGGGTGAAACTAAGGAATTGAGATCAAACTTGAGGGAAAGAAGGCCATTGCTTGGAGATTCAATGAATTGCTCAAGATTTTGCTTAAGTGAAGCTCAATTGAGTAGCCTAGGTAAGAGCCCAACCTTTCAATCTTGGAATTGAGCCATTTAGTATTTGAATACTAATGAAATAAGTGAATTCATGAGGGTTTTGGGCTAGAATTTAAGGAAACTAAGTCAATTCTTGCATGAATGTCCATATCATGGAGTTTGAAGTTGTTTCCATGAGAATTCTCACATGCATGTTCATTTCTTCACAAATTGAGTATTATTTCAAAGGATCCTTTCATGCATGTGTTCATCTCACTTATATTTTGGGAATTCATCATGTTTTCTATCAATTTGCCAAATTTGATCATGTTTTGAAGTGAGTAAGTACAAGAGAATTCATGCGTTTTATGTTCTTGAACATTCATAAAGTTTAAATTGAAATTTTGTACAATTGGCATGCCTTTGGGCTATGATTTCATGAAATGATCTTCAAGTCATGACGTTTTGTGCGTTTCTAAATGTTTTCCAGAATTTTGGCCCAAAATATTGAGTTTTGAAGTGTTCAGTTTGAGTTTGAAGCTTGGAGATCAAATATGGAAATTCTAGATTTTGCATTCATGCTCGAACATAGGAGTTCGCGCTCGAGCGAGAACTCTGAGTGGGTGCACTTCCGCTCGAGCGATTGGAATCTCGCTCAAGCGTAAGATACATGTATCCAGAAGTTCATATGTTTTACAGCACGCTCGAGCGACAGAAGTCACGCTCGAGTGAGGGTCTAAGTCTCACGCTCAAGCGTGGATCAAGCGTCCGTTAAGCGTGAAAAGCAAGCAACCAGTATTTTTTCCAAAGTTTACAGTCCGCTCGAGCGAGGGAAGTCACGCTCGAATGAACCTTCACTTCTTGCATGTCCACTCGAACGAGGGAAGCCACGCTCGAGCGTGGACCCTGTCTTTAGCAAGTTTTGAAAAATGTTTTCAAATGCATTTTTGCATCCTCATGCCATCATAGGCATTCCTAGGCCATGATTAAGACTCCATAATGAGGTTAAAGGCTAGAAACACGCTCAGAACAAATAAAGCAAATTATGTACAATTCGAACGTTTGTTTCAGGTGTGTGTTTGTTATGTGTTCATGTAGGTCACGTGCCGTAGACCGTCTGATTAGTCTGCTATGTCTGTCTACACTCGAAATCAACTGTGAGTAATAACTTAGTAAAACTATGTTCAACTTTATTTACTTTCTGTGTGATAAAATAAGATCTATTTTCTGAAACGATACGTTCTATACAATGAATGATTGTCCAATTTCTAACAATGTATTCGTGGCATCCTTAGCATCATGTGATATCTGTTAGTTGTTACCCGGTATCGGAGGTTCCATCATGGAACTTAATATGTTTGCAATCTGTTACCCGTACCGAAGGCTCCATCATGGGGCTCAACATGTTTATTATCTGTTACCCAGATTCGGAGGTTCCTTTATGAAACTGGCTATTCATAACCACCATATGTTCTACATCTGTTCTGTATCTGTTCTGTTAGTACTAACGGATGTACCACGTATGATTAAGCATGAATTATGATTTCTGTGTGTCACTTGAACAAGAATACGAATATGAATCTGAATTATGATTTCTGAGTCTGTATGGACTTCATTCATCATAACCCTTTACTTCGTTATTATTTACTGGGCTTTCGCTCACTATTTATATTATGTATGTAGATGAGCAAGCATGTAATAACCCTGCTGCGTATTATGCTAATTAATCTTAATTACGAATGTGATTATGTGTTAACATGATTTTGAGTGCTATTTATATGAATATATGTGGTTTTGAATTTCCATCTGTTCACCGTAGGAAAAACTATTTGACTTCTTACTTTGAAATTTAAATTGAAGGCCTTATCGGCCACAGAAATTGAAATTGACTACATCGTTGTGATTGGCGTAATTTTTAGAGCCTACGGTGAAATTTAATTGAAAATTGATTCGGATAAGATTAATTAGATTAAATTGATGAAATAGTGCTCAATTAATTAGTGTTAATGGAATAGGATTAAGGGAGACTTTAAAAGGGGCATAATACACCCATATTCCTTTAGTTTTGAGCTCAAAATTAGATTTTACACTCTAGAGAGGGAGAGGGTCGGCCCTAGAGAGAGAAAGAGGGAGAATTATGCAATTTTGCCTCAAGGCTTGAGAATTGGAAGCTAAACTCAAGGATCTAGCTAGAATTTGGGTGTTTGAAACTCCTAGGTGAGTGATCAACTCTTAATTCATGAGTTTGAGTTTGTAACCATGTGAATTCAAAGTTTGATTGTGATCAAGAACATAATTTGAATTGAATTTGTTGAATTTGAAGCATGTATGTGCATGCATGTGTATAATTGCCAAGGTTATACACATTCAAGCATGAAGCATGTTGAATATGAAGAATTGAGCACCAAACTTTACATGCATGAGTAATTTTGTGTAGTTTCATGATTTTGAACACCATTTGCACCATTTGAAATGGAATCAAGTTAGTATTGTTTATGCATGCAAGATTCATGTAAGTAAAGAACTTGGTTATTTGAATCTTGAAGAATTTGAAATGGTTTGAGAAATGAACCATGACTTTAGTCAATTGGCTCCCAATTAATCATGCCCTTATGTTAGGTGATGTCCTTCCGTGTTTTTGTATTACAAATCATGAGTTTAAAGCCTTTGAATATCGAATTTAAGCCTCAGGAACAGTTCTGGGAAACCCAGAATTTGGCATGTCCGCTCGAGCGGGGAAAGCGCCGCTTAAGCGTGAAATGTGAGCTCTCAGCATTTTTGCAGACATTGATGTCCGCTCGAGAGGGGAGCCATGTAGTGTGACTTTCAGCTCGAGCGTCCGAATTCATGCTCGAGCGTAAAAATGAGGCAACCAATACTTTTGCAGGCCATGGGGGTTCGCTCGAGCGACGGAATCCACGCTCGAGCGGGGACTCCTATTTCAGAAAATTTGTAAAGGTGTTCTATGTTTCATTTTCCGTTCTCTTTCACTTCTAAGTACTCTTAGGCATGCATTGAGCGTTATGAATGAATTAAAAGAATAAGAAAGAAACGTAAGAGGGATGTATGAATTAAGAATGGATTGAATCAATTGTGACCCATATGTGTTATGTTATGTGTAGGGTCGAGCTCCAGGGCAAATCCACCTGCAGAATACTGTGAGTAATATCTTAGTAAAGATATTTGAAGTATGTTATTTGTCCAAATGCTTATTTCCATATTAGTCTTATAAGTTTGTTAAATTGAATTGTGGACAAATATTTGTTATGCTATATGATTGGGCCAAAGGCCATTTGACATGAATGATTGGGCCAAAGGCTGTTGGATACAATTGACTGGGCCAAAGGCCGTTTGACAAGAATGATTGGGCCAAAGGCCGTCGGACACCGTTTGACATGAATGATTGGGCCAAATGCCGTCGGACACCATTTGATATGAATGATTGGGCCAAAGGTCGTTTGATATGAATGACTGGGCCAAAGGTTGTCGGACACCGTTTGACATGAATGATTGGGCTAAAGGCCGTCGGACACCGTTTGACATGAATGATTGGGCCAAAAGCCGTTGGACACCGTTTGATATGAATGATTGGGCCAAATGCCGTTTGACATGGATGACTGGGCTAAAGGCCGTTGGACATGAATGATTTAGGCTTGAGGCCGTCTATTAAGGACATAGTGGGCCAGAGGCCGTTTGATATGTTCGGGCTTGAATCACCTAATGTACTAAGTAATGCACGAAATAGAATACTAAATGGGCCCAAGGCCGTTTGATATATGTGAATTTCATTCGTGTACTTTCTTTATTTGATATTATTCACTGCGCTTTCGCTCACGCTCATTCATGTATATGTAGGTGAGCCAAGGGATGTCCAAACCCAGCCTCAGTGAAATATGTGAGAAACAGTTAAGGTTTTGAAGAGTCAGCCCAAACATCTCACACACGAGACTTGTCTTCGCCTCTTTTGCTCTTTTGATATAGTTTTGTTATATCGACGAAAACATTGGATTACTTTTGTATATAAACTTTGGGTTTGACTGACTTAGACTTGAATGATCCTGTATGTACAGAACTTTGTGTTATTATCCCTTTGATGTGAGTCATTAACAGGTATATATATGGATTGTTATAATGTGCCATGTAAGCATAGCCTTATGGACAATAGTTTTAAATTTGCTTCCGTTTGGCCCCTTTACTTTGATGAGATATGTCTTATTTGGTTTGAGGTCGTAGGTAATCCCTTGATTATTGGCTGGTTATGTCCTTAACCCATAGGGGGGGTTCGGGTCATGACAGAGTGGTATCAGAGCACGAGTTAATAACTCACACACTTGTCCAAAAGAGCAATAAGCATCTAGAAAAGATCTAGGATGCATTCATATGATAAGTAAGAATTTGTAAACATTGAGACTGTGTTTAAATGCTCTGAAATAAATGATTATGTGCTATATGTTTGTGATTTATTTGTGTTACGAATTATGTGAATATGTATGCTCTTTAGTATATGCATACTTGTGAAACTTTTGTATAGAGAATAATGCAAGTTTAATCAGATGGTGAGAACAAGAGGTGATGAAATAGAGGAGTCCTCTACTGCCAGAATGGATAGGATGGAAAGATTGATTCAGGAAATGGCAGAAACATTGAGGTAACAACAACAGTGGCAACAACCACATCCTCCACCTCTACCTCCACTTCCACCTCCGGCACCTCCTGTGCCAGACTTACAAAATGATGACCGGATAATAGCTCTCACCAAAGAGTTTAAGAAAATGAAACCACCACAGTTTCATGGGGGATTAGATCCATTAAAAGCTGAGGCATGGGTTCTCGGCATTGAAAAGCTGTTTGAGGTGTTTCCTTGTTCAGAGACACAGAAAGTACTTCTGGCCACCTTTATGCTAGAAGACGAAACAAGAAGATGGTGGATGTTAATGCGTGAGAATCATAAAGACATTGGCTGGGCGAAATTCCTGGAAGTTTTCTATGATAAGTACTTCTCTCAATGTGTCCGTGACAGGAAAGTATCGGAGTTCATGGAACTTAAACAAGACAGCATGACAGTAGCTGAGTATGAGGCCAAATTCACTGAGTTGGCCAAGTTTGCACCACATGTGATCGATACCGACTACAAGAAAGCGAGACATTTTGAAGGTGGGCTTCGAAGTGATATTTTGGAAAGGGTAAATGTCCTGAAGCTGGAAACCTATATTGGGGTAACATAGCTAGACAGACCAGATCAACAACTGACTGGAAGGGTAGCAAAAGACAGGGCTTCTTTTTGAAGAAGAAATTTTCAAAGAAACAGAATACAGGCTCCCCGAGCACTTCGAATTCTTCCTGAGATACATCTCCAATGTGCAATATTTGTAGTAAAAGACACCGTGGAGTTTGTTACCGTGTGTCGGGAGCTTGTTTCAAATGTGGTAAAACAGGGCACATGGCCAGAGATTGTAATCAAAACAGTGGAAAGCTAGCTGCTAGCTTAACTGCATCAATCCCGAAGCCGGGAAATACTATGAGATCTACTACCACTGGAAATATCGTGAGGCAAGGGAGAGTTTTTGCGCTTGTTCCGGGCGATACATGGAATGCTGAAGCTGTTGTCTCAAGTACTATTTCTATATGTAATTAGGACACTTTTGTGTTAATTGATTCCGGATCAACACACTCTTTTGTAACTTGTGCATTTGCATCTAGACTGAGTAGACCTCTAGAACCGTTGCCATATTTGCTATGTGTATGTGCTCTATCTGAGGAATTTGTGTTGTGTGCGTCTGTATATCGATTTTGTGACATGCGTATTGGGAATGCTGTCCTATATGTAGATTTGTTACCCTTGGACTTTATACATTTTGATATAATTCTGGGCATGGATTAGTTAACCAAATATTGTGCCACTATTGATTGTGTAACAAAACGGGTTATGTTTAAACCACCAGAACAAGAAGAAATTGTGTTTGTGGGTAATGAGGTAGTGTCTCCACCTTACTTAATATCTATAATGAAGGCATGTAAATTGATCAAGAAGGGGTGCCAAGGTTATTTGTGTTATGTGTTGTCTGAACAAATTGTGAATGTTGAATTGAGTAGTATCCCTATTGTTAACGAATTCCTAGATGTGTTTCCAGATAAATTGCTAGGGGAATTAGCGGACAGGGAGATAGAGTTTACTATTGAAATTGTGCCAGGTACTCAGCCTATTTAAAAAACTCCCTACAGAATGGTTACTGTTGAAATGAAAGAATTGAAAGAACAGTTACAGGACCTACTTGACAAAGGGTTTATCTGACCTAGTACTTCACCATGGGGTGCACCGGTGTTATTTGTGAAAAAGAATGATGGAACCTTGCGCTTGTGTATTGACTATCAAGAACCGAACAAGGTAACAATATAGAATAAATATCTCTTACCTCGTATTGATGACCTGTTTGACCAGTTGCAGGGATCACAAGTGTTTTCCAAAATTGATTTGAGATGTTGAGAAAACTGCGTTTCGAATAAGATATGGCCATTATGAATTTCTTGTTATACCATTTGGGGTGACTAATGCTCTTGCAGCTTTCATGGACCTAATGAACCGAATTTTTAAGACCTACCTTGATGAATTTGTTGTGGTATTTATTGATGACATCTTGATATATTCAAAGAATGGACTTGAAGATGAACATCATTTGAGGACTGTCCTGCAAACATTTAAAGAAAAGAAATTATTTGCTAAACTAAAGAAATGTGAGTTTTGGTTAGATAAGGTTATTTTCTTAGGGCATGTTATCAACAAAGAGGGGATTTCAGTGGACCCATAGAAAATAGAGGCAATTGTGAATTGGCCTACATTGACAAATGTAACGGAGGTCCGCAGTTTTATGGGCCTAGCTGGGTACTACAGGAGGTTTGTGAAAGACTTTTCGAAAATAGTTGTGCCTCTTACCCAACTGCCACGCAAAGGGCAACCGTTTGAATGGGATGACGAAAGGGAAACTGCCTTTCATGAACTAAAAACGAGATTGACTACTGCACCAGTATTGACATTGCCCACAGGTACGGAAAACTTTGTGATTTTCAGTGATGCATCTTATAAAGGTTTGGGTTGTGTATTAATGCAAAATGGGTGAGTAAATGCTTATGCCTCCTGACAATTGAGACCACATGAGAAAAACTACCCAACACATGATTTAGAATTGGCCGCAGTTGTGTTCGCTTTGAAAATCTGGCAGCATTATTTGTATGGGGCAAAGTGTGAAGTCTACACGGATCACAAAAGTCTAAAATACTTTTTTACGTAGAAGGAGTTGAACATGCGGCAGAGGAGATGGCTTTAATTGATAAAAGACTATGATCTTGAAATCCAGTATCACCCTGGGAAAGCCAATACAGTTGCTGATGCCTTGAGCAGAAAATCGATGGGGAATTTGGCCTGTTTGCTTACTAAACAGAAAGAAATCTTGCAAGATTTTGAGAAGTCCGAGATTGAATTGGTATTGTAAAGTACAGGCGGATTGATAGCCGCTATTTCAAATGAACCAAAGAATCATTGAGGAGATTAAATGCAAATGTAAGGAAGATGAATTCCTTAAAAAGATAGTTGATGAATTTAAAACGAATCCGAGACCGAGATATAGTGTGATAAATGAGGTGCTGAAATTCCAAGATAGATTGTGTATTCTAAACATTCTCGAGTTAAAGAGAAGAGTTCTTGATGAAGCTCATAAGTCAGTATTTGCAATGCATCCGGGAAAATAACAAAATGTATCGGGATTTGAAACAAAGTTATTGGTGGCCCAAAATGAAGAGAGAAATTGCAGAATATGTGTCTCAATGCCTTAAATGCCAGCAAGTTAAAACTGAACATCAGAAACCAAGTGGTT
The DNA here is from genome assembly GCA_025200525.1 of Camellia lanceoleosa. Lineage (NCBI taxonomy): Eukaryota > Viridiplantae > Streptophyta > Magnoliopsida > Ericales > Theaceae > Camellia > Camellia lanceoleosa. The sequence goes on along the minus strand of CM045762.1, from coordinate 158,964,617 downwards.
TACTTCAACCTCTCCCTATTCCTGAATAGAAGTGGGAACATGTGACTATGGATTTTGTTGTTGGTCTACCTCGGACTTCTCGAGGTATGGATTCTATTTGGGTTGTAGTTGATAGACTGACTAAATCTGCACATTTTCTACCTGTTAGAACTACATTTGATGCTTATAGACTGGCTACTATATATGTTGATGAGATTGTTCATTTACACGGAGTTCCGGTGTCTATTGTCTCGGATAGAGATCCGAAATTTGTGTCTAGATTGTGGAAAAGTTTACAAAGGGCTATGGGGACAGAATTGAGGTTTAGTACCGCATTCCACCCACAAACAGACTTATAATCAGAACGGACAATACAGACTTTGGAAGATATGCTAAGGATGTGTGCCTTGGATTTTCAAGGGAGTTGGGAAGATTATTTGCCACTTGAAGAGTTTGCATACAATAACAGCTTCTACTCCAGCATTGGTTGGCACCATACGAGGCTTTGTATGGTAGAAGGTGTAGATCACCAATTTGTTGGACAGAAGTCAGGGATAGAGCTCTTCTTGGGCCTGAAATTGTGCAAGACATTTTTGAGAAGATCAAAACTATTCAGCAAAGGCTCAAAATAGCTCAGGACTGACAAAAGAATTATGCAGATGTTCGAAGAAGACCTCTTGAGTATAAGGTTGGTGACCTTGTGTTTATCCGTGTGACTCCGATGAAAGGCCAAGTCAGGTTTGGAAAGAAGGGTAAGTTGTCGCCCCGTTACATTGGGCCATTTCAAATTCTGGAAAGGCTTGGTCCAGTTGCTTATCGAGTCGCTTTGCCACCGGGATTCGAACAAATCCATAATGTGTTTCATGTATCAATGTTGACGGGTTATCTTCGAGATCTGTTTCATGTGATTGATTATCACCAAGTAGCTCTTGATGAAAATATGGAGTACACCAAATGGCCAGAACGAATCATTGACCGGCAAGTGAAACAATTGAGAAGCAAGTCCATCCTAATGGTGAAAGTGGAATGGAATGAATACTATATGACAGATGCCACATGGGAAAAAGAGGATGAAATGCGGCTACGCTATCTACATTTGTTTCCCGACGAAGGTAAAATAAGTTTGGAGGACCAAACTTCCTAAATGGGGGAAGACTGTAATAACTCTGCTCTGTATTATGCTAATTAATCTTAATTATGAATGTGATTATATGTTAACATGATTTTGAGTGCTATTTATATGAATATATGTGGTTTTGAATTTCCATCTGTTCACCGTAGGAAAATTTGTTTGATTTCCTGTTTTGGAATTTAAATTGAAGGCCTTATCGGCCACATAAACCGAAATTGACTACGTCGTTGTGATTGGCGTAATTTTTAGAGCCTACAGTGAAATTTAATTGAAAATTGATTCAGATCAGATTAATTAGATTAAATTGATGAAATAGTGCTCAATTAATTAGTATTAATGGAATAGGATTAATGGAGACTTTACAAGGGGCATAATACACCCACATTCCTTTAGTTTTGAGCTCAAAATCAGATTTTACACTCTAGAGAGGGAGAGGGTCGGCTCTAGAGAGAGAAAGAGGGAGAATTATGCAATTTTGGCTCAAGGCTTGAGAATTGGAAGCTAAACTCAAGGATCTAGCTAGAATTTGGGTGTTTGAAGCTCCTAGGTGAGTGATCAACCCTTAATTCATGAGTTTGAGTTTGTAACCATGTGAATTCAAAGTTTGATTGTGATCAAGAACATAATTTGAATTGAATTTGTTGAATTTGAAGCATGTATGTGCATGCATGTGCATAATTGCCATGGTTATACACATTCAAGCATGAAGCATGTTGAATATGAAGAATTGAGCACCAAACTTTACATGCATGAGTAATTTTGTCTAGCTTCATGATTTTGAACACCATTTGCACCATTTGAAATGGAATCAAGTTAGCATTGTACATGGATGCAAGATTCATGTAAGTAAAGAACTTGGTTATTTGAATCTTGAAGAATTTGAAATGGTTTGAGAAATGAACCATGACTTTAGTCAATTGGCTCCCAATTAATCATGCACTTGTGTTAGGTGATGTCCCTCCATGTTTTTGTATTACAAATCATGAGTTTAAAGCCTTTGAATATCGAATTTGAGCCTCAAGAACAGTTCTGGGAAACCCAGAATTTGGTATGTCCGCTCGAGCGTGAAATGCGAGCTCTTAGAATTTTTGCAAACATTGATGTTCGTTCGAGCGGAGACATTCACGCTCGAGCGGGGAGCCATGTAGTGTGACTTTCAGCTTGAGCATCCAAATTTACGCTGGAGCGTAAAAATGAGGCAACCAGTACTTTTGCAGGCTATGGGGGGACCGCTTGAGAGGCGGAACCCACGCTTGAGCGAGGACCCCTGTTTCAGAAAATTTGTAAAGGTGTTCTATGTTTCATTTTCCGTTCTCTTTCACTTCTAAGTACTCTTAGGCATGCATTGAGCGTTATGAATAAATTAAAAGAATAAGAAAGAAGCCTAAGAGGGATGTATGAATTAAGAACGAATTGAATCAATTGTGACCCATATGTGTTATGTAATGTGTAGGGTCGAGCTCCAGGGCAAATCCACCGGCAGAACACTGTGAGTAATATCTTAGTAAAGATATTTGAAGTATGTTATTTGTCCAAATGCTTATTTCCATATTAGTCTTATAAGTTTGTTAAATTGAATTGTGGACAAATATTTGTTATGCCATATGATTGAGCCAAAGGCCGTTGGATACAATTGACTGGTCCAAAGGCCATTTGACATGATTGATTGGGCCAAAGGCCGTTGGATACAATTGACTGGGCCAAAGGCCGTTTGACATGAATGATTGGGCCAAAGGCCGTCGAACACTGTTTGACATGAATGATTGGGCCAAAGGCCGTTGGACACCGTTTGATATGAATAATTGGGCCAAAGGTCGTTTGACATGGATGACTGGGCCAAAGGCCATTGGACATGAATGATTTGGGCTTGAGGCTGTCTGTTAAGGATGTAGTGGGCAGAGCCCATTTGATATGTTCGGGCTTGAATCGCCTAATGTACTAAATAATGCATGAAATAGAATACTAAATGGGCCCAAGGCCGTTTAATATATGTGAATCTCATTCGTGTACCTTCTTTATTTGATATTATTCACTAGGCTTTCGCTTACGCTCAATCATGTATATGTAGGTGAGCCAAGGGATGTCCAAACCTAGCCTCGGTGAAATATGTAAGAAACAATCAAGATTTTGAAGAGTCGACCCAAACATCTCACGCACGAGACTTGTCTTCGCCTCTTTTGCTCTTTTGATATAGTTTTGTTATATCGACGAAAACATTGGATTACTTTTGTATATAAACTTTGGGTTTGACTGACTTAGACTTGAATGATTCTGTATGTACAGAACTTTGTGTTATTATCCCTTTGATGTGAGTTATTAATAGGTATATATATGGATTGTTATGATGTGCCATGTAAACACAGCTCTATGGACAATAGTTTTAAATTTGCTTCCGTTTGGCCCCTTTACTCTGATGAGATATGTCTTGTTTGGTTTGAGGTCGTAGGTAATCCTTTGATTATTGGCCGGTTATGTCCTTAACCCATAGGGGCGGGTTTGGGTCATGACAAAGCACGTGACCAGGCCTAGAGTTGACGGCCTATGTTTCAGTTTTTGTCAGCCTGCCTATGCGCCTCCCAAGGAGGTTCCGGATGAAGTCAAGTTTTGTGGTTGTTTTTGTAATCATATTAGATTATGTTTGTTGTTGAGTTGTGGGCGAGATTTTGGCATGAACGCCTAAGTGTGATATGTAAATATTATATCTTGTGACTTCACTCATAAGTCTAAAAGTTTTAAGCTATTCTGTCCTATGTATGTTATCACAGCTCTTTGGACCTTGTATATTTTGTATATTTGCTTCCTTAGCCCCTAACTATTCGCTAATTTGTCAAGAGGTCTTTGGTAATCCAAGGATTACTGGCCGATTACGATGCTAAACCCATAAGGACGGGTTTGGGTCGTCACAATAAGTGGGCGCTGTCACAGTGCAAAGGCCCAACTGTTACCGGAGTTAGAGCTGCTCAACAGCCCAAGAAGTGGCCGGGTCACGCTGAAAATATGAAATGTTGAACTGCGTGAGCTTGTGAAACGGGCGTGAAGCCCACTTCGGTCGTGGTAAGTCATTCGATGGTGGTGGTGAGGATGGTGATGATGGTGGCAGCGGTGGCGCCAAGGAGGATGAACTTGTAGCCTTTTTAGAGGCCCGGGTGGATAGCCGTCTACTCATGTCCTACACACACCAAAAGCAAATAGGTGTGGAACCAATCATGATAATAAAGCAAAATATGAAAGCACAAGTTTCCATACTAATGTACCACATACAATTCTCATTGTTCTTTTTTTTTTTTTTTAACAAAATGAAATAAAATAATATAAACTTACATATTAACAATTTAATAAGTATTGAATTAAACTAACAAGTAATATTAAGATAATAGAACAAATCTAAACAACTAAATAAATAGATGGAAAATACAATAAATTGGAAAAGCTAGGTATTAGATTTTTTTTTTTTTTTATTTTTATTATTATTATTTTTTAATATATATATATATATATATGTAAATGAAAAGAAATAAATAAAGGAATAAAAAATGACATTAAATTAAATTAACTACTGAACAACAGTACAATTTTATTGAAATAACTAATGACTAAATAATTAAACTAACATAACAAAACTATTTGAATAAACTAAACTATCAAGTAAAGAATGAAGTAATAAAATAAAATAATAGAAAAATAAGCCACTAAATAAATAAATAAATAAACTATGAAATAAAATATATATATATATATATATATAATTTTTTTTTTGAAGAAATAATGGAAAATAAATATACGAAACTTCTAAAACTCCATACAATTGTTCAAACCTTTACATAATTAAAAATAAAAAATAAAACTTAATTACATAGCTAGGGTTTCATCAAAACCCTAGAAAAGAATAACCTAGCCACACTCATGGAGGAGTGGGAAGAAGAAGAGGATGAAGAAGAAGCCCCCATGAAAGTCTTCTTGATGCTTTTGGAAAATATCATCTCATGAAAAACCTAGCCTCTCTTTCCTTGCAAATCAATTTTCCAACCCTAATCCAGCCTCCTTCTTGCCTATTTATACTTCTATTGCCTTTCAAACATGTTTAAAACATTGGGCCTGTTTTCCAAGAAAAGTCAATGCATGTACGGGAAGCTGTTTTCTTTCCAAATTTTGTGTTTTTGCTCATTTTATGCTCTGACTATGTACAACCTGATTGACATTAAACACACATAAAATATACAATTTGAAAAGCAAGTAAAGTTAAGAGATCCTAATTAACAGTCTCAATATTGTACATTTCGGCCTTAATCAGCCGGATTTCACTCTAAGCAAATTAGTTCCTTAAGAAACTTAAATTCGAGGTGTTGACGCCCCAAAATTACCAAACGGCGTTGGAGTAGCACAAAACTTGGCACACACGACTGTCTAGGCATGAAAGACTTGTGGAAGAAGACAAGACTCAAATCAAGTTCCCGGTTTGAGAGTTATAGTCGGATTTCACTTTTAAGAAACAAACTAGTTTCTTAAGAAACTTAGAATTTGAGATATTAATGCCCCAAAATCTCCAACCGGCGTCAGAGTAGCACGAAACTTGGCACACACAACTGCCTAGGCACGAGAGACTTGTGAGAGAAGATGGGACTCGAATCGAATTCCCAATTTGGGAGTTAGAGCTAGATTTCACTCTTAAGTAACAAACTAGTTTCTTAAGAAACTTAGAATTCGAGGTGTTAACGCCTCAAAATCACCAAACGGCGTTGAAGTAGCATGAAACTTGGTACATACGACCGCCTAGGCATGAGAAACTTGTGGGAGAAGACGAGACTTGAATCGAGTTTCCGGTTTGGGAGTTAGAGCCAGATTTCAGTCTAGGAAAAATTATTTACTTGATTATCTTTGTAATTGTATAGTAGTTAAATTTTTATGTTTTTTTTTTTTTTTTTTTTTTTTTTTTTTTTTTTTTTTTGTAATTAGCATATTAACACATAGTTATATTGTCATTAATTCTTTTTATTTTTTGTTTTCAGATTTTTCCCGAGTAGAAGTTTGCTTCTTGTGGAATGCATGTATGTGAAGAATGTGACTAACTTATGTTTTTGTTACCCACGGAGAATGATGAGCAAAACTTGTAATTTTGGTTTATGTTATTTTGGATTATGAACAATATTATGTATTTAAACATTATATATATGTATTATGGAACATTATGTAATGGAGTAATTTTGTTGATGTGTAGTTATGAATGCAAGAATATTTTTTTTATGGAGAAATTGTTTTTTCTATACATGAATTTTTATATTATTATGCAATTATTGGTTTGCTGTTCAATTGTTTTTCATTTAATACAGGTGATTTTAATATTTTTTATAATTTTATTGTAGGATTTTTTATTTTTTTTTTGCGACGGCACCACACTGTCGTAAAAAATAGGTAATTTTAATATTTTTAATAATTATACTGTAGTTTTTTTTTTTTTTTTTACGACGGTATTTTTTGCCGTCTCAAATAAAACTTTTAGTGACGGTGGACATGTCGTTGCAAAAAAAAAACCATTCGCTACAGTATTTTTTGCCGTCTCAAATAGAACTTTTAGCGACGGAAAAACGGTGTCGTTGCAAAAGGTTTGACTTTTTTACATATTATATGCGACAGTTAATTGCCGTCGCAAAAGGTAACATTTGCCGTCGCAAAAAAAAAGGCGACGGCATGATATTGTCGCTAAAAAGTTTTTGCAACGCCTTCTATTGTGACCCCCCTTTGCCATCGCTAAAACTTTTTTGAGACGACATAGAGTATTAGCGACGGCACCGTGCCGTTGCAAAAACCCAAAATTTTTGCCGTGACATATATTCATACAAATTTAATCCAATTTATTAGAGAGGCTTCTCTCCAGTCCACTGCATGGACTGGGGTGTATTGTTGGGCCAGTAAGGTTCACCACGGGTCTTGTGTTAATGATCCGAACCGTTCAATATATAGATCTCGTCGAGTATTTCATGCCTTCAAAAAATCACTTTGATTGGTTAATGGTAGCACCTTGATTGGACACATTTTTTTCAATGGTAAATATGATTTAAAAAAAAAATGTTAACAAAAATGTATTCTGATCAAGGAGCTACCGATATCCAACTAACATGATGTTTTGCAAGTATGAAGTACTTGGTGAGTTATATATATTAAACGATTCGGATTATCAAAACGAAATTCGTGGTGAACCTTACTAACCCAACAATACACTCCAATCCACACAGTAGACTATAGAGAAGCCTCTTCCCTAATTTGTTACCTCGTGCTTTGCACGCTTGTCCTTTACATTCTCGTTTATTTCATAGCAAAAATCACATTGTCTTATTAGTTTATTAAATAATGTTATAATATTTTATAGAATAATGTGGTGCAAATAGAAAAATTAAAGGTAAATTACAAATATATCCTTGAGATTTGATTAAAATACAAATCGCTCCCTGTAGTTTTGGAAATTACATTCCATCCCCTGAGGTTTCTAATTTCACAACAAATCACCATTTTATTAATAAATCATCAAGTCAATTAACAGTTTTTAATGATATTATAAATATGTTTCAATTCATAATTTAGGTAATTTTATTATTGTATAGGAGAGCAATCATGAATTTCTTTTTTTTAGTTAATTCTCTTAAATAAAAAAATTTAACAAGAGAGTATTTGTAATTTTTCAAATTACAGGAAACAATCTGTACTTTAAAGAAACCTCAGGGAGTGTATTTGTAATTTATTTAAAAATTAAACATATATATATATATATATATATTTGGTACCAACTAAAGTATTGTGGCTCAATTGGACTATTTAACAATGTGATGTTATTGATGTTGAATCAAGTTGATTTTTTTATAGGGATAATTACAAATTAGTGTAGATTTTTAAAAATAATTTCAGATAAGTAATAAATTTTATAAAAATTAATAATTAAAATTTTAAATTTTTTTATGAATTTAAAACGGTTTATGAAAACACTACCGAATTGTTATTTTTCCTTTTTATAAGAATTATATGTTCAATAGGTCTTACAAGTTAGGCAGGTAGAATGGCAAAAATGGATTCAATATAGACCCTCATCCATGCAAACCGGACTCTTCAATCCAAAAAGTGAACGGGAAACAGGCACGATTCAAAATAAAATAACATGGATTTTCACTGCAAAATGGTATGGGGTTATCATTTGGTGGAGTTTTTAAATAAAAAAATATTATTTGTTAATATTTTTATTAAATGTCTCACGTCTGATAAAACTATTGATAATTTTCTTGGTGTGTTTAACATTGCTCTTTTAAATATTAACATTTTCCTATTTTATAAGATGTTTAGTATGATTGATTTGATTTGGTTAACAAACACTAGAATCTTTATGAAACGGCCCAAACTTTTTATGCATTGGCAAATATTGATACATTTATACAAACAATTGATTCCTTGCTGTCTAGAATGATGCTCTTTCTCCACTATATAGGTCCCCTTCTCCATTTTAGTGTGTTTGGTTTGAGTTTTTAGATTAAATTTTTTAAAAACTCAATTTTTTAGTTTTCATATTTTTTTTTGTTTTTAGTGAATATTTTTAAAATTTTAAACATTTTTTTTACCTTTTTAGATGCACTTTACTTAGATGTATCTAAAACGTAAAAAATTTGTGAAAAAATATTTTAAAAATTTAATAAATACATAAAAATACAAAAATGTACTGAATTCTCGCATTTTTTTTTTGTATTTTTGGTATTTAGTGAATTTTTAAGGGGAAAGCACTAATAAATCCCAAATTTGGGAATATTAGCCCATTTAGTCCCGAATGTTTTTTATTAGACTAATAGGTCCTATTTCTCTAAAAGCTTACTATAGGCATTTTTATGTTAAACATTATTCATCAAACATCAAACATAGCAACGTCAAAATTATTTATCAAACATCAAACATTAACAACGTTAGAATTATTCATCCCAATATCAAACATTATCAATGTCAGAATTATTTATCAAACATCAAACATTAATAACGTCAGGATTATTCATATAATATCAGTGAAAACATTAGTAACGTTAGAATTATTCATCAACATCAAACATTACAACGTCAGGATTATTCATCAAACATCAACCATTAAACATTAGGATTATTCATCAAATAACAAACATTATTCATCAAACATCAAATACAACCATTAAACATTAGAATTATTCATCAAATATCAAACATTATTCACCAAACATCAAACATCAAATTTATTTTTTTTAAAATTATAATTATTGCTCGAGATCCATCATCAAATACATTAGATTCATCAGATTGTGGGTGTTTGTGGGTGTTTCATCAGATTCATTAATTTGAAACATCATCAAAAATGGGAACCGAACAAGGCAGACTTCGATCACCACCCACTTGGCATCGCGATCCAAAACCCAAATTCGATGATGTTCAATGCAGGGGAAGGGGATACATCCAACTCAGCATCAGAATTTTGATTGACAACTAAAGTTAACATCTGGGTGAGGCCAACATCAACAATATTTGGAGAATCCATGTGGGCAACAGAGGTCCTGCCATCAAGGTATCAGATTTAAAAAAAAAAAGAAGAAGAAGAAGATAGAAATTCATAATCAAATACTTGAATTACATAAAATCCAACAAAATATTATCTTTAATGAAATATATTTTCATACATTCCACTTGTGCGGTTCCGAATGGCGAGACCCACACAGGTTGAATCTTCATGCTGCGGGGATTGAACCCATGGTGGATGTGGGGCTGTGGGTGACGCCGCCTCGACTTCTCTTACTCCTCTCGATCTAATCTGCAAGAATCAATAGTAATAACTAATTAGAGTCTACGAACACCCACACGAATCTATATGACGAATAAATTAGATCTAATTGTTGAGCATAAAAATTTATTTAATAAAAAAAATCGAGAGAATCTTAGAAATGAGTCTTCCGGGACGAAAAATTCAAAAAAAAAAAAAAACTCACTGGTTTTAGGGCCTGCAGGATGGTTCCACAGCACTTGAAGCTTCGAAGTCGCCATGAAACCTCTCTCTTGCTGATCAATTTTTTTTAAAAAAAAATCTCCACTCTCTCCCTTTGACCGCTTAAAAAGGCCAATGTCAAGTGCGAACAGGTCTCCGGCAACAGCAAACCGTTTCGCCTCTGATGATTCGAGTGATCATCCATCATTATCATGTATGTGAAACAACTCAAACCCTAACCCTTCTCTCCAGCAATATATATATATAAATAAATATATGAATCTATTGGTATATATAAATATATGAATCTATTGGTATATCTATGTATATATCAATCTATTGATGATGTTTGAATACATTGGTGATGATGTTCGAATATTGATTGATGTTTGTTGATGGTGATGATGTTTGTTGTTGTTGATGATTTTCATAATTTTTTTGACGATATTTGTTGATGTTTGATAATGTTTTGTTAATGTTTGATGTTGTTAATGTGTTTGATGATGTTTTGTTGATGTTTGATGTTTATTGATTTTTTTTTATGTTTGTTGACGTTTTAATGTTTGATATTATTTTGATGATGATGTTGTAATGTAAAAAAAGGACTAAATGGTTTATAAAAAAACACTCAGGATTAGATGGAGTAACATTTTCTAATATGGGACTTATGAGTAATTTTTTCAATTTTTAAAAGGTTTTTTTCACAATTTTTTTACTTTTTAAGTATATTTATGTTAGGTATGTCTAAAAAGTAAAAAAAATTGTTTAAAATATTTAAAAAATTCAATAAAAACAAAAAAATACGAAAAACAAAAAAGTAAAATTTTTTAAAAAAACACAACCAAGCAAGCTAAACTAGTGTATAATGGTGACAAATTCTTTGGATAGGTTAGGCTATGTGTTAATCCCGTCTTAAGACAATATTGACGAATTCGTTGTGTTTATAAATTGGTCTAAATTCTTGTTAGGCTTTCAAATAGGTAGAGTTTATCATAACAAATTAAAATTTTAGAATCAAAAAATAAGAAACGAAATCGCTTTTTAGGAATCAAAATTTTAGTTGCTAAAACTGATCAAAATTTCTATTTCAAAAATATGTTTTTTTTTTTTTGTGTGAAATTGTGTCCCTATAAGTATATTTATTAGCGATATTTTTAAAATTTTATCGCTACAGATATATTTATTTATTTTTCAAGACGACTTTTAATGACAACTCACATGATGACAAGAATTGAACTTTTAATATTTTTTTATAACAAAATTTTCAAAATTAAAAATGGAAAACTTTATGAGAGCTGACCAATATATACATATATATATACAATAAAACAAATGGATTAATAAAATGTAAGTGGTAGTTGTGCAGGGCCCGGCTTGTGCATTAGATCCCAAAATTTTGGCTAAAAAATAGGGTTTTTAAATTTAGTAAAATGTTATATGTTTAATATTTTTTGTTTTGTTTTGTTTTGTTTTAGGATCAATTTAAAGAGTCTTAAAATATTTTATTGGGTCCATATATGGTTTGACCCATATTTATTTATAAGTGTAGTTTGTGTTAGGAAAAATCGATGATTCCCTACAAGTAAATCAATTAATAGGAATAAAAACTAATGAGAGAAAAATAAATCAAAAGCAACACAAGAATTTTTATGCGGTTCCCTCAATGTGAGGTACGTCCACGGGATCGAAATCCAATTCCACTATCAACCAAATAAGTTCCAAATAATTACAAACGAGACACTAATGGTCTCACAAAACTACTCTTAGATGAATTCCAAATAATCACAAATAAATAAGAGGAAAGACCTCACCAAATAGATGAACTAAAATCTTCAGAATCAGAATATAAAAGACCCAAAATAATGCACCCAAAACAGAACCGAAAGCCGAACCAAACCAATCCACACGTTGCCGAAAGTAACCCAGCACGTACCGACACAAATCAGCCGCAGTACTTTGGAAAAAGTGTTTGTAGCCGCAGTCCACTTTTGTGTGTAGAACAAAAATAATATATATATTAGATATATATTATTAAATATTGGGTTTTGTAATCAAACCCTAATTGTATCCAAATTGAATTGGATCTCCACAAATATAATATATAAAAATATATTATACCTAAACCAAACCAAATTAAAACTCTTTTAATAAACCCATTGGGTCACACACTCCAATAAGGAGGTATACCCAACAATTCTCCCCCTACCGACTTAGGTGGAGATATCAATTATACCTTCAAAAGTTCGACAATTCAAATGTTTGTCCCTCGACAAAGTCTTTGTCAACATATCCGAAATATTATCATCTGTGTGAACCTTTTCGAGTTGTAACAATTTCGAATCTAACATATCACGAATCCAATAGTATCTCACATCAATTTGTTTCGATCTCGAATGAAAAGTAGAATTTTTACTCAAGTGAATAGCACTTTGACTATCACAATAAAGTACATACTTTTCTTGCTTCAAACCTAATTTTTGTAAAAATTTCTTCAACCATAACTCTTCTTTACCAGCTTCCGTAATGGCAATAAATTCAGCTTCAGTAGTTGAGAGAGCAACACATTTTTGTAATTTAGATTGTCATGCCACATCTCCCTCTGCAAAGGTCATCAAATACCCCAAAGTAGATTTCCTAGAATCAACATCACCACCTATGTCAGAATCTGTGAATCCCATCAAGCATCGGCTTACCATCCCCAAAACACAAACACGCCTTTGAAGTCCTTCGAAGATATCTTAGAATCCATTTTACCGCTGCCCAATGTTCTTTACCCGGATTAGAGAGAAAACAACTCACCACACCAACGGCGTGAGCAACATCTGGCCTTGTACAAACCATGACGTACATCAAAGAACCAACTGCTGAAGCATAAGGAACTTTCAGCATCTCTTCTTTGTCTTTCTCACTTTTAGGACATTGATTCGAACTAAGCTTAAAGTGACCCGCAAGTGGACAATCAACCAGCTTTGCTTTATTCATGTTGAACTTCTCAAGAACTTTCTCAATGTAGCTTTCTTAAGACAACCAAATCAGCCCCTCTTTGCGATCACGAACAATTTTCATACCAAGTATTTGCTTTGTTGGTCCCAAATCTTTCATAGCAAAAGACTTGCTCAACTCCAATTTCAATCTGTTTATCATAGTAGAATCTTGGCCCACAATTAACATGTCATCAACATAAAGCAAAAGAATAATAAATTTGCCATCCGGGAAATTTTTCACAAACACACAATGGTCCGAAGTGGTTTTAGAAAAACCATTATTCATCATGAAAGAGTCAAATTTTTTGTACCATTGCCGCGGAGCTTGCTTGAGACCATACAAATTTTTCTTTAATTTGTAAACAAATTTCTCTTTCCCTTTCTCTACAAAACCTTCCGGTTGCTCCATGTAAATTTCTTCTTCAATATCACCATGAAGAAATGCGGTGTTCACATCAAGTTACTTAACTTCATGGTTCATACTTGCAGCCATGCCAAGTACAACCCGAATAGAAGACATCTTTACAACCGGTGAGAAAATCTCAACAAAGTCAATACCTTTCTTTTGCCCAAAGCCTTTCACAACAAGACGTGCCTTGTACCTCAAATTCTTGCCATCATTCTTCAATTTGAAAACCCATTTATTTTTCAGAATTTTCCTCCCCTTAGGCAATTTCACTAAGTCATAGGTGTGATTTTCAAGTAAGGAGTTCATCTCCTATTCCATGGCCTTTTTCCAATTACCTTTCTTTGCATGCTCAATTGCTTCTTGGTAGCTCTTCGGCTCCCCTTGATCAGAAATCAACACAAATTCATTGGGAGGATACTTTTTTGAAGGTTGTCGGTTCCTTGTAGATTTCCTCAACTCAAGTTGTGATGACAGTTCTTGAGTTGGATGCTCTTCTTCAATTTCTGGCTCAACTTCATTAGGATTAGCATCATCATCCACTTCTTCAATAGGTAGCTGCACATCTCTCCCATTTTCATCATCAACTGAAGATGAAGGAGATGGATCCATGTCAATGAGATCACTAGTTTTTGGCTCCGGTTGATTACCTTTGCCAAAGTCTTCAATTGTTTGGTCTTCAAGAAACACAACATCACGGATTTGAATGATTGTCTTGTCGACCGGATCCCACAATCTATACCCGAATTCATCACGCCCATAGCCAAGAAAAATACATTGTCTTGACTTACTATCAAGCTTGGACCTCTCATCCTTTGGAATGTGAACAAAAGCTCGGCAACCAAACACTCTCAAGTGCTCATAAGACACATCTTTGCCGGTCCAAACTCTTTCTGGAACATCACCATTCAAAGGATAGGAAGAAGACAAATTGATCACGTCAACCACTGTCTTCAATGCCTCACTCCAAAAGGATCTTGGCAATTTAGCTTGTGAAAGAAAACACCTTGTTCTTTCCACAATGGTGCGGTTTATCCTCTCAGCAACGCTATTTTGTTGAGGAGTGTTCTTAACTGTCTTTTGGTGCCGAATACCTTGGCTGTGACAATACTCATCAAATGGCCCAATGTATTCACCACCATTGTCTGATCGGATGCACTTCAATTTCTGCCCTGTTTCTCTTTCAACCATGGCCTGAAAATGTTTAAATACTTCTAGAACTTGATCTTTAGATTTTAGTAGAAAAGCCCAAACTTTCTTTGAATAATCATCAATGAAAGTAACAAAATAAAGTGCACCACTTTGTGTTCTAACTTTTAAAGGACCACAAACATCCGAATGAATCAACTCCAAAACATTTTCTTTTTTAGAAGCAACATTTTTCTGAAAAGAAACTTTATGTTGTTTACCCGCCAAAACAATGAACACAAGTTTTAAGATGTGTACCTTTCAAACTGGGTAAAAGCTCTTTCTTGAACAATACTTGCAGCCCCTGTTCACTCATGTGGCCAAGCCGCTTGTGCCACAATTCGGTAGAAGTATCATCTTCAAGTGCATTGACAACACCTTCACAAATTTTTTCTTGCATCGAATAAAGTGTATAAGTCTTCTTGCACTTAGCCACCACCAAAGAACCCTTTGTGAGCTTCCATATTCCATCACCAAATTTTTTGTTGAAGCCTCCATCATCTAGCTTCCCAGTAGAGATCAAATTGAGGCAAATGTCGGGAACATGCCTCACATCTTTAAGCAACAACTTGCAGCCCAAATTTGTTTCCAAGCAAACATCACCCATACCAATAATCTTGGACAAGCCTTCATTACCCATTCGAACAAAACCATAATCTCCTTCGGTGTAGGTAGTGAAGAAATTACCTCGAGAAGTCACATGAAAAGAAGCATCGGAATCAATCACCCAATTGCTCTCTTGGCCCACAAAATTGATACAATCATCTTGTCACGACCCAAACCCGCCCCTATGGGTTTAGTACCGTAACCGGCCAGTAATCCGAGATTACCGAAGGCTTGCTTAACAGTAAGATAGCAATACAGAGTACAGGGACATGGCGGAAGCCAATACAGTAAATAAACAAGGTCCAATGAGCTGTGACAGTCTATTTGCAAAAAGACTCTTCATGCATATATATATATATACTCGGTACAGAACAATATGCATAATATTTACAAATCATTGAGCAGGACCAAATCCTATTAAACAAGATGCAAGATGTTATGTCTATACAGTTATACAAAACAGATACAGAGACAGACGGGGGAAATTAAAACACCCCTAAGCCATAGCTTGGCAGGCTCGGAACCTCGCAGTGAGGCATAATAGTTGGCTTGACAAAAAGGGAGTCTAACCCACGCTCCTAGCTCTGGTCTGGTGCCTAGACACCTACATATATATAAAAACAGTAAGCTAAAGCCTAGTAAATAACATAATGCGTAAAGATGTTAAGAATGAATGTCCTTATAATAATGAAAAACAGTTCATTAAGTCAGTATTTCAGTCGTTCAGTCAGTATAGTCATATGCAGTACATCTATTAGCATAACAGTACAGTAAACAGTAGGTCTTAAAAGACCGAACAGTTAATGATGGCCATCAATCAGTAAACAGTAGTGGTTCCAACAAGGGAACCGACAGAGATCTCTGTAACAGTAACAATCAGTAACAGTAGTTGCTAAGGATGCCACAATACAGTTCAGAATATAGGACATACATTCATTCAGTTAACAGTAGCAGTTCAGAAACAGTACAGTTCAATTGTTCAGAAGATAATCATTTTTGAATATATCTTTACACAGTTGTTACTCACAGAGTTCTAGGCTACAGTAAACTAGAGCGCGTCTCTAGTCACCAACCCTACACAGTTAACAGATCGAACACACACTAAGCTACACAGTTGGGAGTGATAATAACTTAATCCCTAATTTGCCTCGGTGTGTTCTACATCTATATCCTCATTAAAATGTCTTAAACTAGGCCTAAGAATGCCCAGGATGGGATGAGATGCAAAGATGTATTCAGAAAACATTTTTAGATTTTCAGAAAAACAGATCCCCGCTCGAGCGCAGGTTTCCCCGTTCGAGCGGACATCCAACAAAGGTCCCCGCTCGAGCGTCAACTTTCCCGCTTGAGCGGACTGTAAAAGTACTGGATAGGTGAAATCTCCGACGCTCGGCCGACGACGACGCTCGGCGTAAGACAAGCCTCGCCGGCGTGAATTCCTACGCCGAGCGATCAGAAACAATGCAAAGTACTGGATGCTCGAATTCCTTGCTCGAGCGCCACTTTCCCCGCTTGAGCGGGAGTGCAAAATCTGGAAAATCCAGATTGCACCTTCAAGCTTAAAACCAAGTTTTGATGCATTAAAATCGATCCTTCAAGTTCTCTAGCCAAACTCTCAAGAATAACTCAACTCTCTCTCTCACTCTCTTTCTTGGTCGATTGTAGGCAACAAAATGGCTGATGGGAGTGTTTTGATCAAGTGTACAAAGGCTCTAATATAATTAGCCTACATGGCCCACTAACAATGGCATTTAAGTAAATAAGTCTAACTCTTTAATTTGGCTTTAATCTAATTTGATCATACTAAATCACTTTTCAGATAATTACACCACAAAATCACATAAAATCTAATTAACACAAGACATCAATCAATTTCATATTCGGCCCTCGATAAAGCCTTCAATTTGCAATTTAAATACAAAGACATGAATAGATAATCAAACAGTCAACAGATAGAAATGTAATTAAACAGATACAATCAATCCATTAGTTCTAGATTTCAATCAGTCAGTTCAGTATTTCAATGGATTCAATTATTTATCATAATCAGTCTCAGTTTAGCAGTAATCAACAGTTTATCGATAAACAATGGTGAGGGTTATTACACATCTTCACAAACAACCATGAGATCATCGGTAGTAATTGCCGTTGTGTCTTCTTTCTTATCCACACTTTTATCACGCCTTTTCTCTTTGTTCTTGAGCTTTCGGCATTCTCGCTTCATGTGCCCTTTCTCATACCAATAATAGCACTCAATGTCTTTCTTTGAAAAAGAAACATCTTGTGATTTGTCACGGCTTTGATCACGACCATGAGGAGTCTTACAACGAATGCTTCCGAATGAGAGGAACCTGCTAATTTTCTTCTAATTTCTTCATTCAACAAGCTACAAGTGACTTGGTCCATTGTGACAACTCCATCGGGCGCCAAATTACTAACTGTCACAACCAAAGTCTCCTAACTTTCGGGCAAAGAACTAAGTAGCATCAAAGCCTGCAACTCATCATCAAAAATAATTTTCATAGAAGCAAGTTGGTTAACAATACTCTTTATTTTATTCAGATGTTCCGGAATAGGGCTGCCCTCTTTATATTTTAAATTAACCAACTTACGAAACAGAAAAGCTTTATTGTGGCTGATTTTTTATCATAAAGGCCTTCTAATTTTTTCCATAAATCATGTGCTGAAGTTTCAGTAGCAACATGATGAAACACACTGTCATTAATCCATTGACGGATAACACCAACGCCTTTTCGATTAAGCCTATTCCATTCATCATTTTTCATACCCTCGGGTTTGCTACTATTACCCTCAATAGGTCCATATAAATCTTTACAAAATAATAGGTCTTCCATTTTAGTTTTCCAAGTTACCCAATTGCTTCCATTGAAGTTAGACATGCGACCTACATTCCCCTCCATTGATTTACACAAATAAATAAACTCAAATAAACCGTAAGCTCTGATACTAGTTGTTAGGGAAAATCGATGATTCTCTACAAGTAAATCAATCAATGGAAATAAAAAATAATGCGAAAAAATAAATCAAAAGCAACACAAGAATTTTTACGTGATTCCCTCAATGTGAGATACGTCTACGGGATCGAAATCCGATTCCACTATCAACCAAATAAGTTCCAAACGAATACAAACTAGACACTAATGGTCTCACAAAACCATCCTTAGGTGAATTCCAAATAATCACAAATAAACAAGAGGAAAGACCTCACCAAATAGATGAATCAAAATCTTTAGAACCAGAATATAAAAGACCCAAAATAATGCACACAAAACAGAACCGAAAACCGAACCAAACCAATCCACACGCTGCCGAAAGTAACCTAGCATGTACCCACACAAATCAGCCACAGTACTTCAGAAAAAGTGTTTGTAGCTGCCGTCCACTTTTGTGTGTAGAACAAAAATAATATATATATATTATTAAATCTTTGATTTTATAATCAAATCCTAATTGTATCCAAATTGAATTGGATCTTCATAAATATAATATATAAAAATATATTATACCTAAACCAAGCCAAATTAAAACTCTTTTAATAAATCATTTGGGTCCCACACTCCAACAAGGAGGTGTACCGAACAGTTTGGCCCATATTTATTAAAATGAAAAAAATATATATATATATACATATAAAGTGTTTGGGCCCAAGAAAAACAATACATACAATATATGAGCTAAGTATTGTGCTCTCAGTGCTTTCAATTCAATTAAATTGTTTTGTTTATAATTTTAATGATTATATGTATAAGTAAATTTTTTTGTGACTACAAATAAATAAATTTTTTTTTATAACTTATCGTTTTATCTATGAAATTTTTTTTCAATATGAAAGGGAGCTCCATTTCTGAAATTCGTCTTAGACCCCCTAAATTTCAGGGCCGGCCTGTAATTGTGTTGATGCAATAGGAAAGGGTATCTTATCCCCTTTTAATTTTGAAATAATATACTTCATGATCTAACTAAGATACCGGCTTCATAATTTGTTTATACCAAAAAAACAAGATTTAGCTTATTATGAAGATTCTTCAACTAAATAAAATAAGAAGAAAGAGCCTAACTATCCACAATTAAATTTTAAACTAATGTTTTTAAAGCTCTGTGCACTCGCATTTAATTACTTGTGGCTGCATGTTTACTAACGACGCTCAAAATAAGCCAAACTTGTGACTGCAAGTTTACTAATGACTTTCAAAGTAAGCCACGCCTTTCTTGATCAACTTCAAAAACATATATATTAAAAACTAACACACATCGTGTGGTGTAAGGTAGGGCTGTCAATGGATCGGATTTAATCCGAATCCGACCCGAATCCGATCCGATAATCCGAATCCGTTTATAAAAAATCCAATCCGATAATCCGATTATCCGAATCCGTTTAATCCGTTTATTAAACGGATTGAATATGCAAAAATCCGACCCGATCCGGTAATCCGATAATCCGATCCGATTATTCTCAATTTGAATAAAAAAATACAAAATGAAAAAAAATATATATATATATATTATATAAAATTGTAGCTCAATAAATAAATAAATGGATCGGATCGGATTATCGGATCGGATATCCGAAATCATCGGATTCGGATTCGGATATCTATAATCGGATATAGACTTAAACGGATTCGGATCGGATTTGGATTTGTCTTAATCGGATCGGATTCGGATTTTGACAGATCCGATCCGAATCCGATCCATTTACAGGCCTAGTGTAAGGGTTCGCATCAAACCAAGCTGCGAAAATGAAGTCTAAATTTGTTTACAGGCTAAGTCTAGTGACTTTTTTTTTTTTATCTTTTCTATAGCTTCTGGCCAGTCCGACTCGCAAAGCACAATTTTATACCTAAGTCTTGCCCAATAAGCTTGGTCGAGACAAGCTTCTGAGTTAGATTGACGAAGGGGTGTAATTTTGGCCCGGTCCGGCCCGGTCCATCCGGCCTCGGACCGGACCAGACTCATGTTGGGTCTTGCGGGCTCCCGTCAAAAAAATCGGGCCGGGCCGAGTCGGTTCATAGACCAGAAAATTAGGCCCCATGCCCAAGTCCAGGGATATTCGAGCTTTGGACGATCCAGTGGGCCGGGCCCCTGGGCTTTGGCTTTGGGCAGGCCTAAATAAATTTTTTTTTTTCCACCAAAAATTTATTATTTTTCATTAAAAATAACACTGGACATCGGGTGGACCAGGCAAGCCGGACTTTTAGGCGGGCCTTGAGCAGGCCAATGGGTCGGGCCAGGCTTCAAAACGATGGCCAGGCCCAAGGCCTTGGCTTGGGCTTGAGTCTTAACGGGCCGGGCCCACCTTGGGTCATGGGCGGATTTCGGGCCGCCTACGGGCCACGGGTCAAAATTACACCCCTAAATGGATGGTGTGGGCTTGCCCGCAGGTTTAGCCTAATTGGTCAAAGTTTACAAGTTATTTTTTGAATTTTTCTTTGTAATTTTTGATAGGATTGCGGACTAATCTAATGCGCAATCTAACGACAAGCTGATGAGATGGGTCTACGATTGGACTTTAAGACCCAAGTCAACTTCATTCGAATTGGATTGATCCACCCAAGATGCAACCCATATCAGATAAAACCCCATTGGGCTGGATAGTCTGAACTTTGCAACGAATTTTCCAATCAAATGATGACCCGTTAGTAGGGCACACTTCATAAATAAAGTGGTGGAACTCACTTATGATATATAATTTTACATAGTAAGGCGCACTAATGATTGGGAATTTTTTTATTCTCAAATCTGTATTTAGTGTTTCAAGTTTATTAAATCTTGAGACCATTGTATCTTAAGATTTTTGATGACTTAAAACTTGTGAGTGTTTTGAGATATAAAAACAAAAATATATGGGGATAGAATATTCTCAACCTCCTACTAATGGACGAATGAAAAAGTGTAATCACCTGAATGTGAGAATCATATAATGTAATCTGAGTCATTTTTAGGAGTGATTATTGTACAATAGAGAACATTGTCACTGTGGTGGTTAAAAATAAACGTTTCATTTAAAAAATATATATAGTTGTTTGTTATTTTTTTTTTCGAAAAAATAAATACCATTCAAACATGTAATTATCAAAATTTAATTAATTAATTAATTTTTTTTTATAGGTGATCCATTAAAACAAATACTAAAAGTTCAATGATTTAAATAAACAAAGTAGACCTAAAGTGAGCTGAAAATGACTTAAAACTGAACCCCTTAGTCAAAATATTCATCCTATTTATATTGTATATTAAAGTCTCGTTTGTTAACTATATATTTTAGTTAAAAAGTCAAAAAGTCATTATAAGTTGTCATATCATTTTTTTAATTTTTTTATACATCTTTTCGTAAAGAATAAAAAAATTACTAAAATAATCTATTCTCAAACTAGCCTTAAAATCTACCTAAGAAAATCATCTGTAATTAGTAAAAGTGTCACCTAACTGATACTTGCAATCAACCAACGGGTTAATTCAATTGGCTAAAACTCTTTACTATGAAAGCAGTAGAATCTACTCACTTGTGTATGGTTGTTATTTTCTTTCTCACTTTGAAAGTTCTTTATAAAAATTTGTATTGTATTTAATATATTATTATTGTAATTTGTTAGACTTCTTTTTAATATCTTATATGAACTAAATCTTTAAAAAAACAAACAAATAAACAAACAGATACATGCAATCAAATATGTATATATAAACAGCAACACTACCAGAAGTTATCTAAAAAAGGAATCACTTATTCAAATTCATTTTACTCATGAATTTTACATTTTATTAATTTAATTTCCACCACAGAAATACATTTGGAACAAATTATGGGTTGATAAGGGTTTATATCATTTTGATAGAAAAATGTTTGAGACACCTAATTTATCGTCCCTAAAAATCACCCAACATGTTTAACAAGTGTCAAATTTTAATTTGTCAAATATTCCATTATGTGAGGTTTAATCTCAATGTTACATTATTAAAAATTATTTAAGAGTGATAAATTATGGAGATGTTGGGCCTATATATACATAGAGACTAGAGCATTCTCTCTTCCAAGCTCAAAGAACAAGAGATGGCCACCCTCCTTAATCTCCACACCTGCACAGTCCAACAAACTCGAGCCACCATCAACAAAATCCAGTCTCTTCCACTTCACAGCTACACTAGCCCTTCTCTACTACAGATTCTCACACCTCTTTTACTTTTATCATGATATACTCATTTTCTCATGGACTCTCATCACCACCTCCAAGCTCATCTTCACCTTCCTCTGGGTCCTGTCCCAGGCTTTCGAGTGGCGGCCGGTCACTCGTACCGCCCACCCCGAAAACTTCCTCGGCAACATTGAGTTGCCAGGAATCGATGTTTTTATTTTCACTACTGATCCGACGAATGAGCCGACGATGGAGGTGATGAACACGGTATTGTCAGCGATGGCACTCGACTACCCGGCGGAGAAGCTGGCGGTGTATCTTTCTGATGATGGTGGTTCGCCGTTGACTTTGTATGCTGTGAAAGAAGCTTGCTTGTTTGGGAGGTCTTGGATTCTTTGACTTGGCTGCGACATTGGCCTTGGCCGCGCGGCCTTGGCTGCGACCTTGGCAATGGCCTGCGGCCTTAGCCTTGCACTCAGCTGCAGCATTGGCCTTGGTCGCGCAACCTTTGTTGCAGCCTTAGCCTTGGACATGGCTATGCGGCCTTGGCTGCGGCCTAGTTCATCTCTCCCTGTACTCATCTTTCCTCCATTCCTACTGATGATAGTTCTCTCATGTCTGTCAGTCATGTTGGGACTTTTTCCGCATCTCAGTTATCTTTACCTCAAGTTTATCATATCCCTGCTCTAACCTTAAACCTTATCTCTATTAGTCAATTATGTGAGCTTGGTCTAATCGTCACATTTTCTGCTAATGGTTGTTTGGTGCAAGACCCTCAGACGAGACAGACTATTGGGATCGACAGTAAGCATGGACGTTTCTATGAACTCATTCAACTTCATGTTCCGGACTCCCCACAAATTGCTGCTCTTGCATCTGCTTCCTCTTTATCTCCTTTTCATCTTTGGCATTGTCGCTTAGGACATCTTTCTGTTAGTCGCTTAAAGTCTTTGGTTTCTAGTGGTCAATTGGGTCATGTACTTCAAGATACTTTTGATTGTATACCCTGTCAACTTGCAAAACAACCTGCTTTATCATTCAATAAAAGTACTTCTGTTTCCCGTGCTCCTTTTGATCTCATACATTTAGATATTTGGGGCCCATTCCCTACTACTACCATGGGGGGATCTCATTATTTTGTTGTTTTTATTGATGATTATTCACGATTTACTTGGCTTTTTCTCATGAAAACTCGGTCTAAAGTTAAACATCTTTATTATAGCTTTGCCAAAATAGTTTGTCACGACCCAAACCCGGCCCTATGGGTTTAGCATCAGAATCGCCAAGAATCCGAGATTATCAAGGCCCGCTTAAAGAATACAAGAAAACAGAAGTTCGGTTCGCTGGCCAATACAAGAATTAAATAATGTCCAATGAGTCATGATAACATGCCAAAAGATTTTTCATGCATATAAACATTCGGTACAGAACAGTTATACACATCATTTACAATCCTTCAGTACGGGAACTTAATCCCCACTCAACAAGATCTGAAACATTCACTATACAATCCATTCGGTTATTACAAAGCGATGCATCAGGCAAAAGGGAAATACTAAAACACCCTAAGCCTTAGCATGATAGGCTCGGAACCTCATGATGAGGCACATTGGTTGGCTTGACAAAACTGGAGTTTACTCTGACGCCTCTAGCTTTGATCCAGTGCCTGTCCACCTACATATATATATATGAGCAGTGAGCTAAAGCCCAGTGAATAACATGAAGCGTAAAGAGATTTAGAATGAATGTCCTTACGATGAAAAGCAGTTCAATTCAATCAAGATATCGCTTGCTCAAGACAAGAAATGCATCATATGTGGTACATCCATTAGCATATCAGTAACAGTAGGTCTTAAAAGACCGAACAGTAATGATGGCCATCAGTCAGTAAATAGTAGTGGTTCCACAAGGGAACCGACAGAGATCTCTGTAACAGTAACAATAAACAGTAGGTACTAAGGATGCCACAGTACAGTTCAGAAATAGAGGACATACATTCATTCAATAACAATATCAGTTCAGTAAACAATTCAGTTCGATATTCAGAAGATAATCATTTTGAATATATCTTTACACAATTGTTACTCACAGAGTTCTGGGCTACAGTAGGCTAGAGCGTCTCCTTGAAATGCCAACCCTATACAGTTAACAGATTGAACACACTCTACGTCACATAATTGGGAAAGATAATAACTTAATCCCTAAACTTGCCTCGGTGTGTTCTACATCTATATCCTCTTTAAGATGCCTTATATATGCCCTAGGAATGCTTAAGATGGAAAGAGGATGCAAAGATGCACTTAGAAAACATTTTCAGAAATTTTAGTGAAACAGAGTCCTGCTCGAGCGCAGGTTTCCCCGCTCGAGCGGACAAGCAAACAAAGGTACCCGCTCGAGCGTGTCTATCAATACTCCGCTCGAGCGCACATTTCTCCATTCGAGCGGACTGATGAATAGTGCAAGTACTGGATGCTCGATTTTCCCGCTCGAGCGCTACTTCTCTCGCTCGAGCGAACTGATACTACAGTGAAAAGTACTGGGAGCTTGATTTTCCCGCTCGAGCGGCACTTCTCCCGCTCGAGCGGACAACCAAAATCTGGAAATTCCAGATTTGTGTTCTAAGTTCAAAACTCAAATTTGATGCTCCCAATACGATCCCCTTGGGCCCATTTCCTGGAAAACTCTTTCAAACACATAAAATAACATGTTTCAAAACTCAATTTAAGAAATCAAAGCCCAAGGGTGTTTAATTCAAACCCAATTTCCAACCATTCTTCAAGAACAACATTCAAACATGTCATGCATGAGTTTTAAACCAAATTAAAGCTCCAAAGCTTGTTCAAATGAGCTCAGTCCTTCAAGAACATAGTGAAATCATGGACTTAAGCTTAAACATGAGCATGCATGTACAATTTGTCATGAACTCAACTCAAAATTCACCAATTCAAACATGCATGCATGATTTCTAGTATAATTCACCATGTATGAGCTACAACATGACTTAATTCTAAAATGAAGCATAAATCATGCAAGAATTAGCTTAAACTCACAATTAGAGGGTTGAATTCTCATACCTAAGTCTTCAATTACAAGTGTAGAAGTTCAATTTGCCAACTTATGCTTCAATTTCCTCAAGATCATCAAATTATAGCCAAAATCCCTCTCAATTCTCTCCCTTCTCTCTCTAATGTCGGTTGAACACTCAAAACGGTGAAGGAATGTTTTGATTAGGTGTTTAAGGCTCAAGTAATAAGAATAAACTAAGGCCCACTCAATGGCAATTCCGTAAATAAGGCGACTCTATTGATTTGGCTTAATTTAATCTAGTTTAATCATTCCTAATCACATTTTAGATAAATATACCATTAAATCACATAAAATCTAAGGATCACAGAACACCAATCAATTTTAGATTTGGCCGCTGACAAGGCCTTCAATTAGCAGTTTAAACATAAAACATGAACAGATAAATAATCAATCAAACATATAGAATATGCAATACAATAGATATACTCAATCAATTCAGGTTCAATTTCATCGACCAATTCAAGATTTTATTCATCCGATTATCGATCGTTATCGGACTCGATTAACGATGTCGGTGGTTATCGGTAAGCAGTGATGAGGGTTGTTACATAGTCCATACCCAATTTTCAAAAATCATTAAAAATTTTCGCTCTGACAATGCTATGGAATATCGGGATACCGATTTCCTTTCCTTTCTTCAAAGTCATGGTACTCAGCCTCATCGTTCCTGTGCTGGCACGTCCCAACAAAATGGACATGTTGAACGGAAACATAGGCATATTCTTGACACTACTCGCGCTCTCCTTCTCTCGTCTTCCTACCCTGAAAACTTTTGGGGGGAAGCTGCCCTTACTGCTGTGTACACTATCAATTGTGTTCCTTCCCCTGTCATCCATAATCAAACTCCCTTTGAACGTCTACATGGCACTTCCCCTCTGTACACCAATCTTCGGGTTTTTGACTCTGTCTGCTTTGTTCTGTTTCAATACCATGAACACACCAACCTTGAACCTCGTTCTCGTCTTTGCTACTTTATTGGATATGTGATTGAAAATAAAGACTTTCGTTATTGGGATCCTCTCTCTAAACGTCTTTGTATCTTCCGCCATGTAGTTTTCTGGGAGCACAAAATGTTTTTCTCTCTTTCCTCCTTTCACTTACCCGCACTCTCCACTTCGGTCATATTTACTAATCCTTCCTTAGATCTTTTCTCTAATAACTTTGATACAGGTTCCTCCTTCATCGAGACGCCCTTGTTGATCCTTGATCCCGTCCAGACTGTTCTCCCTGATGGTCCACCTCTCGTTGCATCTTCTAGTCCGTCTCTTCCTTTTTCACAAGCTCTTCCCCCTACCGATCCTCCCACGGGTCGGCCGCACCGGGTAACTCAACCACCTATTCATCTTCGTGATTATATTGTTGGGTCTGCTGCCTTTTCTACTTATGAACCTACCTTCTATCGTGAGGCTTGTACTAATCCTCTTTGCCAGCAAGCTATGACTGATGAACTTTAGGCTTTGGACAAAACTCATACTTGGGATATTGTTGATCTTCCTCCTGGCAAGACTCCAATTAGTTGCAAATGGGTCTACAAAATCAAGACTCATTTTCATGGCTCTATTGGGCGCTACCAAGCTCATCTTGTTGCCAAGGGTTTCAACCAGGAATATGGCATTGATTATGAGGAGACCTTCTCCCATGTTACTCGACTTACCTCTGTTCGCAGTTTGCTTGCTATTGATATTGCTCGCCACTTGGAGCTCTTTCAGATGGATGTCAAGAATGCCTTCCTTAATGGTAATCTTCTTAAGGAGGTCTACATGCAACCTCCACCTGGGTCTGCTTATCCAACTCATAAGGTTTGCAAATTACAGTGTGCCCTCTATGGTCTCAAGCAAACACCCTGCGCTTGGTTTGCTAAGTTCAGTTATACCATTCATGACTTCGGGTTCACCTCTAGCTCCTATGACTCTTATTTATTTATACGGACTACTCCTCATGGTACTACTCTTCTCTTTCTTTATGTGGATGATATGATTATCACTGGTAATGATATAGCTGGTATTCTTCACCTCAAACGTTTTCTCCACCGTCAGTTTGAGATGAAGGACCTTGGTACTCTTAACTACTTCTTAGGCCTTGAAGTCTCCCATGATTCTATTGGTTCCTATTTGTCCCAGGCCAAATATGCATCCGATCTTCTTGCCCGTGCTGGTCTTACCAATTGTAAAACTACCTCTACTCTACTTTATTTATACGGACTACTCCTCAGATTCATCACACTCCTCTCGATGGGGATCTTCTTTCTGATGCTACTCTTTATCGCCAACTAGTCGGTAGTATTATCTATCTCATTGTGACTCGTCCTGACATTGCCTATGCTGTTCACATTGTTAGTCAGTACATGTCGGCTCTGCGCACTCCCCATTATACTACTCTACTCCACATCCTTCGCTACCTCAAAGGCACTCTGTTCCATGGCCTTCACTACTCTGCTTCCTCCTCTCTTGAATTGTGTGCCTTTTTTATGTTGATTGGGCTGGGGATCCTATGGATCGACGTTCTACCACGGGTTTCTATTTCTTCTTAGGAGATAATCTTTCAACATCGAAATGTGGAAAACGTTATGCATATGCTCCATTTCAAGAGGAAGTGCAACTTGATACGCCACCGGATTGATTTTCTCAATAATCTCATACGGTCCGACATACCTAGGCGCCAACTTGCCTTCGACTCCAAAGCGAGTCTGGCCTTTCATTGGTGTCACTTTTACAAACACATGATTACCTACTTCATACTCTCGGTCCCGTCTTCTGACATCTGCATAACTTTTCTGTCTACTCTGTGCAGTTTTCAGTCTCTGTTGTATCAGTTTCACTTTTTCAGTCGTCTCATACACAATTTCGGGCCCGAGCAAAGGCCCATCTCCAACTTCTGCCCAGCAAATCGGAGATCTACACTTCCTGCCATACAATGCCTCGAAAGGCGCCATACCAATACTTGAATGATAACTGTTGTTGTAGACAAATTCAACCAATGGCAAATGGCTTTCCCAATTTCCCTGAAAATCAAGGACACACATCCTCAATAAATCCTCCAGAGTTTGGATGGTCCTTTCTGATTAGCCATCTGTCTGAGGATGATAAACACTACTCAGTCTTAGTTCAGTTCCCAATGCAGTCTGTAGGCTTTGCCAAAACCTCAATGTAAACTTCGAATCCCTGTCAGAAACAATGGACACAGACACTCCATGCAGTCTAACAATTTCATCAATATAGAGTATCGCCAATTTGTTCGCATTATAAATTGTCTTAACAGGTAAGAAGTGTGCAGATTTAGTCAGTCTATCAACAATAACCCAAATAGAGTCCATACCTTTTCTGGAGCGAGGCAATCCAACGATAAAATCCATCGTGATATGCTTCCATTTCCACTCCGGTATGGGCAAAGGTTGCAGTAAGCCTGCGGGTCGCTGATGTTCCGCTTTAACTTGTTGGCAATGAAGACATTTCGATACAAAATCAGCGATTTCTTTCTTCATTCCCGACCACTAGAAATTCTGTTTCAGATCTTGGTACATTTTCGTATTCCCCAGATGGATAGAAAATTTTGAGTTGTGGCCTTCTTGCAGAATTTTTCTTTTCAATTCAGAATCATTCGGTACACACAGTCTTTCTTGAAATTTCAGTACATTGGTTTCAAATTTGAACCCCGGTCTCGGTTTAGATTCTCTTTCTTCGATGATCTTCTTCAAGAAGTCATCATGTTGTTGTTTCTCTTTAATTTCTTCAATCAGCGCCGGTTGAGCAGAAATAGCAACTAAGGTTCCACCTTGTTCTCTCAAAACAACTTCAATTTCAGACTTTTCAAGGTCACAAAGCAACTCTTTCTGTCCAGTGAGCAAACAAGCTAAGTTCGCAATCGATTTCCGGCTCAGTGCATCGGCAACAGTATTGGCTTTTCCCGGGTGATACAGAATCTGTAAGTCATAATCTTTGATCAATTCTAGCCATCTCCACTATCTCATGTTCAGTTCTTTCTGTGTGAAGAAATATTTCAAACTCTTGTGGTCAGTGTATACTTCACATGTCGCCCCGTAAAGGTAGTGACGCCAGATTTTCAGTGCAAACACTACTGCAGCCAGTTCCAGATCATAGGTCGGGTAGTTCTTTTCATATGGTCTCAGTTGTCGGGAAGCATAGGCAATAACTCTCCCATTCTGCATTAACACACACCCCAAACCCTTATGAGAA
This sequence comes from Camellia lanceoleosa, assembly GCA_025200525.1. Classification (NCBI taxonomy): domain Eukaryota; kingdom Viridiplantae; phylum Streptophyta; class Magnoliopsida; order Ericales; family Theaceae; genus Camellia; species Camellia lanceoleosa. The sequence continues at coordinate 158,934,920 of CM045762.1, read as the reverse complement.
GCGTCACTAAAAATAGTATAACCGTCTGTACCTGTAGGTAGGGTAAGAACCGGTGCAGTCACGAGTCTAGTTTTCAACTCTTGGAAAGCTGATTCCCTTTGGTCAGTCCAGTCAAATGATGTCCCCTTCTGTGTTAATTGGGTCAGTGGTAAGGCAATTTTGGAGAAATCTTTGACAAATCTTCTGTAATATCCAGCCAGTCCCAAAAAGCTTCAGACTTCTGTCACATTTGTTAGTCTAGGCCAGTTCACTACAGCTTCAATTTTCTGTGGATCAACTGAAATCCCATCTTTGCTTACAACATGCCCCAAAAACATAACATGGTCAAGCCAAAATTCACATTTAGACAGTTTAGCATATAGTTTCTGTTCTCTTAAGGTCTGTAGGGCAAGTCTCAAATGATGTTCGTGTTCTTCTCTACTTTTTGAATAAATCAATATGTCATCAATAAATACCACAATGAAGTCATCAAGGTACGGTTTAAAGATTCTATTCATGAGGTCCATAAATGCTGCAGGTGCATTGGTAACTCCAAAAGGCATAACTAAAAATTCATAATGTCCATACCTCGTTAAAAGCGGTTTTATCAATGTCTCCTAGTTTAACTTTCAATTGATGGTACCGGATCGAGATCAATCTTTGAAAATACGAGCTCCTCAGAATCGATCAAACAGGTCATCAATACGCGGTAATGGGTATTTATTCTTTACAGTTACCTTATTCAGTTCGCGGTAATCAATGCACAGTCTCAGTGAGCCATCTTTCTTCTTTACAAACAGAACAGGTGCGCCCCACGGTGAAGTACTAGGTCTGATGAACTTTTTGTCTAACAGTTCTTGCAATTGCTCTTTCAGTTCTTTCAGTTCAGTTGGGGCCATTCGGTAAGGAGCTTTAGATATCGGTTGTGTTCCCGAAATGACATCAACGGTGAATTCAATCCCCCCGTCAATCAAATCCCCTGGCAGATCATCTGGAAATACATCTGGGAACTCTCTGACTATAGGAATACAATTCACATCAGTTTTAACACTATCACCAGTAGACACAGTTAGCACAGAACATAGATATCCTTTACACCTCTTTCTAATCAGTTTAACAGCTTTCACTGAAGAAATCAAATACAGAGGAGGTACTACTCCACTCCCATTAAACACAAATTCGGGCAAACTAGGTGGATGGAAAACAACTTGCTTGGTCACATTATCAATGGTGGCATGATATTTTTGTAACCAATCCATCCCCAATATTACATCAAAATGATCAATGTTCAATGGTAGTAAATCAATAAACAGATGCATATCCCCAACAATAATCTTACAAGCAGGATACATATATGCACATGTCATGGATCCCCCAATAGGTGATGATACAGGTAACAGGTAATTCATGGGTTCTAAGGGTCTACTCAATTTCCGTGAAAAAGCATGCGACACATAAGAATGTGTAGATCCCGAATCAATCAATATATATGCATTTTGTGTACAAATAGAGAGGATACTTGACACAACGGTTTCAATATTTTGCACGTCTCCCGGTACTAGGGCGAACACTCGGCCCTGCCTCATAGGCTCTTTCCCGGTAGCTTTGGGGTTAGGCTTTGGTGCTACAGTTGACGCTGCTGCGCTTGGTGTAGCTTTGCTACTAACTTCGGAAGCAGAGGATCTTTAACCGTGTGGCCCACTTTGCCACATCTGTAACAGTTCGATATTTTGTGACAAACCCTTTGTGCTTGTTGCCACATACGAGCGGTGGAATGAACCCACTCCTTGGTCAGCTAGTTGTTGACCCAGATTCATTTCTTGTTGGCCGGGTTGTGCTTGCCTTTCTTGAATTTGAAACCCGGCCTTTTTCCATGCCATTCAGTTATTGGTGTTTCAAATTGTTTCACTGCTGCAATGTTCGACTCAGCCATCAATGCCCGGTCGAGAACACCCACAAAAGTCGGCAGCTTCAAAACACTTATCCTGTCCAGTATTGCCACATTAAGGCCGCCTTCAAATTTCCTGGCCTTCTTGTAGTCAGTGTCCACCATATGTGATGCATATCTGGCAAGTTCGGTAAACCTTGCTTCATATTCAGCCACAGACATTGTACCATGTTTCAGTTGCTCAAATTCAGTCACTTTCCTATCCCTGACGCACTGTGGGAAGTACTTTTCGAAGAAGGACTCCTTGAACTGAGCCCAAGTCATAACAGTATTTGTGTCACGGATCAACATCCACCGCCTAGGACACCGTGTTTGCCATCTGCTATTCCTGAGCGGTTTGCCGGAGGCTTGTCTTGTCAAGGTATGTCCATAAGGCTGACCGGTTACGGGCTCTGCCAGTATGGGAACACAAACCCCGGTTTCACCGGGGCACTCTTTTCGACCATTCGACCTAGTGCATATTCGGATCCATAGTGACCATTCCAAACTAGGACAGGTTGCTTACCCGTTTATAGGTTGTTTGAAACCACTGCGTGCGTAGTGAAACCCTAGCTCCTGACAAAATAGGACAGGGAAACCCTACCCCAACATAGGGGTGTTTTGGCTCTCACTTATCTGTTATGTGCTTTTAGAGTGCGTCTCTACAGGAATGCATGTATCGGTTTACAAGTTTGGGCATCAGGCCTGTGGGCACCGGTTCAGTGTTTTGGGAATCAGTTTTACCTGAGGGTATCAGATTTGAGGCAGAAGTTTGGGGGCGGAATTCAGTAGAGGGCACAGTCATCCTGTTATGCTCGTATTTGTTCAGGTGAAATCAGGCTGAGATGTTGTCTGTTTTCTGTTTTGCTAAGTGGTCTTGGAACCATAGTTTCAGAAGGGTCTGATATCCCCCGGGTACTTTGGACTTGTGTTGTTATGTGATTGGGGGATGAACCACCTACGGGCGGCACTCAGTTTACTCCGGATGTGGTGTTTGGCACGCACTGTTTTGAGCATTTGCGAGTGCTGCTTATTCTATTTTCTGACTTGGGTATTGAGTCTGTCTCATTGTGTCGAGTCAATCCTGTTGAGTCTACCTTGTTATATCGAGTTAGTCCTGTTGAGTCTACCTTGTTATATCGAGTCAGTCTTGTTATATCGAATTGATCTGCCGAGTCTCTCTGTATCGAAGTCGATCTGTTGAGTCTGTCTCGTTGTATCAAGTCAATCCTGTTGAGTCTGTCTTGTTGTACCGAGTCAGTCCTGTTTTATTGGAGTCGGGTGATTCTGGGGGTGTTACCTCGGACATCACCATTTTGTTTTGTGTTTGTCTTTTTTTGCTTTCTTTTGAGTCTGTTTCTACCTTGGAGCCAGTTATGCCAACAGATCTGAAGGGAACAACAGTGATTTTCACACTCTCGTGTTTGCTTCTGCCGTGTGCCAGTTGTGCCAGAATTTCTAAATGAGATGGCAGTATTTGACTAGAAGCTCTGTCTTTTCTTGTACCTTGAAGTCATTGTAATGACCTAAGTTTTCCAAAAGCTTTTTGAACACTACGATGAAAACGAAGAGGAAGGAATTCCTCGGGTTTTGCAAAATTTTGATCAATTGAGAGAAAGAGAAGCGTGCTAAGCCCTTAATGAATGAAATCATGCTTGTTAGTGTGAGTACTGGGAAGGATCCTGGCTTGATCCAGATTGGTTCTACACTGTCTTCAGCACGAGCGATTTGTCGCTTTCTTAAAAACTTTCAAAAAAATGTTTTGCGTGGTCTTGCGAAGACCTGTGTGGAATCGCTCTTGAGTTTGTGCAGCCTAGGATCGCTCTCAGCCTCGAGACTCAACCCCTTCGCTTCCAAACCTTGAACTTGAATTCAGAAGGTTCAACGGTCAACTACGATGTGAGGCCTGTGTGGCCAGATTTGAAACAGCCCTTGAACAAGAGGCCAGGAAAGTCGGATCAAGAAGATCAGAAGATCAGAAGAAACTTGCAAAGCTAGAACAGAAGTATCCTTCGAACTAGGGGCAAAGATATCAGACATGCTCGAAAAGTTGAAGATGAGTCCTCTTGCAAATCAACAGCCACTCTCCTGGATATGGATGGCTTCGAAACTCTACAACCATTTGGCATGGACCAAGCTACACTTTTACCCTTGAGAGGCTCGCTGGGCCGAAAACAACAAAGGGTGACCCAGGCAAAAGTTAGAGCAAGAAAAAGAAGAAAAAGAACAAAAAAGAAAGAAGAAAAGAAAAAAAAAAGAAGAAAGAAAAAATGCAAAAGAAAAAAGAAAAGAAAAGAAAAGAATATCAAAAAAAAAAAAAAGAAAAGAATTGAAAAGAGAAAGAAAGAAGAACAAAGCTCGCAAGGTTGAAAACCTGCAACAGGCGCCTTGGCAAAAGTTAGAGCATAAAAATGAGAGGTTAAATACCCGAGTGTACCTTACCCCGAACTACGTAAGGCTTGATTCCCATGTTTGGGATACGTAGGCAACTTCATCCTGAAGTCCAACCGTAAACACTTCAAATTCGATTGTGTCCATGTGATGGTTCTGGTCTTTGTCTTCACTATATCCGAGAGTCTGGTTGTGTTCGTCGCTCTGAGGACTGACTACAATGCGCTACGGTGCCATTCAAACAAGGGGCAACTTTCATTGCTGCCCCAATGCGCCATGTTGCCGTTCAAACAAGGGGCAACTTTCCGTTGCCATGCGCTTCTTCAAGCACGGCGCTTTTCCTTTGGATCCGAGGTTGTGCATCTCAGGAGTAGGTTTCACGCTCGTTGAGGAAGTGGCCGTTTGCAAAAATAGTTTTTGAGAATTTTTACTGAGGTTGACTAATTTTCTCGAAAATTGTTCCATCTTTTCCAAAACTGGACCACTTCTTGGAACCAAAAAAGGAAAATTTTCAGTGCTCATAACCTGACTTGCATGATTTCAAATCAAAAATTGAACAAGCATGTTAATCTAACTCTCATGTCGGTCAAAATTACTTTAGCAAAAGCTCAAAAAATAAAAAATGGTCAACATGATGAACTAGGGGCACAGTTGAGTCAGGAGTTCTGTCTTTTTCCTTTTGTCAAAATACTTGCCAAGAAGGGCACTCTACCTTCCAGAAAAGGCACAACTGAAGGTGACAACAAAAGGGCCGAAAAGCTCCCTCATCCTCCGAGCAACGAGGTATCAAGCCGGTCAATTAATCGAATGGATCAAGATATTCCACTCCTCATCTCGACACATCTGACACATCCAACTTCCCAGAGCATCACCGATGTCACCGCAAATTTGCTACACCTCTGTGGGAGAGAATTCTCAGGGGAGGAATCACTCTAGAAGCGAAAAGAGAATCTAGCAGAATGCTAGGGGCACGAGCCCACAACTTCCTGAGGGATTGAAAATGAGAGATTGAAGAATAGAGAGATGTGCGATGAGAGGAAAAGTGAGAAAAGGGCTTTTTTAGAAAAACAGAGCTTGAGGGCCGAGTGATGTGAGAACCACAAATAAGAAAAGGGTGGGAAACATTACCCGGTGAAACAGGCTCCCTGTGCGCGTCTGAGTGTCGTGTCTTTTTGTTTTATCTCGTTTCTTGTTTTGAGTCGTTTCGAGTGTTACTCGATGTGTCTAGGTTGTGTGCCTTTTATTTCCTTGTTGAGTCGTTTTGCTGTGTTCAGTCGTAGGCTCAATTCTTGGTCGAAAAACTCATCTCTCAATTTCAAAAATAAAATTGTTTTGTGCTCCGAGTGCCGTGCCGTTCTCCACATTTGTGCAAAACAAAGTTTGTTCTTTCATAAAACCGCAGGATTCAACTCAGGTCATATGAGAACCAGGACCTATCTGAAGCTATAATGGTTCCGGACTGCAAAGCGAAAGCAAAAGAGGAAAATGTCGGGCATCTGAGTTTGTTCCAACTTCAATAGGCTCCAAGATTGTATTCCGTGTGTACCTCTTCAGGTCTTGCCAATGCTCTGAAGTATGAATGTGCCTCTACCTCAAGCTCAAGATCAAGTCTACCTCAAGCCAGAATGGCGATCAGAAGTGCTCTCTCTGAGTACCGCCTTGTCGGGTCATCTTGGTCAGTTCGCAATGAGTTCCTAGGAGACCAACTGCGACGGTGGAAACTAGAGTTCGAATGGCTGTTGCCTAGAACGCAAAGGTTCGGGATTTCCGAGACTAAAGTTTGGTTTAAATACCCAGAGGCGTGTCCTCGGCTTGAAATCCGTATGGAAGCCCCATAGGTTGAGATAGCGTGTATGCACCTCAATTCTGGATACTGGACCAACCTAGTCTGTCACCCGCTGGAGAATAGGAAAGTTGTGAATATGATCAGAAAACAAGCGTGTAGTAGCTCCAACATACAGTTGTTGTTACTTGTCAGCATTTCAGAGCCTTTGTACTGTGAGTTCAAGGTAAAGTGTTCGAAGAGCACGAGGGGAGATCCCTGTCAGAGTAGAGTGGTTCACCGCCACTCACCTCAGGAGGTGCTTTCTAAAGTGCCGCTTTGTCCATTTATTGTTTTCCTTAAGCATCATGCATTGTAATGCATTGTACCTATCAAGTTTCTTTCTCAGTCATGCACAATATTGTATGTACGGTTCATCCAAAGAAGTTCCGTTTGAGATCATTTATTAGTGTATCAATCACACTTTATTCATTTAGTGTATCAATCACACTTCATTCATTTTGTGTATCTATCACACACATTCTCACTTTTGTGTATCTATCACACACATTCTCACTTTGTGTATCTATCACGCACATATTCACTTTTTTATCCATCACACACCTTTAGTGTATCAAACACACTTGTTCACTCAGTGCATCTATCACACTTTGTGTTCACCTTTTGTGTATCCATCACACACCTTTAGTGTATCAATCACACTTGTTTACATAGTGCATCTATCACACTTTGTGTTCACCTTTAGTATATCTATCATACTCTGCTCACTTTGTGTATCAATCACACTATGCTCATTCGTTGCATTGTTATGCACATCTGTCTAGCATTGTTATGCTCATTACTTGCATTGTTATGCACACTTCACCTGCATTGTTACGTACCTTTTCACTTGCAATTATCACTCTTTCTCCTCGTGCGTGCGATGGGTTAGACCTCTTCAGTTAAAAGCATTTGGAATACGTTCCAATGCTTACACCATTCCGGAACACTGGGATACGTCCCTATGTTTCCCCTTCTTCGATTAAAAGTGTTCAGAATACGTTCCAATGCTTACACCATTCCTAACACCGATACGTCCTATGTTTTCCTTCTTCGTTAAAAGTGTTCGAATACGTTCCAATGCTTACACCATTCAAACACCGGATACGTCCTATGTTTCTCCCTCTTGATTAAAAGCGTTGAATACGTTCAATGCTTACGCCATTCAAACACCGGATACGCCCCTATGTTTCTCCCCTTCGGTTAAAAGCGTTAGGAATACGTTCCAATGCTTACACCATTCTAAACACCGATACGCCCTATGTTTCTCCCCTTCGTTAAAAGCGTTGAATACGTTCCAATGCTTACACCATTCTCAAACACCGGATACGCCCCTATGTTTCTCCTCTTGATTAAAAGCGTTTGGAATACGTTCCAATGCTTACACCATTCTGAAACATCGGGATACGTCCCTATGTTTCTCCCTCTTCGGTTAAAAGCGTTCGGAATACGTTCCAATGCTTACACCATTTTGAAACACCGGGATACGTCCCTATGTTTCTCCCTCTTCGGTTAAAAGCGTTCGGAATACGTTCCAATGCTTACACCATTCTGAAACACCGGGATACGTCCCTATGTTTCTCCCCCTTTGGTTAAAAGCGTTCAGAATACGTTCCAATGCTTACACCATTCTGAAACACCGGGATACGTCCCTATGTTTCTCCCTCTTCGGTTAAAAGTGTTCGGAATACGTTCCAATGCTTACACCATTCTGAAACACCGGGATACGTCCCTACGTTTCTCCTCTCTTTGCGGAACACCGGGATATGTCCCTATATTTCATATTCCTTGCAGAACACCAGGATACGTCCTTACGTTTCTCTTCTTTTTGCGGAACACCGGGATACGTCCCTATATTTCACATTCCTTGCAGAACACCGGGATACGTCCCTACGTTTCTCCTCTCTTTGCGGAACACCGGGATACGTCCCTATATTTCACATTCCTTGCAGAACACCGGGATACGTCCCTACGTTTCTCCTCTCTTTGCGGAACATCGGGATGCGTCCCTATATTTTACATTCCTTGCAAAACACCGGGATACGTCACTACGTTTCTCCTCTCTTTGCGGAACATCGAGATGCGTCCCTATATTTCACATTCCTTGCAGAACACCAGGATACGTCCCTACGTTTCTCCTCTCTTTGCGGAACACCGGGATGCGTCCCTATATTTCACATTCCTTGCAGAACACCGGGATACGTCCCTACGTTTCTCATTTCTTTGCGGAACACCGGGATACGTCCCTATGTTTCACTTTCCTTGCGAAACACCGGGATACGTCCCTATGTTTCACATTCCTTGCAGAACACTGGGATACGTCCCTATGTTTCTCCTTCTTTTCTAACCTTTGGGATACGTCCCTAATCTCTGGGATATGTCCCTAATCTCTGGGATATGTCCCTAATCTCTGGGATACGTCCCTAATATCTGGGATACGTCCCTAACATTTGGGATACGTCCCTAACCTTCGTGATGCGTCCCTAACCTTCGGGATACGTCCCTAATCCTCTGGGATACGTCCCTAACCTCTGGGATACGTCCCTAATATCTGGGATACATCCCTAACCTTCGGGATACGTCCCTAACCTTCGGGATGCGTCCCTAACCTTCGGGATACGTCCCTAATCCTCTAGGATACGTCCCTAACCTTCGGGATGCGTCCCTAATCCTTGGGATATGTCCCTAACCTTTGGGATACGTCCCTAACCTCCAAGATACGTCCCTCTGTTCCCCCTTTTTTGGTTAAGAGCATTTGGAATACATTCCAATGCTTAAACCACTCCGAAACACTGGGATAAGTCCCTACGTTTCTCTCTTTGTTCCTTTCTCAGCATTTCATTCGTGCTGTCTTGCGTACCTCACCTATACTTGTTAGTACATTACATTGTTTTGCATACAAACCGGCTTCGTGTAGCGTATAAGTCCAATTTTCAAACCGGCTTCGCGTAGCGTATAAGTCCAATTTTCAAACCGGCTTCGCGTAGCGTATAAGTCCAATTATCAAACCGGCTTCGCGTAGCGTATAAGTCCAATCTTCAAACCGGCTTCGCGTAGCGTATAAGTCCAATCTTCAAACCGGCTTCGCGTAGCGTATAAGTCCAATCTTCAAACCGGCTTCGCGTAGCATGTAAGTCCAATTATCAAAATCTTCTTGCATATCATTGTGCATCCTGCCCCTAAACTACGCTGGTTTGATTCCTTGCAAAAGGATACGTAGGCAGCCTGCGGGCTCAACCATTTATTTATCTATATTTTGTTTGTTTGTCCAAGTCTTCGGCCTTGTCAAAAATGGGTCGTCTCTGGGCTTTGACATTCACTCCCGTCACTTCTTGACTTAGAGTTACACAAACAGGCAATCAGAGACACCCATTTTTGACCGTCCATGAGACTTGGACGCGACTGATGGTTTATATGGTGGAGAAAGTTATGCAGGGGAAAGGTGCAATTTCTTCGGCAAAGAGAGAGGAACAAATCCCAACTTCACGCCCCATTTTGGACCAAAGCTATTTTGAATGGTTTTTAGACCTTAAAACCCTCTCTTTCAAAACATTTTTGAAATAAAGTTTCTGCGATGTTCCGAGGCTCGTCTTTTGTCAAACGTCGCGTTTTTCAGTAAACCGAGCAAGGACAAAGTGGAAACGAATGAAAGAGAGATGAAATCTTTGAAAAATCTTTCAAAACACCTTACTTAGGGGTTTGGAGTTGAAGAAAAGAGGAGAAGAGGGAAGAAATCCAGTTGGGGGAGAAAATGGGCATGAACCGTCAAGAAAAGTCGAACAGCCCTCGCCGAATCGGGCCTATTCGTTCACATACTTGGAATCAAGCTACGAGGCCACCACCGTTGGAAAACTTACTCCCGGGGCTTCATTTTTCACTCAAGAATCTCCTAAATTCAATTCCGGACAGAGAAAATATCGTTGGTTGAAGTAAGGCATCACTCCGGTTGAACCGAAATCTGCGCGGCTTCACGGAAACGGGCATAACTTTTTCCACAGGAGGAATTTTGATGCAAGGTTTGTGCCATTGGAAAGATAACTTTAGGGGCTTCAATTTGGACACTTGAATGGCCACCATTAGACTTACCAATCACACACCGGACACTTTTCTTCCCGGCAGCCTATTTTTCTTGCCCTGAAAGTAGCTGGCCGGCCAGAAAATCTAGCTAGCCGGCCATCCTTTTTGTGAAATGACCTTTTTGCCCCTTTAAACTAGCCGGCCATGCCCCCCTCCCCAAGTGTGTCCTAGATGTGAATTTTGTTTTCCACTACACCCATGTCCGAGGGTTTGGCCATTTTGGGGGGAAACTTGACTAGTTTTCTCCCCCTTTTTTGCCTCCATTTTTCCACCAATTTTTCCTACATATACACCACCTCAGGTCTGGTTTTAGGGTTAGAAAAAATTGTTGGAGAGTCTTCTATACACATCTCTCTTCCTCTCTACTTCCAAGCTCAAAAACAACCAAGTTCCAACCCCATTTCTTCATCACCTCCAAGCACCACCACCACTACTCCATTTCCAGCATCTTGAGGGGCTTTCCCGCATCTAGGAGGCACAATTTTCAGTCCTAGAAGCAGCCAAGGTTTTGGTCTACAAGGGTGAGCACTCATTTCCCCTTTTGAGCTCAATTTTTGTATCATTTTTCTACCCTCTTTGCTTGCTGTTTTGGGCTCCGACCCCAACTGTAACTAGGCTTAGTTTGAGCTATTTTATATGTTTTTTGAAGGGCTAAACACTGTTTGAGACCCCCATTTGGTACTTGTTTCAATATCCTCTTGAATCCCATAATCTTGCATAGTATTTAAGCCCATTTTTAATCTGTTTTTGAGCATGATGTAAACTGTAGTTGGGCCTATTTTGAGCCCCTCTTCAACATGGAAGAAGGGCTCAACCTTGTTTGGGACCTCCATGTGTGACTTGCTTCATTGCCCCTCTTTGATCCCTATTTTTGCATGATTTTTTAGGCTTATCTTGCTCCTGTTTTCGGCCATGATCAGAACTGAAAGTGGCCATATTTTGACCCCCTTGTCATGTTTCATGAAGGGTCTTTGGCTTTTTGATGAATATTTTTCCTACTTCATGTTATACCCTCTTGTGGCCTCAATCTTGCATTGCATTTTGAGCATGTTTTCATACTGATTTGGGGGATTTCATAAACTGTAAATGTTCATATTTTTGGTCCCTATTCAGTGTTGTAGAAGGGTATTTTTCTGTTTGGGCATTGCATGTACCACTTGCCTCATTGCCTCCCTTGCGGAGCTATTTTTGTATGCCATTTTAGCCCTACTTGTGATTGCTGTTTGGCCATGTTTTGAACTGTAAAAATACTAGTTTTGGGGCTGCCTTGCTTCTTATTTTTCATGTCATGTTCAAATTATGCATGTATTGTATAACTACAAGTCATTTCGGGTGCCTAATTTCGCATTTCGGGATCATTTCATGCATCGGGTATTATTTCGCCTCATTTCGGGGCTGTTTTCCACCTCATTTTGCCACTGATTTTTGCATGTTTGCATATCATATTCCATGTCTTTGCCATGTCTCATTAGAGTGGCATTTCGGTGCCCGAGGGTCCATTCTCGGTTTGCGTGCCCGCGGGCATGCACTTCGAGGTATCTTGTTTTCATCTGATGGCCTCTTATGTGAGTGTGGCTGAGGCTCTCTCATGTTGGTGTAAGCCCATATTGCATTGCGTATGCCATTTCATCCATAGCATTGTGTATGCTCGGTTGTGTATCACCTCGTGTAGCGTGTATGCCATTCCATAACATTGTGTATGTTAGGATTGTATCTTAGTTGCATTTCACGCATATCATGCATATTGCATCATGTTCGGGATAGGAGTTAGCCCGGGCACGGGAAACGAGGTACGTTCCGTACTCCGAGTGACGGAATGTGTCTCAATTCCCAAGTCACCGACACTCCGGATTATCCATGATGGAGTTAGGTTTTGTTGTAGTGTTCATATGCATTCATTCTATATCAAGTTATGCAATTCGGCTCCTCGGCCATCATGCATCGATATGCATGATTGGTGGCACGAGGATCGAGACATGCATATATTTGTGAAATACATTGCTATGCCCCCTTCCTGTTCTCTGTTGCAGCAAAATGAAGAATCAGCAACTTTTCAGAGTCTGGCACGCATTTCGAGGAACATTGTAAATAGAGGCTAATTGGGGCATCCCAGTGGATTTTCGCGCAAAGCAGCCCAAACATGCATCATTTCATTATCCGGAACGGAGTCAAGGCAGTCCCTGGCTTGCATGCCAGTTTACAGTTTTTCTTAGTTAATTTGTTAATTAATTAGGAATCTGTATTATTCGGACTCTATTATTCTTTCATTTGGGACTGTATTATTATTTATTCGGACCCTCTGTGCGAGGGCATAATTGTAATAAGTATGGGTGAGTGTGACGTATGTCTTCCAACCCCACGTCTTTCTTCCCTTTTATTTACCCGCTTATGATGGTTAGATATAGGGCATATTTCAATTAACATAACAGTATGACAGCATGTTTGCATCATTCATCTGTTTTGCACGCACCGGGCTCAGCGCATCATACAAACTGCATTTTTATTTCAATTCCAAATTTAATACGTGTTAGTTGTAGCATTCCATATGCCATGTTTAGAATAGCCGAGCCTGCTATAGTTGCATCTTTGCGTGTGTTGCATCGGGCATTTCTGTATATTTAGGATCATGCATGATTTCTAATAAGCTTCTGTTTTGACTTGGAGTACTCGGTGAGTTTTATGCTTTAGCATCTTTGCATGCGTGTGAGTGTTGCCATGAATAGCATGCTTACCATGAGGCTATGTGCTTATGTGATATAACTGCCTTGAATGCCTGTGGGTGGAGGTTGAGTTACTTGAAGTGGAACAAATCATTGACTGTTTGTTTTAAGCCCACTAGATAGTGGCAAAATCATGTTTTTCTAAGCCCACCCGAGGGTGGCAAATCCACGTCTCAGCCTACCTGCGGGTAGCACCATCAAACCATTTTTCAAACAAACAAACATGAAGTGTTTTGTTCCAATTCAGGCGGCTCAGTCTATACTTGTATGCTGTGCGCATCACATAGTAACCTAGGCTAATAACCGGAATAAGAACATACAACGTTTTCAAAAACAGATATCATGGTTAGTAGAGGCCGGTCTTTGACCGGGCGAGCGGGGGTGCTCACGAAGTGACCTTCCCCAATCGTACCCAAGTTCCCGAGCCGAGGCAACTTTGGTGATGACGGACACGTGGCCTTTGGCACCGAGTCAGGGTTTCCTAAATTTCCCATTTAAAAAACATTTAGGTGGCGACTCTGTATCTGGCGAAGCAGTCCATGTTTGGCACTTCTTTCAAAAAATCTGTTTTCAAAACGATTTGCCGGATTTGGACTCTTTGGTTCAAGATTGAGAACCGTGACATTTGAGTCCTTCGAACTGTAGTGACCCAATATCGAACCAGAACGGGGGGGACACGCACTCCCTTTCCCCGGGATGCGTTCGGGGACGTCTACAGATGTAAAGACGCACTTTCATTATTATGTCTACATAGTGCATAGCTTTAATTATGTTGTCTATTTCTTCTTTCGGTTCTCCTCTCTATAAATAAGAATCATCTTCACCTTGTAAACATATACTGAATATAATAAATACATTTCATTCACTCTCTCTCTCTCTCTCTCTCTCTCTCTCTCTGTACCAAACTTACAGATTCCATTTTGTAGGAGATATGGAATCAAGACTAGGTGTCCTGAACGATACTTTGAATCATTGGGGGATGATGATGAACGTGTTGTTTGGAGTGATCAGTTCAAGGTGGAAGAAGAAGAGATTAAGGTAGGTCAACGCATTTAATTTAGATGAAATATTTAATAATTTAATTTAGGACAAATTATGTTGATTGTCTTTATTTTTAACTCTTATGTTATTTTGATTCTTACATTTTTAATTAGTTTAATTTTGTTTCTTAATTTTACATTTTGTGTCAATTTAATCCAATTGATAATATTGTTAGTATTTTTTTTAAAATAAAATTATCACTAAATTGGTTCAAATTAACTTATTGAGTTAAGTAAGTTTATAATTTAATCTTAAAAATATGTCACATGATATTTATGTATGTATTATGTACGTATTTTTTATGTCAGAGTTGTAATCAATTGGACTGTATTGAGACAAAATTATAAATTTATTATCAAAATCAAGCTAATTGAAATTATAGGAATTAAAATGATATAACGATCCAAGTACAGAGATTACTATCATAATTTGACCTTTAATTTATGTGTTTTTGTTTAATTTGGAACGATAGGAAAATAAATTAAACACAATAAATTATAGGAGTAGAGTGAAATTTTCCATATATTTATGGTCTGTTTGGGATAAGATAATTTTAGTAAAGTTGAAAGATTTTCAACTCATATAAAAGTGTTAAAGATTCTTTGACGTGCGCTCTACTTTGTACATAATTTTTCATAAAAATAAATTATTCCTAAATATTTCAATCTTTTTCGCCCCATATTTTGGTTAAAAAACTACTTAAAAAACGACTTCCTAAACAAACCCATTATTATTATTATTATTATTATTTTTTTTTTTTTTTTTGATCAAAAGAAATCAATACAACTAGAACTAAGGGACTGTCAACAACCGAAGAAGGGGAGAAGGAGGGTTAGACACCCAGTTAACTAGGAGCTGGTCATGCAGGCATGCCCGTGCGACCCAATGAGCTACTTTGTTCGAAGCCCTAGGCCTCCACTGAAAGGAGAACCTGCCCTGGGATGCTAAACACTTGATGTCACTAAGAACAGCTGCACATTCCCATGGAGGAACCGTTTCAGTAGCACAGAGGTGGATCACAGCTTTGTTGTCCCCTTTAACCAAAACATCCAACAGATTATGCTGATGGGCAAGAAGACAGGCCAGCCGGCATGCCTGAGCTTCCCCCTGGAAAGGTGAAGAGACACTCATCTTCTTAGTGAGGCCATCCACCATACGCCCATGCTCATCCCTTAACACTACCGCAGCCGCTGCACAAGAAGAACCGTAAAGAACTGCCACGTCACAATTAACTTTGTAAAGACCTGGCTGAGGAGGAACCCATGTATCCATTGCAACAGCTGTCTGAGGGGGTTGCCTAGCAAGACCCACTACTCGACGAGAGACTCCCGCTTCAAATTCGGCCATAGCCACTCTAGCTCGATATAGAGTCGAGGAGGGCTCAACTGGAATATGATTGAAAACAAAATTGTTACGATCCTTCCAAATATACCAACCAATCCATGCCACCAAACTGAAGAAACAATTGCGATCCTCCTCATTCCCAAGGCTATCCATCATGTCACTAGTCCACTGCAGGACCGAAGGAATTGCACCCCAATCTACTCTATAATTGAGATTACTGCCAAACCAAACTGGGCGAACCCAATCACAGCCAAACAGGATATGTTCCACAGTTTTCAGAACCGTATGACACAAAGGGCACGTTGAGGAAGAGGCACACTTACGCCTAAACAAATTCTCCCTTGAAGCAAGCACATTCCGACATACCCTCCACCAAAAGTGACGAATTTTCAGGGGAACCTTCAATCTCCAAATTTGCTTCCACAAGGAGCTTGGAACCTGAAACGAGGACGATGGCATGGGGGTGGAAGACCCAGAGCTATCCATCATAGCAACATGATAGCCTGACTTCACAGTATACTGACCTTTGGCTTCAAAATGCCAGATAAGAGAATCTTCAGTAGGTGCAAGCGAGATAGGAATAGAGCTGATGGCTTGCACTTCTGGCTCCGACACATGAGACCGCAATAAGTTCAAATTCCAGCTCTTACGGAGAGGATCAATAACATCCCCAACTGTAACTACCTCCGTCCCGATGGGTTTAACAGAATAGATTTTGAAGTCTGGGAGACCCGGAATCCAGCAATCCTCCCAAAACAAAGCAGTCGAGCCACTATGTATTTGCCACCGAATTCCTTGCTGTAAGAGTTGCCGCCCTTGAAGAAGACTTGCCCAGCCCCATGAAGGCCGTCGGCCTTTAGAAACGTGCATGAAATCTGTGTGGGGAAAATATATGCCTTTCAAAATGCGAGCACAAAAGGAGTTTGGATATTTCACCAACCGCCAACCTTGACGGGCAAGCAGCGCTGAATTAAAAGCTTGAAAATCTCGGAAACCAAGCCCTCCTTGAAACTTGGGCAAAGCAAGCTGACCCCATGAGATCCAATGGATGCCTTTGTGGTCTGGTTCGCCCCCCCACCAAAAATTACTGATGTAGGAATTGAGTTTAGCACAGAACTGTTTAGGAAAGGCAAAACATGCCATGGCATAGGAGGGGATAGCTTGAGCCACAGCTTTAATTAGAATTTCTCTACCAGCTTGTGATAATAATTGTTGTTTCCACCCTTGAAGCTTAGATATGACTTTCTCAATTATGAACTCAAACGCTGCTGATTTAGATCGTCCCCAGAAAGACAGTAGGCCTAAATACTTCGCCTGAGGAGAAGACATTTTGAAGCCAGATAGAGCACAGATAGAATCACAAACAGCCGGGGCAACATTTGGCGAAAACTGCACACTAGATTTGTTAAAGTTTACCCTCTGGCCCGAAGCCTCGCAATACACCTTCAAGAGATCCATAATTTTTTGACATTCCGTGTCCTCAGCTTTCAAGAAAAGCAGCATATCATCAGCAAAGAACAAGTGCGTTAATGTAGGACACAGCTGAGTAATCTTGAATCCAGATATCTCTCTATTTTGCAGGCTCTGCGAAATAAGCTTGGAGAAGACATCAGCCACTATGATGAAGAGATATGGAGAGAGAGGATCACCCTGGTGGTGGCCCCGTGAGGAAACAAAAGAGGCCCTTTTCTCTCCATTGGCAAAAATAGAGAAACTCACCGTGGAAACACATTCCATGACCCAATGGACCCACTTCGAATCGAAACCCATTTTCCTCAAAACCATGGCCAGGAAATCCCATTCAATTCTGTCATAAGCCTTATCAAAATCAATCTTAATGGCCATCTGCCCAACTAACCCGGACTTGCGTAGTTTTAGCGAATGAAAAGCTTCATGGGCTACTATGACATTATCCTGGATGAGCCTTCCGCATACAAAAGCTGACTGGTTAGGGGAAATCAAACTCTTCAAAATTCCTTTGAGGCGATTAGCAAGGAGTTTGGTGATAATCTTAAGAATGAAGTTACACAAACTAATGGGGCGAAATTGCGATAAAATAGTGGGGTTACTAACCTTAGGAATCAGAACCAAGTTGGTTTGATTAAGTTCTCTGAGAATATAACCACCATTGAAGAAACTGCAAACCGCAGTGCACATAGAACCCCCCACTTCGTCCCAATAAGTCTGATAGAAAAATCCAGGGAAACCATCTGAGCCTGGGGCTTTAAAAGCCCCCAGTTGAAAAGCTGCCAATTTAATCTCCTCATCACAGAAAGGACGAATCAAGGCACTATTCATGTCCGAAGAGACAACGGAATCCACTACTGACAAAGCTGCCGAACAATTCCTGCTACCAAAACTAGTAAACAGGGATGAATAAAAGTCCAAGAAATGCTGGTTAATATCTGATTCTGAGCTCAGCCAAATCCCATCTGCATCTTGTATTCGAAGAATTTGGTTCCTTTGACGACGTTGAATCAATGATGCATGGAAAAAACTCGAATTTCTGTCCCCAAAAGTGAGCCAGCGCACGCGAGATCGCTGATGGAGGTACATCTCTTCCCTAGATAACACAAGTTCAAGAGCAGACTTGAGCTGATCCTGTAGTTGAAGATTCTCATCAGAATAAGGTTGCGCTTGAAGATTAGCCAATTGTGATTTGATCAAAGCAATCTGAATTTTATTATTGCCAAACGTACCCTTACTCCACACTTTCAGCCCTTCCCGACATGCTCTAAGCTTCTTTGCCAACTGAAACATTGGAGAGCCCACAACTTGGTCAGCCCAGTTTTTACGAATGATTTCTGCACACTCTGGGCTAGTAGACCACATGGTCTCAAATTTGAACAACCGCGGGACTCTTTTTAGAGGCAGAGTGCAATTTAGGATTAGAAGGCATTGGTCAGACCCAACCTGAATGTCATGGAAGACCTGGGCATAGGGGTACAAGGTTCGCCAATCCACTGTAGCAACCGCTCGGTCAAGACGCTCCCGGATGTTATGGCTGCCACGTTGATTATTTGACCAAGTAAATGGAGGACCATTGAACTCCAGATCCATGAGAGCACAGTCTGAAAGCAACTCTAGGAAAGCATGTATTTGAGAAATTCTACAAACTGCACCCCCTGCCTTCTCTGAACAAGCACCAATTTCATTGAAATCACCAATGCATAATCCAGGGTAGTTACTATCAGACATTAAGCTACGAAACTGAACCCAAAAACATCTCCTAACCGACCTTTGCGAAGGGGCATGAATAAAGTTAGCAACCCAATTGGAAGGGGCAGTTGGCGAGGTAATTACACCGCGGATCAAATAAGTAGACTTAAACCGAATATCCAGATCTATATCATCAGTCCACCAAACAGCCAGACCTCCCGAAGTGCCCACTGGGTCAACATAGGATGAATGAGAGAACCGTAACCCTCTTCTGATACTTTCCAAACTCGTTGCCTTATTTTTCGTCTCCATAAGAAACACCACTTGAGGACGATGGGTTGTGACCAACCCTCGGAGGATCTGGACTGTCAGGGTTCGCCCCAACCCCTGACAGTTCCAGCTGATGATCAGCATGGAAGTCGTGGCTGATGAGGGCCAGCCACCAAAGCTCATTCGTCGGACTCATGATTTTCAGTAGGAAGTGAACTGGGCACTTGAGAGCACTCCTCAAGATCAGAAGGGAGAGAGGGTGCTGGAGATAAATTGGAAAACTGCTCTGGCAAGAGTTGGAGATCAGCCACCACTTCGACATCAACAAGTGTGTCTTGCTTCAGTTTACCCCTACCCCGAGCAATCTTTGCGCTTTTCCATCTAGGAATGATCTTTGGAACCGGGAGCGGTTGTGTCAAAACGGGAGAGACTGTGAGAGGTTGGATTGGAATATTAGTTAGGGCACCTTCGAGTTGTTTGGGATTTCGCTCTGGGAGCTCCTCTTCTGTAGAAGCCTTTCGCTTGATGGACAGATTATTGAACACTGTAGACATGCATTCATCCACGACTATAACCTTTAAATCTCTCCGAGGTGGGCTTGAGGTTGGGCTAATTTCTTCTATCCTAATTGGGCTAGGAGAGCAGCTGGGAGACTGTGGTTTCGGGCTGGAAATAAATCTGCAGTCTAACGGTTCTGTGACAAAGTATTGGGGCCTAGAGGGAACTGATGGCCCCAACAAACTCTTTTCCGAACCCATAGCCAATTGGCCCAAATGCCCCAAGCCCAATCCACTCTTTTCAGGGCCTCCCTTAGAGTGCAACAAGACCACACTATCATTACTCGCTCTCATAGGTGGATTGGCATGGTGATATGTAGTGTCCCTCCCCTGCTCTCTGACCCCCACCGAGTCCACTACCTGGGTAGTACCCTGTGCCATGGATCGTGCGCTACTACTCTGTTCAGGGCTCAGACTAGTACGGAGTGTACCTTGTCCTTGCAGCGCTGGTTCACGTGCCGGCACCGGATCTGGTGCAGGCCGTTGGATCGGTTGCGGATGCAAAATATTCCGGACCCTTGTTTCCAACTCATCCACTTGTTTCTTGTAATGCTCCACCGGCAAACCAGTGCTCCTAGCTATTGAGATTACGTGGTTTTGTTAGATATTTTCAAACTATTATCAAATCCTTTATTAAATTTAAATTTCATGAAAATTTTGATAAAACTGAGATTCAGTTATTTTATCAAACTCATATCAAATCAAATTTTTACGAAATATTTCATCAAAATATATAAATTTAAATCTGTCATTAAATTTGCAACAATTTTTTTGTTTCTTACTGTAAGTTTGATGAAATTATTAGAAGATGAACCATTAGAGATGATTTTTTTTATTTTTTTATTTTTTTTTCCGTTAATAAGGTTTTTAGGATAGATTAGATATTTAAAATAATAAAAAAAAAAATTGATGAAAAATTTGATTCTCATCATTAGAATAACAATATTCATTATGTTTGGTTTCAATTTTCTAAATTCAATTTTTTAAAAATTGAGTTTCTTATTTTTCGTATTTTTTTTTGTTTTTAGTGAATATTTTTAAAATTTTAAGTAATTTTTTTACTTTTTTAAATGCACCTTACTTAGATGTATCTTAAAAATAAAGTATTTGTAAAAAAAAATATTTTAAAAAATCAATAAATAAACAAGAATACAAAAAATGTACTGAATTTTTATATTTTTTTATATTTTTGGTATTTAGTGAATTTTTTAAAGATTTGTTTTCACAAATATTATACTTTTAAAGTGTATTTATGTTAAGTGTATCTAAAAATTAAAAAATAACTTCAAATATTAAAAAAATCAATAAAAATAAAAAAATTCAATTTTTTAAAAAGGAAATTCAAAACACTCAAATCAAGCAAGCTGATTAATTTTTTATCTAAATCTTTTAACAAATTTAATGAAGATACTCTTAACGGAAGGTAAGAGTTGTCCACCTTATTTTATTTACAACTTTTTAACAGCCAAACAAAATATTTATTAGAAATGTCGAATAGGGAATCATATTTATGTAACTTTATTTGAGATGGTAGGTGGACATCGCTAAGTCGAATTCATATTGTATCAAAATTATTTGAATACTAACTCAATTTATTTATTACTCTATATTATTATGTTATTTCATTTTTAGTCCGTATATGTTCGTGTCTTGTTAATGTATCATGTCTAAAAAAATCACCATTATTGAGTTTTTGATACTAATCTAACATATTTAACATTTGTATTACCAAATTATGTTATATACGTGTTCATGTCAAAAATTAATCAATCCTAATTGACTATCTTCATATGCAATTTGAGTCATATTATGGGTTCGTTTGGGATGTAGATTAATTTTTTGGCTTTTTGATTATTTTAGCCTGGAACTAGTTTGGGATGAGTTTTTTGGCTTTTTTGAGTTTTGTGAGAAAAAAAATAAAATGATTATAGGTTAAATGTGACATTTTATCCTATTTGGCAAAATAGCCAATTTTGTCTTATATGACTATTTTAGCCCAAATGTGTATACCAAACGGAGCTTATAATATCTTCTCAAAAATTTCAACTACTTAGGCCTCGTTTGGCATGCCACAATTTTGGTCTAAAAATTAAAAAATTACTAAAAAATTAAAAAGCCTTATAACTTATACTAAAAAGTCAAAAATTCTCTTTTCTCTCTACTTTTTACACATATTTTCGTAAAAAACTAAAAAGTCATTCCAAACATACTAATTTTTTTTATCTTATATTGTAATTAAAAAATCAAAAAATTATTAAAATAGTCTGTTTTCAAACGAGGTCTCAGTGAGTGTCATATCTCTCGAGACTTTCACAATTTTAAAATAGTCTGTTTTTAAACGAGGCCTCAATGGATTAAATTTTCAACAACATTAATAGTCCATTATTTGTTTTATTTTTTTTACTCCGGACTAATAGTCCCCTCGGACTATTAGTCCCACAAATATGGGACTATCCTATCCCATAGGGAGGGTGGGATAGAAACTATGGGATTGGTATCTCATAGGATTATTTTATGAAATGTCCATTTTACTCTCCATGCTATTACTTAGCAAACAATTAGAAAAGGATAAAATAGTCATTTGAACATTTATAAATTATTTTTTTAGCGTTGTTAATTTAAAATTATATATTAAATAAAAAATTTAAATTATAAATTAAATTTAATTAAAAATAATAAATTATAAATTATGGCCTTATAAATTAAATCTTTTTAGTGTTGTTAAAAAATTAAATTTACATATTAAATTAAATTATTTTTTTAGTGTTGTTAATTTAAAATTATATATTAAATAAAAAATATAAATTATAAATTAAATTTATTTAAAAATAATAAATTATAAATTATGACCTTACAAATTAAATTTTTTTGTGTTGTTGAAAATTTAATTTATATATTAAATAAAATTATTTTTTATTGTCGTTAATTTAAAATTATATATTAAATAAAAAATATAAATTATAAATTTAATTTAATTGAAAATAATAAATTAAAATAATTAAAATATTGTGCAAAAAATAAAATAAAATAATTTTTTATTTAATCTAGCTAAAAATAATTAAAATATTAAAGCTATGTTTAATATTACTATTACTTAGTAAATAATTGAAAATGATAAAATAGTCACTTGAGCATTTATCCTTTTCCATAATATCCCAAACAAACATTGGATAACTAAAAATAGTCCAATCCAAACATCTAATCCCATGACTAAACAAACATAGAATACAAATTTAGTCCAACCAAATAGTCCCGGCACAATGTATCTCAGGACTAATAGTCCGATGGATTACAATCCCCCCTTATCCAGTCCGTCCAAACAAACGCACCCTTAGAGTACAAGAATTAGCTCAAATTAATACACCATCCAATCAATTTGCTTGTATGTTGTAGGTCATTCATGATAGTAGAAAGCATGGAATAATCGACAATCAACAGGACAAGATGCCTCTTCTTGTCTATGTATCTCGAGGAAAAAGACCATCTCACCCTCATCCTTTCAAGGCTGGAGCCCTCAATGCTCTCGTACGTACCACATTTCTAATCCCTCTGTCTTTTGTTTCTGAAATTGACAATTATAGCATTACCATTGTTATTGCAGCTTCGAGTTTCTGGAAGAATGTGCAATGGCCCCTATGTGCTAGTATTGGATTGTGATATGTATTGCAATGACCCAACTTCAGCTCGACAAGCAATGTGCTTCCATCTTGATCCTGAGATCTCTCGCTCTTGCTTTTGTTCAATAAATATCCTCAAATGTTCTACAATGTTAGCAAGAATGATGTCTATGATAACCAATCAAGATCAACTTATAAGGTGCATAGGCTTAAACCAATTTCTATTTGTTGCACTTCAACCACAACATTAAATACATTGCATGCGAGATTTTAAGGTTTAGTCTTTACCTATGACTATTTTGTTTAATACATAAATATTCCAATTTTAGATGAAGTGGCAAGGCATGGATGGGCTAAGAGGCCCTTTGTTCACAGGTACAGGCTATTATTTGAAGAGAAAGGCATTATATGGGACTCCAAATCAAGAAGGTATCATATTAGTGTTCAGAAGTATTATTCTATATGTTAAAGTTAGCATAACATATGACTTACATTTAATTATTCTCCTTATTTTTAACCTTCTTTTTTGGAGTCTATAGGTGCTTTTCTTCATGAGCCAAAAAAAATATTTGGTTTGTCTAGCAAATTCATTGCTTCGTTAAACGAAGACATCAATGGAAAGGAATTTACACTAGATGTTATTGTAGAAGAGGCCATGATTTTGGCCGGCTGCACCTTTGAGAAAGGCACAAAATGGGGAAAAGAGGCAAGTATTAAATCTCATTACAGGGCTTTATATATTTTTTCAATGGCTAATACACTATTCTTTGTTTGTGTGTTTTTGGAAACATTAGTGCTCAATTGAATAAACCATTTAAAATTCTTGTTTTTGCTTGGGTAACAGATAGGCTACGCTTATGATAGCTTGTTGGAGAGTACATTCACAGGGTATCTTTTGCATTGTAAAGGATGGAGGTCTGTCTATCTTTACCCAAAAAGGCCATGTTTCTTGGGTTACACCACTACTGATATGAAGGATGCCATGATTCAAATTATGAAATGGTGCTCTGGATTGTTTCGAGTTGCTTTCTCAAGGTTTAGCCCTCTCACCTATGATATGTCAAAGATGTCAATTCTTCAGAGCATGTGCTATGGAAGCATCACATTTGCACCCCTTCACTCAATTTCTTTCTTGATTTATGGAACCATTCCTCAGTTGTGCTTTTTCAGTGGCATTCCCTTGTACCCCGAGGTAAATTCTCTTCACATTCTTTACTTATTATTTTCTACTATACTAAAATGATGACTTCACCGTCACATCGTATTAAAACTAAATACGGAAGGTCGGTTATTGTCACTGTTGCACTGATTTCCATTATGATATAGAGTGAAATGCCTTGTCGAAAACATAACTAATAGCCCATTTATTGTATTAGGTGATTTAAAGAGACAACGGCTCCATTTGGTAGAACTGTGGGAAAGTGAGTATAGTTTATACCTTAACAGCTTATAGCTTATAACTGTGAACATAAGCTGATTTTTTACTTATAAATTAGGCTTCTCCTCCCCCACTCAAAGAATAAATTGATTTTTGACTTACAAAAAGTTATAAGTTGTATTGTTAAGTTGAACCAAACACATCAAAATAGCTTAAATTAAGCTAAAAGCTGAAATAAGTTAGAAATAAATCCTACCAAACAGGGCCAACAAAAGAAAAGGGAGTCTCTCCTTCCAAATCATCTACTTGGATTTCTTAATTTGAGAGAAATGGAGAGAATTATTTTTTTTATTAAATTTTGAATCTCTCCAAAATTAAAGAGATTTAGAGAGAAGAGAGACGAGAGATGGAACAAGTAGTTAGTTACCAATTTTGCTTTTAACTTTTTAAGAGAAGTAACTTCGATTTTTGCCCCTCTTACTCACATTATAAAGTTTTCTTTCATTTTCTTTCCTCTATCTTCCCCAAACAAGAGAGGTTAACTCAATATTTTCTCTTAATTCCTCTCCTAAATTATCCCAACAATGTAATTTTTTGTATTTTTCTCTCCGACTTTGTCATTTCTTTTCTTATTTTTTTTTCTCTCCTAGTTTCCCAAGCAAATTTTAAAGTCTACAATACATCTTGTTTAGAAGTTTAAGTGGAATGTGATACTTCTTTTTTCATTGAGCTTTGGAGTCAGTGAGTAATCATTGCATACCCTTCGGGTTTAATTCACATGTGTCTATGCCAAATTTTTAGCTCTCATCTCAATTGTTGTTTTTAGGTTTCCAACCCATGGTTTGCGGTGTTTGCACCTGTATATGTATCGTCGCTTTGCCAACATTTATACGAGGTCCTCTATACCGATGGCTCATTAAGGACATGTGGAATGAACAGAGAATATGGATAATAAGGTGTGTAACATCATACTTATTCGGATGCCTAGATGTCTTATTGAAGAGGTTAGGCATCACGAAAGCGAATTTCAGGTTGACAAACAAAGCCATTGACCAATAAAAGCTCCAAAAATACGAGAACGGTAAATTCAACTTCCAAGGTGCAGAGATGTTCATGGTTCCCTTGGGAATATTATCCATGCTGAACATAGTATGCTTCATTGGTGGAATGAAAAGGGTGTATTTTGACGGAAATTTGGAGGAGTTGTTTGGTCAAGTTTTTATTTCCTCCTTGACTCTAGTTCTTAGCTATCCCATACTTGAAGATTTGGTAACAAAGAAAGCCAAGTAAAAGTTTGGTGGTCTTGGCATTAGCTACTTTGTTTAGGGTACAACAATAAATAAATGTTTACTTCTTCTTCTTCTTCTTCTTCTTCTTCTTCTTCTTTATTTATTTATTTATTTATAATCAGCAAAAGAAAAACCTTTTATTGATGAATTGATGAATCATAAGCTTACAAATACAACAACAATACATCAATAAAAAGCATCATAACAGAATATAACTATTTCAACTAGGTTGGCACCAAAATGAACGCACAATCATATGCTAGCACATTGCCAAGTTTGGTGAGGCAACAAACAAAAGACGAGCAATGGAAATAAGAAACAGAAATTAAAAAGCCAACACAAAGATACACCCAATAGCTTAATGAAGTCCATCCTTCCTCCAAGAGAATGCTCCAGTAGTTTCAGCCCAGCAAGCAGATAACACACCAACCACTACTAAAAAAAATACTTTTTGCGACCGCTATAAACCGTCGCAAATAATAAAAAAACAGTCGCAAAAGACTTTTTGCGACGGCCCATGCGACGGCAAATGGGGGTCGCGAATATGGGGGTGGCAAATACTTTTTGCGACGGCAAAACAACGGTCGCAAATTATTTGCGACCACCTAAACTACTTATGGCGACCGCTATTTTGCCGTCGCAAAAAACAAAGAAAAACACTAATATGATCTTTTGCGACCATCTTGCTATCGTCGCAAAAAATAAAAATAAAAATAAAAATAAAAACAAACAAATAATTAAAAGCATTGCATAAACTAATAGAAAACTAAATAAAAATGGTATGCACATTGCACTAACAGATTATTCACAAACTACCCTCAACCAATCCATGGCAAAAAGCATTCTCTTCAACATTAAACTAATTATTTCTGCCAAAAAATATAGTTTTGACCTATTGCACAAATCATATTAATTGTCTACACATGGATGCAATGTTTCCAAAATTTCAATGGAAAATGAAAATGAAATAGAGGGAGGGAAAAAATCCACTTGGGCCATGGCCTGCAGCCAAGGAAAGACAGATTGAGAAAAAACAACAACAAAACACATGCCTTAATGGTAACATCCTCTATTCCATCAGCTACTATTATTCGAATAGGAGGTGCGGCTTTGTCTGAGTCTATAAACCGCTCCTGGACAGCACGTAAGGAGTTCTTAACCAACTCAAAAACCATCAGATGTAAATGTGTTGGAACATACCTGTTAAGGAAGCAAACAAAGTTGTTAACATGGAACATGAAACAAAACAGAGAAGAACAAATTCTACTTGGAATTCATTACTCGGACACACGCGGACGCGGATGCGGGCACGGGCGCGCACGCGCGCGCGCACACACACACACACACACACACATATATATATATATATAAAGAGTCCAACACACCATTTTTGTTTGTTGTTTGACAAGTGAAGAAGAAGAAGAAGAAGAAGGCAAAACAAATAAAGGATTAATTAGAAGGACAATAGCTTACGGGAATGTAAATTTAGGATCCCCATAGATATTAACATCAGGTGCACTTCCATACTCCCGCAAACAAATTGCAAGGGCATCCTCACTGGCAGTTCGTGCTACCTGTACAGGGGACATTTTGGTATGTATATAACCCACACAATCAGGAGGCGGGTTGGGATCATGCAATGCAACGTGCTGCCCTGAGTTTCATGCAAATTAGAGGTACATAAAACATGTTTAGTATCCATCTTTAGTAACACACTAACAAAATTGATTACCACGGAGGGATAAACATAAGCCTTAAATAAAAAGGTCAATTAGGAAATAAATCTCAAGTACAATAAGTGGAAGTAAGCAAGATGGGCTAACCAATAAGCATTCGAATCCCAATTCTTGACATGTAAAAGCGATCGAGGAACTGATGAATCTCGTCCAGATCACGATAATCGATCTTCCGACCCAGGCTTTTCTTCAACTGAACCCCCAAAGCCATCATGGGAACAACATTATTGTGCCTCACCTTAATCATCTTAATCATTTGGGTAAATTCCAACTCATCGTTTGTGTTGTTGATCTCGGGAAAGGATCTAAGGTCACGGAAAGAATCCAGATACCAATCACGCACCTAAAAACAGAAGTTCATATAATTAAGCATCGAGCTCAAATAATGAAATGCTGTGCTAATGAATCTACTAGTATTTACTTATGTATTTTTATTTTATAGTAAGCAAAACACAATGCAGTCTTAGGGAAGAGAGTTATGTCTATCGATTAAATAACACTTTAAAACCTAATTAAGAGAAAGTTCAGCCCCACCCACCCCAAAACATAAACATAAGACCGATGGTGAGAATATTCAAAGCAGAAGTCAAGAAAGATACAATACCCAAATTGAGATATGCACACAACACAGCAAGATCTTTTCTTTCATATATTGTAAAATATAATATATGAAAAATGAAAAATCTTCTTTTTTCCGATTTATTAAGAAACTCAGATTAATTCAATTCCATCCAATTCACAGGAGAATTTTAAAAAAAAAAATAGAGAGAGTGGACCTTGAGAACAGCAGGCTTTAGGGATAAGCCATAAGGGAGGGTCTCGAGCTCAAGGGTTCTTCTGGCAATCCTGGCAGGGAGCTCTTTGTGGAGAAACTGAGCGGAAATCAAGAGATTGCGGAGGGTAGGGGTGGACCCAAACTCCATCATGTACTTGAGGCTGACTCCCTTCTGCTTCAAACCACCCCATCGCTGCACCTCATGGATCAGGCTCTTCGAGTACGTCTCGTCTGCATTTCTAATTCTTCGCCGCCATGCCCACCCTTTTCCCCTCCCTCTCCCCCTCCCTAACTCCTACTCCTACACCACCAACCACAGGACCAACATGCAAACCGGATTACACTACTACTTCTACTACTACTAACCCAAACACACATACTATAATAATAAATAAACAGACAGATAGCGCGACTGTGTATATATATGGTTGGATATATATGTGTCCTGCAGAGTTTTTTGTTGAGAAACACTTTCATCGATTCAAGTTCTAGAATAGTAAAATACCTATTTATCAAAACTTCCAACGAAAATGTTGGCGTCGCTATCTACTTGATCATCATCATCATCAGATATTGTTGCCCTTGTGCCTTCTTCAGGAGAAACAACTATTCATCTAGCATGTTAAAGCAAAATTTGCTTTAGTATTTTATGATTTAGCCAATGCAGATTAACCAATCTTTGAGAAGCTTACCCGACGTTGTGGAAACAACTTGCAAATCTGTTTGATAACAACAGATTGTTTGTGGAGACGTTCCAAGGTAATCGCCATCTGCAGTTCATAATTATTCTAAGCATTAAATACAATATCTTTTGATCAATTAGAGAAGAAGATATCTTGGTCAAGGTATGTCTCCACTGAAGAACGATTTGTATTGCAATTACCAAAGATTAAGAGAAGCAACCACGAGATGGGGAAAAAAAAAAAAACTGACTAACTATAAAACCAATACTCACATGCCCCAAGCTTTGCGTACATATAAGATTTGGGTAGAATTTTTCCAGTTGCTCCACATGATTTCTTTCCAACTGCAATGAGAAGAAGTCCAAGACAAATATCTTCATTCATGATCGGAAAGAAAATCCATTTGATGACTATGAGAATAGTACTAATAGTTTAATTAATCTAATAAAAGCCAAAAATAGGATGAAAATCAATCATACCACAGTCATGGCTGACTCAAGCAATTCATATTTGAAGATTGCTTTTATCTCTTGGTTTTTGATTTATGAAAACAGAATAACCACCTCATCTATAATGTACATTGCTGAATCATACTAGGAATTTAACATATATAGCAATGAACTGTTTAGGTGCATAGAAAACCAATCAATAATTTATAATCTGTTTAGGTGCATAGAAAACCACCTCATCTATAATGTACATTTCTTAATTTCTGTTTTCATAGTATTCAATTTCAACTTTAGGCACAAAGAGATGAGAAAGCAAGAAGGACTAATTGTCATAATAAAATTTATAATTTAAGGCATAAAACTCTTATATTGACAGCATACCTCTTCACAACCTGATTCCATCATCACTTTAATAGATCTGGTCACAAGTTAGACAAACAAAATAACATTCAGAAAAAAGGGGAGAAAAAACAAACCCCAAAAATAGAGAGATGGTTGGGAGGTGGGGGGAAAGTGGTGATTAATGATGTGTTTCACTCAAGTAATGGCATGATCGAGATAAATTAGTTGGATATTTCAAACTTACTCTTCAGTAACCTTGGCAAATGCAGCTAAATCAGATTTTGCCAAGTGCTTTGCATACTGAGCTGCTATTTCCTCACGGGTCTGCTGATCTGGTAAGCCAAAGGTGATCATAGAATCAAACCGACTGACAGAAATGAATGAAACGTATGTTAGTAAACCTTGAATCAATTCTGCATATAACCGTCATATAAGAAAATGTGCACTGGTCTTGTTTAACCGTCAATTCTGCTGCTACAAGCAACTTCTCCGATGCAAATACGATTGGAAAAGGTGGCTTTGGTCTTGTTTATAAGGTAAGATATGATATGTTCAGTCGTGTAGTTAAGAATAGATCATTTTGTATTGTTGTGCACCTTATATATGACACCTACAGGGCAAATTGTCCACGGAACAAGAAATAGCAGTGAAAAGGCTGTCAAAAGGTTCAGGAGAAGAAAGGATGTTAATCTATGAGTACATGTGCAACAAAAGTTTAAATTATTTTATTTATGGTTTGTGCCTCTAAACCCTTCATATTTTGGATTTGTTCAGTCACCTGCATATTGCTTTCCTACATGGTCACTAACTTATGCATCTTAAAATTTACAAAGGGTCAAAATGAGTATATTGACAAACCACCACCACCAACCCACATAACCTCTAAGATGGAATACATTCAATCAATAAGTCATAAATTTCACCATAGTTGAACAAAAACAAAAAGAACACTTTGGTAAAAAAAGACTCTCTTTCTCTTTTGTTGGGTCAAAATGGAGCCATCTCGAGGTGAGTTTGGAATCGAGTAAAACCTTGGTGAGGTGGAGTAAGCAAACAGCCAAGCGGGTGAGATACATGATGCCAAGTCAAGTGAGGCAGTCAAGATAAGTGAAGTCATGAGGCAAGGCGTTGGCTAGGCGAGGTGCTTAGGTGAAATGTGGAGCCAACCCCTTCTAGGTGATGACATGTCTGGTCACGTGGGGTACAGAAACCAACACCAATCACAGTGACTATAAAATACTAGTGTAGTTTTAAGACCAGCAAGTGGGGCCACTACATCTATCAATTTCTTCCAGATTAGAGAAGCATATACCTGGTCTGAACAGTTCAGGCAAATAAAGGGTTAGAAGACAAACATACCTGAAGAAGATGACTATGTAGCCAATCCAGTGTTTGTGGAAATGTTGTTGCTGACATATTGACAAGCTGTTAAACCACATTCACGAGGGTAACAAAAACTCACAAAATAAATAAATTAAAAAGAGTAAGGATAAAGTTAACATTATTTTTCATCATCATCCATAAATTGCAAAAGTCTAGCCGAAACCAGAATTCGGGTTTCAATCAAGCGATTTTTTAGAGTTTTTCTCACTTTTGTTTTCCCCAAACATATTTCCCCTCAAATCCAACGATCATTCATCAAATGATTTGCTTACAAACAATACTCAAACTTTACCATCCGATTTAACTTTCACAAAATTCGATAAGCTAGCAAGAAATAAAAGCACCACCACACTTATGTTCATTGATATTTTTGACAAAATTTCGAGATTCTCTTAATTACTTTGGTTGACGACCTAAATGTAGGAAATTGGAACATCTTATCGCTTATACATAATACTTTGAACAAAATTGAGTAGACTATTGATTCCAAAATGCCCTCAAAGATACTCATCATGATGTGCATAACTACTACTATATCCCTTTATTTACATATCATTTACTAAATCCTCAAGAACATGGAAAGATAATGAGAAAACCAGTCTCAATACCGTGACTTGAAAGAGCAAAGATAGTCTGAATCGCTTTTAGGTTGCTTATTAGCTTATCTTTGTCTGAAAGGAAAAACAAAATGTAAATATGTTAGAAAAGCAATTTTGATTTTGTTGCCACCATGGGCATTATTTCAAGTCACTCATTCTAAAGGTAAATGAAACAACATGAGTCAATTAGTGCAAATTAAATCTTTTTGTTTCTTAAGGTCCAAATTTTAAATTAATGATCATGAGCCAAAAGAACCGACATAACAAATAGGAGATGTTATGGGTTTAGTCCATCAAGATGCCCCACCTAACAAGAATTAGGGGAGCCTAGCATTTGCACTTAAATACAGATATGTGTTCAATGTATTGAGTCCACTACAATATACAAATAAAACCATCTTGTCAGGCCTTTGTGTATATACTGAAATTTGGTTAATGGCCATGTCCGACATTAATCAAACACTATAAAATTACGACGGTGTTCTCAATGTCCATGAAAATGGGAGTTCAATCAACCAATGTTGTCGGTTAGAAGCGAGATCCCAATTCGAGCAACAAATTCAAGTGAATTGTGAGTAAAATTGAAATCAAAGGGCGCAGAGCAAAGTATGAATCAAAGTTATGACATACACAAATCAAGCACAATATCAGTTCAACTTGAGAGAGAGAGACAGACACAATGGAGCTCACCGATCTGAATCTCTGAGATGAAATTCGATTTCGATTTCGAGAGAGAACTTTGAAATGGCTCTGATGAATCACCGAGCTGAATCTCTGAATCACAGAGCTGAACTGACAGAGATAACTAGGGTTTAGATAGCACACAGAGAGAGAGAGAGAGAGAGAGAGAGAGAGAGTAGCTCACCGATCTGAATCGATTCACCGATCTGAGAGACTGAGATTCGAGCGAGAGAGTCGAGTGAGAGAGACATGTTTTGAGAGATAGAGTTCAAATTTGGGAAATAAGGGGAAAAAATTGAGGACGGGTCAAATTTTTTTTAATGGCTTGGGGTTTTTTTATTTTTGGGAGAGGGAGAGAGAGTTCTCGGTTGGGTCAAATAAAAAGAGGTTTTTTGCGACTGCAAAATCAACGGTCGTAAAAAAATAGACGCAGAAAGTCGTATTTCTAGTAGCGAACGCCCCTGCAGCAGATAACACACCTGCCGCAGCAAAAATCACTAGCACACACCTGCAGCAGATAAAGCTCTAACCTTCCACGCCTCTGCTACTCACATTTGGATGGCCCTAAGCATCTCCTAACTTGCTGCAGATTGAACACAACATCATTAACTGAGTAATAGTCCCCAATGCCTTGGGACCTCATCCAGATGGCCACTCTCACTTTTATACAGTCACAGAGATCAACAAAATTGGGTTGGACATTATTAAAAATGCATTCATTCCTATATTCAACTTCTTATGTAAACTACATTTCTGAATTCCAGTAAGGTTGTTGCACTTGATTGAAAGCAAATGTAATATGAAATTCTTTAACAAACATATTCTAAATTTTGAGTCATTTTTGAAGAATTTGTTTTGAACGGCTTCCAAATGCTCATTTGAATCTTAGGGGTTGTTTGGGATGTTCTAAATAAGTGTACTTTTTAACTTTTTATGAAATATGGGTTAGGTTTGAAGTGATGTGGTAGAGAGATGATGTGACTTAAATAAGATGATGTGACGTAAATAGGATAGTGACTTTTTGATTTTTTATCTTTTTTCAGATATGCCAAACTTGGCCTTAATTTTGAGAATTCAAAGGGCCACATGGAAAGCCCCTCTAGCATTAAAATATAAATAAATTGCTGAGAAAGTATGATGTGCGGGTGAAATTCATCTTACGTGAGATGTGAATCACACTTAAAAGAGTTAGATTACATTTTTTACCTTCAAAATACGAGTGTCATCTTGGTTCTTAATATTTAAATTGTGTTAACTTGATCCATAGTGTATAAAAGTATTTCAATTTCATCGCTAATATTTAAATGAGCAAATTATACAAATAGTCTTTATAGTTTGAGACTTGTATTACTTTGGTCCCTGACTTTTCAATTGTGACACATTTGATCATGAATTTTGAATCTTGTTCTAAATAAGGGCAATTGAAGATACCATTGTTTAATTTCAAAGGCAAAATCGTCAATTTAATAAAATATAAATTAATTTGACAAAAAAAATGTCAAAAATATTTTTAATTTTTTTAAAATTATTTTTATCAATGATAAAATTACGTAAAATTAATAAAAATTACATGATTAATTTTTTAAAATTAATTTTACATGATCATCATTCAAATACATAATAAAAATTAATTTGGTAAAAAAAATAAATAAATGTCTAAAAGATTTATCAATTTTACATAATTTTATTTTTAGTGGATAGAAATAATTTTTAAAAATTTAAAAATATTTGTTTGACATTTATTTTTGTTAAATTAGTTTATATTTTATTAAATTTACGATTTTATCCTCGAAAAATCTAATAATATCTTCAATTGTCTTTATTTGGAACAATATTCAAAATTCAAGGTCAAATGTGTCATAATTGAAAAGTCAGGGACCAAAGTGATATAAGCCCCAAACTATTGAGACTATTAGTGTAATTCATCCTATTTAAATTGTGTCAATGTGGTTGGGAGACTAAATTGAAACACCTCTTTTACATTGAGAAATAAAATTGACACAATTTGAATATTGGAGACTAAATTAACACAATTTAAACATTAAGAACTAAAATCATACAAAACTTATATTGTACAAAACTTATACTTCAGAGATTAAAAATGTAATTAACCTTACTTAAAATAAATTTAAACTAAACAATGTGCCTACAGTATTTTTGTCTTTTGTATTTTAATTTTGTGTATAGGGATGGCAACAGGTCGGCTTTAGGGCAAGATTGTACGTAGTCCCCGCCCAGTCCCATGTCATATCTTAAAACCTGGTCGGGGACAGGAATGAGCCAGGAGTGGAATAGAAGCGAGTTAATTGTATAACTTAAAAAATATAAATACTAATAAAAATTAGAATAAATTATAAATATATTCCTAGAAATTTACTTAAAATATGAAATATCCTTGTGGTTCTAAGAATTACAAATATTCCCTAGTTAAATTTTTTTTTTATTTAATAGCATTAATAGAAAAAATAAAATTTATAACTATTTTCCTATACAACAATAAATTAATCAAAATTATTAATTAAAATATATTTATGAGATGATTAAAAATTGATAATTGATTTCATAATTTTTTTAATAAAAAGGTCATTTATTATGTGATTAAAAATTTAAAGAATAAATTGCAAATACACCCCCTGATGTTTGCTTAATATACGAATTGCATCCTGCGGTTTGAAAAATTACAAATACATCCCTGTCAAAATTTTTTATTTAACGAAATTAATTAAAAAAGTGAAATTTCTAACTGTTCACCTATACAATAATAAAATTATATGAATTATTAATTGAATTAAAATTTTAACATTATTAAAAATTGTTAATTAACTTGATGATTTATTACTATAAAAGGACATATTTGTTACGAAATTAGAAACCTTAGAGGGCATAATGTAATTTCTAAAATCACAGGGGATAATTTGTAATTTAAGTAAATCTCAAGGGGTGTGTTTGTAATTTACCCAAATTTAAAAAAGATAGAATGTAATTTCTAGAATTATGAGAGGTAATTTATATTTTAAACAAATCTTAAGGGTGTATTTGTTCTTTATCCTCAAAATTATACATAACATAATATATTAAGAATGTAAAATCATAACTAAATTAGTAAAGATGAATATTAAATATAGCATTTTGGGTTTTAATTTTATTATATTGAAAAAATTAAATAGTATATATAAATATATTTAATAAAGGGGAAATTACAATTAAGTGGACCTCTCAAAAAATAATTACGAAATTATGAGAAAGTTTATAATTTAAATTATTAATATTTATAAAAAATTTCACTGAGTTGTGTTTCATCCATCCCAAAATATTAATCTCTTATTCTATTTTTTATTATCCCAAAATATTAATTCCTTTTTTTTTAAAAAAAAAAAGACTAAAATAATATGAATTTCTTATTTTATCATTCTTTTAGATTCATTAATTATCACAATTGATATTTTCAAAAAAAAGTCAAAGGATAATTTTGAAAAGTTAATATTTTTGAAATTAATTATACTTAAAAAAAGTTAAATTTTTGAAAAAGACTATTATTTTGAAAAAAAGTATTTTTTTTAATAATAAATATCACTTATTTAATATTTCTCCTTTGATAAATATAAACAACACAAGAGCTAATTAAAACAGGATAGAAAAACAAAAATCTATTTCCATCTTGGACCATCTTCAATGATTACTCAAATCTTTCATCAAATTTAAATTTGATAAAAAATGAGTTCAGCTGTTGCTCTAACGATTGTATCAAATAAGTATTAAATTAAGAATTTCACTTCTTTTATCAAACTAAGGATAAATATACATTTTATCAAATCACTGTTCATTATTGTTGCTGAATGTCCCTTCACATGTCCTTCCAGATAACTACCTCAAAGTAAAAATTTATGAAAAAATTGCACTGGCTAGTCGACCGCCCGGTCGACCACCTCAAGGCAAAAATAAAAATAAAAATAAAAATTTACACTAACTGGTCGACTAGCCAGACATCCGCTCGATCGATTAGTGTTCTAATAAAGCTTCAAAATCTTCTATTGAAACACTTGATATAAATGAAACTTCTACTCCAATTTTTACTTAACTTTGAAAAAAAAAAATTGATACACCGTTGAATATGCTTTCTCATCTGAGCTGAAAAAATCCATTCGGCGTCGGTGGGGATGCATAGGTGGACACGGCGCCTCTTTAGCGTGTGTTTGGGAAGCAAAAACGGGGCTGATTTAGCCACGTAGCGACAAAATAGGCTAAATCAGCCACGTCGCGACAAAAAGGCGTTTCACGGATTCATTTCGGAGTTCGGCAGGTACAATTACCGAATTGCCCCTGCAGATGTTATACACATTTCCCAAACGTGTGTTTGCCTCAGATGGTCCCTCTTACGCGAGAGAGAAGACGAACGGCGATCTGAGGGAGCTTGGCCGACGAAATCGCGACCGGAGTTCGCATCGGCGGCGGCGACGAGCAACGAAGCTTGTGAAACTCATCCCGCTCTGCAGGTAATGATCTACGCAAGCTCTGATTTGTAGATAGATCTGTTTTGATTTGTATATAGATCGAAACCGATGTGTTCGCTAATCAGAAATTTCGGACTGATTTCTATGTATACATACATATATATATATATATCTGTTCAGAATTTTTTTATAGATCTGTTCTGATGTGTTCGGTTAGCAGAAATTTGGGACTGAATTTTGTTATAGATCTGTTCTGATGTGTTCGGTTAGCAGGAATTTGGGACTGATTTGTATGTATACATACATATATATATATATATATATAGATCTGGTCTGAGTTTTGTTATAGATCTGTTCTGATGTGTTCGGTAATCAGAAATTTGGGACAGATTTTTTCGTATACATACATATATATATATATATATATATATCTGTTCTGCTTTGTATGTAGATCTGTTCGGATGTGTTTGCTAATCAGAAATTTGGGACTGATTTGAATGTATACATACATATATATATATATATATATATATATCAAACTCTGTTATGATTTGTTGTGATGTTGAATGTATATATATCTGTTCTGATCTGTTGTCATGTTATGATTTGTATATATATCTGTTCTGAACTGTTGTGATGTTGAATGTATACATTCATCCTATTTGTTCTTATTTATTCTGAAGCAGAAATTTGGGGCACATTTATGCACAACTCTGTGTTACATATCTGTTATGATGGAAATGCCAATGTTATGTGTCTGTTGTGACGTACAAATCTGGTCTATAATTTATGTATCTATTCGGTTATATGTGCACATCTTATGTATCTGTTCGGTTATCACACATTTCGGGCAAATTTGTTATATTGTTTGTTGATAGTTAATGCTGAACCCGGAATTTTTGGTAATAGAAATGCTCAATTCCCAATTGTCACAAATATATAACAAACATATATTAAGAACAAATATATAAAAAATTTCAAATCTAATTAGAAAAAATATATATATATTAAGAACAAATTACACAATTTAAAGGAAATGTATGTAACAAATGAGATATAATTCCAACTCAATTTTGGAAGGAAGTTTATTATAAACAAATTACAAAATATAAAAAACCTATAGAACAAACAAAAAAATTATCGGAATTTGTCAACAATTAACCAATATATTAAAAACATCTTACTTTAAAAAGATATGAAAAAAAATATATGTGAAATGTATATTGCAAATTTATATGTAAAAAGTAAATACTTTACAAATTTTATTACACATATATGACAAAATGTTTTTATGGAAAACTATATCATAAATATATTGAAAAATGTTTTGAAAATATCAAAAAAAATATATTGAAAATATATTACAAATCAGATGTATTAAAAATAAATATATTGAAAATATATTACAAATGACATATATTCAAATTATATTACAAATGACATGTTTTGAAAATATCAAAAAAAATATATTGACAACATATATTTTCAATATATATCAAAAAATTATATGGAAAATATCATAAATATATTGATATTTTAAAACAAATATATTGAAAATTTTAATTACAAATACATTAAAAAATATAGTAAATTACAATTTTAGAGTCAATTTTAGAGTTAAAAAATATTAGACACATATTAAAAATATAGTAAATTACAATTTTAGAGTTAATTGTCAAATTTTATTACACATATATGCTGGCTATTTACTTATTATACATTATAGTACAAATTATTTCCATTAAAATTAACAAAATATATTGAAAAAATAAAAAGACATTTATTAATTTCCATAAATTGTTTACTCAATACGAAATGCTCACTTCTCATTTCTGAAAAATAAAATTATTAGATAAAAATAAATTTTGGACCTAAATTTGGGAAGGAAGGTAGATATATTATGTACATATATTAACAACAAAATACAAAATACAAAATACATTAAATTTTAATTACATGTACATTTCAAATAAACTTTATTAACAATTATATTACAACTACATTACAAATATATTAATAATATAATAAAATAAATATTAGAATTATTGATTTAAATAGTACAGACTGTCAGAAAAAAAAATTTCATACAAAATTTCGGAAGGTAGGTAAATATATTACAAAGTTTTTACAAATATATAACAAAATTGGGTATATTTAAAAAAATCTTACAAATATATTAAAACGATGTTACAAACAGATTAAAATATAAATTTGCGTTACTGTTCGTATCTGTTCATGTTGATTCATGTAAATTTACTTTATATTAAAGCGTAGCATGGCGTCGTTCACCTCTCGCAACTTCCAAAGACATGGCCACAACGAATGTGTGCCTGTGGATATGGCCCGTGTATTGTTAAGATTTCCAGGTCCGCAAAAAATCCAGGGCGTTCCTACTTTGTCTGTCCCCGCCCTGTGGTGAGTCACCCAATATTTACCGGTCATAACTTTATGCACATTAACAACCCATGAAACTAATAGTTCAATAATTTTCACTCATCAGCCCTGTGTAAGTTGGATTGGTTGGTGTGACGAACGAAGGCAAGAGACCCAAGGCTATGCGTCACACGGAGATGAAATTGCCATGCAATTGCGGGCTGATGTCATAGACATTCAACAATCCTTGCGTGTCCTTAAGACCATTGTGTATGTGCTATGCATTGTGGTTGTCATTTTGTTGTGCCGTATGTAAACACCGTTACCATGTTTGTAGTATGTACAAAGAACTTAGTATGTTGTCGGTATGTTGTGGGTATGTTCGTATCATGTTGGTAGTATGTTGTCGCATCGGGGAGCCGTAAAACATAACAGTCATATTTTTGTCCACTACTAACTTCCAGGGAACCTGTGTATGTACGCCAGTAATGTTCAATGCCTTGGAACATATTTAACTTTAGCATCATATATCTCTGTTTGTTGTTATTAATGTGTCATGGCTTATGCGTGTGTATGTAAATCCTAAAAACATATGTGTCATGGTAATATTCAGCATCATATATCTCTGTTTGTTGTTATTAATGTGTCATGGCATATGCGTGTGTATATAAATCGTAAAAACATATTTGTGATGGTAATCTTTTGTAACCGTACATTAGTAATGGCTTCGACACGTACTTCGCCGCGTAACCACTCCAAAAGCAAAGGCGTTGTCACTGACAAGTCAACCAGTGTTGAAGAAACACAAAATCAGTTAAGCCACAAGGCGTCATGGGACAAGATAAGACGAAGTTTTCCTCCAGTTGATTGCCAATGAGATTAGTAAAGGAAATCGCCCTTTCTTAGTCCTAAGCCAAGCAGGGTACAAGTCATTGGCAAGGAAATTTGAGAGAAAAACAGGAAAAAAACATGGACTGAAACAGTTGAAGAATAAGTACATGACTTTGAAGAAAGAGTGGCAAGCGTGGACGAAGTTGATGGATTCCAGCAAGGGAGTCACTGGGATAGGCTTTGACTATGACACCGGGTTGTTTCAGGCACCTGACGAGTGGTGGGACAAAATGGAATCAGTAAGTTTATGTACAAACAAGTTTTATATTTGTCATTTACCAGTACATTATTTACTTCTACATTTCAGTTGAATAGAATTTATTTATATGAAATATAACGTCTGCCTCTTTCATACATCTATATTTCTGCAGATCAACAAGGCGTCAGCGGTTCGTAAAAAAACTTTGGAACACCGTGACTTGATGGAGACGGACTTCATGGGGGCATCAGCTACTGGGAAGCATCATTGGACCCCGGCGAGAACCTTCGAACTCGCCGAGGACTCTCTCGATTCGGTCGTAGTTTGGGAGCCCAGCCATTTGCTGATCCGATACCCCCAGGCGTACAGGACGTGGATTCTGATACTTCACTGGAGCATGTTCCCATTGAGAAGGCAAAAAAGAGAAAGACGCCATCATCAAGTGTTTCAAAGTCGAAGAAGGGAACAAGTGGTGCATCCGTTATTGCAGACAGCATGGATCGAATGACAGATGCGGTGCGTGCGAAGAATCAGCAGGTCACGGTGAGGCACCTCACAGGCAACGAATCGCTATACACTATTTCCGAGTGCATGCATAAACTTAGCAGTATTCCATCCCTGCTTGGTACACCGTTATTCCACTTCGCCTCCACACTTATGGATAACGCCGATTACCGGGAGGTCATGATGTGCCAGCCTGATGACGACCACATCATTGGATGGCTTACGTAAGCGACTCTGATTGTCTTCGTCGGCGCCTTTTGGAAACCTGTTTGGAGGTCGCCGGATGTGACGTAGCGGTGTTACAAGTGTTGAAGATGCATGTCCTTCTTTTCTGTTTTTAAAAACTTTGACTTATGGTATTATTGGCACTGTAGTAAAACAGGATGGTGGTGTGTGCATGTTTTGATTATGTCGTTTTTTGTTTTTTTATTACTATGGTATGTGCATGGGTTGACGGAACGGAAGCATGGTTGTGCTTCGTTTTTGGGAAATGACTGGGATGTTTATGTTTTAATATTTTGAATGCCTATATGTCGTGTTATTATATTGTAGTTCATTTTGCTGGCTAGTTATCTAATTGTGACCACCATGGGCCCCCTGTATACCATAAGAGTAATGGCTTATTATTTCAAGCGTGCACTTCATATGATCATGTGTTCCAAATGCCATTGGTGAGGGCATTATTTTGCATAAAAACAATGTCGGCATTTTCAGATTGCAAACTTAAATAAAATTTAAGTCAATGAATCATGTGCCCACTGATTGACAGGCTGCCACTCTTGTAGGTTGCGCATCAACGAAGACGCGATGAATCCCTGGGATGGAAGCAACCATGATGAAATAATGGAAATGCTTAATCAAATGGCGGTCCAGGTGCAACAAGAACAGAACTGCACCTTTCTGGACGCATGTCAGATGGCGACAGAATGGTACCAAAAACACATGAATAAAATGCCGTGTCGCACTTCAATACTAACCGGGAATAGATGGATATGCGAACTATATGCGGGGCATATGGGTCGATTTGAGGAAAATGTTTGCATGCCGAAGGAAGTGTTTGCCGCATTGTGTGAGACATTAGTCAATGATTTTGGGTTACAAGTCCCGGAACGTCCCCATGGCTTAGCTGTTGAAGAAAGCGTTGCGATGTTTATCCAAGTGTTGAAAGGAAGCAAAATCGGAAATCCAAGAACGGTTTCAACATTCCGGAGATCGTGGTCGAGGCACGTGCATAACGTATTAAATTCCATGAAAGAGTTCACTGTTGTTCATTGCCGGCCCACATACAGTCAGCATCGTATACATCCATACGTGCGGTCTAGACGGAAATACATACCGTTCAAGGTACTTCTTAAAAACATGATTCACATATAAATGAAGACACTATATTTTGTTGTTGTTATTATTTGGACGTGACGCTTTTAAAAAAACGAAACAGTTGTTACCCACTTACGCAACAAAACAGTGTATCCATGTTTGCAGGACTGCATTGGCGCAATAGACGGAACGCATGTCAGTGCATGGGTTACAGGGCCAGATGCGGCAACATATTTCGGTAGGAAATACTGTCACACGCAAAATATAATGGCCGCTGTCGATTTTGACATGTGTTTCATATTCATTTCCTGCGGATGGGAAGGAAGTATGCATGATAGTCGCATATTCAACGAGATAATAACAAATGATAATGTCCCCTTCCCACATCCTGACGAAGGTAACACATGGTCCTGTTATTAGATTTATTAACAAATAAAATTTTCCACTGAATGCGTTATATGAAAATGGCGCAGAATGTTCGTTTTGGTGTCATACATTGTTGTCATGTCTGCAGGCAAATATTATCTTGTCGATTCTGGCTATGCAAACCGGATTGGTTACTTAGCACCATTCAAAGGCCACCGTCACCACCAACAAGATTTCCGACGTGTTGCACGGAACACGATGGCAAACACACCAAGGGAATTATTTAACAAAGTCCATTCGTCCTTACGCAGTGTGGTGGAACGAACTTTCGGTGCGTGGAAAAATCGATGGGGGTTTATTCGAGACATGCCTCGGTATGACTTTGCAAATGTGCAAGTTCAGTTAGTAGGTGCGTCAATGGCATTACATAATTATATACGGCGTAACACAGGTAACCCAACAACTGTTCAGCCAATCTGTGACGAGGAAGAGGCAATGACAATAGTAAATGCCATACCAGAAGTTGAACATGACGAGGATGGTTTAATGGTTGGAGATGAGGACCCCCATATGGCATTGGTCCGCCTTCACATCCGCGACAAATTATGTTACATGCGTAATAACGGAATGTTAGGAAATATATAGTAGTCGAAATAATTTTCGTATGGTTGTCACATAATGACATACGTGGAACAGACTGTATTAAAATATATTATTATATACAATATGTATGAGTTTGCACGGTAATGTAACCCGTTCTAGTTGATGACGTGCCTAATTTTGGAAAACAACAATCCATACGAATTTTGCTTGTGGAAAAACAAAAAGGTGAAAAAAAGAAAAACAAATGAAAAAGAAAAGTAATACATAAATTATCGAAGAAATAAAAAATTAACGCAATATCCGCTTACTCCAAACTATCAAACAAATAAGAAATTTGGATTTGCAAAATTCGGCAGATCGAAACCCAACATAGAAAAATAAAAAAAAAATAATACACAAAAAAAAATTGGATTTGTATTTGGTAAAAACAAAAATACAAAAAAAATACAAAATACAAAAAAAAAAAAAAAGACAAAATTTGGATTTGTAAAAACAAATACAAAAAAAAAATTACAAAAAAAAAAAATTTCCTCACCAAAAAGCCAAAATTGTACAAAAAAAAAAAAAAAAAAAAAAAAAAAAACGGGAATAATGCCAAATCCCTACCCAAATTAAAAAATAAAAAAAATGGAAAAGGGCAATTTGGTCTTTAAACAAGATGACACCTCACCAAAAAGCCAAAAAGCCAAAAAAGTTCTTCCAAAAGCTTTTTAGCCCTGTGTTAAAATAATAAAATAGCCAAAAAAGCCAAAAAGCCAAAAAGCCAACCCACTTCCCAAACGGAGGCTTAATGTGTCAGCTAGGAAAAACTATTCAATGCTTTCATAGTGTTACTTGTTCATGTTCTAATATTAATCATTATATATTATTTTTTTTATATTCT
Organism: Camellia lanceoleosa; assembly: GCA_025200525.1. Classification (NCBI taxonomy): domain Eukaryota; kingdom Viridiplantae; phylum Streptophyta; class Magnoliopsida; order Ericales; family Theaceae; genus Camellia; species Camellia lanceoleosa. The sequence continues at coordinate 158,891,114 of CM045762.1, read as the reverse complement.
TTAATCATTTGATATAAAATTATAAATTTACTTTTTTTCATCAATTACAATATTTTAGAACCAATAATGCTTTAGATCATTAAAAGTGATGCTCTAAAAGCACCACTAGTGATGTGGCAATAGACAGAGTCCACTGCTTGTGTCTTTTTTTTTTTTTTTTTTTTTTTAAATACTTGCCAACTCATTAGTGATGTTTTAAAACATCACTTTTAATAGAATATATCATTACTATTTTAGAACATTATGTGACCATACATCGGAAACACCCAATAAACACTCATCAACTAGACTTTGACAGGTGTACGTCATTGATGAGGAAAGCCTATACTATAGGCATCCTATCACAAATTAACAAAACTTTATCACATGAATTACAAAATTCATAATCTCATCATAAATTAACATAATAAAATATTCAAAATTTTATACTTTATGTTAAAAAAAAATTATGATTTACTTATAATATTTGTTACTACGTTAATTTATGATGAGAACATATTTTATAATTAGTTTTATAATAAAATTATAACAATTTGGAATAGAGTACACATGCCCACCATAGGGTTTTTCATTTGGAAACTTTAAAACTGTAGTGATTTAGATCCCCTCAAACTTTAATCTCCACCACCCTCCACACAGACGTAGCAGATGGTGATTGGAGGAGGAGAAAAAAAAAAAAAAAGTGACCAATCAAAAAAGAAAGAAGGTCAAAAAGAGGTAGGAAAAGGGAGTCCCAATCTTTATTCACTTTAAAAATGGGATAACATTTGTCGAGTGGTTAGTTAGGCTATGTTTGGCATGAATTTTTTTGGTTATTTTTGTTATAAAAAAAATAAAATAGATTAAAAAATAAATAAAACAAAATGTCACATTTAAATTATAATCATTTTATTTTTTCTTTCACAAAAATTAAAAAATAAAAAAAACTTATTCCAAATAAAATTTTTTAACCCTAAATTAAAATAGTCAAAGAGCCAAAAAAAAAAAAAAAAAAAAAAACTAACATGTCAATCCACATTTTAAACGCAGGCTTAATAGAACAAAACCAAGCCGAAAAGTCAGACCTCTTTTCGTAACTAGATTAAAGGTTTATTTATTGGCTTTTTAGTTTTTTTAGGTCAAATTATCTCTTTATTTTTTGTATTTTTAAAAAAATTAGTTTTTAACATATTTTTCAAAATAGGCCAGTTGGTAGGTTTTGAGGAATAACAAATCAGTGTATAATTTGATTTATTTTTTAAATTAATGATAAAATTTTATGATTTTTAATTAGGGTAATTACAAATATTTTCCTTGAGAATTGATTAAAATACGAATCACTCCTATAATTTTAGAAATTACATTCCAGCCCATGAGATTTCTAATTTCATAACATATTGCCCATTTTATTAATAAATCATGAAATCAATTAACAGTTTTTAATGATATTAGAAATAAAAATTCAATTAATAAATTAGATAATTTTATTGTTATATAGGTGAGCAATTATGTTTTTTATTTTTTTAATTAATTCTCTTAAATAAAAAATTCTTATAAGGGAGTATTTATAATTTTTTAAATCACAAAAAATAATCTGTATTTTAAACAAAACTTAAAAGTATATTTGTAAGTTGCCCTTTTAACTATTAAGAGCATAAATTTTGTGTGTGTATATAATTACTTTTTGCGGGCACAATTAATTTGTAATTTTTTCGTTGAAATATTGCTTTACAACATAAAAGTTATGGGATTTATTGCTTTAACCAATTAAATTCAGATTGAAACATTTGGGTTTTGACTCATTATATACATAGAATAAGCGATGCGATGATCTAAAGGTTGTGGGAGAATTTTTGTAGTCTAATTTTTTAATTTTTTTTACTAATTTAGTTTTGTTTGGAAAGAATTTTTTTATTTTTTCAAATCTTTTTTTACTTTTTTGAAAGGAAAAAAAAAAGATTATGGTTTGAATGTAACATTTTGTCTTATTGACTTATTTAGTCTATTTTATCTTTTTGTATTTTTTTAGTCTCAATTCACTTCTAATTATATTGCCAAACCGCAGTCATGTAAATTTGCTTCTCTCTAGTGATTGGACTAGACGGTATTATTTGAGTCCATAAAGCTCACTGTGAGTCAAGTTTTATAATTTGAACAGTTTATTTTATCAGACACTTCGTATATATTATCTACTTAAGAAATTAAAATGATCAGATAATCAGAACTTATTCAATTTGTTGCATTTGTCATTAAAAATGAATAACAAATATGCTTATAAAAATAAATTATTTATTTTTTTAATTACAAAACAAAAAAAAAAAAGAAATAGATTACGAATATCAAATTTACTTAATTTTTTATTTAAATAACACACAAATGTTTCGATAAAATAAAGGAAAAATTACTCATAAATCTCATTTTGGTAAATATTACTCTAGTTGGTCCTAAGTATTTTTTCTTAAACCATTTAGTCCTTTTTATTTTTGGTATGATATATGTTTTTGATATATTGTATATGGAGTTTGCATTTTTACCCATATTGATTTCATTTTGCAGATCTCTCAATCTCTCCAACAATGTTCGCAATCAGAACAGCCATAAGAGAAACCTTTGGAAACTGTTCACAACATATATATATATATATAAAAAGAGAGATTCAGAGAGAGATGGAGATGCCGATCTGGAACTTGAACTTGAAGACGAAAAAACGATCTAGACGTGGCAGCGCCAGAATGAGGAGAATGAGAAGCCGAGGCGGCGGCAACATAGCTGTAGGGAGCCATACCAACGACGTTGCTGATGTTGATGTTTACTGATGTTTGATGGCGTTGAAGTTATAGTTGACGTTGTTGTCTCTCTCTCTCTCTCTCTCTCTCTCTCTCTCTCACACACACACACGTGCGCGCGCATAGGCCATCGTAATTTCTATTTAGACTGGGAAAATGGGATTATGATTTTTTAGAGATTCCAATTGTATCATCTGATCTAGAAGGTGGGTCTGGTCTTAATTGTATATTAGGGCATGAAAATCTGCAAGGGGATTTGTTCTGAATCTTTTATCCTCAGCTCCACCATTGTTGATTGGTCCGTTTTTAATGAATTGGCTTCAAAATCCCACATTTTAATTATATTCAATTTGGGTTTTTCTTTCAGGGTTTGGATATATATATATACATATTTAATCTTTCTCTTCGTTATTGGTGGGTACACTTCATTAAATAGTTTATTGATGTTGTTGGTGTTGTATATGTTTTTAATCTTTAGTGACAATGTTTGGGAACTGTTTACTGATGATGTTTGATGTTTCACAATTAATGTTGAAGATGTAGTTGATGTTGATGATATTTGATGTTCACAATGTTGATGATATAGTAAGCTTGATGATGTTGATGATGATAATGTAGTTGATGTTTGATGTTGTTGATATTTGATAATGTTCACAATGTTTTGGTGATATTGATAATGTTTGATGATATGCACAATGTTGGATAATGTTGACGTTGTTGATGTTTGATAACGTTTGATGATGTTATTGATGTTCAGAAAATGAGGGAAATCATAAAAAGGCCTATAGTAAACTTTTTGGATATTTTTATCATTACAACATCAGTAAAAACTTACATTTGCCCTCCATCAAAAAAATATTACGTGTTAAATAAATGGGTATATACATAATTAATATTCAAATAGGACTTATTAGTCTACAAAATAAAAGACAAGACCAAATAATTTAACAAATTAAAACTTAAAATTTATTGGTGTTTTGTTTTAAAATAAATAGTTAAAATTATTAAATAATAATGCGCTATAATCTAAATCATGGAGTGGAAGGGACAGTGGTCCTTCTAATTTTGTCTTCTTGTTGTCCATCTTTTCTGTTTTTGTGCCCAAACTTAAATGTTTAGGTGCCGTTGGGTAACACTTACGTTTTAGTTTTTTGTTTATATTTACAAAAATTTTAAAAATTCAAATAAAAATTTGTTTCGTAAAATTTTTGATTTATAAATCAGTAGTCTTAGTTTATAAACTTGGCCAAAAAATGAAAACATAAAAAATATATTTCCGTTTTGAGTTTTGAGTTTTTTTTTTTTTTTGACCACCCAACACTAGCCACCACCCGCCACCATTTTCCACCACCGTCTTCCGCCACCACCACCCACCCCCCACCAACACCTGCCACCACCACTCACCACTCACCTACCACCACCCACCCCCCACCAACATCTGCCACCACCACTCACCACCCACCTACCACCACCACCCTCACCCACCACCACCATCCACCACCCACCACCCACTTGCCATCCACCCGCCACCACCCACCATCCTCCACTACCACCCACCGCCCTCCACCACCACCCTCCACCTACTTGCCACCACCACCCACCACCCACCTGCCATCCACCCGCCACCACTCACTACCCTCCCCTCCTATCTACCCCCTTCTATCTACTTGCCACCACCATTCACCACCCACCTGCCACCACCATCCACCACCTGCCACCACTAGCCACCCACCACCACCAACCATCTGCCACCCACCCGCTACCACCACCCACTACCACCACCACCACCTACTTGCCACCACCCACTCGCCACCCACCTGCTACCACCACCACCCGCCACCCACCACCGCCACCACTCGCTACCACCCACCACCCGCTACCGTCACCCACCCACCTACAACCATCACCACTTGCCATCCGCAACCCACCTGCCACCACCACCCCGCCACCACCACCACACCCACCCACCCACCCACCATCGCCACCCACCCACCCACCATCGCCACCCACCACCCACTTGCCACCACCCACTACCACCCCATTCACACCCACCGCCACCACCACCCACCACCCGGCCACCACCACCACCACCACTACTACCCACCCACCCACCCACCACCACCACCACCCACCACCCGCCACCACCCACTACCACCCACCATCTCACACCCACTGCCACCACCACCCACCATCCGCCATTGTTACCCACCTAGCCACCACCCACCCGCCACCACCTACCACCACCGCCATCCGCCACCCACCCACTACCACCATCGCACTCACCACCACCACCACCCACCACCCGCCACCATCACCCACCCACCCACCCACCACTACCACCCACCCGCCACCGCCCACCACCACTAGCTACCCACCGTCACCATTTTCCACCACCATCTTCCGCCGCCAATTGCCGCCACTTGTCATTTCTCACGTTTTTTTATATTTTTAAATTTTTTAAAATATTTTGTCAATTACCAAACGTGTTTGTAGTTTATGTTTTTCTAAAAATAAATAAAAAATAAACAAAAACCAATTTATAAAATTTTTATAAATATAAACTGAAAACGTAAACGTTACCAAACACACCCTTAGCTTTTGGTTAGCAATTGTCCAATCCTGAAATTTATGTGGCCATGGATCTTTATAAGAGTTTCTCCGATTCCAATTTATGTTCCAATTTCAAATTTTCTTATAAATTGAAAATTAATAACTAAATTTTTTTAATCAATAAGAAAGTAATTTTAAATGTACATTAAATTGAGCAATTGAAATTCAATAAAAATTTAGGGTGAGTTTGACATACAACTCACCCTAAATTTTTAAATGTACTTTTTTTTTTTGGGTTTTTAGTGATTTTTTTTTTTTTTTTAAAATTATGTCTACTTTTTTTTTTCTCCTTCCTTTCAAGTCGCCATAATAGTAGAGAACTAAACACCAAAACATATTAAACTCAAGGTGATTGAATCCGCAATCTCACACAACACGATTATTAAAAACAAATGTTAAAAAACAATATTTTCTGTCCTCAATCATCAAAATTTTCAACTCATGTAGGTATTTTATATTAGGAAAAAACGATGTGATTCCTCACAAGTAAATCAAAATTTAAAATTTAATAATATATATCTAATATATATTATTTTTGTTCTACACACAAAAGGTGGAAGGCTGCTACAGATTTGTTCACCTTTTCCGAAGGACATTGTGCGGCTGCTTGATATCCAAAAAAGCAATTCGGTGAAAGGTTTGGTTATGGTGTGCAACTTACACCTTACACCTTACACCTTATACCTTACACTTACACCTTACACTTACACCTTTTATGAAAAATTAAACCTTACACTTACACTTTTTTTGAGGTTGCACACCATATGTAACCCACTTACACCTTACACCTTACACTTACACCTTATACTTATACTTACACCTTACACTTACACCTTTTGTGTAAGTGGTACATGGTGTGCACTTGCACACTTAAGAAAACTCCTTCGGTGAAATCAAAAAGGCTTGGGGTTAGTTTGCTTCGTTTGGTTTAGCTTTCGGTTCTGTTTTGGGTGTGTTATTTTGGGTCTTCTTCAACTTTGGTTCTGAACATTTTAGTTCATTTATTTAGTGAGATCTTTCTTCTTGTTTATTTGTGATTATTTGAAATTCACCTAAGGGTGATTTTGTGAGACCATTAGTGTCTCGTTTGTAATCGTTTGGAACTTATTGAGGTTGATAGTGGAATCAGATTTCGATCCCGTGGATGTACCTCACATTGAGGGAACTATGTAAAATTCTTGTGTTGCCTGTGATTTAATTTTTTCGCATTAGTTTTTATTCTCATTGATTGATTTACTTGTGGAGAATCATCGATTTTTCCTAACAATATTTTAGTTTAATAAATTTTAAATAGAATTTGAACTAAATATTCTCTCTAATACAAAATTTTAAAATTAAAAAAAAAATTATAAGCAGGCCATATTTGCACCAAAATATTATAATAAATTTATTTATTTGATTATTTAATTTTGTATGAAGGTTATTGTTAAAATATCCAATGAACAGTGAGTGATTGTTAATTAATGTTAGTAAATGTATACTAAAATATATTAAAATTTTGTTTTTTAAAAATATATAAAATATTTATTATTATTATTATTAAATATCGTTGTCAAAATGTCCAAATCACGTGCTTTTACTCCGGAAACTTGTTGAATATGAGAAGTTAAAATATCCAATGAAAAGCTAGTGATTGTTAATTAATCTTAGTAAATGTATAAAAATAAATAAATTTTTGTTTTCTAAAAATATATAAAATATTTCTTCTTATTCTTATTTTTATATTATTAAATCACTGTCGTTGCCAAAATGTCAAAATCACATTTCTCCGAAAACTTATTGAATATGAGAAGTTATTATGATTGATAAAAGAAGTAAAGCTTTCGACTTTGTTTGGGACATGGCAAAACAAGAAGACATGGAACATCTTGCAATTGCAGAGTCAGAAATTCAAGATAGAAAGGTACATATTTATTTTAAAATTTGTTTTTCCCATAATAAATAATAACAAGATATTATTAATATTAAGCATTTTTTCTAATACAATATTACAATTGTCATGAGACTGAGATCATAGATTATAAATTCACAATCAACAATCCAACTAAATTTATAATTAACAAGCTCAAACTTATCAACTCAACAAAAAAGAAATAACCAACCAAAAAAATCCCATAATGAGAAAAAAAAAATGATCAATTGATTATTGCCCTTGATTTCTCAATTAAAAAGTATATAAGAATGGTCAAAATAATATAACAGTGAGTGAAGGTTAAAATAAAAAAAAAATATAAAAAATAAAAAAAATTATAAGCAGGCCATATTTGCACCAAATATTCTAATAAATTTATTTATTTTATTATTTAATTTTGTGTGAAGGTTATTGTTAAGATATCCAATGAACAGTGAGTGATTGTTAATTAATGTTAGCAAATGTACACAAAAATATATTAAATTTTTGTTTTTTGAAAATATATAAAATATTTATTATTATTATTATTAAATATCGTTGTCAAAATGTCCAAATCACGTGCTTTTACTTCGGAAACTTGTTGAATATGAGAAGTTAAAATATCCAATAATGTTAGTAAGGTTTGATTTGTCAATTATATATTTTAGTCAAAAAATTAAAAATTATTATATTATTTTTTTTATTTTTTTGTATAATTTTTTTATTATAAAAATTTAAAAAATAACTAAAATAATCTATTTTTAAACGAGATCTAAATTTATAAAAAAATAAAATTTTGTTTTTTTAAAAATATATAAAATATTTCTTATTATTATTATTTTTATATTATTAAATCACTGTCGTTGCCAAAATGTCACGTTTCTCCGAAAGCTTATGAGAAGTAATTTGACGGTTCCGGAGTAGCCACGTAATGTTCAAGATATATTTATTGTGTTTGATTTTAATTTTTTGAAAATTTAATTTTTAATTTTTTATATTTTTTTGTTTTTAGTAAATATTTTAAAATTTTAAACAATTTTTTTATAACTTTTTTAGATGTACATTACTTAAATATATTTAAAAAGTAAAATATTTATAAAAAATCAATAAATACATAAGAATATGAAAAATATATTGAATTTTCATGTTTTATTTATTTATTTATATTTTTGATATTTAGTAAATTTTTAAAAAATAATTTTCACAAATATTACACATTTTTAGTGTATTTATATTAGATGTATCTAAAAATTAAAATATTGCTTAAAATATACAAAAAAAAATATGAAAAATACAAATTGTAATTTCTAAAAAATAAATAAATCCTCAGTTATGAAACCAAATGAAATGATTAATAAAAAGAATAAAGCTCACAACAACTTTGCGTAGGGCATGGCGAAACAAAAGGACATTGTGCACATTGGTAATGGCGGAGCTAGAAATTCAAAGTAGAAAGGTCCATATTTATTTTAAAATTTGTTCTTTCCATAATGAATAATAACAAGATATTATTAACGTTAAGCATTTTTTTTAATACAATATTACAATTGTCATAAGACTTAGATCATGGATTATAAATTCACAATCAACAATTCAATTGAATTTATAATTAACAAGTTCAATCGTATCAACTCAATAAAAAAAGAAATAACCAACCAAAAAATCTCATAATGAGAAGAAAAAAAAAATGATCAATTGATTATTCCCCTTGATTTCTCAATTAAAAAGTGTATAGGAATGACTAAAATAATATAAGAGGATATTTTTTTAATTTTAAAATGTAAAAGCGTTTCATATCATTTAAGAAAGGGTATTATTAAAATTTTAAGATAAATAACACATAATATTTAAAATAAATTATACTAACCTCTATTAAGATTTAATATATGTATATATATATATATATATATATAATAACATATGTAGTTAGACACATTTTGTTGGGTTGTTTCATTGGTAATATGACACATTTTGAATAAATAAATAATAATAAAAAAATTGGTAACATGACACAGAGGTCATGTTTTTTTAGCGGAGTAGGAACCGGGTTGGATTAGTGCGGGTGTGGGTCACACTTATATCTTGTTTGGTGATGATTGAGGAAGGGGGATTAACAATGTGAGGGGCACGGTAATTGTCCTGAGGGAGATTAGCTTAGTTAAATTTTGGATATGATTAAAAAACTAATGAGTGGATTGATTCTATTTTATATAAAAAAATTATTTTTTTAATTTTATTCTTTTATCAAGTGCGCCTGCTTATTTTAATATTTGTTTTAATTTTTTTTAATATAGAAATAAGTTTTTTATTTATTTTATATAAAAATAATTTAATAATTCTGTTACTAATCATCTCCCACATTATTATCAAAATAAACACATTTTTATTTAATTCCTTCACCAACAATTCTTATATTAATAATTTTTTTCTTAATTATTCTCTTATTAACAATCTTATTCAATCTAATCTGCTAAATAAATATGGCCATACTCTTCTATAAAAGGAGAAAAATTATTCTTGAGAATCTATTGGGTTGGCCAACAAAGATGTAACGATGGTAGTTGGCAGCTCTGGCTTGGATAGTTCAAAAGTTTATTTGTCTCATGTAATGTTTTTTTTGTTTTTTTTAATCGGTCATGTAACGTTCATATCTATGTAATTATCAAGTGTGTAATGGGTTGGGACGGAGAGAAAAATTCACACGTCATAAGTGAATTGTACAAATGGTGCTACTGTTTGGGAAGTGTACACTTGAGGTGGGATACACAGTGAGGTTACGGGTGATCTACAAACAGTGAGGATTTGTGGTGTAACAGTGTATCTTTGTAGCGGTGTGGGGTTAAGAACAATAAAATTATGAGAGGTGTGGGAAAATATTAAGAAATTGTATGTGTCTTGATGATACAACGGGTTTTAGATGGAACGGGTCGGATTGATTCACGCTTTCCAAATCAGTGTCCGAGGTACCAAGCCCACCAGAAGACTTGCACAAGAGTACAACGGGGAACAGGGAGTCCCCCAACGAACCCTCCGACGAGCAAGTTAGAAAGAGAGGTGGAATGTAGAGACAGATTAGAGATAGAAAACTTAACCTTCTTCTTGTCTTCGACGTCTGCTTATATCCTCTGATAATCATTTCGTTGTCCCTTCCGACCTGTCATCTTGGCCGAAAGTCTATACTCTACCTTGCTTTGTTCATGGTGAGGCCGTTTTGTCTCGACGGAGAGGGGTTATCGCCATAAATGCTGTAAGGGGCCTCATTAATGGCTGATATGCAATGCAATAACTTTGCAGGATCTTTGTCTATTTATGTGGCTTATCCTTATCTTGCCACGTGTTTAGATGTCATTGGTTCTTAATGCCATGTTGAGTTCCAGCAACGTTGGGCTTTAGTAGTTGAATTATGTATTGGGCCCTAAATGGTGGGCTATAACCTTTATGGGCTCGCCCATGTCAATAGTCCCCCATTTTCAAGTGCAACTTTAGTCCAACGAAGGGAATAATAAAGAAAGCGATAGTTGGGAAAGACCGGCGGGGTAAAGGGTGACCGAGTGGAGGGATCGACCATGAGGGCCGCCCGCGAAGGGTGACCAGGTGGAGGGACCGACCATGAGGAGGGCCGACCGCGAAGGGTGACCGGGTGGAGGGACCGACTATGAGGAGGGTCGACTGCGAATGGTGACCGGGTGGAGGGACTGACCATGAGGAAGGCCGACCGCGAAGGGTGACCGAGTGGAAGGGCAAGTGGCGGTGCGCGGGGCTCGAGGAGTGGCAGGGCACGTGGTGATTTGAAGTGGAAAAGAAAGGGTAGGGGAAGGAGGCAGTGGATCGTGGTCGCACACGTGGCCTAATCTCGCGATGGGGGAGATTAGGCGTTGGGCACGAAACAAAAGGGTAGGTTAACATAGGGTGTTGAAAAGGCGGTTTTGGCAGATTTTTTGAAAATTTTCAAGCTGACAAAATTTAATCGTGACCCTTGGAATACAGGAAAGCCTTGGGCTTTTGGTATTATCTGCTTTACCTACCTTTTTGCAAAGAACCAAAACATTTCAAGAGTAAACTCTTTTGTGTCGAGTGATACACCTTTGTAACATTTTGTGAACTACCTTGCAACAGCATCTGAAGCTATACGTAGGCATACCAGAGAGATGGCTCGAGAGGAAGTTCACAATGTGAGACTAGATGCCTTGGGGGACGACGACACAGTGGACCTGGCGGAGCAATACAGGACGAAGAAGCGAGTAGCGAGTGAGGAAGGACTGGCAAGACAGCCCCACTCGTCCACGCTGATAGCGGCTGCGAAGCCAATCAGTCAGGTTGAGCTAGATCACTGGCACACGAAAGCCGACAAGTCGACCTTTACTGCGGAGGAGTTGGAGGGTCTGCGCGAGAAATATTAGATTCCCGCGGAAATAGAGTTAAAACTGCCGACATCAAAGGAGAGGGCATCCGATGCTCGACCGGGGGAATTTGCCCTGTACGAGGAGGCGTTAAAGGGGGGTTTGAGGTTGCCACTCCCCCGGATAGTAGTGGACGTGTTGGATCGGCTGGAGGTTGTTCCGGGCCAGCTGATGCCCAATGTGTGGAAGATCTTATTGGCCTGTGCAAGTGCGTGGCCGCAGGTGAACGAGGGGGCTGAAATGACGGTGGAGGAGTTTTTTGCATGCTACAAGACTTCAGGCTAGCAAGAAACTTGGGTCACTTTACAAGAGGTGGCAGGGAAGGTTCTGGTGGCGGGGTTGCCGTCGTCAATTAAGGGGTGGAGGCCACAGTGGTTCTATGCGCCAACGGAGGAGTAGGAGTGCGCACTGTAGAGAGAGTGCCAAGCAAGTCGGTAGAGCCAAGGCTAGGGGAAGCGGCAGAGGAGAGGGTGAAGAAGGTGAAGGCATGGAGGGAGAAGGAGGGCGCCAAGTGGGGACGACCTCAAATTTCATTAGCCTTGTTGTTTAACAAGGCAAAGCCTCAGCCGACCGGTGAAGATTTTGTGCCGGCAGAATTAGAGGCGAGGAGGAGGGCGTAGGAGGCAGAGGATAGGGCGAGTTTTGCCAAGGCTAATAAATAAAAAGAGTCACAGGTAGACCGTCCGTTGAAGGCGATCTCGAGAAAAAGAATCCAATCGCGCCCCAAACCACTGGGGGAAAAGGACTTGGGTGATTTTGAGCCACGACCGCCCCCAATTGATCCGTGGAAGGAAAGAGCTAACAAGGAGGTGGAGGCTGTGGTGAAGAAGAAGAAAAGAGTAAGGGAGAGGGAGGAGGGGCCAACCTTGAAGAAGATGAAGGAGGTGGTGGTGGAGAAGACCCTCGAAGTGGGATTGGAGGCAGCGGCGAGGGGGATGGAGAGTGGGGCGACTGGCCCTGAAAATCCAGTGGAAGGTGGGGCGACCGGCCCTGAGGAGTGTGTAGAGCAACAAGCCAAGGGGGGTCCTGCGCCCTAAGGAGAGGGAGAGAGGGTCAAGTTGAAGACTGCCATCTACCACGCTCCAACAGTGTCTGGGCGACTGAAGGGAAAAGGAGGCCCAGCCAGGACTGTTGCCGATCGGCTCTTGGGCGTGGTGGAGGACGCGACAGTGCGCTCGATGGAGAGTTTTACAGAGGCTGAACTACTAAGGGGGCTCTGCTCGGCCCAAATGGAGGCGACGACCTTAGCAGGAGCCTTGTTAAAGAAAGCGGCGTACGCAAAAAGGCGAAGTTGAGCCATTGAAGGCCAAGCTGGAGGAGGTGAAGGCCCAACTTGAAAGTTTGAGGATGGAGAGCGCAGGCTGGAGGAAGACCGCGCGGAGTGCGTGTGTTAGGAGGCTGGAAGAGGCCCAGAAGGCGAAGAAAATGGAGGTGTTGGCGATGGTGCATAGCAATGTTGCCGACCATGCCCATGCTGAGCTGCTCGCGACCAAGTTGGAGTTGGAGACGGAATACCGCAAGGTGGTGTCGCTCGAGTTCCAGTTGGTTGGCGAGCAAAAGAAGCTAGAAGAGGCCTAGAAAGCCTGCACCGTCGCCAATAAACGATGGGATGAGGCCATGACCTGCAACGAAGATCTTCGTGCTTAGTCGATCAAAGAAAAAGAAGAAGGGAATCTGAAGATCGCTGAGCTGGAGAGGATGTTGGCAGACGAGCGGGCCAAGTCAATGGAGGAGAATGCGGAGTTGGAGAAGGCTTTAGAGGAAGAAAAGACCAAGTTAGCCTCTGAGAGGGCAGCGTACCCCGACTTATGTGTCGTAGCAGTAGAGCAGTTCAAGGGGTCCGCTGACTTCCAAATGGCTATCGATGCCACGATCGCCAGCAACTTGGCGAGAGAGAGAGATAGGGGGGCTGGCCCGTCGGGAGCGACCACTGGAAGCAGGAGCGAAGAGGAAGTGATCTAGACCTTCCAGCGGTCGAACTTCTATGAGCATGAGATGGCTGAGTTTTGGGACAGCGGCTGAAAGCCCTTCAAGCGTAAAGCAGAAGAGCTATTCCTAGACTTGGACTTCAACAGTGTGAGTATAGACGAGGACGACGTGGCTCAGACCCCCCTAGACGAAGGTGTTGATGAAGAAGACCTTGCGTCGAGCAAGGATGAATGATGGGTGCAAATAAAATGTGTGAAAATTTGTGTTGTTTTTGTCTGTCGTTTTGTTTTTTTTCTTTTTTTGTTGGTCATGTAATGCTTGTAGCGAATTTATGTGTAAGTTTGTGAATAAATAAAATGACGAGTTATGTTTTTCATACTGTTTCCTTTATTTCTTATAAATTTGAAAGGAATGAGAATGGTCATTTCAGATAAGGCGTGCGTATAAATTGTAGTGAGAGTTGAGAAGTAGGGAGTGAATCTAACTTGTGAGAAAACTATGACGCAAAGAATGTTAATCAATTAAAACGTTGAAGTTAAAAAATGTTAATGTTAAATGGTTGGGAAACATGAAGCTAAAAAATGTAAAGAATATTAAGAGGCGTAAAAACATGGACCTGGAATTTAACCAAGTATGGCAACTATGCTACAAACATGAAGTTGTGAGAATGCTTGAGCCATAATTAACTCAGTCTGGGTGAGCCTTTTGTGCTTAGGCTGGCTGAGGCTTTAAGTAACTCAGTCTAGGTGAGCCCTTCGTGCTCAGGCTGGCTGAGGCTTTAAGTAACTCAGTCTGGCTGAGCCTTTCGTGCTCAGTCTGGTTGAGGCTTTAAGTAACTCAGTCTAGCTGAGCCCTTCGTGCTCAGTCGGGCTGAGGCTTTAAGTAACTCAGTCTGGTTGAGGCTGCTAACAGGATGTTATTAAAGTACCACGCACATACCTGAGATATAAGAGTGTTTTCATTTAAAGCGTAGCCCATTGATCACAAATTTACACCATGCGAGAAAATGACAAAAACATCCAACTGCGTAGATTGTCAAAAAGAACATATAGCAATTGAACGATACAAAAAATACAGCTTTTATTGAAAATAAAGCTTCAAGTGCTCGGCGTTCCATGGATGGGGGAGGTCTCAGCCTTCCATGTCCTGAAGTCTGTAAGTACTCGGACGAGGTTTGGCCTTAACAACGTAAGGTCCCTCTCACTTGGCTGCCAGCTTGCCCTCATCCGGATTTTTGGTGACAAGAGTTACTTCCCGCAAAACAAGGTCCCCAACGAAGGACTCCCTCGGTCGGACTTTGCGGTTGTAGTGTGTTCTCATTTTCTGTTGATATGAGGCCCGCCTGACAGCAGTGGTCTCTCGGAGCTCTTCGATCAAGTCCAGGTCCGCCCGACGCAACTCTTCAGTTAGTTCCGAATTCGGGTGCAGAACCCTTGGGGGTGGGCAGACTGATTTCCACTGGGATGACCGCTTCGGCGCCGAATGTTAAGTGGAAGGGGGTCTTCCTAGTGGAGGTTTGGGCAGTAGTGTTATAAGCCCAGAGTACGTTTGGTAATTCCTCAGCCTAGAGTCCCTTAGCAGCTTCCAACTTAGTTTTGATGATCTTCAGAAGAGAACGGTTGGTAACCTTAACTTGGCCATTGGCTTAGAGGTGACTTGGAGAGGAGAAGCATGGTTGGATTTGAAGCTCTGCATAGAATTTTCTGAACTTAGCATTGTCGAATTGTTTGCCATTGTCGAAGACGATGGCTTGAGGGATGCCAAATCGGCACACGATCGACTGCCAGATGAATCTGGTTATGTTTCGCTCGGTGATGGTGGCGAGGGGTTTCGCCTCCACCTATTTAGTGAAGTAATCAATGGCGACGATTGCGAATTTGGTTTGGCTTCGGCCGGTGGGCAATAGGCCAACTAAGTCGATCCCTCATTTGGCGAACGAGTAAGAACTGCAGAGTGTGATCAATTCGGTGGGAGGAGCATGAGGGATGTTGGCAAAGCGTTGGCACTTATCACATTTAAATACGAATTTAGTGGCATCTTGATTGAGAGTAGGCCAGAAGTAACCGGTGCGAAGTATTTTTTAGGTGAGTGACCTGGCACCCGAATGATTACTACATATACCCTCATAGACCTCCCTCATCATGTAGGTCGCTTGAGCAGAATTGAGGCATCGCAGGTATGGGCGTAAAAAGCCACGCTTGTACAAGAGACCGTTGATGAGGATGTAGTTGGACGACGGGGCCCTGACTTTGGCAGCCTGCTAGTTGTCGGATGGCAGTTCCCCCTTTTTCAAAAATAGAAAGATGTCGGCTGCCCATGGAATAAGTTCATTTTGGAGGTAGTAGACTTGCTGCTGGTTTTGGGAAATGGAAGGGTGGGCCAGGTACTCGAGGTGGACGCCATGGCTGAGGTCGAACTGGTCTGCAGAGGCTAATTGAGCCATTTCATTTGCCTTGGAGTTTTCTGCCCGAGGGATATGCTTGATGTGGAAAGTATTAAAGACACGGGCAAGGAGGAGTGCAATATTTCTGTAAGCCCGCATTGTGTCTTCCTTGGCATCAAACTCCCTTGTAATTTGTCCGAAAATAAGCTGGGAATCACTGAACACCTGGATATGGCTGACACCAATGTCTCTGGCTAGGCGGAGACCTGCTATCAATGCCTCATATTCGGCCTCATTATTGCTTGCGTTGAACAAGAAGCAGAGAGCACACTTGAAATAACTACCATCGGGAGCGGTGAGGATGAGACCAGCCCCACTGCCTTATTTGCGGGAGGATCCGTCGACGTTGAGGGTCCAAGAATGGGGGTCTTCTGCTTCAGTGTGGGGTTGCGAGGGCGGAGGCGCCGTGGTTGGAGTGGGATTGGTGAATTCCAGGATGAAATCGGCAACAGCCTGACCTTTGATCGCCCGTTCGAGGTTGGTATGAGATATCAAATTAGTTGAGCTCAACCGACCATTGCATGAGTCTACTAGACAGCTCGGGCTGTTGCATTATTTTCTTCAAAGGTTGATCAGTGAGGACCACTATAGAGTGGGCTTGGAAGTAAAAACAAAGTCGTCTTGAGGCGGTGACCAAGGCCAAGGACATTTTTTCTAGCAATGGGTAGTTCTGTTCGGCGCTTCTGAGAGCCCAGCTAATGTAATAAACCGGGCACTGTACTGAACCATCCTCCCTGATGAGGGCTGCGCTGACTGCGGTGCTCGAGACGGCTAGATAGAGAAAAAGAGGCTCACCCGTGAGTGCCTGGGAGAGTAAGGAGGGGTTGGCCATGCACCGCTTCAGCTGTTGGAAGGCCTCTTTGAATTCGGTCGTCCACTCGAAAGTCTGCCGAAGAACTTTGAAGAAAGGGAGGCACTTGTCCGTTGCATGGGAAATGAAACGGTTGAGGGCGGCCGCTCTGCCAGTAAGCCTTTGAACTTCCTTAACTATACTGGGTGACTGCATTTCTATCAAGGCCTTGATCTTTTCGGGGTTGGCTTCGATGCCTCGCTGACTGACCATGAAACCCAAGAACTTCCCAGAACCTACGCCGAAGGCGCATTTCTCCGGATTGAGCTTCATTTGATACTTTCGTAGGGTGTCGAAGGTCTCTCGCAGGTCGGCTAGATGATCAGTGGAGAGTTTGCTCTTGACTAGCATGTTATCGACATATACTTCCATGTTCCTGCCTATCTAATGATAAAAGACGACGTTGACTAGCCGTTGGTAAGTGGCTTCAGCATTTTTCAACCCAAATGGCATAACACGATAATGGTAGGTTCCCCGGTCGGTGATGAAGGAGGTGTGTTCTTAGTCAGACAGAGGCATCAGAATTTGGTTGTACCCAGAGTAAGTATCTATGAAGCTAGGCATTTGATATCCAGCCGTAGCATCGACAAAAAGATCTATGCGAGGAAGGGGATAGCTATTTTTGGGGCAACCTCGGTTGAGATTGGAATAGTCGACACAGAGTCGCCACTTACCATTGTTTTTACGGACCAGGACCACATTTGATAGCCACCTGGGCTAGTTCACATTTTTGATAAACTGTGCCTCAAGGAGATTATCTACTTCAGAAGCGATAAGAGTATTGCGCTTTGGGTGAAAGATACGCTGTTTTTGGCAGAAGGGTCGGAAATGGGGCGTAATGCTGACACGATGGGTGATGAAGGAGGGGTCGATACCCGGCATGTCGGAGTGGGTCCAGGAAAATACGTCGTTGTGCTTAATCAGGAGGGCAGTAAGGTTGGCCTTAGCCTAGGAGGATAGTTGGCTGCCGATCTTGGCAGTTTTTGTCGAGTTAGTGGGATTGATGGGGACCTCGACAAGCTCTTCCATCGGTTCCCCTCTGACCAGCTCATCATCGTCCCTGACGTCGAGCCCTTTAATGATCATAGCCTTCTTTAGCTTGACCTCTTTAAGTGAAGCGACGTAACATTCTCTGGCCACGGTCTGCTCGCCCCTCACTGTGCCGACCCTAAGGTCGGTGGGGAATTTGACGGCAAGATTGAAAGTGGATGTGATAGCTTGGAAAGCATTTAGGGCGGTGCGGCCGAGGATGATGTTGTAAGTAGAGGGACAGTCGACGACGAGGAAGGTGAGTAACTTTGTGGTCTGCCGTGGGTATTCTCCGATTGTGATGGGCAGATTGATGGAGCCAATGGAGGTCACCCGATCTCTAGTAAAACCGACCAATGGGGTTTAGAGAGGGGACAGACTTTCTTTCCCGATCTTGAGCTGGCGGAAGGCATTTAGGAAGATGATGTCTGAAGAACTGCCATTGTCGACGAGAACCCGCTTGACTTTGTAATTGGAAAGAAGGGCAGAAATGACGAGTAGATCATCATAGGGGTAACGGATGCCTGTGCAGTCGGCGTCCGTAAAGGTGATAGGCTCCGTCCACTGCATGGGCTGTTTGGAGGGTCGGTCTAATGTGGCAATTTCTTTGTCTAAGCCCTACCTTATTTTTCTAAGTTCTGCCCGCTGAGCCGAGCGGGATGGTCCTTCACAAGTAAGCCCATCTGTAATAACTTTGATCTCTCCAATAGGGGGGGCGGGGTTCCCTTGTGCCCGGGGTTGCTGTGGGGGGCGATCATGACCTTGATTAGGTTGTGTGGGTTGCTGAGGAGGGGTGTGCCGGCGGTTGTTTCTAATAGGTTCAATCCTTTGCCTCTGTTGAAAGCGGGCTTCCGTGAATCGACTGAGACGTCCTTGGCGTATCAAGCCCTCGACCTGGTCTTTGAGGTTAACACACTCCTCCGTATTGTGGCCGTGATCCTGATGAAAGCGACAGTATTTGGACCGGTCTCGCCGGTTGGAAGGAGACCGTGATGGTTGGGGCCATTTTATGGGGTAATCTCGTTGAATCTGGTTTAAGACTTGTTCCATGGGGGAGTTGAGGGGTGTGTATCGTTCGAACCGGCCGGGCAGTCGGGTTGGTGCCGACCGATCGGCTCGGGGTGGTCGGTCGGTATACTGAGATGCTTGGTTATTGTACTGAGTGTTTCTGGTTTCTGAGTCCTTTCTCTTCTCTCTAGAGGTCGGGTTTTTGGCTGTAGGATCTTGGCGGGCGGCTAGGGAATCTTCGGCGTTCATGTATTTTTGGGCTTTGGAAAGTAGGGTTGCCATGGAGGTGGGGGGGTTTTTGGAGAGGGAGAAAAGGAAATTAGATGATTGTAGGCCGGCTTTGAACGCCGTGAGGATGACCTTGTCATCGTTACAGGGCTTGGGTGTTGAAACGGGTGACAAAGCTGCGTAGTGACTCCTCCTTGGTCTAATGGATATTGAGGAGTTGGGTTGCTGGACGCCGCTGGCGCTGGGCTCCAATGAAATGGCTGAGAAAGGAGTCACTGAGGTGTTGGAAAGTGGAAACAGAGTCTGCTGGCAGTTGACTAAACCAGAGTCGAGCTGACCCCTTGAGTGTTACGGGAAAAGCCCGACACATGATTTCATCAGGGAATGCATGGAGGATCATGAGGGTTCAATAGGTCTCCAAGTGATCGACTGGGTCCAATGTACTGTCGAAAGAGTCGATCGTGGGCATTTTGAACTTAGGAGATAGAGGTTTGTCCCGGATGGAGGCAACGAATGGTGAGTTGGCTGTGGTAGATGGTTTATTCGGTATGTTCTGCATGACTCCTTGGAGCTGGAGCTTCATGGCTCGGAGTTCTGCGTCCTAGAAAGGGACGTTGTCACCGCTGGACTGGAGCGGAGACTGGACGTTACTGGCCTCTCCCTTAGAGGTGGGTGCCGGGGCCAGTAGGTGTGGGACCCGAGGTGGAGGGTTCATATCTAGGGGAGGGGGTCGCAAGCCTTCCAAGTTAGGTGGATGGGGCTGCTAGATAGTATGGCTCGGGACTCGTTCTTGGTTGGGTGGAATATCTGTAGGTGGTGGTGGAGGAGGCATAGGAAGGTTTCTTTGGAGTAGAGCATTAATTAGGGCTTGGTTTTGCTCGGCCAGGCGGTTGCTGCTGTTGGTGAGCTTGGTGAAATACAGTAGGGGGCTGTTTGGATTGTGAGGGTCGGTTGGTGGTCGGTAACATTTTGGTGAGAAGCCATGGATCTAGTCGTGACCATCCACCTTGGTGGGTGGCAAGAAAAGGTTATTGGAAAAGGGTCTCCGGCGGCAATGAGCACAACTGGCGCGTGGAACAGAAAGGTTTCCCACAGACAGCGCCAACTGATGATACAACGGGTTCCAGATGGAAGATCCACGCTTCCCAAACTAGTGCCCGAGGTACCAAGCCCACCAGAAGACCTGCACAAGAGTTCAATGGGGAATGGGGAGTCCCCCAGTGAATCCTCCGACGAGCAAGTTAGAAAGAGAGGTGGAATGTAGAGATAGATTAGAGATAAAAAGTTTACCCTTTTTCTTGTCTTCGACGTCTGCTTATATCCTCTGGTAATCATTTCGTTGTCCCCTTCCGACCTGTCATCTTGGCCGAAAGTCTATGCTTTAGCTTGCCTTGTTCATGGTGAGGCCGTTCTGTCTCGACGGGGAGGGGTTATCACCATAAATGCTGTAAAGGGTCTCATTAATGGCTAATGTGCAGTGCAATAACTTTGCAGGATCTTTGTCTGCTTATGTGGCTTGTCCTTCTCTTGCTACGAGTTTAGATGTCATTGGTTCTTAATGCCATGTTAAGTTCCAACAACGTTGGGCTTTAGTAGTTGAATTATGTATTGGACCATAAATGGTGGGCTATAACTTTTATGGGCTCACCCATGTCATATCTCACCATTATAATTGTTTCATTGTTTCATTGTAATAGTGTATTTTATTTTGTTTCTTTGTGATCATTCTATTTAGGAGTGTTTGCAGTTCAATTTTAGATGGTTTGCAGATCAGTTTGAACCTGTCGACATGTATGTAATTTGGGAAAAATTCAACCCGCAACTGCCCGCAGTGCAAGTTGGGGTTTGTGCGGATAAGATTTGCAAATGTGCGAGCAGTTTACAGATTGGATTTTTTTTCAATTTTCAGGCTTCATTTGGCAAGTGATTTTTTTAGCCAAAAAGTCATTAAAAAAATAAAAAAGCTAACAACCTATACCAAAAAGTCAAAGATTTCATTTTTTCTCTACTTTTTGCACATTTTTTTCTGAAAAAAATCAGAAAGTCATCCAAAACATACTATTTTTTTTACATAATATTTTAGCCAAAAAATCAAAAAGTTACTAAAAAATCATGTTCCCAAATGAGGCCATATTCAATTTCAATTTCTAGATTCAATATAATATAAAATTGATTTCAACTTCAAAAGTAATTAACAGATTCAATTTTTCCTCCATGAAGAAGTAGATTCAATTTCCTACAATATTCACAGAGTAAACAAAAACATTCAAAAATAATGTCCTCAAACAATGTTTGCTATAACATTTTTTTTTGTATCATGAAATTATGATTTGGTGTGTTGGCCAAAAATATTTAAGATAGGATGAATGAAATCAACAATTCAAGTTTTTTTTATTTTTCTTTTCTAAAATAATAATATTAGGCCATGTTTGTTTGGGCGGACTGGATTAGGTTAGATTAGTATTCTCATGATTAATAGTCCTAAGAATATGAATCCTTTTAGATTGTGTATCCTATCCTATGTTTGGATTGAATTAGGATTATAAAGAGGGATTAACAAAATATTATCCAATCTGATGTTTGTTTAAGGAGATTGGAATGGATAAGACATGACAGGATATGAGACATCCAATATATTGACCATAATACCTGTATCATGGTCATTTGATAAATTAATCCAGACTTTGACTTAGTTTTTTAATTTTTATCTCACACCCTATATAGGATTAAATAATTCATCATATGTAGGATATAATATACGGATGGATTGTTAGTCCGTGCTTCAATTTTTTAACCAAACATCAGATTAATAATTTTATTAAACTATTAGTCTAATTCTAAGTACATGTATGCCCAAACAAACATAGCCTTAGAGGGATGTACTTTTGTGAACGTAACTGTACGGGAAAGAAATAAACCTTCTCGTATAATCCTATTGATCAAGTCTGCATTCCTCTGTACGACGTTGTTTTTTCACCTGAAAATACAAACGTGAGCTAGCCGGCAGGTATGTGCCGGAAACCTCTCCGATGCCTAAGTCAGCAAACTAGACAAATAGGCAAAAGCTCTATGTATTCGAAAATCGAAGTTGTGTTACCTCTCCATAGGTGATGTTTGTGAGCTTTTATAGGTTTCGTGTGGCATAATCCAAGTAGGACTCTTATTCCTCCATGTAGAGTCCTCCTAGGATTCATACTCCTGAAAGATAATGCTTATCCTTCAACACCCCCCTCACTACTTAAACCAAGTGAGATGGTTTTACCTTGGCCGGACTCCAATATGACCGAAGTAAGCATGGCTACGCCGAGCCATAGTATAGACCGAACTATCGTTAGTTCGGTTCTTCCTTCAATGCCCTTACCTTCGTTTCTCATGTATAAACCGTGGTAAACTCAAATGGAGCTAACTTCTAGCAAGGTTTTAGACCGAACTAACCATACTGCACCGTAACCGGTATAAGTTCTAAGCATCTTTAAACCGGTCTGACTACAAAGCATCCCTCGACCGGTCTAACATTACACCTTACTCAGACCGGACTAACTTCTGGGCTTGGGACCGGACTAACTTTAAGCCTCTTCAAGACCGAAGTAACTTTATGGCCTTTTTACTCAGCCCTTCGCATTGAGGCCCATAACGACCCAGCTCGGCCCAATTTGCATATAAATTACCCTCTCAATTGCCCCTTAATTCCATCTGCGTAGCATGATAGGGATTACCTGTCTACAAACCGGGCTAAAGTTTTAACCTTTCCAGCCGATCTAAAAAACCCTTTAGCCTTTCCAGCCAAGCTAAAACTCCGAAGCCTTTCCAGCCGAGCTATAACTATGAAGCCTTTCCAGCCGAACTATATTTAGGCCGAGCTACCCTTATTCGATCAAAACGTCTCGTCAGTCGCAGAAACTGAATCGCTTCCCATTCTTTTAACACGTGGCAGGCTCTGATTGGCCCTTTGCAGCTGTCACGCCGCCCTCGTATTTCACAAAATTTGAACAGTTCCCGCCCTTCCATATTCGTCCTTCTTTTACAAAACAAACTCTTCATTTTTTGGATCTACAACCACTATACTCATCCTCTTCTCTCTCTCTCTCGTTCCTGGGCTTCCTCATTCCTGATTTTGCTGAGTTCTTGCCTCTTCACTATCGCTGCTTCCATCTCCAGTTCTTTTGCTTCAATCTGGTATGCAAATCCATCTTTCTTGCTTTTGTTATTTCCGTATTTGCTTTATACAATCCATAGCAATCTATTTATGTTTTTGCAAAACATATTTTTGTTTTTTCTGCCTTCTACTAGACTTGCACTTTTCTGGAAAAAACTTAGCAATAGAACACTTGAATTCATGTAATAACCTGAGAAACACTAGGTTTGATCCAAGAACATGATGCAACCGAACTAGGATACTGTTTATGCTAGGTATAAGTCTAGTCAACTTATAACCGAACTAACACTGCATGTTTACACCAGTAGTTTTAATAAGACACCACCTTTTGATTTTCCTTAGCCGGGATAAATGAACCGAACTAAGTCTGAACTTAGTGTACTGGGAAACCTTAATTTTAACCGAGCTAGGTTTTTGGGGCTAAACCAACTTTCTTAGTTTTTAGACCGAACTCAAAAAGCTGCCTCTAGAAGCTCAACCGGTCTAACAGAACCTTCTCATTAATCGGGATAACGAATCACTCGCCAAGACCGAGCTACCAAGCACCTTGTTGAAACCGAGATAGAACCTGTAGCATCCCATATTACCGAAGTAGGACTTCTTATCTTGCTTTTTACTTTGTAGCACAGTCCAACGATCTGTGCTTAACACCTTTATTTTCCACTTTGCAGACTTAGGTTGTCTAGGCACTCCTCTGAGCGCTCAACCGAGCTACTGAGCACAAACTTTCGACCGAACTAATTTATTCATAACTTAAAAAAAATAAATGGGGAAGTATAGATTCTTAGTAAACACACCGGGTGGTCTAGCCAAATTCTGAAAAGATTACAATATACCTGACGACGTCCACCTTACTTTAGCCGAACAAGATACCATGCCATAGGGCAATGAAGGCTTTGTACCCTTCACCCTCCTATCTATAGTAGAAACCGGTCTAAGATTCCCGGTTCAACCCTTGCTTTGCGAATTTCTTAGGCAAACTAGGATCTGTCCTACCCAACTTTCCACTAACTCATACAGGATAATAAACGGTATAGCCGAACTAAACCGCCGAGCTGGCATTAACCTTGGCCTAGCCGAGATATTCCACCAGTACTCCATAGGCTCAAAAGATGATGGCTGGGTCTATTACCTTAGAATACGCCGTCGCCGAGAGAAAATAATAAAAGATACACCGGACAAAGACTTAAACGACGACGATTTTTTCTGGGTATCTGGAAATTTTGAAGACCACCAAGCCCAGATCCCAGGACGAAGTATAAACTGGAACAAAGGAATCCCCGGTATAACTTACTTCGGTTTCCTTTCATTTTTGTCTTTTATCTCGGTTTCCCATTCTGAAGCGATTTAACAGTTGTCTTTTTCATACAGATTCAACCCATCTTCAATCACTCTACAGCTACCCCAATCTAAACACTCTCCGTGCCGCACTACGGTATCCAGAACGGAGTTGGGCCAAGCTGTTAAATTTTGAGCCGACATACCGATACAGCAGCCGCCGAAAAGCCAGAGTGACCGACTTTCTCCTAGAGGACGCCCCCGCACCGGACCCAACCTTGCCACAAATTAACCTAGTCCCTCTGACAGCTGAACAAGAAATGGCAAAAAGAAACAGAGTGAGGGCTCTTCTGACTGAAACCGACAGACCCAAAGTACCACTACCGACCCAGACAACAGAAACCGTGGTGGCTCTCCCAACTCAACGGCCTTCAACATCTGGGGCGAACAAGCGCGCCCGGACTAGCCAAACCGAGCAGCGCCTTATTGACGAGGATGAGACCATCCTTCCGCCCAGCCCTCAACTAAGCCCTCAACCGAAGCGCTCTGACCGAGCTAGCTCCTCCAGATGGGCTCCCAAACTTACTTTTTAGAACCGAGACATTCAGGACACTGACTCGGTGGTTGCAGAGAAGGATCATTTACTGGCTTTTAACTTGGCCAAGAGTGTGTGTCTTCCAAAAGACATGGACCACCACAACCAACTGAACACCGAGCTGAAGGCCATCCGATCTTCAACGAAATTCATGATCCTGGTAAGCAGCTCTCTTCTCTTTTTTTTATCTGTCTTATTTTACCAACTTTTAGCTTAGCTAAAAAGAAAGTTACTATGCTCCTGCAGGCCATTCAGAAAAACAACATCACACACAAGTGAGTGTTGGAGCTCAGGAGAACAATAGGACAGGCCATGGCAGAAGCCGAAGCCAAGACCGCCGAACCAAAACAATACCAACAGAGGACGGCTGAGCTGGAGGCCGAGGTAACTCGTCTAACCGGACTAGTTACCTCGACTAACGACGATAAATAGAGAGCTCTGACCGTAATGAAAGATAAATATTTGCGGGAGCTGGTAAAACTTGAAGGCGTGAAGAACGCCGAAATAGGAGAGCTGAAAAAGAAAGCTGAAGACGCCGAGCTGAAAGGTTTCAAGGAAGGCGAAGCAGCTTACATCCAACAATGCGAGGCAGCAAAGGACTTATTTTTCAAGTGCAGCTGGAGAGGTGTTGTGGAGCAGCTTGGCTGTGGGCCCGAAACCGAGGTCTACAATGCTCCTCAGTATTTCATTCCGGCCTCACTAACGGAGTATGCTGCCGATCTTCAGAAGCAATTTCTTGAAGCGTCTGATGATGATGAAGAAAATAAGCCAACTGATACTCCAGTTGACAATGAACAAGTCAACGAACAATCAGCTCGGTTGGAGTCAACAGTTGAAGACCTGACTGTTGAGCCGCCGACTGACACCGTTCTACCAGTTGATACCGAGCTCACAATAGAGACCGATCTTCCGTCTGCAACCGGTGTTCAAGTTGATATTGATGCCGATCTTGAAGATCTCTTTAATTGACTCTGTACTTTTCTTTTTCTTTTTGCTCGTGTAACTGGGCTGTGGCCTCTCTTTTGTATTTGTTCTGAACTTGATCAATGGAAATCATTTTTTTTTTTTTTACTCAACACTTATTTCGGTTTGATCTGTATGCTTGTACTTGTAATGACTTTTCCATGATCTTTTTGCTCCAACTGTTATCTTGGTTTAAATTCCTGTTTGAGCTTGCTTTCTAACTGCAGTTTGGCTGAGATACTTTATTCCGGTCCTTGCTGATCAATCTAAGCTTACTCGCCAACCACTCTTTAGCCGATATACTTACTCCGGCTGAAGAGGATCAAGAGTTGGTTTAATCCAGCCAACCACTCTTTAGCCGATATATTTACTCCGGCTGAAGAGTATCAAGAGTTGGTTCAATCCAGCCAACCACTCTTTAGCTGATATACTTACTTCGGCTGAAGAGTAATAAGAGTTGGTTTGATCCAGCCAACCTAGAATAAAATGTTTGGTTATTCCGACCAAACGTCCTGCAGCCTGGATCCTCATCCTGGGCTTAGGAGGAATGTTGGTTTAATCCAGCCAACCTACCTCTAAGTTAGTTTTTTCAGCCAACTTAGAATAAAATGTTTGGTTATTCCGACCAAACGTCCTGCAGCTTGGATCCTTATCCTGGGCTTAGGAGGGGTGTTGGTTTAGTCCAGCCAACCTCTAAGTTAGTTTTTTCAGCCAACTTAGAATAAAATGTTTGGTTATTCCGACCAAACGTCCTGTAGCCGGGATCCTTATCCTGGGCTTAGGAAAGGTGTTAGTTTAATCCAGCCAACCTCTAAGTTGGTTTTTCCAGCCAACTTAGAATAAAGTGTTTGGTTTATTCCGACCAAACGTCCTGCAGCCTGGATCCTTATCCTTGGCTTAGAAGGGGTGTTGGTTTAATCCAGCCAACATCTAAGTTGGTTTTTCCAGCCAACCTAGAATAAGATGTTCTTTCTGCCCCTAACTCACTAATTTACTAAAACAAACTTTTACAGAAGAAAAACGTCTATACTGAAAAGAAAACTACTTGTTTTATTGAGAAAGGAAAAAATTACACATGTTTAAAAAGAAAAAGGCTAAAAATAAAATAACTTGAGATTGACAGTATTCCATGGCCTGGGAATTGCCTTGCCGTCCTCATCTTCTAAGTGGTATGCCCCTTTGCCTGCTAATCCAACCACTTTGTAAGGTCTTTCCCAATTAGGCCCTAACTTGTCATCTCCCGGTACCAAGGTGTTTCCCATCACTTTGCGCAGTACCCAATCTCCGATCTTGAATTGTCTTGGATGCATTATTTTGTTGTATTTCCTGGATAACTCTTGTTGGTACGAGTCGATGTGAACCAGTGCTCTTTCTCTTCTTTCTTCCGCAAGGTCGAGCTCCAATGTTATGGCCTCGCCATTCAAATCTGGATCAAAATTCTCGCTTCGAATTGTGGGGAGGCCAACTTCTAGTGGGATTACTGCCTCTATACCATAGGCTAAGGAAAATAGAGTTTCTCCTATTGACCGCCGAGGTATGGTGCGGTAAGCCCATAAAACATAAGGGAGCTCTTCCGCCCACTTACCTTTTACTTTCTCTAACCTTTTCTTTAATCCATCCAAGACTACCTTGTTTGATGCTTCTGCCTGACCATTTGCTTGGGGATATGCCGGTGTAGAATTGTAGAATTCTATCTTGTACTCTTCACAAAAGCCTCTGAAAATTCTGCCGTCGAACTGAGTGCCATTGTCTGAGATTAGGGCTTTTGGTATGCCAAACCGAGTGATGATGTTCTGCCAAACAAACTTCTTTACATCTTTTTCCTTGATTGATGCCAATGCTTCTGCCTCCACCCACTTTGTGAAGTAGTCGGTTACTGCAAGAAAGAACTTCCCGTTGCCTGGTGCTGTTGGAAGTGGTCCTACTATATCCAGCCCCCACATTGCGAAGGGCCATGGGCTGGTTAGGGGTAGAAGTTCTCTGGCAGGTTGGTGTATTTGGTGTGCGAACTTTTCACACTTTTCGACACACTTTTCTGAGTCTGCTTACATGTATGGCCACCAATATCCTTGTGAAATTGCTCTGTATACTAGTGATCTTCTTCCTTGATGGCTTCCGCTTACGCCCTCGTGTATTTCGAATAAGAATGCTTCCAC
The DNA here is from genome assembly GCA_025200525.1 of Camellia lanceoleosa. Classification (NCBI taxonomy): domain Eukaryota; kingdom Viridiplantae; phylum Streptophyta; class Magnoliopsida; order Ericales; family Theaceae; genus Camellia; species Camellia lanceoleosa. Next base: position 158,862,813 of record CM045762.1, on the reverse strand, counting down.
TTTGCTAGGATGAACACACTTTAGGTAGGGTCCTGAGAATGACTTTTTGTACAACGCTAGAGATGGGGAGAGCCAAAATTGCTGCGATTTTGCTCTTATTCTGTTGGCCCATTTCTTCTCTTCCGATAAGATGCCGTCTTTTAAGAACAGGATGATGGGATCCATCCAGGAAGGGCCTAGCTCCACGCAACAAACCTCTTCTGCTTTGGGATCTTCAATGCTTGGTCTAGGTAGGTAGTCGATCAGTAATGAATGAGGGATGGAAGTATCTGCCATTGAGGCAAAGCCTGCAAGCTCGTCCGTTCTGCTATTTTCCTCCCTGCCGATTTGTTCTATCCTTACTATTTCAAATTTCTTGATCTCTGTTCTGACCAACTCTTGGTATTTGGCCATCCTGTCATCCTTTGCTTTGTAGTCGCCAGATATTTGGTTTACCACCAGCTGTGAGTCGCTATAAACCATTAGCTCGATGGCCTTCATGTAGAATGCTGATTTGAGGCCAGCAAGAAACGTTTCATACTCCGCCTCGTTGTTGATGTTAGGAAGCCAAGGTTGATTGCTTGCTCCATTACTAGGCCGTCTGGAGAGATGAGGACTATGCCAAGTCCTGCTCCATGCCGGTTGGATGCTCTATCCATGAAGAGCTTCCATATCTCTCCAACGAACAACTTTCAGCAAGTGGAGGGATCAGATGATGCCTTGGGATTCCTTCTGCGCGGACCAACACTGCGCTAATTGCATGCTAAGAGACTGCCAGGTACAGGAAGAGTTCTTCTCCAGGTACTGGGGTGACAAGTAGTGGTGGGGAAGACATATATTCTTTTAAGCTTTCTAAAGCACGGTCGCATTCGTCGTCCCACTCAAATTTGGCTTTTAGAGCATGGAAGAATGGTCGCAGTTTGTCTGACGATCGGCTTATGAACCGATTGAGTGCAGCTGCCATGCCTGTGAGATGCTGTACTTTCTTTACTGAGTTTGGTCTCTCCAAATCCTGGATTGCTTTGATCTGGGAGGGGTTTGCTTCGATACCTCGGTTGGTCACTAGGAAGCCTAGAAATTTTCCAGATCCTACTCCGAACGCACACTTGGACGCATTGAGGCGCAACTTGTGCTTCTTTAGGATCTGGAACATCTCGCCTAGGTCCTTGAGATGGTCATTTTCATCCTTGCTCTTGACCACCATTTCGTCGATGTAAGCCTCCATCGTTTTTCCTAGTAATGGCTCAAACATCTTGGTGACCATCTGTTGGAATGTCGCCCCTGCGTTCTTTAGGCCAAAGGGCATGACCTTGTAACAGTATAGTCCTCTTGGAGTTGTAAAGGACGTGACCTCCTGGTCTGGTTTATGCATGGCGATTTGATGGTAGCCTCTGTATGCATCCAGAAAACTAAGTCGGTTGTGCCCCGCTGTTAGGTCTACCAGTTGATCTATCCGTGGTAGAGGAAAGTTGTCTTTTGGGCATGCTTTGTTGACTGTTTTGTAATCGACGCAGACACGCCACTTGCCATTCTTTTTTGGCACTACGACTGTGTTGGAGATCCATCTTGGGTAGTGTACCTCTCTGATTGCTCCTGCCTCCAGCAGGTTTCCTACTTCTTCCGCCACTATCTCAGCGTGGTGGAGTGCCGATTTGCGTGTGCGCTAAATGATTGGTCTGGCGGATGGGTGGACATTGAGTTGGTGACAGATGAAGTTAGGATCAATGCTTGGCATGTCGTATGGTGTCCAGGCGAACACTTCGATATTAGAGGTCAAAAATTCCAAGACCTCTAATCTCTCAGTGCTGGACAACGACGAATCGAGCAAAAAGAACTTATCCGGGTTCTTTTCATCTATTCTTACCTCTACCAAGTCTTCCACCGCTTTCTAATTAGTCATGGTTCATTGCTCTCAGGTTCTTCCACCGAATGAATGTATCCTTTGGCAGCGCGGCTGCCATTCACCGTAACAAAGCATTGCTTGGACATAATTTGATCTCCATAAACCTCTTCAATTACACCGGTGTCGTTGGGGAACCGCATTACTTGGTGGTAGGATGACGCCACCGATCACATGGCATGTAGCCATGTTCTGCCCAAGATGATGTTATAAGTGTAGGGGACTTTTAATACCCAGAACTCCATGTAGACACCCCATTTTTGACCGTCCTCAAGACTCGGAGGTCACCGTTGAAACACCCGGTGATCACCCATGTTCATGTTCGTTTTGAGTTCCCAGAGGCCTCGGCTGCGCGCCTTGCCTCAGGATCTCTCAATTAGTTTGTTTTGTGTTTGGTTTTGCACCAAATGCTTGTGCTTTTGCTTTGAGGGGCAGAGAATGGCTTGTTAGCCATCCCCACACCCCACCGGCCTCCCCTTTTTATCACCAGCCATTCATTGTTGCCACCGGCCATGGTTTCTTGATACTAATGGCCGGTTGGCACTTTATGTGGCCGGCCGGCACTTTGTTTGGCCGGTGACCTATTTTGCTGGCCGGTATGCACCTTTTGCACCCTTCAGGCATGGTGCATGCCAGCTGGAATGCGCCAACACTCTTCCCCGTGCACAGTGTGGTTGTTATGCACCTTTTGCACCCTTTTGGTCTAGCTTCTTGAGGAAGCTTGACCCTTTGTCAAAGCTTCCTCAAGAAGCTTAGCCAGCTGTCCTAGCTTCCTCAGGAAGCCTTGACCTTCTTGCCCCCTTTGCCCCTTTCTTATTTAGCTTCTTTGAGAAGCTTTAAGCTTTTGCTTGGCCTATATAAGACCTCCTCCTCCTTCATTGTTAGGATTAGAACAAAAAAACCAGAGCTTATACATATATACATCTGTCATATACTCTCTCTCTCTCTCTCTCTCTCTCTATATCCCCCCCTCTCTCATCCTTTGTGTGTGTTTGGAAGCCCAAAAAGTGTGTTTTTGCCCTTGTTTTGCACTAAGACACACACCATTACACCATACTTTGACCTTAAAGGGCTTGGAGGGTTTATTCTTGAGTTTTTGGACTGATTTTGACCAAAGGAAGGTGGCTGGCCTTGCTGTTCATCAAGAGTTCTTCAAGGGTAATCTTTTCACTTTAGATTCCCCAATCTTGCACTAGTTTTTTACCTGTCTTGCATGATGATTTAAGATTTGTGTATAACTGAAAAAAGTCTTGTATTTTCATGCTTAAGATACTTCATTAAGGTTGTTTTGTGGTTTGGGGTCGACCTCCCCCTCTTAGGCCTCTTTTGGTCTCTTTTTGTGCTCTTTTGGCAAGCTTTGATTATTCTTGTGTAGTGGTCTTCTCACCACTGAAATCCAGTGGATTTTCAGTGGTGAAGAGGGAGGTTTGAGGTCTTGTATAGGGGAGGGACACCCCTCTCCCCTTTGTGACTCATTTGTCCATGTTTTTGGCTCAACATGGTAGCATGCATGCTTAGTTGTTTATGACTCCATTTCAGAGGCTTTTTGGGTATTTTGGGTCATATTATATCCCTATTACATGTTAGTTTGTTGACCCTTAGCACGCATTTTGTACTTGCTTTGTGTTCCTTCATTTTGCCTAGAAATGTATCATGACATTTGACCACCATGCTCTCATGTTTTGACTTTACTTTGTGAAGTTCTTGGTCATATTTTTCCATGCTTGGGGTCTGTTAGGTGCTGTTTTGGTCATATTTGATATGCTTTATATGGCTCCTTAGTATTCTAGCATGTTGGCATTGGTTATGTGAATCATGAGCATGCCTTAGTTAGGTTGTTTCAATGCTTTGGAGTCATTTCATATGCTATTTCAGTCCCTAATCCATGCTTGTACGCTTACATTCATCATCACTTTCATGCCTTGAAGGTTTGTTCTTTTGTGCCTTGGAAAGGGTCATAATGCATGCTTAAGTGTTTAAGTTTTGGGGCTGCCATATCAGTAGGTTTTGGGGGGTCTTTTGCATATTGAAACTCTATTTTGTGTTGGAAGTTCATGCCATGAGTGGTTGGGGTGGATGTTAAGTAATGCTCCCATTTGTAGCCTTGAATGCCTTTCATTTTGCATCTATTCTCTAGCATGCTTGACCTCATCATTCATACTCTTTTTTTTTGAAATTAACATGAGTGTTTAGTACCCATGCTTACCACCTTTGAGTGTCCTTAAGAGTAGCCTTCCATGCTTGGGTTTTTGGCTCATTAGCGTGCTTGATTGCATGAGCACTTGTCCACCATTTTGATACTTTTGGCCACTGTTTATGGCAAGGTTGAGGTCTGCCCTTTATGGTTTAAGTCCACCATTACATGTTTGTTATATGTTTATTACGTATTTAGCTCGTTATGTGTTACCACATGTTAGTCCCATTGAGTATTCGTTCATGTTTACTACATTGCATGTTGCATGCTTTAGTACATTGTATATTAGCATGATTTAGTTTGCATTGCATTTAGCATGCCTTGCTTACTTAGCTTCATGTCGCATCCTTGAGCCATGTTGCATACATGCATTACATATTGCTTGGTTTGGGGTGTCAAACCAAGCATGAGGGTTGAGAAGTGTTCATACTCAAAGTGACGTACACGTCTCAACTCTCGGTCACCGATGTCCTTGATCTCAATATGATAGGGTATTGGCACTCATTTGTTTGTTGCATGCATTTACATCAAGTTGCAAACTTGGCCTCTTAGGCCATCATGCATCGAAATGCGTGATTGATGGCTCGAGAGTCGAGGGCCATGCTCCCTTGAGTCCATTGCATGATAGGGAATGTGGCCATGCTTACATTTGCTTGAAATTCCATGCCATACACTGCTTGCCCTCTGTTGCTGTCAAAACTGATTTCTGCAGGAAGTTTTGGCCGGCCAGCCATCTTTAGTGCCGACCGGCCATCAATGAATGGCTGATAGATTTATCAGTGGCCGGTGGCAATCTCCCATGGCCGGTGGCTATTCCTCCCAGCCGGTGGTGTTCCACAGTGTGCATAGAACTTGTCCTGAGACTTATGCAATCTTCAGAGGAGCTAGGCAGTGAAAACAGAGGCAGCAATGCTATGGCAGCGAGCTTCCGAGCAGTACGAGTAGAGCATGCGTCATCCAAACATTTCGAAGGCGGGGCTGTGGCCATTTTAATTTTGCATTAAATTTGTTAATTAATTAGGAGTTTTGTAATAATTAATTTAGTATTATTTATTCGGACTGTATTATTCTTTCAGTCCCTCCGTGTGAGGGCGTATTGTGTAATAAGTGTGGGTGAGTATGTGCATGTCTTCCAATCCCACGTCTTTCTTCCCTTTTATATACCCGCTTATAATGGTAGACTAGGGCATATTTAAATTAGCATACCTTATGCTATGCATGCGTGCATCCATACATTTGTCTTACACGCACCGGGCTCGGCGCATCATGCTAATTGCATTATACTTCAATTCCAAATTGAATACGTGTTACCTGTTGCATTTCACATGCCATGTTTAGGATAGCCGAGCTTGTCTAGATTGCATCTTTGCATGTGTTGCATTAGCCATTTTAAACATGAACTAGGATCATGCATTGATTACTAACTAGTTTCTGTTTTGGCTTGGAGTACTAGGTAAGCTTTTTATGCTTTAGCATACTGCATGCGTGTGAGTGTTGCCATGATAGCATGATTACCATGAGGCTAGCTGCTTATGTGATATAACTGCTTGAAAGCCTGTGGATGGAGGTTGAATTACCTAAATTGGAATAATGCATTAAAACTGCGAGTTTTAAAGCCCACTAGATAGTGGCAAAACCATCTTTTCTAAAGCTCACTCGAGGGTGGCAAAACCTGCATTTTAGCCTACTTGCGAGTAACAAATCATTTTCAAAACAAACATGAAATGTTTTGTTCCAATTTAGGCGATTTGGTCTATACTTGTTTGCTGTGCGCATAACAAAGTAATTCTAGGCTAATAACCGGAATAAGAACGCATAACATTTTCAAAATTGGATATCACGGTTAGTAGAGGCCGATCTTTGGATCGGGCGAGAGAGGGTGCTCATAGCTGACCTTCCCCAATCGTACCCAAGTTCCCGAGTCGAGGCAACTTTGGTGATGACGGACACGTGGCCTTTGGCATCGAGTCAGGGTTTCCTAAATTCCCCCATTAAAAAATATTTAGGTAGCAACTCTGTATCTGGCGAAGCAGTCCATGTTTGGCACTTCTTTTAAAAATCTGTTTTCTCAAAACGATTTGTCGGATTTGGACTCTTTGGTTTAGATTAAGAACCGTGACAATTTAAGTCCGAACTGTAGTGAGCCCACAAAAGAACAGAACGGGATTCATCCTCCTGGGGCGTTCGGGGATGTTTACACTCCACCTGTTTCGTCACGCTTCCTGCCTTGACTGGGAGGATTATTTTGCCGACGGGCCATTTTGGCATGGAGTTGAATCCAATCAGGGGAGATACAGCAGGTGCCAAGTGTTTATCTTGTAACTTCAACTGTTTAAAGGTGTCGTAGTACATTATTTCACATGAACTGCCTTGGTCTATCAAAATCCGCTTGACGTCAAAATCCTTGACTCGGAGAGTGACAACCAAGGCATCATTGTGAGGGCAATATATCCTTGCCAAGTCTTTATCCGAAAAAGACATGACGTTCGTGGCCTCTGTCTTTCCCTTCTTGATGGTAGGTAGGGCACTTAGTACCTCTTTTAAATGCTCAGCCTTTTTGATTGATCCTCTGAGCTCACATACACACTCAGGTTCGAAAACTCCATGTATCACATTGATAACGCCTTGAGGTGGGGCGTCGATTGGCATTCCGTTGGGGTTATTATGGCCCTGGGGGGCTGGTTGTGCCCCTCCTTCAAAGTATTTATCCACCTGCTGCCACCAACTCCTCCAGGTGTTGTCTCAATAGCGTGTAATTTTCAGTGCGGTGCCCCTTTTCTTTGTGGAAGGTGCACCATGATCTTTCGTCATAGTCCTTCTGAGCTTCCCCAAGCTTGGCTGGCCATCTGACGAAAGGCTCATCCCGTATTTCACTTAGAATTCGGTAGATCGGTTTCTTGAAGACCGTGGTTATGGCAGTGCGGACTCTCAACCATCTTTTATCCTGGTCTTCGCCGTTGTCTCGTCTCCACGTCCGTTTCTGCTCGGACGATCTACCGTGTTGACCTTTGCTGAGGCCTTTTTCTCTGGTACTGCAGTCGTGCAAGATTTCGATTTGGCACGTGTGCTGTCCTCCTCCACCCTGATGTGCTGATGCACTCTTTCCATCAAGGCTTCCATGGTGAGGGGTGGTGTCATGGTGATTGAGTCCCTTAGTCTGTTCCCGATTGGAAGGCCTCTTTTGTATTGGGCAATGGCGAGATTGGTGGGGCAATCCCCAATCTGGTTGAAGGTCTCCCAGTAGCGACTGTTGTAGGATCTTAAGGTCTCCTTGTCGCCCATGTCGATGGAGAGTAACTGGTCGATCTCCACTGGGGTTTTAGTGTTCGTTCGGAACCTTGTTACGAACGCTTCCGCCAATTGCGCCCAAAAGGCTATGCTGCCTTCTGGAAGTTTTTCGAACCAAGTCAAGCCTAGGTCGCCAAGGCTAGATAGGAAGAGGATGCACATTAAAGCCTTGTTTCACCGGTATATTGCCATGACCTGGCGAAAGTGGCTCAAGTGTGAATAGGGGTCCGTCTTTCCCTCATATGTAGTGAATTTGGGCTGAAGGAAGCCTGATGGTAGGGGCGCGTTTTCAATCGCCGGAACGAACGGTGAGGTCTGCAACCTCGCTAATGCCTTGTCTATTGGTTCGTAGGTAGGGTGCGGTATTGGCATTCTAACCTCGACGCTTCCATGCATCCGAGGAGCCAACCGCTGTAAGGCAGAAACTCTATGTGGATCGCGTACTCTGGCGTCCTCCTTCCATCGTGCTTTTTCTTTGAGCACGGTTCGTAAGTCGGATGATCTGGGCAACTCCGTTTGCCTGGATCTTGTTTGGTGCGTATGCAAGGGCCAATAGGTGCTTCCTTCAGTGTACGACCTTTCAGATCTCATCCTCTCAAACCTGGAGTGACGAGTTCTGGAAGACCTGGATTGAGTATCACCTATCCTGAGGCTTCTGCTCTCTGCTTGTGAGGGTGTGGTATCCCTACCACGACCTTTTGAGTGGCGAGGGGGCGTCTTGTTTATGCGCCCCTCTCTTGTCGCCGCTCCTTTTTCCTTCATCTGGCGCTTTAGAGATTCCATGTCCGCCGCCATCCGTCGTATCAATTCATCCTGCTCCTTGACGCGATCCTCCAAAGCTTGAGGATCAGTCCTCCGCCTTTGTCTTTCTGGACTCTGTAAACGAGAGTGATGGGGGCTGTTAGGCCGCCTTCTTCCCCTTGTATCCCTCATGGGATTCTGTCTTTGTGGTTCTAAATCCGCCATAGGAGGGATGAGAGGTAGACCTTTACGCCTCGCACCCCCTTCTGGGGTTTATCCGTCGATGGCGGACTGTGGCAAATCTTCGTTGTGCGCCATTGATTCTCAAGAGAAAAAGCTTGATCAAGAGGTTTTGTTCTTGTCTGAATTCCCACAGACGGCGCCAATTGTACGAGAAAGAAATAAACCTTCTCGTATAATCCTGTTGATCAAGTCTGCGTTCCTCTGTACGACGTCGCTTTTTCACCTGAAAACACAAACGTGAGCTAGCCGGCGGGTGTGTGCCGGAAACCTCTTCGATGCCTAAGTCAGCAAACTAGACAAATAGGCAAAAGCTCTATGTATTCGAAAATCAAAGTTGTGTTACCTCTCCATAGGTGATGTTTGTGAGCTTTTATAGGTTTCGTGTGGCATAATCCAAGTAGGACTCTTATTTCTCCATGTAAAGTCTTCCTAGGATTCATACTCCTGAAAGATAATGCTTATCCTTCAACACCCCCCTCACTACTTAAACCAAGTGAGATGGTTTTACCTTGGCCGGACTCTAATATGACCGAAGTAAGCATGGCCATGCCGAGCCATAGTGTAGACCGAACTATCGTTAGTTCGGTTCTTCCTTCAATGCCCTTACCTCTGTTTCTCCTGTATAAACCGTGGTAAACTCAAACGGAGCTAACTTCTAGCAAGGTTTTAGACCGAACTAACCATACTGCACCGTAACTGGTATAAGTTCTAAGCATCTTTAAACCGGTCTGACTACAAAGCATCCCTCGACTAGTCTAACATTACACCTTACTCGGACCGGACTAACTTCTGGGCTTGGGACCGGACTAACTTTAAGCCTCTTCAAAACCGAAGTAACGTTATGGCCTTTTTACTCAGCCCTTCGCACTGAGGCCCATAACGACCCAGCTCGGCCCAATTTGCATAGAAATTACCCTCTCAGTAACTTCTCAGCAGTCTATTGTAGTTTGTCCACTGAGGGCTCATTCTAGCCCATTTTCATTTTTTGAATTGTTCATCTAATAGGACTTGTCGACGAGTAGATCATTTATATTAAAAATCAATTTAATCGGATATCAATAGTTTTACGATCAGATCGCCTTTTTCTCTAAAAAAATAAACGGTCAATTTTGAAAATGATGTATGTAATTTATTTTTGCAAAGAAAAATCTAATTCAATTGTATAATTATTAATATCTCATTAATTTAATTTTTTAATATAGATATTTATTCAATGAGCTTTGGAGTCTTTTAGGAAGTTGGTAAAAAGCCAGCTTCTAGTTTTTTATTCATTTTGGGTCACATCACCTCTCATATAACTTACCTACAAAAAGATAAAATAAATTAAAAAAGTTAAAAAAACTAATTTTTTATTAACTTTTCAAAACACCCCTTTATAAATAAACGGTTCAGATCATGACAATGGGCTATGAGTTGGGCCACGATGGACAAATTGCACAATGCAGTCTACTTTTGAGAATTGCAGAGCAACTATTTCTTAATTTTCTACACTTTTTTTAAGGCACTCTGGTGTGGAACTCTCACACACACAGTGTGAAGCCCACACCATGTAGGAGAATGTATAAAGTAATATGTTAAAAAAGAAAAAAAAAAGTGCCTTTATGTTGTTTTCTTTTCTAAAATATATGTTGTTGTAAAGAAGAAATCCAAAAATAACTTGAAAACAAGGCCTTGTTTGGCATGATCTAAAAAAGTCAAAAAGTCACTATCCTATTTAAATCACATCATTTTATTTAAGTCACATCACTTCTCTAACACATCACTTCAAACCCAACCCATATTTTATAACAAGTCAAAAAGTGCACTTATTTAGATCATCCCAAACAAACTTGTTAGCCAAGAAAAATACAACACTTTTTTTTGAACTAAGAAAAATACAACACTTGCCTACCACGGAATAAAATAGAAGAGAAAATGAATTTTTTCTCTATTATATAGGGTTATTTGAGAACATAGTTAAAAGTTATCTTCTACCTTGTAACTTATTTTAGGTCATATCATCTCTCACATTTTTTATACATTTAAAAAAAAATTCAAAAAAACTAAAAAACTAATTTTTAACCATCTTCTCAAAATAGCTTATAATTGGAATAAAAAATTTCATAATATGTAAATTGGGTAAGTTTCATCGGTTTCCCACTTTGACCCTTTAAGTTTTATTTTTTCCACTTTTTCATGTTTGAAATCCTTCTAGTTTACTCCTAGACTAACGTCCATCTAAAAAATTAACAGAATCTGTCATGTCAACAACATATCAGCTCCATGTCAACTTCAAGATTTAAGTTTCTTCTCCCATTTTGGACCGTTAAGTTTAGGATGTTTCCCATATTAACCCTTTAACTATATGATCTTTATTAAATTACACCAACTTCTGGAGAGAATTTTTCCCACCAAAACTAAGGGCCATCTTATATATATAAGGTCAAATTATGTTTTTTTTTATAAAAAAAATTCTAATAATTTTAAAATATTTAGATGCACAAAATTTAAATATTTGTGAATAAAATTTTTAAAAATTCACTAAAGATGCAAAAAATTAAAAAATAGAAAAAAAAAATGGAATTTAACAACTGGAATGGAAGGTCAAAACCAATTATATCCATATCTCTAACCTGTCATGCAAATCATAAACACAATAAAGTATGCTACTATTTGTCCAAAAAAAAAAGCTATCCAATTCCCAACAAAGTACTAAGTAAAGAAAACAAACAAATCATGGCTGATTGGATCTAGGGTCCCCACTGGCATTGCCCATTGACAATATACATTCTTCCAACAATAGGAGGTCTTAAGGGTGGCATGGGTTGTGTAGTCCTCATTAGTAACCCTGCTGCAGGTGCTGTAAATTGTGTATGGGATGGACCTTCAAACGATGTAGGAGCAAGATCTCTAACTGAAGTTGAAGCAAAGTCTCTAATTGGAGCAGGTCCTCTCAATTGAGTTGGGCCTCTAATTGTTGCAGATCCTCTTACTGATGCAGAACCTCTGACAGTTGCATGCCTTCTAACTTCAGGTGATGATGCTTGCATAAAACCTAGTGCAGCTGAATTGATGTTAGAGCTGATTGAGCTCTGTTGTGAATTGTTTGTTTGCTGCTCGCATTGTTGCTTCACATAAAGCAATTGTTAAAAAATATTGAACCATGTTAGAAAATATTATACCTTGTCTCTGACATTCCTTTTTCTACTTTCCCCTTGTGCACTTGTTTCAGATTTGTATGTTCTCTTGTTGTGACCTAAGTTCCCACACTTTGTGCATTTCAATGACATTTGGTATTTCCTCAACTTGGTAGGCTGGTTGGGTTGCTCATCTGGTTCTCTTATCCTAATCTTTTTGGCCTTCTAGGCTTTCTAAAATACTTAGGTGGCTTGATTTTTGGAAGACCTATTTTGACCCACACATCTTGCCCATTCATTGGATATATAATGTGGCTATATGCTCTCAAGTATGAATCCTTTCTATACCAATGATCCACAAAAGCTTATGGTTCCTCATAACAATTCCATATTACTGCCACTGCATGTGCACATGGCATCCCAGTCAGATCCCATCTCTTACATGAACAAGTTTTAGCATCCAAATCAACCACAAATTGGTCCCCAAAAATCCCTCTTACTTCAAACATTCTCTGACCAACCAATGAAGGAATGTAGGAGTTGGATTCAAGTTTGTACTTCTCTAAAATCTTACGAATTTTAGGCCCAATATCATCATTCCACTTCACAGCCAATTCTCTCTTCATTCTCATCCTTTCCATCAAATAAGCTCTAATTCTCTCCAACATTGTTAAAATAGGCATTCCTCTCGCATGAACTATTTTAGCATTAAAGGACTCACACAAGTTATTGCATAACATGTCACACTTATTCAATATCCTAACGTGTGACCTGCACCAATACATTGGTGGCTTCTTAGCCAACCACTTAAAAGCCTCCTCATCATAATCTTGAAGCTCTTCTATAAAAGCTTGAAACTTACCAATGTGACTTGCCTTTGCTATATCCTACATCCTATCTCTAAGTGCCTTACCAGTGTGACCAACACCTTTGAAGTTGTTGTGCAAATGCCTAAAACAATGCCTATGTTCCACTCCTACTACTAACTTTGCAATTGCAACCTCTAACCGCTATATAAAACACGAAACAAATCTCAAAATCTATTATGTCAAAGTGTGTTATGTAAACAAAACAAGTACAAAACTTACCTTCTGCTTGTCTGTAATTAAGGTCCACTTTTGTTGCTCTATTATACCAACACCTTGGATCAAACTCTGAATAAACTACTTCTAGTTACTGGTGCACTCCACCTCAACCATGGCATATGCAATAGGAAAAATTTGGTTATTGGCATCAATGCCAATAGCTGTGAGCCATTGGCCCTTCTGTGGCCCCTTCAAGTGACACCCATCAAGTCCAATTACAGGCCTACATCCCTCCATGAATCCCCTCTTGCATGCTTCAAAACAAATATAAATTTTGTCAAACATATCATCTTCCTCCCTTTTAATTGAAGGCTTTAAGTCTACAAAGATTGTGGTGCCTGGATTACTTCTCTTCACTTCTTCACAATAGTCCTATATTTTACCAAATTGATCTGATACATCCCCATTGATCCTTTTAAGTGCCTTGGCCATTGCTCTATAAACTTGACTAGAAGACACCTTACAATTACAGTCAAACTTGATTTTCTCTATGAAAGATTGCACTGACCAATTTGGATTAATTTTCAACTCCTCTTTAAAAATTCCTGCCAACCACCTAGCATTCACATTTCTATTAGTGAATATCCTTCCACATGTGTGGTTAGACATGTATGACTTCACTTGCATTGTATTCTTTTCATTTAAACATGCAAAAATCATCCACTTGCATCCTTTGCTTTAACACTTGGCCTTTACCCTATCTCCTTCATTCTTTACTACTTTAATATTCCTCTCTTGAATAATTGCATGTTGTCTGACAGCGTCTCTGAATTGTGTTGTAGACCTAAAAAGCATGCCTAGCTTGAAATCAGGATCCTCCACTTTAGTTAGAAAATAGGAAAATTAGGCTTCTTAACTGTCTTTCCAGCTTCATCAGATGACTTATATAGGCTTTCAAAGCCATCTGCTAAGTCATAATCATCAGATGAGAAACCCACAACCAGGTTTGGTACATTTTTTGGTGCAATTTCTGTATCTTGCTCAGTGGCATTGTTTAACTCACTCCATTCCACATCCTTGTCCACATTCAAGTTAAATAAGACATCATCATCACTCAAGGTATATTCACATTCAGACAATTCATCATACACACTGTCTTCATCATCCTCTTCATAATTAAGACCATTAGTGTTATGCCCCCTTCATTATTATCCACATGTTTAGTCTATACACCAGATGAGGTTGTTTGACTAATAGAATCAAGATCTGTAATTACATATAAACAAAGCAAAAAATATTAAGGGACTACAAGACAAACATGTTATCCGAAAGACAACCTAAGAGGGGGGTGAATTAGGTTTTTACAATTAAAAATAATAATATCTTAATAAAAATTATGACTAACACAATAGATAAATATAATTAATGAAATAAAAATAATTAAAACAAGTGTTTTAACAACTATATCAGTTAATGATTTTAGCACAGTAAAAATGTGAAATATAGCTATGGCAATTTAAAATAAAATAAAGAGATAAGGGAGAGAGAGGCAAATAAATTTATAGTGGTTCGGCTTCAACTCGGCCTACGTCCATTCCTCAAGCTTCACTTGAGATTTTTCACTATACTCTAAATTCACAGGGTGCTAGCAACCTTTTCACAGATGGAGCAATCCTCCACAAATTTTACACTGACTTTCTAAGTCAAGAATACTGAGTGTACTACACTCTTATAAAGTTAAAAAGAATGTGTTTTTGCTTTCACAGAAAGCTACAAGAAGTATCTCTCAAAGATAGATATATAAAATGAAGTTCTGGATTTTCTGTAAGCCTTATACAGAAAAAATGGGCTTAAAGCTATAAGACTTAATGTATAATTTCTGAGAGAGGATGTAAACAAAAATTGAAGAACACTTCTCAGAGAATTTTTCAGAGAATAGATATGAGTGATTATAGATTAAAGAATATTTTCTGATTTTTTTTAGTAACTTGTTTACATTAAAGGTTTTGGTATATATAATGAAATTTATAGCCGTTTATAACCGTTGTATTTATTTGAATTTATAACCATTTATAGCCGTTGTATTTATTTGAATTTATAGCCGTTTATAACCGTTTATAGCTATTGTACTTCCATAATTACTAATTTGAATATCTTCGACTCCATCATTACTAATTTGAATATCTTTTACTTGAACCTTTTGGGCATTTTGGCCTGCTGCTGTGCTGGGCTGTTTGAACCTTTATTTTGGGCTATTTGAACTCCTAATTTAATCAAATATTAAATACATTCTAACAACATTTAGGATAAAGGTTTAGGTGAGAAATAATGGGACAAAATAAATTTTGATTCTATTTTTCTCTTTCAAATAAATAATCAAAATAAATTTTCACTCTATTTTTCTTTTTCAAACAAATTAAAATATAATTAAATAAATCATCAAAATAATATTTGGATTCTATTTTTCTCTTTCAAATAAATAATCAAAATAAATTTTCACTCTATTTTTCTTTTTCAAACAAATTAAAATATAATTAAATAAATCATCAAAATAATATTTGGATTCTATTTTTCTCTTTCAAATAAATTAAAACATAATTAAATAAATCATCAAAATAAATTTTGATTCTATTTTTCTTTTTCAAATAAATTAAAATATAATTAAATAAATCATCAAAATAAATTTTAAATTATATTTTTCTCTTTCAAACAAATTAAAACATAATTAAATAAATTATCAAAATAAATAAGTCTAACAATCTCTCCATTTTTTATGATGGCACACAATGATGTTTTGATTTGATTTGGGAGTAAGAAAGGCTCTCCCTCAAGTCATGCTTCCTAAATTCATTTCTAAATACATAGGTTAGCACATGTGTAATAAATAAGCTTTAATCAACAACATGATATAAGATTAAGATATAAAACTATAAATACATAACATCAGATTAGTTTGAAAATAATACCATAATACATAACATCATATAATTTCTCCCCCCGTGACATTATCAAAAGAAAATCATGGGTCAGAATTTGGAGGAGGAGGAGGAGAATGATAGGGATAAATGGCATCAAAAAAATATATAATCAAAACATATATATATTACATAGCTATACAATATATATACATACACATACAACTCTCCCGCATCTCTATCTTTTTTCGCAAAATGTGGTTGCCACGCGGCCTAGCTTTTGCTTCATTGGCCGACAAAAGAAGTTCTCCTCGATTGCCGCTCACCTCGGCTATCTCACCCTCCTTGTCTTCTTCTCTTTAGCCTTTTCTCTTCAGTCTTCTTCTTAATCACACTCGTCTACTTCTTCTTCTTCACCTCACTCTCTTCTATCTCTTCTTCATCACTCTCTTCGATCTTCTTCTTCCTCGAAAGACAGAACAGAGAGACTGAGCAGAGCAGAAAGGCTGCCAAAATACGACCCTCCTTTCGATTATATCCTTCTCTCCTACTACATGGCCTCATCCCGTCCCCTTACTCTTTTTCCGGACCTAAATGATCCGGTAGGCACTGTTGGGCTGAGTATCCCGGCTCCTACTCTTCCCAACCTTCCTATGATATGAATTGAGTAAATAATGGCAGCTCAATCAGACATTGAAGCCAATTATTTCACACTGACGTCCTGTATGGAGACAGTGACTCAGTCACAAAATTGGCTCATTAATTGCAGAACAGGACGAGTGAGCTCCATTAGATCAATGCCTAACTCTCTTTACTCCAGCGCATGTACAAGAATGCGCGAGTAGAAATAGGCGCACTAAAGGCCGAAAATAAAAAGCTTAAACGGAAGACCACCTCTATGGCCCGATTTGGAGCAACGTCGTTCTTGGCCTTTGATAGTCAGCGGGGAGTTGTCGCTTTTGATGAAAGCATGAGGGCAAGGGCATCAAGGGTCGCCCAAGGTGATAAAAAGAAGAAGAAAACGATGGAAGAGGTGAGTAAGTAAGATCGGTGTATGGCCGGAAAAAAAAAAAAAAAAAAAAGAAGGTTTTTTTATGTTTATTTTGATCGGTGTGTGGCCGTAAAAAAAATAAAGGTTTTTTTTTTTATGTAAATATTTGTATTTTAATTTGTTTTATTTTTATGTTTAAGTATTGAAAAATGAAATTAAAAAACAGAAAAAAATAAGAAAATTAAGTCCAAACAAAAAATAATGATGAAAAAAAAATAAAAATAAATGAAATTAAGCCTAATAGCAAAATAAAAAAATTAAAATAAAATAATACCAGCAGAAATTAAACTTAATGGGATGTTGGTGTTGCTGGAATGGTAATGTAAAAAAAATACCATGAGGGTTTAAAAAAAATCAACATATGCAAAGTTAATTTTACCTCAAGATGCAAAACTTAAAGAAAAATTACACAGTTGAGAATAGCAAACTGTTAAGGAGGATAAATGTATGAAGAACTTGAGAGCATACAACTGATATAAATGTTTCCATATCAATGTAGCAATACACATATATCATTTTAACAAAAATTCAAATTTCACAGTCATAACAAAACATTTTAAGTAGAAATCGACATTCTAAGTTCGCCACGAATAAAATTGAAGCGATCCTTGCTTAGGGATTTTGTGAAAATATTCGCCAATTGCTTGTCGGTGTTTACAAATTCAAATATAATATCCCCTTTTTGAATATGATCTCTTAAAAAATGATGTTGAATTTCAATATGTTTTGTTCGTGAGTGTTGAACTATATTTTTGCTTAAATTGATGACACTAGTATTATCACATTTAATAGGGATATGATCATAATGCAAATAAAAGTCCTCCAATTGTTGTTTCATCCAAAGTATTTGGGCACAACAACTTCCAAAAGCTATATATTCAACTTCGACCGTTGATAAAGCAACAAAATTTTATTTTTTTGCTAAACCAAGATACTAAAGAGTTACCAAGAAAGTGACAAGTGCCACGTGCTACTGGTGCTTTTTCTATCAAGTTTGCATCTATAGCGATCCCGAGTTTTCCCCTTTGTGTACTGTATTCCGGACTTGGGTTCATTGGTTGAGTATTGTTGTATATGTATCTTTTTGTCCTTTAATTCCTTGTATTTGAGTTTTAGGATGTGTTGGGTAGGTTTGGAATAGGTTGGGTATGTTTTGAAACAAATGGTTGCTGTTCAGTTTTTGGTCTTTTCACTCGAGCGAGGACTTTGTCGCTTGAGTGAGCCTTATGTTTTTGCTTCTTCGCTCGAGCGAGGGTTTTTACGCTCGAGTGAGTGTTATGGGTCTTCAGATTTCTTTTTCAGATGCAGCTTTGGCTCGAGTGGGCTTTTCTTCGCTCGAGCAAGGTTGGTCTAGTGTGTCTCTACGCTCGAGCGAGCTTTCATGCGCTCAAGCGTGCGTCTGCGTCTAGTTTGGACTTGAAGGTTGTGTTTCTTCGCTCGAGCGAGCTTTCCTTCGCTCGAGCGAGCGAGGACTATGTTTTGGGTTTCTTCGCTTGAGCGTGCTTCTGGGTTGCAAACCTGAAGCTTTGCATTGTTCGCTCGAGCGAGGCTTTTTGCGCTTGAGCGAGGTCTTTTTGTGTCTGGTCGCTCGAGCGAGGTTCGAATATATCAGATCGCAACAACAGTCTTCTTCATCACCTTTTGTTCCACTTTTCATCTCAAACCCTAGAACCGACCCTCTCTCTCTCTACATACATCTTCTCTCTACAAATACATCTAGTTCTAGTGGTCTTTTACCCTAGTCTCTTTGTAAGAAAGGTAGAGCTTGGTGTGGGCTTCACTTTGATCCGAATAAGTTGGTGTTTGGTGCATCTTTGGGTTTCCTCTCTTTCTCCTTTGAGTCTCTCCATTTGAGGTAGGGATAACCTACTCCTTCCTATGAGTTTTAACATAAATTTTGGTTATTTTGTATAAATGGTGAGTTATGAAAATTTTGGGAAGATAGGGTTTTGAAATTGAAATTATAAAAGAGGGATTTTTAATTGTTGAGTACCATGTGTATGTGAGACCTTGAAATAAATGAAATTGTTGTTGTTGAATTGATGAAATTGAGCCTTAGGGTTAAAGTTGAGAAAAGGGGGAAAATGCCCTAATTAAGTTTAAATAATTAATTTGTATAATTAATTTGGGAAATATGGAAATGTGAAATTGAGTTGGAAATCATGAAATTGGATGGAATTGTAGTTGAATGGTGTAGTTGGATTAATTAATCACTTACCTGTGAGAATGTTGATTATTTATCTGTTTGATAAATTTATTATCTGTTTAGAGATAACTGTTTTGGGCTATCG
Source organism: Camellia lanceoleosa (assembly GCA_025200525.1). Lineage (NCBI taxonomy): Eukaryota > Viridiplantae > Streptophyta > Magnoliopsida > Ericales > Theaceae > Camellia > Camellia lanceoleosa. The sequence continues at coordinate 158,844,070 of CM045762.1, read as the reverse complement.
GTGGAGGATAGTCTTGATTGTTGTAGACATTGCATATTGACTAGGGAAAACTGAAACTAATCGACTAAGTTATGTCATTGAATATGACGGTTGGATTAATACATCGAATATGTATATTGATTGATCATTGTATATGATGAAGTGTTTACATACATTGCATATGTATATTAGTGTGGGATGAGATAGAGGATGTACTCCATTGTTTGGGAGGAAATAGGGGATGGACTCCATAGATAATTAAGTTGGCTGGAGTGTCTAGGGTGAAAGTCCCAAAACTTTATGTACATCTGAATGATGTTGATGAACGAAAGTGTTAATAATATGAGTTGTAATCTCATTTGAATTGTGGATAATTGAAGTGTTTTTAATGATGAGTTATAGTCTCATTTAATTGTTTGGCTAAATGTCACGACCCAAACCCGGCCCTATGGGTTTAGCATCAGAATCGGCGATGTCCGAGATTACCGAAGGCCTCTGATCTGATGTCTGATGAGAACAGAGTTCAGGGCCTGGCGGAAGCCAATACAGTAAATAACTAGTGTCCATTGAGCTGTGGAAATCTGTATGTCAAAAACATTTTATGCATTCATACAGTTCAAAACGGTACAATCCATATACAGTCATATATAATATGTACAACATTCAGTACGGGGACCCAAGCCCTCGATAATATGAGCGATGCAGTCTATACAACAAGACAAAAGAAGGAGACCTATGGGGACACAAAACACCCCAAGCCATGGTATGGCGTCTCGGAACCTCACAAAGGAGGCACACAGTGGTGACAAAGCGGGGACCAATCACGCTCCTAGCTCGATGCAGTTCTTTGAGAACCTACATATATATATAAACAGTGAGCTAAAGCCCAGTGAATAACATACAGTGTAAAGAGGTTATGAATGAATGTCCTTCTTTACGATAATGAAATCAATTCATTATACAAGATTTCAATCTTTCAAGATTTCACCAATCAATACTTGATCAATCACCATATGTGGTACATCCATTAGCCTATAAACAAGAGGGTCCAAAAGACCGGCCTTATGACCCAACAATAATGATGGCCATCAATCGGTATGGTTCCACAAGGAAACCGACGGAGCTCAGAATATCAATAACAGTGGGTGCTAAGGATGCCTGTCTGATTCGAAATACAGGACATACATTCATTCAATAAACAATATCAGTTCAATAAACAGTTCAGTTCGGTCTTCAAAATAAAACCATTTGAACATATCTTTACACAATTTGTTACTCACAGTGATTGGGCTATCAGTAGCTAGAGCGCGTCCCCGAGAGTCAACCCTAAACAGTCAATCAAAATAGAACACACACTAAGTTTACAATCGAAAGGATGGTAATTAAATCCCTAAATTCCCTCGGTGTGATTCTATGTCTACATCCTCATTAAGATGCTCTAAACTAGGCCTAAGAATGCCTAGGATGCGATGAGGATGCAAAAATGCACTAAGGAAGCAATTCCAGAATTTTGATGAAACAGGGGCCTCCGCTCGGCCTTGAGTTTTCCCTTTCGGCGGACAAGCACACAAAGGCCCACGCTCGAGCGTACATTCCGCCGCTCGAGCGGACTGAAGAAAGGTGCAAAAATGCTGGATGCGCGATTTTCCCGCTCGAGCGTTAAAATCCCCGCTCGAGCGGACTGGAAAACAATGCAAGAAAATACTGGGAGCATGAATTCCGCCGGCGGACTTCGCTTCGGCGGATGTCCAAAATCTGGAAAATCCAGATTCGACCTCTGAGTTTCAAACCAAGTTTTGATGCTCCAAATTCGATCCTCTTGGGCCCATTTTCTGGAAAACTCTTTCAAACACATAGAATAACAAGTTTTAAAACTCAATTTAAGAAATCAAGGCCCAAGGGTGTTTAACTCAAACTCAATTTCAAACCATTTTCAAGAACAATTCAAGAACACTTTAAAACATGCAATGCATGAGTTTCAAACCAATTTCAATCTTTAAATCTTGCTCCAAAGAGCTCAATAGTTGGCAAATGAGATGAAATCATGGACTTAATATGACTATGAGCTTGCATGTACTAATTAGCCAAGAATTCAACTTCAAAAGTCAACAAATTCAACATGCATGCATGAATTCTAGCATAAATCAACCTATGTGAACTCAAACATGGTTTAATCCTACAATTGAGCAAGAACCATGCAAAATGAAGCTCCAAGATGGCAAGAAGATGATGTATTCACTTACCTAAGTGTTGATTCAAGGTAGGAAGCTAGATTAGGCCAAGTTACACTTCAATTCCTAGCCAATTTCCAAGATGAATTCAATTCCTCCCAAGATGAACTCTCTCTCTCTCTCTATGCTCTCTTGTTTGGTCGGTTAGGGTGTGAAAGCAATGGCTGATCAAATGTCTATCTAAGTGTATAGACTCAAGTAAAATGAAAAACAAGTTGTCCACTAGCCATGGCAATTCTAATTACGTCTAAGTTCATAATTACTCTTTTAATCTAATGTAATCATTCCTAATCAATTTTCAGATAAAAATATCATTAAATCACAAATATTATGCTGATTACAAAACATCAAACGGTTTCTAAATCGGCCGCCGATAAGGCCTTCAATTAGCAGTTTAAACATAAAATGCAAACAGATAATCATACACTCAAACAGATGCAACACGCAATTCAATAGACAAACTCATTCAGTTTCAGTTTCAGTTTCATTCAGTTTGTTCAGTAGTTCATCCAGTTCACTTATCAGTCATTAGCAGTCCGGTTTAGCAGTAATCAGTATATAATTCAGTGGTTATCCGGTAATCCGTACGAGGGTTGTTACACTAAATAATGAGCCGTGTCTATGAATTGAATTGGATAAATAAAGGGAAGTGGAATGAAACACGGATGTATTTGTCATTGAACTGGGAAATGTTGTATGTTGGTCTACAAGTGTTGATCATTTATCGAATGCTAATGTTTTTGTTATTACTCATATTTGGTTTAGAATATCTCTACTAGGCTTTGGCTCACCCTATATGGGATATCATTTTCAGATGCAGGTGATATGCCACCTCCAAGGTCTTAGCTTGGAAGGTTTAGGAGTTGAAGACTCTTTTTTTTTTTGAATATTTGTTTTGTTGTATTACATGTAATTCAAGCCAAGAGCTTATTATGTTATGAGTTAGAACTCTCTTTTTGTAACCAAGTGTTGACTTGGAAAGTTGTAAGCCTATAGGGCATTTACTTTTGTTGTCAACATGTAATACTGTTGTAAGGAATACTCTGATGAATGAAAGCATGTTTTATTCTCTTATGTCTATGGATGTCATGAGTGACTAGTTTATATACATTATTTTGAGGGCGTTACAGCATCCGGCAAAGTCGGCATCCGAGTAACTAATTAAATCAAATGCAACACCTCTAGAATAAAACAATCCCAAATTTTGAGTGCCAACAAGATATCTAAAAATTCTTTTAACAACACTGAGATGTGATTCCTTAGGATTTGATTGATATCTAGCACACAAACAAACACTAAACATAATATCGGGTCTACTTGCAGTTAAATAAAGAAATGAGCCGATCATACCTCGATATTTTGTTTGATCAATGGACTTACCTTTTTCATCCTTATCTAGTTTAATGGATGTGCTCATAGGTGTTCCAGCTATTTTTGAGTCATACATACCAAACTTTTTGAGTAGTTCTTTTGTGTACTTAACTTGGTTGATAAAAATTCCTTCCTTACATTATTTGATTCGAAACCCAAGGAAATAATTTAGCTCCCCTATCATGCTCATCTCAAACTCACCTTGCATACACTTAGCAAATTCCTTACACAAGGTTTCATTAGTAGCACCAAATATAATGTCATCCATATATATTTGCACAATAAGTAAATCATCATTTTTAGTTTTAACAAAAAGTGTTGTGTCAATCGTTCCTCTAGAAAAATTATTTTCAATCAAAAATTTACTTAATCGTTCATACCATGCACGAGGTGCTTGTTTCAAACTATATAAAGCTTTTGATAGCTTAAAAACATGATTTGGAAAAGCATGATCTTCAAAACCTGGGGGTTGTTTAACATAAACTTCCTCATTTATAAAACCATTAAGAAATGCACTTTTTACATCTATTTGATAAAGTTTGAAATCTCTAAAACATGCAAATGCAAGTAACATGCGAATGGCTTCTAATCTAGCAACTAAAGCAAAGGTTTTATCGAAATCAATACCTCCTTCCTAATTGTATCCTTATGCAACAAGTCTAGCCTTGTTTCTTATAATTGTGTCAGATTCATCAAGCTTGTTTCGAAAGATCCATTTGGTACCAATAATGGTATGATCTTTAGGTTTTGGCACAAGTTCCCACACTTTGTTTATCTCAAATTGGTTAAGCTCTTCATGCATAGCTATCATCCAATGTTCATCGAATATGGTTTCTTCAAAGTTTTTAGGCTCAATCTGTGAGGGAAAAGCCAAGTCACTACAAATGTTTCTAAGTGAAGATCGAGTTTCAATACCTTTTGTAGGGTCACCTAGGATTAAATCCTTAGGGTGATTATGAACAAATTTCCATTTTCTTGGTAAATCATCATTGTTTCCTCCTTCTTCTTAAAGTAGGAGAATAAGTTGTTCAATCTCTTTGTTCAACTTACATGGTTGGTTCTCTTCTTTGTAGATACTTAAATCTTCCACATTTGGTTCCAAATCTATATTATCACTAACAATTTGCTTTTGAGTAGAGACGTTAGTTTCATCAAATGCCACATGTATAGATTCTTCAACAACAAGAGTTCTTTTATTAAAAACACGATAAGCTTTGCTAGTTAAGGAATAGCCAAAAAAAATTGATCTTTAGGTTTTGGCACAAGTTCCCACACTTTGTTTATCTCAAATTGGTTAAGCTCTTCATGCATAGCTATCATCCAATGTTCATCGAATATGGTTTCTTCAAAGTTTTTAGGCTCAATCTGTGAGAGAAAAGCCAAGTCACTACAAATGTTTCTAAGTGAAGATCGAGTTTCAATACCTTTTGTAGGGTCACCTAGGATTAAATCTTTAGGATGATTATGAACAAATTTCCATTCTCTTGGTAAATCATCATTGTTTCCTCCTTCTTCTTAAGGTAGGAGAATAAGTTGTTCAATCTCTTTGTTCAACTTACATGGTTGGTTCTCTTCTTTGTAGATACTTAAATCTTCCACATTTGGTTCCAAATCTATATTATCACTAATAATTTGCTTTTGAGCAGAGACGTTAGTTTCATCAAATGCCACATGTATAGATTCTTCAACAACAAGAGTTCTTTTATTAAAAACACGATAAGCTTTGCTAGTTAAGGAATAGCCAAAAAAAATTGATTCATCAGATTTTGAATCAAATTTACCTAAGTTATCCTTACCATTATTATGCACAAAATATTTACAACCAGAAACATGCAAGGGACTAATGTTGGGCTTTCTATCATGCCAAAGTTCATAAGGAGTTTTTTTGAGAATAGGTCTAATTAATGCACGATTTAAAATATAGCATGCGGTGTGAACGGCTTCGATCCAAAAAACATTTAGGAAGATTATTTTTGCAAAGCATTGTTCTACTCATCTCTTCTAAAGTTCTATTCTTTGTTTCTACTACACTATTTTGTTGAGAGGTTCTAGGTGCTGAAAAATTATATCCAATACCATGCTCATCACAAACAATTCAAATCTATCATTTTCAAGTTCTCTACCATGGTCAGTTCGAATATTAGTAATAAGAAAGCCTTTTTCATTTCTACGACAGAGTTTTGTGAAAGAAGAAAAAGGTTTCATCTTTGTGTGCTAAAAACATAACCCATGTAAATCTTGAATAATCATTAATAATAACAAGATAATAATGTTTACCACATAGACTAGATGCCCTTGAGGGACCAAATAAATCCATATGCAATTGTTGTAAAGGTCTAGTTGTAGAAATATGAGATTTTGATTTAAATGATGTTTTAGTTTGTTTTTCTTGTTGACAAGCATTATAAAGATGATCTTTTTCAAATTTGATTTTTGAAAGTCCAATTACCAAATCCTTTTTCAAAAGTTTAGCAATGAAATCCATATGAGCATGACCAAGTCTTCTATGCCATAACCAACTATTTTCATTATTAACATATAAATATTTAATATCACTAGCATAAAGATCATTAAAATGAAAAACATAAACATTATCACGGCGATTACCAACGAATAAAGCTGTATGATCATTTGTGCTTTCAATTGTGCAATGTGATTTATCAAAAATAACTCGATTACCTTTATCACATAATTGACTAATACTAAGTAGGTTATGCTTAAGTCCATCAACAAGTAAAACATTTTCAATAGAAGGGTTAGGAGAAATACCGATGTTATCAATATCGATGATTTTTCCTTTCTTGTTGTCTCCAAAAGTAACAAATCCTCCATCTTTCGATGATAGTTTAGTAAAGAATTATTTATCTCCGGTCATGTGTCTGGAACATCCACTATCAAGGTACCACTTTCCCTTTTTTAGCTTTGGACTTAAAACAAACCTCATCTTAAGTAGAGTCTTCATCTTCAAGAGCCATGAGACATAAGTTGGCTACTTCATTTTCAATTTCATCACTTGAGCTTTCATTTTCACTTTCTCCCCAAGCTGCTACCATGGCCTTTTTGTTTCTTTTGTAGTCTTTTCCATGATTCTTTAATTTTGGACAATCCATCTTCATATGTCCAGGATTTTTGCACTCATAGCAAATAACAGGCTCTTTCTTGTTATCTTTGTTGTATTCTTTCTTGAAAGGTTTTCTTCCTCCATAATTGTTTTTCTTGAAGTTGTTGAATTGACTTTTTTCACGCACCCCCCTTTCGGAGAGGCACGAATTGGTCGTCTACAGTTCGGACTCTTGTCACGGTTTTGAATCTAATATCACAAAGTGCAATGTAAGACTAATAAACACCAAAGAGTCCAATCCGGTAAATCATTTTGGAATATCATATTTTAAATCAAATATTGCCAAAATTGGACTGTTTTGACAGATTACAGAGTCGCCACCTAAATATTTTATTTTTGAAAAATTTAGGAAACCCTGACTCGTGCCAAAGGCCACGTGTCCGTCATAACCAAAGTTACCTCGGCTTGGGAACTTGGGTACAAGAGGGGAAGGTCCTGAAATGAGCACCCTCCCTCGCCCGATCAAAGATCGGCCTCTACTATCATGATATGTTGTTTTATAAACCTTATGTGTTCTTATTCCCGTTATTAGCTAACTTACTATGTGATGCGCATAACATACAAGTATAGACTAGAATCTCAAGAATTGGAACAACTCAATTCATGTTTGTTTTTTAAAATGGTTTAAAATTGCCACCCTTAAGTGGTCTAAAACGCAGATTTGCCACCCTCAAGTGGGCTTAAAACATGATGATTTGCCACTTCGCAAAGTGGGCTTAAAACTCACATTCATCGAATTGTTCCAATTCAAGTAATAAAGCCTTCATCCATAGGCATTCATACAGTTAATCACTTAAGCAAATAGCCTCATGGCAAGTATGCGATCATGGCAACACTCACACTCATGCAAGTATGCTAAAGCGTAAAACTTACAGTGTACTCCGAGCCAAAACAAGAGCTAGTTAGAAATATATATAATCCTAACTATGTTAAAAATGCCAAATGCAGCACATGCAATAATGCAACTAAATAGGCTCGGCTATTTACTATGGCATATGAATGCAATACTTTGATAACATGTATTCAAAGAAGTTTTGAAATACGATGCAGTTTGAATGATGCGCCAAGCCCGGTGCATGTAAGACAGATGAATGATGTAAACATGCAAGCATAAGGTATGCTAATTGAAAATAACCCTAAACTAACCATCGAAAGCGGTTAAATCAAAGGGAGAAAGACGTGGGGTTGGAAGACATGCACACACTCACGCACACTTATTACAACATTGTACCCTCGTGAAGGAGGGTCCAAATAAATAAGCTAAACTAATTATTACAAAACGAATTGAATGACTAGTTACACAAACCAAACATAAGCAACGAAATGGCCTTGCGGGCAAGGGAGACATGCATGCTCGGTTGGCTTCTTCTCGAAAATCCATTGCCTTGCCGTCGGTTGTCTCTGTTTGCACTTACCTTGATTTCTGAAAATTATGCCAATCTCCAGACTGCTTTTGCTTCAAGCATGGAACCTTCTTGCATAGAAATGAACTGGTGGCTTGTCGGCCACCCTAACTGGCCGATCCGCTAGTGTGGGTGGCTGGTCGGCTACCTGCTTTTCCAAAATGTTGTTTTTGCTGCAACAGAGAATAATAGAGGCAAAGCAAGGTATTTTGTAGGAAATGTATGTACTGCCACCCTCATTATCATTTCTCAAGTTCAAAGGAATGTGGCACTTGGCTCTCAAGCCACCAATCAAGCATCTCAATGCATGAGGGCCAAAGGACCAAGCTTGTACAAGTAAGACTCAAAAGGGCCACCACCCTACCATGCATGATCAAGGGTGTTGGCAACCAAGAAACGTGACACGTTTCATCACTGTGAGTATGAAACATCCCACATTTCTTTTGTTTGGATTAACGTCTGAGCCAAACACATGCAATGCAACACAAATGCTTATCTTGTTCATGTTTTACTTTGCTCAATTCTTGTTTACACATTTTACATTACCGATTAAGTCTAATCTGGAAGTCCTCTAATGAGAGAGGGGTCAACCGAAAGATGATTTAAGACATGAGAGAGATCATGCCTTTGACTAGGAGGAACCCTTAAAAGAGGGTTAAAGCCATTTGAGCACAAACTCTACTTCATACTTAAACACAACCTCAAGGCCCACCAACTCTCAAAGCAAATTAAAAAAAATGAAGAAATGAGGGAGGGCGTAGAATTTTAGTGCTGATATGGAATGACAAATAATGCTACAACATGCAAGCAACTCATGCACAACATGCTCCAAAAACCAAAAGCATTGAAACTAGTGAAGGACACAACACTAGAGGCATGCAATACAATGCTCAAACAACCAAACCAGTTATGGACAGACCTAAAATATGCCAAATCAGTGGCCTAAACATGCTGAAATTAAGGCACAAAAGAATAGAAGATCATGCGCACACGTTGGCTCGCAAACAAGGCATAGGGCACAACTCCCAAAAGCAATTAAAGAGTGATATATATGAGAGTGTGACAGAGGCATATGCTCTGAAATCACATGTTAAATGATGTTATACCATGCAAACATCACAAATAAGGTATGCTACAGGGCCTAAGACACAAAGCTAGTAAAGGCCAACTACACTATAGCTATACAAAGCAAAGCATATATGACCAAGACCACCCAAAAACAGAGCTAAAGCATGCTAAATCAGTAGCAAAAATGTGCTGGAATTAAGCTAACACAAGCTAGAATGATAAACTAACTCATTAGGCATGCAAGGCTAGTAAGCAAGATTGCACTATAAGTACAAAAAGCAAGCAAGAATTGACCGAACCAGCCAAAAAGAGAGTTAAAGCAGGTCAAAATAAAGTCTAAAACATGCTTGAACTAAGCTTTAAAAAGTAGAAATAGAAGCTCACTTATTAGGCCATCAACACATGCAAACAAAACATAAGGAGGGGAGGCTACCCCCTCCTATTTGGGACCTCAAAACCAATTTTCTACCATTGAAATTTCCCTAGAATTCAGTGGTTAAAGGGCCAAAAAAAGATTGTTTTAAAAGCTTTAAAAGATGGCATAAAGCTTAGCAAACAAGCTACAAAAGAGGGTGGACCACCCCCAACTCCAAAAAGGCCTCAAACCAACATTTTTAAACCTTAAAAATAGAGATTTTTATAGTTGAAAAAGAGGCCAAAAATAGCATGCAAAAGTGGCCAAACAAGCAACTAAATAAAGCTTTAAAGAAGGTAAAGCCTTACCCTTGAAGCACAGCAGCAAAGAAGCAACTTCTGAGCCAAAACCAGTCTTCAACAGCCCAAATAAAACCTTCAAGCACCTCAGCAACAAGGTAGTCTAATTTGGTTAAGGAGTTGTATGCAAATATGTGAAGAAAACTCACTTTCGAGCACAAAAAATGAAGAGAGAGGGGATTCTAAGGAGAGAGTGAAAATTTGCTCACAAAATTTCTGAACCCACCAAATGGGGGAGGGACCTTCCCTTATATAGAAAAACAAGCTAAAAGCTTGTTTCCATCCCTCCATAAAATATCTGGCACATAAAATATCTGAAAAATGAGAAAAATGGCCGTCGGCCACTCTAGTTGGCCAACCGGCCACCTCCCCTAGCGGACCGGCCACCTCCTTTATCCAACCGACCACCCAAGGTGGCCGACAAGAGGAAAAAGTGGCCGACAAGGCCTCTCCTCCGCCCAGACAAGGGGCACCAAGGTTTGGCCCAAAAACAAGCCCAAAACACAGAGAGTTTAGAGGCTCAAAAACAAGGCGTTCCGCCGAGAGCTTTGGGCACTCAAAATGAGCACAAACATGCACAATCATCGGATGCACAAACAATGACGTCTGAGTCTTAAGGTCGGTTAAAAATGGAGTGTCTACAGAAGTGCTTTTTGAGATTTCTACTAAACATAGCATAGATTTCATCCTCACTGGAGTTTTCATTTTCTTCTTCATTTGATGAGGCTTTGAATGTAATTCCACTTTTCTTTTTGTTTTCAACATCCTCGTGTCTTTTCATTGTGATCTCATGAGTCATAAGAGAACCCATAAGCTCATCCAATCCAAGTGTGAAGAGATCTTTGGCTTCTATAATGCCGGTGACCTTTGCTTCCCAATTCTTTGGTAAACACATAAGAATTTTTCTTACCAACTCACTGTTAGTATAAGTTTTGCCAAGAGATTTCAAAGAGTTTACAATTTCAGTAAATCTAGTAAACATACTTGAAATAGATTCATCAGAGTTCATTTTAAACAATTCATAACCATGAACAAGAATATCAATATGAGATTCTTTTACTTGGTTTGTACCTTCATAAGTTACTTCAAGTTTGTCCTAAATTTCTTTTGCCGAACCACAACTTGAAATTCTATTATACTCCTTAGAGTCTAGTCCACAAACAAGGATGAGTTTGGCTTTAGCATTGACTTGCAATAATTTGTAATCCTTCTCATCACATTCATCTTCAGTTTTAGGTACACTAATATTGTTTACTAATTTGGTAGGAATTTTTGGACCTTTGGTGACAATAATCCACATAGCATAATCAGTGACTTGTAAGTATAGGGTCATCTTATCTTTTCAATGACTATAGTTGTTTCCGTCAAATAATGGTGGCTTATTTCTGGCTTGTCCTTCAGCTAAGGTTGCCATGGATCAAAACTCCCAGATGGTTAAATCTAAAACAAGAGTCTAGCCTTTAATACCAATTGTTACCCAAAAGACAACCTAAGGGGGGGTGAATTAGGTTTTTATAATTAAACATAATAATATCCTAATAAAAATTATGACTAGCACAATAAATAAATATAATTAATGAAATAAAAATAATTAAAACAAGTGTCTTAACAACTATGTCAGTTAATGATTTTAGTACAGTAAAAATGTGAAATATAGCTATGACAATTTAAAATAAAATAAAGAGATAAGGGAGAGAGAGGCAAACAAATTTATAGTGGTTCGACTTCAACTCGGCCTTCGTTCACTTCTTAAGTTTCACTTGAGATTTTCCACTATACTTTAGCTTCACAGGGTGCTAGCAACCTTTTCACAGATGGAGCAATCCTCCACAAATTCTACACTGACTTTCTAAGTCAAGAACACTGAGTGTACTACACTCTTACAAGGTTGAAAAGAAGGTATTTTTGCTTTCACAGAAAGCTACAAGAATTATTTCTCAAAGATAGATATATAAAATGAAGCTCTGAATTTTCTATAAACCTCACACAGGAAAGATGGGCTTAAAACTATAAGACTTAATGTATAATTTTTAAGAGATGATGTAAACAAAAATTGAAGAACACTTCTCAGAGAGTTTTTCAGATAATAGATGTGAGTGATTATAGATCAAAGAATATTTTCTGATTTTTTTTAGTAACTTGTTTACATTAGAGGCTTTGGTATATATAATGAAACTTACAGCTTGTATTCATTTGAATTTATAGCCGTTGCATTCATTTGAATTTATAGCCGTTTATAGCTGTTGTACTTCCATCATTACTAATTTGAATATCTTCCACTCCATCATTACAAATTTGAATATCTTCCACTTGAACTTTTTGAACCTTTTGGCCTGTTGCTGTGCTGTGCTGGATTGTTTGAACCTTTGTTTTGGACTGTTTGAACTCTTGATTTAATCAAATATTAAATACATTCTAACAATATTTAGGATAAAGGTTTAGGTGAGAAATAATGAAACAAAATAAATTTTGATTCTATTTTTCTCTTTCAAATAAATCATCAAAATAAATTTTGATTATATTTTTTTTTAAATAAATTAAAATATAATTAAATAAATCATCAAAATAAATTTTGGATTCCATTTTTTTCTTTCAAATAAATTAAAACATAATTAAATAAATCATCAAAATAAATTTTGATTCTATTTTTCTTTTTCAAATAAATCATCAAAATAAATTTTGATTATATTTTTCTTTTTCAAATAAATTAAAATATATTTAAATAAATCATCAAAATAAATTTTAGATTCTATTTTTCTCTTTCAAATAAATTAAAACATAATTAAATAAATTATCAAAATAAATTTTGATTTTATTTTTCTCTTTCAAATAAATCATCAAAATAAATTTTGATTATATTTTTCTTTTTCAAATAAATTAAAATATAATTAAATAAATCATCAAAATAAATTTTAGATTCTATTTTTCTCTTTCAAATAAATTAAAATATAATTAAATAAATTATCAAAATAAAAGTCTAACAAAATATAATATGGACCACTTTTGAAAAAAAAGTGCCACAGAACTATATACACAAGCAAAACAATAAAACAATCCAACAATATTTGCCAGAACCCATTACATAAAAAATTACCACAAATAGTTGTGAAACAAATTTCCCATTAAAAAAATTAGAGACATGAAAACCCTAAACCAAAACCCATAACAAATTCTCCATTAAGAATTACAGACGTGAAAAATAGACAAAAACCCATAAATTCCTAATCCGAAATTTAAAAATGAAAAACAAACAAAAATCCATCTAATATCCTGTAAAAATACACAACCCAAACCTTAATCATGATAATAGACCAATATTATATAACCCTAATATACAAACAGGGCCGGCCCTGGGGTGAGGCGACTGAGACGGTCGCCTCGGGCTCCTAATTTTGAACAAAATTTAGGGCCCCAAATTAGGGGAGTGTATCATGTCATGTTATTTCATAATTATTTTAATATTAGCTCAATTTATTTATTTTTATGTTGTTGTATAGTGTTATTTTGATTCTTGTTCGACTGATATTTAATGTGAAAACTTTCACTTTTAGTTAAAAATAACTTAGCAAGTGTATTGAGAGATTAAAATTTTTCTCATAAGTTGAATTTTATAAAATTCATTTCAACTAAATGAAATTATTCATAAAATATTTGATTTTAATTCAATTGCATTTTTCTAATTAAAAAAATTGTACCTTATTACTATATATTTTTCATTAGATTGACTCTAAAATAGGTAACAAAAAAATATATATCTTAAATGAAAAAAAATATTAGCCTTAATTATTATTTTTCATACTTTTTTATTCAATTAGATAGAGTTAAATTAAAGATTAAAAAAATGTCATGGCATCTCTTAGTGAACATTCAAATATATAACTACTAATTCATGTTATTGAGTTGTATCATACTTGGATTCATGTTGAAAATAGTCATCCTTAACTTGCTAATTTTATATATTGCTTGAGTTATGTCGAAAATTATCTTTCTTACCCCCAATTAATTTTTTTTCTTATAGCATTGGTAAGCTAAAAAATAAAGATTCAATTCAACTAATTGAAGTTCAACTATTATATATATATATATATATTTGTTATCTAAATTTTGTTAAATTGTAATGCAATAGAAATAAATTTTTATCTTTTTTGTTTTATCCAAACAAATTTTTTTTTTTTTTTTGGATAATGATATATGAAGGGCCCAATTTAAAAAATTCGCCTTAAGCCTCTAATAAGTCAGGGCCGGCCCTGTATACAAATGCAACAAAAAGCAAAAAATACTTACTGTAATTAGGGGTGGGCGCGGGTCGGTTGCGGCCACGGAACTTCCAATCCGCCATCCGTCCGCCAATCCGGCGGATGTGGATTGAGCGGATTGGCGGTTTGGCGGATGGATGCGAATCGGTTTGGCGGTTTAAAATTTTATAAATTTTCAACATAATTCAACTTGTGCACTTCCTAAAAAAAAAATAAATAAAAAAAGAATAAAGTTTTACAGTCAATGACTTAAAAAAGTATTACAAGCACTGTATGCCTTATCTAAAGAAAGAAAGTTTGAAACTTTAGAATATTAAGATCACTGCATGCCTTATCCACATATTACAATCACAGCATGATTCATCCACATAAAGTTTTACAATCTGTGATTATTAAAATATAATAATAATTCAAACCACCAAAACTATGAACAGAGCAGTAGTAGAGATTGTATGTCTCTATATTTTTGAAAATAAAAACCAACCAGCATATATCATATTTTCTATTTATTATTTTTAGAGCTAGATTTAAAAACCAAAAAATATAGATAAATAATATGTTTATTTTTTTCAATTCAAAAAATATATTCAAGTTGAAAACTTTTTTTCAACAGAATATTTAAACTCTTTTTCAATTGAAAACACAAACATAATATTTAAACAAATTAAAAATACAAAGTCTTATAAATTACTAGGGGTGCTCGCGATTTGGCGGTTTGGCGGTTCGGTTGCGGCCAAAGAAATCTCAAATCCGCCATCCGTCCGCCAAATTGGCGGATTGGAGAAAATCAATCCGCAACCGTCCGCTCGTCATCACGCATCCGTCCAAAATGCAGCGGATCAGTTCGGTTCGGTCGGTTTTGGCGGATCGATATATCCGCTGCTCACCCCTAACTGTAATGAGGTATTTCGACTCTTTCTTCAACAGTCCCTGTCATTGCTGCCTTCAAAATAAAGAACTCGAAGTGTTGATGATTCTTTCTTCAATCAAGGTTTGATTCACTCATTCAATCTCAATTTTGACCCTTCATCTTCTCTTTCTCTTATTCTCTTTTCTTTTACTTGGGTTTGGGGCAAACAAATCCTAAAATTTTTGGGGTTTCCTATGTACAATTTTTAAAAAAAAATAATTTTTCATTCTTATTTTATAGGTAAGTTACTGACATGGCATATTCCATTAATTTTTTGGATGGAAATTAATATAGGAGAAAAGTGAGAAGGATTTCAAACTTAAAAGGTCAAAATGAAAAAAAATAAAATTTAAAAGGCCAAAATAAAAGACAAGTAAAACTTTAAAGGAGTAAAGTGTAATTTACCCATGTAAATTTGCTAGTAATTGACCACGTGACATGTGACGTTGTTATTTTATCTGAAGGATTTGTAAAAAGTTATGCACACATCCTTCCGTGCTGTCAATTAATAATGTAGAAATTTTTTTATTTATTAGTAAAACAATATTATCTAATGGTTACGAGAAATTTTAATATATATTTCTTTAAAAAAAAAATTTTATGTATTGTTATTTATGCAATTTTTTTTAGTAATAATTAATTTTTTTATTTAGTTATGACATTTAAATAAGAAATAATTTTCTTCTTTAAAAAGTGTTGGAAATTGCAGAGAAGCTGCTTCTTAAATTTCTACACTTTTTTTAGGCACTTTGGTATGCAACTCACACACACTGTGAACTCCACATTCATGTAAGAGAATGGGTAATGTAATACGTAAAAAAAAAGAAAAGAAAGTACCAATATATTGTTTTCTTTTCTAAAATATATATTGCTTTAAAGAAGAAATCCAAAAATAATTTGAAAACAAATTTTCTCCATTTTCTTAGAAAGAAAAAAAATAAGAATAAAGCTTGGTAGCGCGAATCCCTTCCCCCCTAATCCCCCGAAAGCCCAAAACGACATCGTTTTGAGCTTTCGTTTTTTTTTTTTTTTTCCTTTTTTCTTCCTCCATTGTCGACTCTGCAACAGCTCGGAGGGAGAGGGAGAGGGAGAGGGAGAGAAAGAGAGAAGGAAGAAGAGGGCTGCGACCTCGCCGCCCGCCGTCGGTCCAGCCTCAATCGTCGCATCCCAGCGTCATTTGCCTTGACCACTATTTCATCGCCGCCACCGCCCCTGCCTCGCCTCCTCCTCCTCCTCCTCCTCCTCCTTCTTCTTCGTTCTTCGATCTGAAAAAAAAAAAAAATTCAAACGACGTCAAATGACGTCGTTTTCGATTCGGGGGATTAGAGGGAGAAGGGATTCAAGCAACGTAGTACGACTGAAAAAATAAATAAATAAATAAAAAGGACACTAAATTTGTCAGCCAAGAAAAATACAACACTTGCCTAGCACGAAATAAAAGAGAAGAGAAAATGAATTTGTTCTCTATTATATAATTAGAATAAAAATGTCATAATATGTAAATTTGCTGGTAATGGACCACGTGACATGTGACATTGTCGTTTTATATGAATGATTTCTAAAACGTTCTGCACTATCTTATCACATTCTTCCGTGTTGTCCAATTAATAATGTAGTGAATTTTTTTTTTTTTAGTAAAACAATATTATCTAGTTGTTAAGGGAAATTTTAATACATACCCTTTAAAAAAAAGTGTAACATATGTATTCTTATTATGTTATTTTTTAAAATTATGATTAATTTTTTTTTATAATTATAATATTATTTTAATCATAACTCATGATTTTTTAGTTATATCTTATATTATGTTTAGTTATGATTTTTTTTTCTCCTTTTTTTTAGTTATGACTTAGAAAATTAAAATTATGTCATTTTTCTTTTTAGTTATAAAATGCACATGATCTACAGTGTTTCCCAATTGTTAAATATAAATTTACCAAATCCCATGGGATTGCCTTAGGGATTGTTTGGGATGACGTAAATAAGTGTATTTTTTATCTTTTTACAAAAAGATATACAAAAACATAGATAGATGATGTGATGAAAAATAGATAAAAAAATAAATTATTTTTTAATTACCAAACTTGACCTTAATGGGGGCAGCTTAAGATTTGGAGTGTACTTTCTTCAAGTTTACAATTCTTTAAACTTCGGATTTATTCAAGGCTCCTGTTATGGTGTGCAACCCTTTAAAGTTGCATACCATATGCAACCAATACAAAAAGTGTAAGTGTAAGGTATAAACATGAAACAGGACGACAAACAGAAAAAACGTAAATGTAAGGTGTAAGTCACATACTTAAAAAAAGTCCTTTATTTCAATTCACGTGAAATCATTTGCATGGGTCCCACTATTAGCCAGTGCACATAAATTGACCAAAATATTTTAGTGTCCGCTAATCGAGATTTACAATTCAACGTTTTAGTATATAATTGGAGGAATTTCACATCAGTATATGTTTAGAAAATAATTTTAAATTAATGATAAATTTTATAAAACTAAAATGTAAAATCATAATTTTTTTTAATGAATTTATAATTAATTTTTGAAAATATCTCTTACATGTAATTTCCCTATAAAATCTCCATCTATAACATAACCCATTTTCATGTCAGAAAAACATTTGGGACCCCCGGGAGAAACACACAAAAAAGAAAAAGAGTAGAGAAGAAGAGAATCAACAACAATGGAAACAAACCCTCTTCCTCTAAATATTTCCCATGTCCAAAAAACCTCTCTCATCATCAACAGAACACACTCTGTCCTCCACTCCACAGCCCTAGCAACTCTAATCTACTACAGATCTTCCACCATCTTCCAAACCCTCAAAGCCGGAGACAAACCCATCTTCCCATTACTCTTTCTCTCCTTCGCTGAACTAATTCTCTCTTTCATTTGGGTTCTCGGCATAGCATACCGGTGGCGGCCCGTCTCGCGGACTGCCTTCCCGGATCGATTGCCGGAAGATGAAGAACTTCCGGCAATCGATGTGTTTATTTGCACGACGGACCCGAATAAAGAGCCGACTGTGGAGGTGATGAACACAGTGGTTTCAGCCATGGCTATGGATTATCCAGTGGAGAAGCTGTGTGTTTATCTTTCAGATGATGGTGGTTCGGATGTGACTTTGAATGCCATGAAAGAGGCTTGGAGGTTTTCAAAGTGTTGGGTTCCTTTTTGTAGGAGGTTTGGAGTTGAAACAAGATGTCCAGAGGCTTATTTTTTGGAGGAAAATCGTGGGAAGAAGGATTGGAGGAGTGACTTCTTGGCTAAGGAGGAGAAAGTTAAGGTTGGTTCTTGGCTTATTTTTGCATTTTTTTATTAGAACAATGTAGATGTAATCGTATTTCTCACATTTTACATTCCAACTCTAGACACGCACTAATGGTTGAATAAAAAAAATATGGCCGGTTGATGTTGTTTAATATTATTCTTATAATTTAAAAAATTATAAATATTTTTCTGTTAGATAGAATTAATTAAAAAAATAAAATTTTTAATTGTTCATCTATATAATAATAAAATTATTTGTATTATTAATTAAAATAAAATTTTAATATTATTAAAAATTATTAATTAATTTGATAATTTGTTAAAAAAAAATTTATTTATTTTGAAATTAAAAACTTTAAGGACATAATGTAATTTTTAAATTATAAAAAGTAATTTATAATTTAAGTAAATTTTAGAAGGTGTGTTTATAATTTAAAAAAAAAACAAAAACAAAGGCACACTAATGGCGTTGACATTATAGATACAGATATGATTTATTCACTTGTATTTTGGAGTGAAAGAAGAATATAACAAATAAATTATGTCACATTTTTTTATTTATTAAGCTTTTTATAATTAAAATAATTTAAAAATGAAGTGACTTCTTTCCGGTCATCAAACTGATTGAACTATATGTATGATCGGGAGTGTATGTTACAGCTTTTGGACATGATGATAATTTATTTTGTTTTAAGAGCTTATGTCAGATTGTTTGGTGTAATTTTTACTTATAGTTTATTAGGCAAAAATAACTTAAATAAGCTGAAAAAAAATTAATTATTTGAAAATTGAGATAAAAATATTTTTAATTTTTACTTTCTGATTATTAATTTTTAACTTAAAAAAAAGTCCACCAAATAGGCCATCATCTCAATAAAATTTATAAAAGGAATGATTTACATTATCATAGTAGAACTGGCTAGAAAGAACTTGTTCCTTTAGAAAAAATTTACAGGTAAGAAAGACTAGAAAAGTTGCATCCAAACATATCCCAAGTTTGACAAATGATGTATATAAGGCCTCGTTTGGGAACAAGTTATTTTAGTAATTTTTTAATTTTTTACAAAAAGATGTGCAGAAAAGTAGAGAGATGATGCAATAATTTTTAATAATTTTTTGACTAAAATAATCACTTCCCGAACGAGGCCTAAGTCGCTCAGTGTTCTACACAACTACACTCCATTTTTAGGAATTGTTTCGCAATGGGTTAAAGTGGCAAAAAGTTATTAAAAAATCAAACAAATTATATAAAATGATCAGATATTTTTACACATTCTTTGTAAATTTCAAAAAATTATTCTTAAATACTTTAATTTTTTCACTTCATATTTTAATAAATAAATAATAAAATAATAAAAAAACCACTTTCTTTGAACAAGAGGTTACGTGAGACCATTTCCAACACATTATTTTAGATAGCCCCTTTTGCAATTCATAATAATACTATTAAAAAAAAAAAACTCACTATTTTACTTAAGGTAAAGTTCGTTTAAAATACAAATTGACATAATTTTAAAAAATATAAATACTCTTTATTACAATATTTTATTTAACAAAATTAACAGAAAAAATAAAATTTCTAACAATGGTATAACAATGGTGGGGATTGATATCATGTTGCGCAGGAGAAATATCAGGAATTCAAGGAGCGTGTGATGAGGATTAGAGAGAAAGCAAGCTTCACGATTAATGGAGATCACCCTCCTCTTATTGAGGTGAATTTTAATTTGATTTATAATTATTCAATCTCAGATGCTGACAATATTACAAATTTCAAATTCATTATTTATTTATGTGGTCGAAAGCAAAACTCACGAATAAACGTCGTGTGTGTGATTTGCTGTTTTTTCAGGATAATAATATGTACTTTATAGGTCGTTATTATTATATTTTTTGTTACATACTGTTTTCGTCAAAATAAAGAAATTCTAGACTTGTTTGGTATAGACTTTTAAACCACTTTTGACTTAAAAAAAGAAAAGAAAAAAAAACCGTAATATATGCTAACAATGTGCATAACAAAAATGTATATAATATATAAATTTTAAACGGTAAATTATATTAAAATCCTCTAAAATTTAGAAAAAAAATATATTCCATCCCTTTCAAATAGTAGTCTCTTTTTGGCGAATTTGACTTTTTTTGATACTATAATTATTGTATTTTAAAAGTATTTTTTGATAATACATTTTTTTAAAAATAACAAATGTCATAATTGTACTTTTTGTATTGTTAATAAATTTAAAAGAAAGGTAAAATAGAAAATTTATATTATTTTAGTCATTAATTTTTAAAAAGAGATTAATATTTTGAAATAATAAAAAATAAAACAAGAGATTAATATTTTAAGACACAGAGAGTAATAAATTTTATACTTTTGACAATAATTATGTGATTTCATTTTTCAAAAATTAAAGTGATTGTAATTGATAAAGATGGTGAGTGAATGTCTAATTAATTTAATTTTTTTATAAGAATGATAAATTTGATGAACCTTCTAATATAATGGTTTGAATTATCAAATAAAGCTCTGGACAAGTCTATATAAAAACTCACAGCAGGCTGCTCCTCATTTTCCACTGAAATAAATAAATAAAAATTCATATTTTAATAGAAAAGGGGATTACAATTATCATGTTTGGTTTCGTTGTTTGAGTTATTTTTTAAAAAAGTAATTTAAAAATTATGTTTTGAACATAAATATATATGTTTTGATTTTCAAAAAAAATATACTATTGAAATTTCACTCGACAAGGTAAGAGGGGGCTGGAACATTATGGTATAAAAAAATATTATCACATCAAAAGTTATATCGTATTTATTTATATATATATACTATGTCTCCGTTTGGCAAGTGCGTTAGTTTTTTGATTTTTTTAACTTGGGCTAAAAAGTTTAGTTTGGAAAGAATTTTTTGATTTTTTGATTTTTTGACTTTTTTGATTTTTTTTGTGAGAGAAGAGTATAATGATTATGAGTTAAGGCACCATTTGGGAAGCCAGGCTTTTTGATTTTTTGGCTATTTTAGCCACAAAAGACAAAATAGGCTTTTTTAGCCACAAAAAACAAAACATCACATCCAACCCATAATCATTACACTCCTCTCTCACAAAAACAGTCAAAAAAGCCAAAAAGCCAAAAAGTCCTTCCCAAACCAGACTTTTAAGCCTAAAAATAAAAAAAAGTCAAAAAGCCAAGCCTACTAACTAGGCTAAATGTGATATTTTGTTTGTTGTGACTAAAATAACTACTTTTATCTTTTGTAGCTAAAATAATAAAAAAAAATCCCGTTTAACTCTTGCCAAACGAACTCATATATAAGTATCAAAACATAATTTGATATCCACCAATTCATAGATGCATATTTTATTATAAAATATATGAATTTATCATAAAATTTTATAAATTTAATCACAAAATACGTAATTTCATCATAAATTGATATTAAAAATAAATCGTATTCAACTTAGGAGTATTTTAAAAAAATAATTAAAAATTATTTTTTTAACTTTTTTATAAAAAAAAAGGTTAAAAATTAAAAAGTGATTTTTAATTCACTTTTCAAAATAGTCTTTATAAATTTTTCTAACTTCAACTCCAATTTTGTGTTTATTTTTTTGCCGCCAAGTCACATCAGAAATAAATAAATAAAAAGGACAAGCAGGAGTTAAATTGTAATTTCTTGTGGGTCCCGCCGTCAAATGGCTTGACAGACCCACAAAGAAAAAAGTATTTTGTATCTAGAAAATTGAGATTTTGAATTTTTTTTTTTTTCATTTTTGGAGTTAACCAAACAGAAAGTTTAAATTTTCTAAAAATTGGGAACTAAACACGTTCAATAATATATTTTTACTCATAATATTAATAAATTATTGATAAAAATAAATTTAATTGTTCTGTAAAATTAAAACTTCAAGAGAAACTAATATCATTATGTTAAAAATGTAAAATTAATTATATGTTTTTAAATATAAGAAAATGTGAGTATAATTTACGCAATTTTAAATAAATCAATAACATTCACAATTGATGTAGATGGGAAGATATTAAAAAGGCTTAACTACAAAGGAGTAACTTTTAGAGTTAAATTCTTAAGAGTCGAGATCTCATACGTCACTTTTAAATAGTGTCCCACACCAGATCTACTTAACTATATAGTTGTAAATCGTAGGGTCCGTTTGGGAAGAGTTAATTTGGCTATTTTAGTCACAATAGACAAAATAGATTATTTTAATCACAAAAAATAAAACATCACAATTATTCCATAATCATTACTCTTCTTTCATAAAAAAAGTCAAAAAAATCAAAAAATTAAAAAGTCAACCTACTTTTCAAACCAACCCGTAAGCACATATGTGAGAATTTAAACCTATATTATTGATACTAACTATAATTTACTCAAGTCTAAAAAATTTATTCTACTAATTATAGGTGTTATCGCCTAAATAACTGGACTCCGAGAGAATCAAATTAAGACCTAATTGTAAAATTAGACTATTCAAAGATAGTGGTGTTTTGAAAAATTAATAAAAAAATTGATTTTTTAATATTTTTTAGTTTATTTTATTTTTTTATAAATAAAAAATATAAAAGATAATATAATTCAAAATAAATTAAAAATTAAAAATGGACTTTTTTTATGCTTTCGAAAAGATCCCATAACCCTATCTAAAGATATTCTTAGTAATGAGTGGAAGATATTCTTTGCCCTGCTTGTCAGATTAGCAAAAATGAGTGACACTGGGATCCTCGTCACTGTAGATCAATTATCTATATATTAAGGAAAAAAGTGTTTTAAAACTCAAGGTTTGTGGAAGTTCAAACATGTCAATCCTAATTATCTGATTTTTTAATATTTTTTTTAAAAAAAATTGACTTGGTGATTGGTGATTGGTTCAAAGATTGTAATAATTACATTATTGATTACAATAAACACTTAATTTATAATAATTACACTTATTAAATGAATAACGCAATAAATGAAATCTTAATTTCCTTAATATTTTTTTTTAAAAAAAATTGACTTGGTGATTGGTGATTGGTTCAAAGATTGTAATAATTATACTATTGATTACAATAAATACTTAACTTCTCGGTCAAACCCCATGTATTTAATTTATAATAATTACACTTATTAAATGAATAACGCAATAAATGAAATCCTAATTTCTTTACTTTTTGCATCCCAAGAGACCCATGTAATTATTGTGTAAATGCCTCTTAAATAAATAAATAAACACTTATTAAATTTTTTCAAACTCTTCGGTCAAACCTTATGTATTTAATTTATAATAATTACACTTATTAAATGAATAACGCAATAAATGAAATCTTAATTTCCTTACTTTTTGCATCTCCAAGAGATCCATGTAATTATTGTGTAAATGCCTCTTAAATAAATAAATAAACACTTATTAAATTCTTTCAAGCTCCTCGGTCAAACCTCATGTATTTAATTTATATATTAAAAAAAATGAAAATAAATATAAATATCTATAATTATTTCATACATAACACAGGTGATAGATTAATATATTTATATTTGTATTTTTTTTTTATTTTTTTTAAGACCACTCACAAATGAGAAGGAGTTATGGGGGTGGGGGTTGTTGGGACTCAATAATTACTGCAAAATTAGACTATTCAAACATTAATTTTTGCAACGTTGCTGCACACTTTTAATTAGAGGGGGCGGCGGTACAGTTCTAGTGAGCTGTCAAGTAATTAAAAAAAAAAACAGTAAAATAAAAGATAAAAGAAGAGAGAAAAAAAGACAAATTAAAACTCTATTAGTAATTTTTTTTAGAGATCTGAATATTTTTTTTAGAAAAATATTTTATGGCACTAAATTGAAGGCATTAATGTCCCTAATTTTCATTTCAAGTAACTATTTTATTTTATTTTATTTTATTTTGCTTTATATAAAAATTAGAGACATTAATATTCCAATTTAGTGTTACAAAACAAAACCCTTTTTCTTATTTTTGAGGACCGACTCTTGAAACATTTGAAAAGCAATGGGTGGGTGTGACAGGTGATAAATGAGAAAGGCATGAATGAAGAAGTAGATGCGGAAAAAGTGGAGATACCTCTCCTCGTTTACGTCTCTCGCGAGAAAAGGCCTTCACTCCCCCATCATTTCAAAGCCGGAGCCATTAACGTCCTTGTATGTATCCCCTCTCTCCCCATAAAATAAAATAATTTATTAAATATTTTGGATTACTTAAGTATTGTTTGACAACACTTACATTTTTAGTATTCAGTTTATATTTATAAAAATTTTAAAAAATTAAATAAAAATTTATTTGATAAATTTTTTATTTATAAATCAATAGTCTCAGTTTATAAATTTGACCAAAAAATATAAACTCAAAAAATGAGTTTACGTTTTAAGTTTTTTTTTTTTTTATCACCCAACACTAGCCACCATCCGCTACCATTTTTCACCACCATCTTCCGCCATCACCCCCTACCATCACCTCCCACCACCACCCATCACCCACCACCACCTATCACCCACTCGCCACCACCATCCACCTGCCACTCACTCGCTACCACCACCCATCCCTCACCACCACCACCTCCACCTCCACCACCCGCCACTACCTAGCATTTGCCACCCACTTGACACCACCACCCACCACCCACCATCTACCACCACCACCCACTGCCACCATCTACCATCCGCCACCATCACCCACCCACCACCACCACCACCACCACCACCACCCACCACCACCCACCCACCCACCACCACCACCACCACCACCACCACCACCCGCCACCTACTCGCCACCACCACTCATCACCCACTTGCCACCACCATCTACCACCCGTCACCACCACCCACCCGATACCACCGCCTACCACCATTACCCACCACTCACCCGCCACCACCACCTACCCACCACCACCACCACCACCACCACCACTCACTCGCTATCATTTTCTACCACCGTTTTCCGTCACCACCAACCGCCATCATTTTCCACCACCGTCTTTCGCCGCCACTATTTGTCATTTATCATTCTTTTTTATATTTTTAAAATTTTTTAAATATTTTGTCTAAACCAAACGTGTTTGTAATTTATGTTTTTCTAAAATAATCAAAAAATAAACAAAAACTAATTTATAAAATTTTTGTAAATATAAACTGAAAACGTACACGTTATCAAAGAGGCCCTTAACTAATCAAAATATATACTCTCTCAGTTTTAAAATAATAATTTTTTTGGAAGAATTTAATTTTTTTTATAGTACAATTATTATATTTTAAAAATATTAATTTTTTAAAATTACTTTTTGATAGTATATTTTTTTAAAAATATTAATTGTTATAATTATATTTTTATGTTATTAATGAATTTAAAATAAGGACAAAATAATAAATTTATATTATTTTATTTCTTAATTTTTGAAAAGAAATTAATATTTTAGAATAATGAAATATTTTAGAATAGAGGGAGTATATAATTTCTTAATATATATAAAGTAACAGCTGCACTTGATATTCCGAAACTTTTACTTTTGTTTATGAAGTAAAATTTTCATTTCCTATCTTTAAAAAAAACAGCTGCACTTGATATTCCGAAACTTTTACTTTTGTTTATGAAGTAAAATTTTCATTTCCTATCTTTAAAAAAAAAAAAAAATAGGGAAGGGAATGAGACTCCAACCTAAGAGTTTGAGTTTAATTAAAAAAAAAATTTTCGGCTGTGTTTGGTTATGTTCTGAAATCATGATTCAGCAGTATCACTCACGTATGATATTTGGTAAGTGTTTTGTAATCACCTTTCGAAAACTCTACGGAGCGCTCTATCTTAGCTGCTGTTTTTAGAATTTTTTTTTGAAAATTTTGCCTGACGGGTCGTCCGGTCGGTTGACCAGAATAGTGATTTTTTTTTTTGTTGAAATTTGTATGTTAATTTTTATATAATAAAAAAAAACATTTTTTGAATTTTTTTATGTGTTTTAAAATAATTTTGAGTTGTATGTTTAGTTATGAGTTATAAATTTTTGTATCAAATATCAAATGTCACATCAATAATTTTCCACTCAAATCAAAACTCTTTTTAAAATTATTTTCAAAACTCTTTATCAAATAAATGTTTTACACTCAAATCATAATTTTAAATTCCACAAACTTAAAATATAACTCATACTCTCAAATTATAATTACAAAACACAATCAAATGCAACCTTAATATTTGAGCGACATGCAATATATATCTTCTTTCTAGTGTATATATAAAGAGAACAACTTCATTGCTGTTGTAAGATTTTTTGCCAAATAAATTTTTATATATCTCTAAATTATCCAAAACACTCTCGTCTAACTGATTCTTGGGTTCTCTCATAAGATTATTTAAGTTTATATTCAGGTGGGTTTGACATATTTAAAAATAAAAAGTTATTATTTTATTTAAGTTAAATTATCTTATTTAAATCATATTACCTTTTTAATATATCACTTTAAACCTAATCTATATTTCATAAAAAGTCAAAAAGCATACTTATTTAGATCATTGCAAACAATTCAGATTGAAATTCAAATCAAAATTTATATTTTAAAGAATTAAAATTACATCCATCGAATAGACACACATCACATCACTAATATATGTTTTTTATTTATTTACAATTTATTTAATTTAAAATTTAAAAGAGTAAGATATATAAAAAAAAGATTTATTTGATTTAAAATTTAAAAGAGTAACATCTATATATTATATAAGAAAAATAAGTATTTTAGTGAGAAATTTTTTAAAGAGTTCTAAACTTTCATTCTAAAATTATTGACTAATATATTTAATTAATTATTAATTATTTTAAAAATAATAAATATTCCTTAATTTATGAATTTTAAATGCAAAGATAATAAAATATTCCATGATGTCCCCCATCATAATCTCTCACCAATTTTCAAAAGATTAAAATATTTCTTCCTAATCTTTCTCCTCTTTTCCCAAACTATCTCTCTAGTAAAAAATCACACCTACCTTACACAGTTCCAATATTTTTTTTTAAATGTCATATGCAACTTATTTATCCCTAAAGTCATGTAAGAGAACATCACACCATTTTAATTTTAATTTTTTTTAGGTTGTTAAAAGTTGGTTAATATTTAATTTTTTTTTCTTACTCATTACATTTTTATTTTTCAACAATAGTATTTCTCCATTCTTTTACACCACATCACTTTCAATCTCTTTTTTTTTGCTTGAAGATCTATACTATGTATATAAACAAATATAGTAGGTGTGCTCTTAAGCCTCCAAATCTCTGTTCTTAATTTCTTATAAAATCTATTAAAATTTTAAAAAATTATGTCGCACTTAAGTTTCAAACTCACTTCTCTCCCATCACTTCCATTTAAAATAAAAATTATTTTTTAATAATTTAATAATATATGCTCTTAGAATAATAGTTATCCGAATACAAACTTAAAAAAAAAAAGAAAAAAAAAAAGAGAGATATTACAAAATTCAAAAATATTTGAACTGAAATTCTATATAAAGATAATTTATATCTATCAACAAAATTCATAATAAAGATAATTTAAATTTGAATATATAATAAAGATAATATATATTTATCTATCAAATGTCACATCTCTCTCCTCCTATATAAACAGCAATATTTCAATTGATTATAAACAAATACAAAACTATTATGTTGCTCTTTCTCTTTTTTCCCTTTTTCTTTCTCTCTATATAATTTTATATTGTTATAGGTATGACTGAAATGCTCAACACATTTGTATTTTTTTTTTGGGTCTAAATTTTAATTTTACCAAAGGTTAAAGAGTTCTTTAATTTCTTTTTATTGCATCAATGTTGAATATTATGTACCAAAATTACAAAAAAAAAAAAAAAAAAAAAAAAGGTGTAAGAAAATTATTTGTGTATCATTCTCATAATGAATTTCCCACCAAATTAAAAAATCCTTTCCTATTTAAGAATTTCAAAGTAATTTAACTTGGCTATTGAGTATCCGCTATATTCTTTTACTTAAAATTTTATCTTTTGATGATATTTTGGTGATGGGTTCACATAACTTATATGTTTTTATATAATATTTAATTTTGCTCTTTTACATTTGATAATATATATATATATATATTTTAATATTTAATTTTGCTCTTTTACATTTGATAATATATATATTTTTTTAATAAGAAATTTGAATAATTGAGTCCTTTGTTTTGTTTGTGGGTTGATAGTAGAATATTATTTTTATAATGGCAAAATATAGTTCTTAATTATATGATATTTATTGATGTTTCATTGCAGCTGTTTTTGATTTATTTGTTTGTTTAATTAAATTATTTTTTATGTTTTGGGTTATCAAAATTTCATTGAAAATAAATAATAAAAGACAATCAATGCGACTGATATTAAATATAAAATCATAACACATCATATATTTTATAATTCTATTTTTATGTTATTCATTTTCAATCATATACACCTATGCCTCGCCCGAGTTACCATATAAAAAAGGGTTAATTACCCCAAGATCTGCCCTACTGTTGGCGTAATCACTTTACTCCTCTCATTTAAGAATTTGTACATTTTGATTCATTTCAATTTATAAAAATGTATCTTGGTCACGAATTATATAAGACTTATTTGGTAACTATTTCGTTTTTAATTTTTAATTTATATTTACAAAAATATAAAAATTGTCATAAAAACTTATTTGATAATTTTTTTGATTTATAAATGGTTGTCTCAGTTTGTAAATTAGAGGAAAAAATGTAAATTCAAAAAATGAGTTTACGTTGGTTTTTAAACAGAAAGTTAAAAATTTAACTATCAAATTGTTTTTTTCAAACAAATTTTTTTCAATTATTTTTTTTCCAATAAATTTTTTTTCAATTAATTTTTTTTCTAAATAATTTTTTTCAATTAAATTTTTTTTTTCAAATAAATTTTTTTCCTATTAATTTTTTCTTTTCAATTATAATGTGTATGATCCTATTGTCATAAATAATAAAAAATATATATAAAATATTTTAGGCTTGAACAAACATATTTTTTAGTTTATATTTTAAATTTTTTTTAAACATTTTGTTCAAACTAAACGCATTTGTAGTTTATGTTTTTCTAAAAATAAACAAAAAGTAATTTATAAATTTTTTGTGAACATAAACAAAAAACTTAAATGTTACCAAATGCTACCATACTATCTTGAAAAGGGATATATTTGTATGAATTTTCGTAATTGAGGGATAAATATGTATGAATTCATAAATTAAAAGGTAAAGTGATATATATTAATAGTTGAGTGGGTCTTGATTTAACTGACTCTAGAAAAAAAAAAAAAAAAAAAAAAAACTAAAAAATTTAATGTGTTATATGAATTTAATTAAAACGAATGTTCTACGTTAAACTTGAACTACATATTATCTTTTTAGCAATAAATAGTTGTATTTGACTGGTAGGGGAAATTTCAGTTCAGGGTTTTTTTTGGATAAATATATCAGTTCAGGGTAAGTTTTGAAAAATAATAAGTAAGTGGTAAAATTTATAAATAGTAATAATTAAAATCATAAATTTTTTCATAAATTTATTAAATTTATGAAAGTAACACTGAAATGTAATTTCCAAAAAAAAAAAAAAAGAAAGGATAAATTATGCTTACCTCTCTTGAAATTTTCACTAAAGACAAAAAATAAAAAGTAGTATAATTTTTTTTTTTTTTTTTTGGGTGGCCTTTAGTAGACTTTTTTTTTTTTTTTTAAATGTTTTATTTTTCTTGCTCGTCTAAGTCTAATAGATTCAAAATATTTTATACTATTTCATCAAAATTT
Organism: Camellia lanceoleosa; assembly: GCA_025200525.1. Classification (NCBI taxonomy): domain Eukaryota; kingdom Viridiplantae; phylum Streptophyta; class Magnoliopsida; order Ericales; family Theaceae; genus Camellia; species Camellia lanceoleosa. The sequence goes on along the minus strand of CM045762.1, from coordinate 158,813,928 downwards.
TGTGACAACACTCATATGGGTATGAATCCACACTCATGTGAGTGTCTGGTGAAAATTTTGATAAAATAATTGAGGTTTGTAACTTTTTGTTTATTGATACATGATAGCTTTTTTTAATATGTCAGACATTTTTTTAAAATTATAAGGATAAATTATAAATATATTTTTTGAGATTTGCTTAAAATATAAATTGCTTTCTGTGGTTTGAAAAATTACAAATATCCACTTGTTAAAATTTTTTATTTAATAAAATTAACTAAAAAAATGAAATTTATAATTGCTTTTCTATACAATAATAAAATTATCTAAATTATTAATTGAAACATATTTTTAAAATCATTAAAAACTGTTAATTGACTTGAAGATTTATTAATAAAATGGGTGATTTGTTATGTAATTAAAAGCCTCAGGGGGTAAAATGTAATTTTTAAAACTACATGGGGCGATTCATATTTTAATCAAATATCAGAGGGTGTATTTGTAATTTATCCAAACTATAAATGTTATCTTTATTTTGAAACATTTTTCTGTGAAGTTGAAATTTCTTTATAATAGTTGAAAATTTCTTTATGAGGAGAAATTTGTTTGTGAAAATGTTAAGGGGGCCTCAATTATTATAGAAAATGTTAAATGTTCTTTATTTTATAAAATCTTAATATTAAGAATCTTAAACTAAAAATATCAAATTATAATTACCTAAACAATGAAAGGCGAAATTGGCTTTCAAGAGTACCTCCACTCGATATCCAATAGCTATATTTTGGCATCAAGCATGAAGTCCACCCAATGTGGCAAAAATTGACATGATTTTTGGCATCAACCATTCATGCTAATTTTGACACGAAGACTCTTCATGCCTTTTCTTTTCTTTTATTTATTCTTTTTCTTTGTTTTCAAATAAAAGTTGCCAAACAATACAATTTGCTATAAATTGACGTTGTCAAAGAGTTAAAATTTTAAAAATAATATAATAATAAATTTGATATATAGAGCGGAGAGCTTTTATGTCAAATTGACATATGTCAATTTACCATCTAAGCTTTCAGAAAAATTTAACATGTTAAATTTTAAAGGTTTAAGTGAAGATGCTCTAAGATAGTGATTAGTCCAGCCTCTCATTAGTTTTGTAGATTAATTTTTTTTTACTATTTTTGGTTCTTTGATTTCTTAATCCATGATCGTAATTGTTGATATATTTTTTTTGTGATAGTTCAATGGGAAACATTATGCACCTTATAATTAAAGAAAAAAATGATATAATTTCATACTTTTTGAGTCATAACTAAAAAAAATGTTATAACTAAACGCATATAACTAAAGATCTCATAAGTCATAACTAAAATAATGTCATAATTAAAAAAGAAAATTAAGAACGCATATCGTACACCTCTTTAAAGAATGAGTATATTAGAATTTCCCTAGTTCAATATATAATTATTTTGTGACATTTTCCTTCCTTAACATTTTTTTTTAAAACTTTTTAGAATTTCCCTAGTAATATATATATATATTTTTTTTTTTTTTGATTTTTTAGATGATTCTTAAATTTTTTTTTCTGAGTCATTTTTTTTCTTCTAATTTTTACGATCGTGAAATCGAGAGAGATCTAAAAGGTAAATAAATTTGATGTATTCTTTAAAAAACAAAACCACTAAAAATGAAAATAAACTTAACTGAAAGAAGTATCCATCCATGTATATATATACTAATAATATTACAAATTCAAACTTAATTATAAAATTATTTGAAATTATCATCTTATAATTTAAATTTATTCTACATATAAATCTCATACCACACAAATTTAATTTTCACTACACAACAATCCACTTTAAAAATTTTGGATGGATAAGTCTGATTTCAGACTTAATGTACAATGAGTCCCATCTATGCATCCATCCATGTATGTATACATACTACACCATGTGCATGCTCGATGAAGTAATATAAAAATCAACCAGTTAAATGTAGGAATGGAGAAAAAAGAAAACTAAAAGAAATTGAAATTTGAAATCTAAATCAGAGAAAAATGAAAAAGAAAATAATATGATTAAACTGAATTATAGACTTTATATAATAGAATAGATAGATATATACATTGTATGTCAAGAATGACTCACACAAATTAATTATTGTTGCAGCTTCGAGTTTCGGCCATGATTAGCAATTCTCCATACATACTAGTTTTGGACTGTGACATGTATTGCAACGACCCATCATCAGCTCGTCAAGCAATGTGTTTTCATCTTGATCCCAAGATGTCTCCTTCACTAGCTTTCGTTCAATTTCCTCAAAAATTTCACAACATTAGCAAGACTGACATCTATGACAGCCAATTGAGATCCGTATTCAAGGTACAGACATGATATATTATTGTCTGATTAAAACATTCTTAGAGCATCCACAATGGAATGGTTAAAAAAATATGTTAAGATGCCTTATATGACAAAAAGTGATAAAAGTGGAGCTTAGAAATGTGTTAAGGTATGTTAAGAGTTTGTTAATTTTAGAGAATGAGTAGTGATGCAATGGATATGTTAAGAAGTGTGTTAAGGTGTGTGGTAAAGTGTGTATATGTGTATATATATATATAATAACTGAAATAAATAAATAATTTAATTTAATTAAAAATTTTAAGTTCAAAAAAAAAAAAAAAAATACCCAACAAGTAAAAATATATATATATTTTGCACTTGACCGGTCGACCAGGTGATCAACTTAGGGGTTGACCTGGCGGTCGACCTACTGCTTTACAAACTGCTTCACTTTTCTCTTCTTTCTCTCTCTCTCTCTTGGCTGGCTAGAACGTTGGCCACAGTTAATATACAAGTTAACAGCTGACACTATCACACAACACTAACACATCCATTACAGCACCCAACAGTATTTTTGGATGGCTAAAAACTAACACTTGACACCAACACACTAACTAGCGCATCTATTGTAGATGCTCTTATCTTCAAGGACTTCATGCTTATAAGATAATATAATCATGATATACATGATAGATGTAGTTGTGTTAAAACACACACACACACACACACACACACACTCTCTCTCTCTCTCTCTCTCTCTCTCTAAAAACCTTCACCTTGGGCCTCACTGTTGGCCAGCCGGCCGTTGATTTTGGCCGTGGCGGTCGACTGGCCTTGCCTCTTTTGTGCACTATGTTGTTTTCTTGCTAATAAACTTGGGCCGGCAAAATGAATGATCCTGATTTGTATAAGAGCTTCATTCGGGCGCTACTTTGAGAGTGAGAGTTTGAGGTGTGAACACTTTTTAGATCTAGGAGGTTGGTCAGGTACTCTGTTGTGGCTATGGTGTTCGACGATTTCATTCGAGAGAGAGTTGTTGTTCATGGGAGTGTCCGGCGATTACATTCTAGAGTGAGTTTTTCTATTCAAGTATCTGCAAAGGAGTTGGTTCTTGGGTCATTCGGCCATGGATTTTTCTTTGGCCGTGAGAGGTGTTGGTGTTGGTAGGTCTTGGAAACTTCACCTCTGTGGGAAGTGATGTTTTAGCTTGTGGAGGAGGTATTTCGACTTTGTAATGGGTGTGAGTGTTCTGCCAAAGATGTTTTTGCTGTGGGTGTCTCGGTATTGGAAGCAAGCTTTGGCCATGGAGTAGGTGAAGTTCGGCAGAGTTTGGCAAAAATGATAAGCGTAGGTGTAGTCTGGCGGAGGTGACAGGCTTGGTTGAAGTCCGACAGTGGGGATAGGTGTGGGTAACAGTGAGCTGTGCTTTGGGAGTAGTGTGGCGGTGTCTTGGGAGTTGAGAAGTAAGATTTTACACTGTCCTAATTTCTCTCGATGTATTGAATGGTCTTGTGCCTTTAATTTTATGTTTTTAATAAAATTTTTATTTTGTTGATAAAAAAAAAAATAATTGTAAGATAATAATATAAGTGTTTCTTTTTGGATGATTTGTTTAATTGAAAACCAACAGATACTATGGCAAGGTATGGATGGGCTTGAGGGACCAAGTTTGTCTGGTACATGCTTTTATATAAAGAGAAAGGCGCTCTATGGAAGTCTCATGAAAGAAGGTATGTTGTTAAGGGGATCAAAAATTTTGTTGACCCAAAAAATTTGTCTTAGATTTTTATCTATGATGTGTTTGTGTAGTGAAAGTTAGATTAGTATAGCTTGAGGTATAATTATAGGGTGAATTTGAACTATAGATTCATATTTCTCAATAAAATTGGGGATAAAATTTTTGAGTTTATATTTAATAGGACTAGTTGGACCCCGCTTGCTTTGCGAAAATAAGATGCACCAATATATAATATTATTAAGGTATTTTTAGATAGTTTTAAGGTCGTAATATCAATCAACGAATAGACCTGATTAGATATAAAAATTTGAGTTTGAGAGCATTAAATTCAAATTAGGTATCATCTCTATGTAGAAAAAAAAAAAAATTGCAAATCAAAAAATCACATATTAGATTGTCTTATTTGACAGATGGCTTGACCATAAAATATGTAATCTTATATGAGCATTGTTGTTTATTGGTTACTTGCTTGAATGATTAGGTTGAATAGTAGATATAATCAGAGCAATTTCTAATTTCCTCATTGTGTTAACCACCCAAAAAAAACATTAGAAGCAAATAAATCCAACCAATACATATTTCACCTTGCCCATATTTGATTTGATTTTAAAAAGCTTGTTTCAAATTTTTTTTTTTTTTGAAACTAAAAATTAATTTGATAAAATAAATAAAAAATAAAAAATAAAAAATACTTATCACTTTTATATAGTTTTATCTTTTGGGAGGTCAAAATTCATTTTTTAAAAATATATATTTTTTTATATTTTATCAAATTAGTTTCAATTTTTTCAATAAAATTTTTGATTTTTGATTTTTTTAAAACTAGCCAAACCACCCATTGTTTTTAACAAACTATCTTAGTTAAAAACCAAGTATCTAGACAAATGGGTACTGAACAATGGTAACTTTGGTAGAAAGACATGGTGGCTTTTGGTTGGCTGATCCAACATGTATACTCAACACAGGTGACTAAATTTCAAAGAAGATATTATTTCAAAAATAATTTTTTGGAGAGAGTTTAGAAAATTTGAAAATTTATTTGGTTGTGTATTTTGAAAATATTTTTAGAGTTTGGGATAATTTGATTTTTTTTTTTTTTTATAGTTGAATAGATGAATGTGAGAGGAAAACTGATAGAGAAGGAGAGAGGAAAGAGAAAAAATTGATTGATTGATGTATAATAGAGAGAAAAGTGATTTTGAAACTTTTTTTCTCCAAAATTTTCAACCCAACATGTTTTTGGAATTTTTTCTCCAAAAACATTTTGAGAGACGAACCAAATATGCTTGTAATTTCTCATATGAATAAATACAAGCATATTCAATTGGTATAAATCTATAACCCATATATAAATCACAAAGCAACTATATAAGTTATTATTTAATTTTTAACTAACCTTGTCTTCACTTAAGGCTCTTCTTCACCTTCATAGTCATTAGGAATGGAACTAATTGTAATAAATGGTTTTGGGAAAAACAATTTTTTCTAAAAATTTTGATTTAGTTTTTAAGTGGACCCATGCGCTAAAGTTAGCAGGTCTATGTAGCAACACGTTCTTTGTTGTGTAACGATTTACATTGTATATTTGATTATTCAAAACCATTATCAAGTGAATGGAAAATCAATGCCAAAATGAGCTCCATGAAAATGGTGTTTTGATGAGGCTTCCATAAGGGATAGAGAAAAGGCTTGTTCTACATTGCTTGAGTGGGCAAACTTGGCAGGGGTTTATAAGCCTTGAGTTTTCATCTTGGGAAGGACCCTAAGGGGTACTCAAGTTTTCTAGAAAGAGAGATTATGGGAAAAGTGAGCCTTGATCCATTGGACCCAAAAACTACCTTGCGTGCCGTCGCCTGCCCAGACCAGACTGAGCTTGGGCATGGGTGTGAGGTTGGGTTGGGCTTGTGTAGTCCAATACTTATTTTTTGGGCAAAAAACATTTGAATATTTTTTTTTAAAATTAAATTCTTACTGTTTGAAATTTGAATTTCGATTTGAAATTCAAAATAAATTCTGAAATGACTCCAACGTTTCTAAACGTTGGCAATTTAGTCCAATGCACCTTTCCTTTCAACCCAAACAAGTTCTTTACCTATTCAAATCCATATCGAATAGGTTCTTTACCTGTTCAAATCTGTCCCGAACAGGTTCTTTACCTGTTCAACTCTGTCCTGAATAGCCACCAAGTTTCTTATAAATAGACAAGTCCTCCATTTGGTTTTTATTCAATTTTCGTTCTTTTTTATGCTTTTGCTTCTTGTATTTTGCTGCATAAATTTTCTGTAAGAGAGAGTATAAACACAAAGTGTATTTGCTGAACATTTAGTTTGTAGTGCTGCTATTAATTGTCGTCAATCATTTTATTCTGGGAGATAGACGTCACATTTTGAAAGCACCATGGAGAGGACGAATTTGTCTTAAGGAAATAGTGTTGAATACTGGATTTGATTAAATTTTCGAGAACTGAATTTCTAAGAAAGTAATACTGTAAGTAGGTTGTTTATTTATTTTTCTCCAAATTCTATTTTGTTTTATAACAAAAGTAAGAATTTGTTTTGTTTGTTTTTATTATTTATATTATGTTTCAATTTAAGTAATCAAACATAATCTCTCATTTTTTAATTTATTCTACGAGTATAGTGAAGATTAGCTTACAATCACAATATAGAATCTTTTGCTCTCCCGAACAAGACTATCTTGATAGTGAACACCATTTAAAAGAGAAAATTGAAAATAAACGTTGTCGTTCAAACGCTGAACGACAATGATGTGGTGTAATAAGTGTCAAATTTTAATTTATTATATATCCAATGATAAAAGGTTTAACTCTTGTTATATCATTATACCAAACTGTAGATTTCTAACATTTTAAAAAAATTTATTGTATATTATAGGAATAAAAATGTTATAAATCCAAACTTATGAATTCATAATTTGTCCATCAAATTTTTTTTTTTTGGGTAAATTCTCAGTTTACAAGTATTTTGTTATATGAAATATTGTGTGAAAAAAATGGAGGTGACCACCGTTATGCTAAGGCCAGGTGGCTTGATATGTAGCAAATCCATATGTCATCATTTCCATACCAAATGGCCCACTACAATGGTAGGCTATAATATTAATTTGTAAAAAAGGCATTTTTAGTAATTGGAGTGTGAGACTCAACTTAATATTTTGCCACTTTTATATATGCTAGTTGGGGCTCTCACATGTCACCAAAGGCAGAATTTAAAATTTTATCGGTAGAATGAAAGTACATGCATAAAAAATATTGAGTTAATTTGAGTACATTAATAATTGAACATAATTTTTTCTATAAATATTGGAAAAAAATTATTTTAATAGAAAAATAAATCAATCTAGTAAATATATCTATATATATATATATATATTTTTTTTTTCAAAATATATATAACATTTAATTTTTAAAATTTTTAAAAAATGACATATACCTCTTGTATTAATAAAATACTCAATAAAATTAATATATTGAGAGTAGTTTGTTTGATGAACATGTTATTATTATTTTTAAAATTTATAATAAGCTAAATTTTTTTTGAAAATGTTACGTAATTTTTCTTATAAATGGATTATGTAAAATTGTAATTCCAAATTAAACCGGATTGTATTTAAATTGTTTGATTAAAATTGATTTCATAATTTTAATAGGCAGGTTTGATTTTAATTTTTTTAGCACTGTAACCAGTAAATTAATTTCACCCCATGAGCTTCGTCAGCTCTCCTCCACCAGCAAAAACAAATTATTCAAATTATGATGAGCAACCAACAAAATAGAGTGAAGAGTAATAAATCATAAAATGGAGGGCAATTTTGTATGCTTGGGCTTTAGACACGTATGGCTTTAACGTTTTGCTTTTGTTCTTTTTATATATGTTATAGATAATGTTAATTATAAAATAGGATGAGGTGGCCTATTTAAATATGTTCATTGAAAATCAAAGTCTTTACCCCAACTCCTTTATGGTGGTTCATAATTGGAAACACTTTACATTTTGTTTTGTTTTGTTTTGTTTTGTTTTTTTTTTTATATAATCAAAGTTTTTATATATGTTTTTTTTTTTTTTTCGTTCTTTTTTTTTTAATCATTCTTTTAAGGATAAATTATGAATACATTGTTATGAGATTTGTTTAAAATATAAATTCCTTCTTATTTGATTAATTACATATTCTCATCTATTGGAATTTGTCTATTAATAGGGCTAACAAAAAAATAAAAAGTAAAAAATAGCTCAATGCACATATGTTTTCTTTCTTTGCATTGTAGTTTTTTTTTGTGTCACTGGATATTTAGAACATAAGAGCATGTGGCAAAACATCTACAAATCACTATTTAATATTGAGTTAATTACCTAAAAGTCCTATTTACAAATGGTATGGTAGCTCATGTCCTATCTAAAATTTTTTGAACAAATAAGTCTTATTTAGTAAAACTGAGAATATTATCAATTTTTCTCAATTTTTAAAACTAAGAATATTATCAATTTTGCATAGTAATGTTCTAAATAATTGTTTTATTAACTGATGAAAAAAAAAACAGAGCATGAGATTAAACATTTTTTTCCTTCTACTTATTGATTTGATTCAACTATCCAATAAAACCAAGAACATTATTAGTTTTTTCCAGTTTTAAAACTAAGAATATTATCAGTTTTTTCATTTTAAAAGTTATTTATTTTTTATTTTTTTCATTTTTGCACATTAATGTTCCATCATCTTGCTTTTTTATAGACACAAAATTTTTAGTTTTACACAAAAAATAATTTAGTTTTTCTATTTTTTGCACATAATTTTTTTTTTTAGTTTTTCAATTTGAACGTTAATATTTTAAAATTTTGAAAATCAAAATAAATGTCAAATCATCATATTTTTTTTTATAGATAATCATAAATGACGAACAATCATTGTTTGAAAGGTAATTTCGACTATTAAAAATTTAACGAGACTTAATTAAGACTTAATGGAATATAAGTTCATAAATTAAGATTTGTGTGTAAATATCACTTTAATATTTTTACATAATAGCTATTTAAATTACTAATTATTTTCTCATTATTTTTCAGATGTTGATATCATAAAACTTAAAGAGTCTTTTGGCTCTTCCAATGATTTCATCAAATCCCTTGGTCGACATTACAAGCCAAATCATAGCGACGTTTGGAGTAAAATGTTGGTCAAAGAAACCCAAATTTTAGCATCTTGTGCATATGAAAATCAAACCAAATGGGGCCAAGAGGCAAGTACAACTTCTAAACAAACAAATCATCTGCACATTTTCTACTTCCCAAAAGCTACAAACTTAGAAAAGTGTCAAGAAAATTATGTGTTTGCTGTAGATTCAAATTTAGTTTAGTGTGATAATAAATCTTGTTTACACATTTTATTTTTCAAGTATGTGTAGAAAAGATATTGACTAAAAAAAGAAAAACCAGTCTATTAAGTGATCTAAACTGGCGTAGTTAGGGCTCATTAGCCCACTACAAGTCACACTGTGGATTATCCATGACAAAAAAATTGATTCGTTAATCAAAAATCACATAATTGCATGAAATTTGATTTTTTTTTTTTTTTAAAAAAAAAAAAGAGAGAACAATTATGATTTTTAAAAATAATCCATCTATTTTTTTGAAAAAAATATAATAAAACAATGTAATTATAATTAATATAATCTGATTTTTTATTTTTTATTTTTATTTTATGAATAACTTACACATATATTTCGATAAAATGAATAATTTGGATAATCAAAGGATGACCCTTAATGGACTCACAAGCCCAAACTGCATGGATCAAGTCCCATAAGATATTCAAACAAACCCATTGGGGAAAAAATATTTCAAATATAGAGTGCATGGTATAAATTCAAACTTAGTGTGATATAGTCATATCTAAAATCAAATTAGTTTTCATAGAAAGTCTATTAACCCAGGAAGGAAAACCAAAAAATTACCTTGAATATCAAACGTAGGATGTAGATTTCACCTTCTTATTGTGGGGCTAATTGATAAATGAATCTTGGCTTAGATTGTAAATCATGAGTAATTTTTATGGTCTATTGTAAATCACCAGTTGTTCATTTTCGAGATTTTTTTGAACTATGAAACTAAAGTCTCTTCTTTGCTCCAATTTGCAGGTGGGCTTCTTGTATTTCTCAGTGGTGGAAGACTACTTCACAGGGTTCATCAATTTACACGGCAAAGGTTGGATTTCAGTGTATTGTGACCCGGCCAGGCCGGCTTTTTTGGGCTCAGGCACCACAAATCTGAGTGATGTGTTGGTTCAGAGCACCAGATGGAGTTCTGGTTTGGTTGAAGTTGCTATCTCAAGGTTCTGTCCTCTTCTACATGCCCCAAAGCAGAAGGAGAAGCAGATGTCTGTTCTTGAGAGAATGTGTCATGCAGAACTTGCATTCTTTCCTTTCTATTTCATCCCATTGTGGTGCTTTGCTACCATTCCTCAGCTCTATCTTCTCAATGGCATTCCCTTGTACCCTGAGGTTAGTTTGTAACCCAAGATATACATGAATTCCCTTTCTCTTTTACATAATTTTGATTTCAGATAGAGTAATGATATACGAGCTAACAAATTTTACAATTTTCTTTTTATAAATCTTACAATTATGACTATAATGATAGCCCTTTTTGGGATTTTTGGCATTACAGTAAGCAAGATCATTAATTTTTCTATTTGTTTAATGTTATTATTTCTATTTTAATTTTATTAACAAAAATTAGTTGGACAGAATCAGATAAAAAAAAAAAAAAAAAAAAAAAAACGCATATTTGAAAATGGAATGTGGGGCCAAAAAAAGTTAAGCAGATTTGAGAATGGGTGTGGGACCCATTTTTTAATTTAATTAATTTTTGTGATCTAATTTTGTCTAACTAGACTTTGTTCAAATTAAAATTATAGAGATTAGAATTAAAATGTAGGAAGCAAATTATTTAAATTGAAATTATAGGAACTAAAGTGAAATTTGGGTTAAACTATAGGAGTAAAAAGTGTTATTAACTCAAAAATCAAAATAAAAACAATAATGAGTCCTATTTATTATTGCAATACAAATTTAACAAGTATGAGAATACAAAAATTGATCACAGAATTAAAACATATATAGATGGATAAGATCTTTTAGATGTGGATCCCATCACTAAATTTTGTAAAATTTTGCAGATATATATATATATTATGTGTTTTATTATGTGATTAGGTTATGAATTTGTAGCAAAATTGTTATAAATTTTAACCAATATGCCTAGCCACTACTTGAAGGGCTTTAGTACCTACCCAATATGATCTCTCTTGTTTGGCAGGTTTCAAGCTGGTATTTCATTGTATTTTCATTCATTTTTGTCTCATCCCAATCCAAACACATCCAAGAGATCTTTTCAACTGGAGGTTCAACCCAAACATGGTGCAATGAACAGAGAATGTGGATGATAAAGTCAGTCACATGTCATCTTTATGGAAGTTTGGATGCTTTCATGAAGAGAATGGGTATGAGAGAAGCCAGTTTTCTACCAACCAATAAAGCTGTTGATGATGAGCAACTCAAGAGATACCAAATGGGTAAATTTGATTTCCAAGCATCAAACATGTTGATTGTTCCAGTGGTGACCTTGGTGATTCTAAACCTAGTATCCTTGTTTGGAGGAGTTACTAGGATGGTGGTTACCAATGGAAGTTTCAATGAGATGTTTGTGCAAGTTGGTTTGTCATTTTTCATTGTATCAATGAGCTACCCTATTGTTGAAGGGATGGTGGTGAGGAAGGACAAGGGTAGGGTTCCAATTTCTGTTTCTATTTTGTCTGCTGTGATTTCCATGATTTACTTGCTTTTGGGATCTCTTATTATCATGTATTGGTGACAAGTAGATCATGTAGTTGGGTTAGAAGTTTTGTATTAATGTATCGCGATGCTGTTAGTATTTTGATTTTAGTTCTTTTCTTCCTAAGAAGAGGAAATGAACAACTTGATTGAAAATGTATTGCATGGACCAGAGTAGGTTTAATTCTTCTATCCTTTCTCTGAAATCCTTATTCATAACTATTACATTGAACCCAAAAAGAGTTCAGCCCAATGTTTTTCACCTAGTTGATTATGATTCGATATTAGAAATGTTGAATAATTTAGAGCTGCATGTTTATTTTCTTTATATTGAGTTAGTCAAAGTTGTCCTAGTCTGTTGGAATTGGTTGTCCTAGTTTTTAGTATTTGGTTAATAATGGAGTATTATTCTACATGTTGTTTTTATTTACCTAGTCTATAGGAGTTTATTTTGCACATTTGAGTATTGCTGTGCAGTGCCTATTGTAGCCCGACTTTCCGCACTTCTTTCGGAAGGCGAATAGCCTTACAGTTTGGACTTCTGCGGTGGTTCTGAATCTGATCTCACAAGTGCAATGTGAAATAGATAAACACCAAAGAGTCCAAATCTGACAAATCTTTTGGAAAATTAATTTTGAATCAAATGCCAAAAATGGACTACTTTGCCAGATTTCAGAGTCACCATCTAAATCTTTTTGGAAAATTTAGGAAATCCAAGACTCATGCCAAATGCCATTAGTCTGTCATCACCAAAGTGTCTCGGCTCGGGAACTTAGATATGAGAGGGGAAGGTCATGAATTGAGCACCCCACTCGCCCGATCAAAAATCGACCTTTACTAATCATGATGTGATTTTTAATTTACATTATATGCTCTTGTTCCGATTTATTAGCTATATTACTATGTGATGCGCACTCAAGGTATAGACTAATTTGCAAGAATTGGAACACTTGATCTCATGTTTTGTTTCGAAATTATTTTGTGAATTTGCTACTTGAAAAGGTGGGCTAAAATAGACATTTGATCAAACCATCTCAGTTCAAGCAACTAGCCTTCATCCACAAACATTCAGACAATTATATCATTTAAGCAATTAGCCTCATGGGAGTATGCTTTGACATGGCAACAACCACATTCATACAATATGCTAAAGCCCAAAATAGCTTATCTAGTACTCCGAGCCAAAACAAAGCAAAATAATTAGAAAAATATGCATATTCCTAATTAATGCAATATGACTAATGCAACACATGCATTATATATTTTATAGGTTTTTGCTATGAGCATGACATATGATTCCATTCAAGACATGCGAGGGAGCACATAGTCAAGTAATGAATTCGAACATTTGATAACAGGTTAGCATGATGAGCCGAACCTTGGATGTATGTAAGACAAATGGATACAAAACATGGAGTATGCTAACAAAACATGATGTTTCTAAACTAACCATCATACGCAAGTAAGTAAAAGGGAGAAAGACGTGGAGTTGGAAGACATACAATTTATTACAACATTGCCCTCGTGCAAAAGGGTGTGAATCAAAGTCCAAAAGTCCGAATTAAACTAATTATTACAAAACTGAATGAATAAATTAAAGAATAAACTAGCTAACTAGGTAACTAGGCTATTACAACAAGGATAACCAATGTAAGTAAAATTAACTAAGCTAAGCTAACTAGCTATAATAATTACAAATTAACAAGATTAATTATAACAAGACTAATAAATAAATTAATTACAACAATGCATAGAGCATTAATACATAAGGGTTGCATGCACAAGGTCCCAAAACAGCACTGTCTGCCTTGGCTTGCTCTGTTTCACCTTCAACCACTTCCTTCTGTTTTCTGTAAAAATACATTGTTGACCAAACATTGATGATCGGCCGGCCCTCAATGAAGCCCTGCCGGGCCTAAAGAAGGCCGATCGTGCCTCAATTTTATGTAAAATTATGTTTTGTGCTCTGAAGTGAAAACAGTGCAAACAGAGTGTTCTGGACTTTGTTTGTCCCTCTCACACTTCTCTGTCATGGGAAAGTCTCGAGAGAAGGTTGTAGTTGTTTCCAAAACCATCAAGGTGCAAGTTGATTGCTTGATGATTTCAGGCACAATTTTGGACAAAAATTAATAAATGATATGAACAACAACCACCCCTCTCTCCTATCATAGAGTGAACTCAAAGAGGGAGGTAGAGACGCTTCAAAGTTCATCCAAAACATCATGAATTGATGTTAGACGACCTTTGACACAACGGATTCGGCATAACATCTGGCCAAATTCCAAGCAATATAACTCAATTTCTTTATGTGGGTAAGTTCATTTTAAGCCAAATTCATTAGCCTTTACCATCTTTTTATCCATTAAGTCCAAGGTGATTGTTAAGTCTACTAAGGATTACGTCCACTGAGTGAGAAATATGTCAAATGGGAGGTGATTCTCAACATGAAAAAAGAGACTACACCGTTGGCAATGAACCTTCGTAGAGATTAAGCCATTGAGAAAAGAATGTGTTTTTGCTTTCACAGAAAGCTACAAGAATTATCTCTCAAAGATAGATATATAAAATGAAACTTTGATTTTTCTAGAAACCTCACACAGGAAAGATGAGCTTAATACTATAAGGCTCAGTGTATAATTTTTGAGAGAAAGATGTAAACAAAATTGAAGAATACTTCTCAGAGAATTTTTAGAGAAAATATGAGAATGATTTTTTTATCAAGGAATGTTTTCTGGGTTCTGTAACTTGTATAAGGTTTTGGTAAATTGTTCATAACAGAGGCTTTGGTATATATAATGAAACTTATAGCAGTTGTATTCATTTGAATTCATTTAAATATCTTCCACTCCATCATTACTACTTTTAACTTGTGGGAGACAAGGCTTGGATCTTGGAACAACTCTTTTAAAGAATAGCCGTTGTATTCATATGAATTCATTTGAATATTTTCTACTCCATCATTACTACTTTTAACTTGTAGGAGACAAGATCATTATTAATTTGAATATCTTCCACTTGAACCTTTTGACTTGTTATTGTGCTGGGCAGTTTGAACCTCTGGTTTGGGCATTATTTTTGGGTTGAAATGAACTCCTGATTTAAGCAAATATTAAATACATTCAAGCAACATTTAGGATAAAAGTTTAGGTGAGAAATAATGGGATAAAATAAATTTTGATTCTATTTTTCTCTTTCAAATAAATTAAAACATAATTTAAATAAATCATCAAAATAAATTTTGGATTCTATTTTTTTTTTCAAATAAATTAAAATATAATTAAATAAATCATCAAAATAAATAAGTCTAACAATCTCCCCCCTTTTTTATGATGGCACACAATGATGTTTTGATTTGATTTGGGAGTTAGAAAGGCTCCTCCTCAAGTCATACTCCCTGAATTCATTTATAAATATATAGGTTAGCACATGTGTAATAAATAAGCTTTAATTAGAGACATGATATGAGACTTGAGATTAACCAACTATAAAATATATATATATATATATATTAGTTGGTCTATATCAGTTTTAAAAAAATACTACCATGATATCACAATACATAACATCATAACATCAGAATATAATACATAATACATAATATCAGAATATAATACATAATATATAACATCATTAATTTCTCCCCCTGTGACATTATCAAAAGGAAATCATGGCTCAGAATCTGGAGAAGGAAGAGGAGGAGGAAAATGATAATGATAAATGGCATCAAAGATAGATAATCAAACATATATATACATATATATACAATTCGTGCACTGCTCTCTTTTCTGTAGAAAATCGCGTCGGACACGCGGCCTTGCTTTTGTGTCAGCCGACCGACAAAAGCGAGACGGGTCAATCAACTGCCTCGGCTCTCTCTCTCTCTCTCTCCCTCTTGTCTTCTTCTCCTCTGTCTTCTTCTTCTTAATAACTCTCTTCTCCTTCTTCTTCCTCATTCGCGTCCATCCCTTTCTTCTTCTTCTTCTTAATCACTCACTTCTCATTCTTCCTCCTCATTCGCTTGCATCCCTTTCTACGTCATCTTAAGAGAGATAGAGAAAAGAAGAAAGTCTGCCAAAAATGACCCTCCTTTCAATTACATCTCTCTTGTCGACCAAATGGCCTCGCCCCATCCCCTCACTCTCTTTCCAGACCTGAATGACCCCTCAAGCGCTGCTGAGCCGAGTGCCCCAGCGCCTACTCTTCCCAACCTTTCTATGATGTCGGTTGATCAAATAATTACAGCGCAATCAGATATTGAAGCCAATCATTTCACACTGACGTCTTGTATGGAGACGGTGATTGTAGTCACAAAATTAGCTCATTGACTGCAGAACAAAACGAGTGAGCTCTACCAGGTCAATGCCCAACTCTCTCTGCTCTAGCTCACGTACGAGGATGCGCGAGCAGAGATTTTGCACACTGAAAGCCGAAAATAAAGAGCTTAAATGGAAGACCACCTCCATGGCCCGATTTGGAACAACGTCGTTCTTGGCTTTTGATAGTCGGCGGGGATTTCTCGCTCTCGATGAAAGCACGGGGGCAGGGACGTCAAGGGGCGCCTAAGGTGATAAAAAGAAGAAGAGAGTGGTGGAAGAGGCTAGTAAGTGAGATCGGCCAATGGCCGAAAAAATGAAAGGAATTTTTTTTATAAATGTAAATATGTATATTGTGATTTGTGTTTGTTTTTATGTTTAATGTAATCACTTGAAGATGAAATTAAAGTGCAAAAAATAATAAATAAAAATTAAGCCTCAGCGCAAAACAACAAAAAATAAATAAATAAATAGATAAGGAAAAGAAAAGAAGAAAAAAATAATAAAAGAAATGAACCCTATTAGTAAAATAAAAAATAAATAAATAAAAAATATTAAGCCTAATAGCAATAAAAAAAGAAAATAAATAAATTAAAATAAAATAACACCAGCAGAAATTATGCTTAATGGGATGTCAGTGTTGCTAGAAGGGTAAAAAAAATACCATGAGGGTTTTAAAGAAAATTAATGTATGCAAAGTTAATTTTACCTCAAGATGCAGAACCTAAAAAAAATTACATAGTTGAGAATAGCAAACTGTTAAGGAGAATAAATGTATGAAGGACTAAAGAGCATTCAACTGATATAAATATTTCCATATCAATGTAGCAATACACATATATCATTTTAACAAAAATTTAAGTTTCACAGTCATAACAAAACTTTTTAAGTAGAAATCGACATTCCAAGCTCACCACGAATAAAATTGAAGCGATCCTCGTTTAGGGGTTTTGTGAAAATATCCGCCAATTGCTTGTCGGTGTTTACAAATTCAAGTACAATATCCCCTTTTTGAACATGATTTCTTAAAAAATGATGTCGAATTTCAATATGTTTTGTTAGTGAGTGTTGAACTAGATTTTTGCTTTAATTGATGGCATTAGTATTATCACATTTAATAGGGATATGATCATAATGCAAATCAAAGTCCTCCAATTGTTGTTTCATCCAAAGTATTTGGGCACAACAACTTCCGGAAGCTATATATTCAGCTTCGGCCGTTAATAAAGCAACAGAAGTTTGCTTTTTGCTAAACCAAGATACTAATGAGTTACCAAGAAAGTGACAAGTGTCACTAGTGCTTTTTCTATCAAGTTTGCATCCGACACAGTCAACATCCGAGTAACTAATTAAATCAAATGCAACACCTCTAGGATAAAACAGTCCCAAATTTTGAGTGTTAACAAGGTACCTAAAAATTCGTTTAACAGCACTAAGATGTGATTCCTTAGGATTTGATTGATATCTAGCACACATACAAACACTAAACATAATATCGGGTCTACTTGCAGTTAAATAAAGAACTGAGCCAATCATACCTCGATATTTTGTTTGATCAATAGACTTACCTTTTGCATCCTTGTATAGCTTAATGGATGTGCTTATAGGTGTTCAAGTTATTTTTGAGTCATACATACCAAACTTTTTGAGTAGTTGTTTTGCGTACTTAGCTTGGTTGATAAAAATTCCTTCCTTACATTGTTTGATTTGAAGCCTAAGGAAATAATTTAGCTCCCCCATCATGCTCATATTAAACTCACCTTGCATACACTTAGCAAATTCATCACACAAGGTTTCATTAGTAGCACCAAATATAATGTCATCCACATATATTTGCACAACAAGTAAATCATCATTTTTAATTTTAACAAAAAGTGTTGTGTCAATCGTTCTTCTAGAAAAATTATTTTCAATCAAAAATTTACTTAATCGTTCATACTATGCACGAGGTGCTTGTTTCAAACCATATAAAGCTTTTGATAGTTTAAAAACATGATTTGGAAAAGCATGATCTTCAAAACCTGGAGGTTGTTTAACATAAACTTCCTCATTTATAAAACCATTTAAAAAGGCACTTTTTACATCCATTTGATAAAGTTTGAAATCTCTAAACACATGCGAATGCAAGTAACATGCGAATGGCTTCTAATCTAGCAACCGAAGCAAAGGTTTCATCGAAATCAATCCCTTCTTCTTGATTGTATCCTTGTGCAACAAGTCTAGCCTTGTTTCTTATAATTGTGCCAGATTCATCAAGCTTTTTTCCAAAGATCTATTTGGTACCTATAATGGTATGATCTTTAGGTTTTGGCACAAGTTCCCACACTTTGTTTCTTTCAAATAGGTTAAGCTCTTCATGCATAGCTATTATCCAATGTTCATCAAATTTGGCTTCTTGAAAATTTTTAGGCTCAATCTATGAGAGAAAAGCCAAGTTACTACAAATGTTTCTAAGTGAAGAGCGAGTTTCAATACCTTTTGTAGGGTGTATGGGGAGGAGATATTCGTCGCTCTCCGTACTCCTTGCGTCCAAGCTCCGTTTCCGTCCGATTGATCTGCAAACACAACGGCGGTGAGCTACTCGGCGGTGTGTTGCCGGAAAACCCCTCCGACGATCAAGTTAGCACACACTCGGAGAGAGAGAGAGAGAGAGAGAGAGAGAGAGAGAAGAGGTGAATCAATGTTAAGTTTTCTCTCACCAAATGATGTTCCCCATCCCCAGCATGGGGGGCGCAGTCATGCTTATATACTTTCTGCGTTCACCTCTGCACCCATTCGTCTATTGACACGTGGAGCTGCTTTCCTATTTGTTAGCGCAAATCTAGCTAAACACCACCTAACCAAACCGCCGGACGACATTAGCGGGAATGGGCAGCCTGACGGCATCACCTTGGCCTCATACGACCGTGCTACATAACGAGTCCAACAGTACCACTCGCCGAGCTCCATCACAGCTGAGCTGAATAGCATTCTGGTACGACTGAGCTCTAAACAGGTTAAGCCGGTCCGCAGAAGACCTTTCCCGCCGAGTTAAATGTGCGAACCATGAAACCCGGGTTAGTAGACGATCATCTTGGTTGAGTGGGACCTGGGCCTTAACCGAGCAAACCAACTCTAGACAAGCCCAAGTTAGCTCAAATTTAAACACGCCGGACCTCTTTTTCGCCTCTACTATGGCCCAAAGCCAGACTATGAATCTCCCTCTCAATTGCCCCTTAATTCCGTCCGCGCAAGCGTGACTGGGATTACATGATCCGACCGGGGTCGATTCGTCGCCCGGGCCTGGTCCGCGACACATTAACCACGCTATTGCCCATGCTCGGTCTCCTGATTTGCTTGGTCGATGCTTCTACTCACCAACTCATCTCTTTAGTACTGACGTCGCCGTCATTTCAGCCACGCGTCAGTTATTCATTGGCCTCGAGCCACCAACCCTACCGCCTCTTCACATTCAAATTTCTGGCGCTTTTTTTTTTTTTTTTCTCTCTTATATGCATGCCGCTTGCCCCTTCGAATTTCTTTCTTATTGTTTCTCTTCCATTCCAGATGAACCAACGCTGCAGTGCCATCTCCTCTACCAAAACCATTCTTGCACACACCTCAGTATCCGTCTCATGGACTAGGCTTTATTGCTGTCGCCCAGGACTGTCTTCGTGCTTGAAGATCCGACTTTCGCCTCCAAACCTGTAAGTTCTTTAAATCTCTTCATTGTTCTTCGTTTGATAATCATGTTTTCTAGGCTTGTGATCGTCGTAGCTGAGTTTAGGGCACGATAGTAGTAGGTTTTAGGATGTAGCCCCCCAAAAACCACCTTTGTCCCTTCTCCTTCAACCGTTCTTCACTTTCTATGATGAACACGCATGGATCTGGGGCAGACCGGGCTCCTGGACCTCATTTGATCCCAAAAAATAATAGAACCGAGCAAGTTGGAAGTTTGTGAGAGGGGTGGGAATCTAACAGAACGCTAGACCGCTAGACCGCTCGACTAGGCTAATATCTGGTCCGCTCAAGTGGCCGAGCTTGTGGATGCACAGTAGTGACCGAGGTGCTGCTGCACTTCCTGTGTCTGAGCTAAAACCGAGCTCGTTTGCGCGACCGCGCTACCACTTACACTTGGCTTTTTCTACAGAGTCCTAAGGGACCAGACACCAACACTGAGGCTCTCAAAGGCTGAGCAACCATCAAACGAAAGTTTTCCAAACCAACATAGCCGTGCCAAAACCAGCCGGCTTCACATGGGGCGTTATCGCTTCCTCGTTGACACGCCAGGCGCACTTTCCGTGTTTCGAGAAGAATATGGCGTCCCTGCAGACGTACACCTAGAGCTTGGCGTTGAGGACACCACCCCATGGGGTAGGCTAGACCAATGCCCCTTCACCGTGCTGTCTGTAATCGAGAGAGGCTTACACTTACCAGTTCAGCCTCTAATATGTGAGTTCCTGAGGCGTACCGGGGTAGCGCCAACACAAGTCCCCACCAACACATTCAGAATAATAAACGGGGTGGCTAAGCTAAACAACCGGCTTGGTTTGAACCTTGGGCTAGCCGAGATTCTGCGCCAATACACCCTGGGCCATACAGGCGACGGGCTTAATTATTATTTGAAGATTAGACCAAGCAAGGAAAAACTTGTGACCGGCACCCCGGATAAAGATATGCATGACGACGACTTTTTCTAGGCATCAGGAAATTATGAGATGGCTGATGTGCCCGGCTGGTACATCAACAAGAACTTCGGTTCGACATGTAAGCTGTGCTCATTGACCGGTTAAATTACTTTCCTTTATTATTTTGTACTAATTGCACTTTTCCTTGCAGCTATTGAAGCCTTACAGGCGAATTACTATAACCTAAATGAGGCGGCCATCAGAACCGCGCTATGGTATCGTAACCGAGATTGCCATGACCTTCTCGGCTACGTACCGAGCTACCGATACACAGCTCCCCGCCGGAGTAGAGTTACAGATTTTCTACGAGCCCCGTCTCCACCGCCCGATCCAACGCTACTGGACGTGCCCCTAATCCGTTTGACCCAGGAAGAGGAAATGGCCAAACGGAGCTGTATCAAAAATTTGATCACCGCCACATCTACCGAGCTGCCGAGCATCCCTCCCTGTCCAGGTACTGCCGGTCAAACATCTGGGATGGTGATTGCTTTGGCATCAACTGCTGCAGCGCAGACCAGTAAAGACAGCCGTAGAGCTAGGAAAAGGCCTCAGTCCGACGATCTAACAGCCGAGCTCATTGCAGAGCTGAACACCGAGCAATCCGCGGACGCATCTAAGCCAACGCCACCTTGGAAGCCGTAATTGAAGCATCGAGGTAAGGAGATCCTGGCCAACGCCTCAGTCAAAGGCGACAAAGAACATCTCCTAGCTTTCGACCTGAAAAAAGCCCTACTCTTGCCGAGCGATGTGACTGGCCGTGACCACGTGCCCGACACTCGCCTCATGAAGTCCTCAGTCAAGTCTATGACCCGGGTAAGAATTTCGCATGTTTTATTCAAATTTGTTCAAGTGCTTGCACGGTTGGTTTTCTTTATTCGAACTCTCTTCTTGCAGGCCATCCAGAAACAACATCTTGTGATGGACCGGATTCATAAACTCCAGCAAAAGGTGATCGATGCCGCTAGCCAGGTTGAGCACCTTCAAACCGAGCTGGGACGGTTAAAGGCTTCTTTGGAGATTGCAAACACTGACAACTCCAAATTGCTTGACCAACTTGGAGCCGCCGAGAAGAAAAGGGACACTCTCCAGGCCGAGCTGGAAGCATTAAAGCGATCAAGGAAAGATGAAGTGGATGAAGCAAACAATCAAGGTTTCAAGGAGGCCGAAGACAGCTACACCAAGCAAGTTGAGGCCACCAAAGACATATTCTTTAAGTTTCATTGAAGGTCGCCAGAACAAATCGGCCAAGGATCTGGAACTGAGATGTTTACCTCTCCCCCAGCTGCCTTTCTACCGGCCTACATGGTGCCATACGTAAATGAAGTCTTCAATGCATTGCAAGCTGAGGCAGAGGAAGAAGGCGGGCGCGACGCCGAGGAGGATGCCGAGGAAGAAAATCGCCCTAAGGAGGCCGGCCAGGTTGATTCCAACGCCTGAGAAATCACCTCCACGATTGACTTAGAAGCTGCTGCAGAAGGCACCGAGGATGACTTTGCTGACCTTTCCCCCCTGGTTTAGTTTATAGACATTTCTTTTTTGTAACTGGGAAATGTAACCGGGCTGCTTTCCTACCCTACAACATGTACTAAAATTTTATCATCAATGAAAAGTTCTCATTTTGTTTACTATTGCACTGGTTGTTGTACTACATTTCATCATCTCGGTAGGAACCTTTGACCTGAGCAAAACATCAACTTCTTTAGCTGGGGTAAAGCACCTTGGCTAGAGCCTTTGAGTTGGGCACACCAACTCTTTTAGCCGGGATAAAGCACCTCGGCTAGAGCCTTTGAGTTGGGCAAATCACCAACTCCTTTAGTCGGGATAAAGCATCTCAGCTGGAGCCTCGAGTTGAACAAATCGCTAACTCCAATAGCTGGGATAAAGCATCTCGGCTAGAGCCTTGAATTGAGCAAAACATCAACTCCTTTAGCCGGCGTAAATCATCTCGGTTGAAAATTCAAAGTTGGGCAAAACATTAACTCTTTTAGTCAGAATAAATCATCTCGGCTAAAGCACAAGGGTTGAGCACGTCCTCGACTATTCTAGCCGGGGTAGAGCATCTCGGCTATAGCCTTTGAGTTGAACAAAACATCAACTCCTTTAGCCGGGGTAAATCATCTCGGCTGAAAGTTCAGAGTTGGGCAAAATATCAACTCTTTTAGCCGAGGTAAAGCATTTCGGCTAAAACATGAGAGTATGCCCCTCAGACACTACATTACCTCGAACACAACAAACTTCTTCAGCAAAGATAATTCACTTCTATTACACTTCGGCAAAAAGAATATTATATTCAGAAGTATAGGGAAACTAAGTCCTTCCACAAAAAATTACATAAACAAAACAAATACTAAAAATAGTACAGTTTGAGGTTAGCCGCATTCCATGGCCGGGGTAGGCCTTTGCCATACAAGTCCTCTAAGTGGTATGCCCTCTTGTCTGCCAGACTGATTATCCTGTAAGGCCCTTCCTAGTTTGCCCCTAGCGTGCCTTCTCCCGACACCAGTGTGTTGCCCATCACCTTCCTTAAAACCCAGTCTCTGACTTTAAACGGTCTGGGGTGCACCGTTTTGTTGTATTTTCTGGATAATTCTTGTAAGTATGCGGCCACGTGGATTAAAGCCTTTTCTCGACGCTCGTCAGCTAGGTCCAATTCCAAGGCGATGGCTTCAAAATTCAACTCGGGCTCAAAATTTTCGCTGTGGATGGTGGGCATGCCGATTTCCAATGGGATGACCGCCTCCATGCCATATGCTAGGGCAAAAGGAGTTTCCTCGGTCGAGCGTCTCGGGGTCGTTCGATATGCCCAGAGGACACTTGGGAGTTCCTCGGCCCATTTACCTTTGGCTTTCTCTAGTCTTTTCTTCAACCCATCGAGAATGGTCTTGTTCGATGCTTCGGGTTGACCGTTGGACTGCGGGTAAGCCGGGGTGGAGTTGTGGAATTCTATCCTCAAATCCTCACAAAATCCTTTGAACAGGCGCCCTTCAAATTAGGTGCCATTATAAAAAATCAGAACCTTGGGGACGCTAAACCGCGTTATCACATTCTGCCAAACAAACCGTTTGACATCTTTCTCTTTGATAAACGCTAAGGGCTCGACTTCAACCCATTTGGTGAAGTAATCTGTAGCCGCAATGAAGAACTTCCGATTGCCCAGTGCCGTTGGGAGTGGTCCCACTATGTCTAGCCCCCACATCGCAAAAGGCCAAGGGCTTGTGAGGGAAAGAAGTTCTCTGGCCGGCTGGTGAATTTGGTGGGCGAACTTCTGACATTTTTCACATTTTCTAACATACTTCTGAGCATCCACTTGCATGCATGGCCACCAGTATCCTTGCGAGATAGCTCGGTAAGCCAAAGATCTCCCCCCGATGTGACTTCCGCACATGCCTTCGTGGATCTCGTACAGGAAAGCTGCCATGCTGTTTAGATGAACACATTTAAGGTACGGACCTGTGAATGATTTCTTATATAAAGCACCAGATGGAGAGAGCCAAAACCGCTTTGATTTCACTCGGACTTTATGTGCTTCTTTCTTGTCGGTCAGAAGAATTCGTTCTTTTAGGAAAAGGATGATAGGATCCATCCAAGAGGGGCCAAGCTCGGCGCAGAGTACATCTGTCTGCTCGGATTCCTCAATACTAAGCCTTGGAAGAAACTCAATCAGGAGAGGATTGGGAGATGAACTGTCGACCATGGAAGCTAGATCGGCCAACTCATCCGCATGGCCGTTTTCTTCACGACCAATTTGTTGGACCCTTATTGCTTGGAATCGCTTGATGTGTTCCCTCACCAGGGCTTGGTACTTGGCCATTCTGTCATCTTTGGTATCGTAGACCCCAGACACTTGGTTGACAACAAGTTGGGAGTCGTTGTAGACCATCAGCTCGGATGCACGCAACTGGAGCGCGCTGTTAAGCCCGGCCAGTAGCGCCTCATACTCAGCCTCATTGTTTGACGCAGGGAATCTGAGTGTGATAGAGTGTTCGATAGTCAGACCATCTGGCGAGATCAAAACTATGCCTAGCCCGGCGCTGTGACGATTTGAGGCTCCATCTACAAAAAGTTTCCACATTTCACTGACGAAGAGTTTCCAACACTCTGAGGGGTCCTAGGAGGCTTGAAAGTTGATGGGATCACGGTGGCTTGGCTGTTCGGTTTCAGGTTTGCTGCTGTCTATTTCAACGGACACATCTTCATCCCCCCTCGACGATGTGGCACCGGATCCAACAGGTTGGTCTGTTATTCCCAAGTCCGTCGTCGCATTGCCAGGCTGCAGTACTATTCCGGCTGGAGGTTCTATGGATAGGCGTGCAAGTTTTGCATCGCCAACATTGCCCTATTGTGCAACTTCCGTTGAACCTTCATTCGCCACCTCGGCTACCGCGGTGAGATCCACTGGGTATACTTGGTGAATTCCAGGCAAGAATTCAGCAACAAAATCTGCCAATGCTTGCGCTTTTATGGCCGTTCAGGGTTGAAACTTGACGTCAAATTATCCCAATTCGATTGCCTACTTCAGAATTCGATTGGAGAAATTCGCCCGCTCAAACAAGGCTTTCAGGGGGAATTCGTTCAACACGACGATTGTGTGAGCATGAAAGTAGTGTGCCAATTTCTTGGAGGCCATTATCAATGCCAAAGCAAGTTTTTCCAGCAGCAAATACCACGACTCTGCCGGCAGCAAGGTTTTGCTCACGTAAAAGATAGGGAAATGCTGGATGCTTTCTAACCGGACAAGCACCGCACTAACCGCATGTTGAGAAACTACCAGATAAAGGTAGAGTTCTTCGCCGGGCTTGGGTGTCACCAATAATGGGGCGGAAGACAAATATGCCTTGAGCTCGGCCAAAGCCCTGTCACATTCCTCATCCCATGAAAACTTGGACTTCAAGGCTCGAAAGAAAGGGCGGCAGCGATCTGATGATCGGCTTATGAATTGGTTAAGCGTGGCTACCATCCCGGCAAGATGCTGCACGTCTTTTGCCGAGTTGGGCTGCTTCAATTCTTGTATGGCTTTGATTTGTCTGGGGTCCGCTTCAATGCCTCGGTTTATGACTAGGAAGCCCAGGAATTTCCCGGATCCCACGCCGAAGGCACACTTTAACGCATTCAAGCGTAGCTTGTGTTGTTTAAGAATGGAGAACATCTCGGCTAGGTCAGATAAGTGGTCGGCCTGCTACCTGCTTTTGACCACCATGTCGTCGATGTGTGCCTCCATTGTCCGGCCCAGCAGAGGAGCGAACATTTTAGTCACCATCCTTTGGAAAGTTGCCCGGCGTTCTTCAAACCAAAAGGCATAACTCGATAGTAGAACAGTCCCCTTGGGGTAGTGAAAGAGGTTATCTCGCGGTCGGGGGCATGCATGACGATCTGGTGATAACCGCGATAGGCATCCAAGAAACTGAGCCAATTATGCCTGGCCGTAAGGTCCACTAGCTAGTCTATTCTGGGCAGAGAAAAGCTGTCTTTAAGGCAAGCTCGGTTGACAGTCTTGTAATCAACGCAAACTTGCCACTTTCCATTCTTCTTAGGCACTACGACCGTGTTTGAAACCCACCGAGGGTAGTGCACTTCCTGGATAGCCCTTGCTTCTAGTAGGTTCCTCATTTCCTCCGTGACTACCTCAGCGTGATGAAGAGCCGATCTTCTCGTTCTTTGAATGACAGGACATGCATCCGGGAAAACATTGAGTTGGTGGAAAATAAAGCTTGGATCAATGCCAGGCATGTCGTACGGCGTCCATGCGAAGACTTCGATATTCGTCATCAAGAACTCTACCATCTCAGTCCTTTCTTGGGCGGTCAGGCTTGACCCTAGAAAAAAGAACTTGTTTGGACTTTCGGCATCGATCTGTACTTCCACCAACTCTTCAATAGCCTTGTCCTCGGCCTTGGCACCCACGTCATCAAGGACACTTTGGTCTTCCAGACCCTCAATCATTTGCACGAAGCCTTTGGCAGCTCGGCTCCCATTCACTGCCACAAAAAATTGCTTCGACATGACTTGATCGTCCCAAATTTCCTCAACTTCCCCCATAGCCGAGGGGAACCTCATAACCTGGTGGTAGGTCGACGCTACCACCTGCATAGCATGAAGCCATCCCCTACCTAAGATCAGGTTATATGTGGACGGCACCTTCAATACCCAGAACTCCACCTGCTTGACCACGGATCCGACTTTGACTAGTAAGATTATCTTTCTCATAGGCCACTCCGGTTGTGAGTTGAAACCAACTAGTGGCGAAGTTTCCGGAGCGAAGTCTGTATCCTGAAGTTTGAGTTGCTTGAACGTGTCGTAGTACATAATCTTAACCAAGCTTCCTTGGTCAATCAAGATGCGCTTGACATCGAAGTCTCTGACGCGGAGGGTGACTACTAGGGTGTTGTTGTGCAGCGTTTGAATGTGCTCTAGGTCCCTAGTTGAGAAACTAATCACATCTTTCTCCTCGGCCTTCCCCCTTTTGATCGCGGGCTGGACTAACAAAACTTCCCTCATATGTTCCGCATTTTTGACCATTCCTTATAGCTCGCATACTCACGTCGGCTCCACTATGCCGTGGATCACATTGACCACTCCTTGAGGGGGCGCCTCTAAGTCATCCGAACCACTTGGATCAGCTGGGGTGCGATGCGCGGCCCTAACGCCCCAATCGATGTAAAGGTCTAAGTGACCGACTGCGGCTAACTCCTTCAAGTGTTGTTTCAAGGGCAAATAGTCCTCTGTCCGGTGCCCTCGCTCCCTATGATATGTGCAGCGGTACCGCGGATTGAAGCCCTTTTGCGTATTGCCTAACTTAGCAAGAAACCGGACGTAATCCTCGTCGCGGATTTCACTAAGTATGCGATAGATTGGAATCTTAAATACCATGGTGATGCCCGTCTGAGCGTTCAACCTTCTGTTAGCATCAGCTACGTCATCGCGGAGATATTCTGCTCGGTCATTGTGGCGACCTCTACTCCGATTTCTACGATTTGGTCCACGGTCAGATTCACCGGCATGATCATTTGGACGATTAGTCTCCTGTCCGACCGTGTGTACCTTGCATGCCGCCCTTTTGTTTGTTGCCACAGAATTTGTCTTCGCGGTGGACACCACCACATCATCCTCTATTTAGATGTGCTCATTGATGCGTTGCATTAGTTACCCCATGTACGTCGGCTGGTTCATTGTCAGCGAGTCCCTTAGCCTATGTCCGACCGGGAGACCGCGTTTATATTGGGTGATTGCCAGGTTGATCGGGCAATCTAGGATCTTGTTGAAGGTTTCCCAGTACCTAGAGTTGTATGCCTTGAGGTGTCACTTGACTCCATCTTGACACTCAGAAGGTGGTCCACTTCCTTTGGCGTTTTGGTGTTGGTTTTGAAACGAGCCACGAATGCTTCCGTTAGCTGCTGCCACCTCTTAGCCAATGCTAAGAAATGTCAAAAAAATTAAAATTAAAATTAAAGTGACTTCAAGCAAGTGACTCCATCCTACTGTCAAATAAATATTATATTAATACAACTCTCTACATGAGAACCCCAAAATCATAAATAAATAAAAAATATCACATTAAATAGAATAAACAAATTAGAGATTAAAGTCCCTCATTTATTTATGTAATGACAAATTAGATCGATAGTGCGTATGGTTGGGAAAAAAAGTAAAAATAGAAATTACCATAGAACTTATCCTAGCTTAGTGTCCTATCTCAAGGGAGAAGGGGGAGCCGTTCATCTTCACCAAGTCTGTGTCCAAAGGGACTGGTACGGCCAAACAGGGCGGCGGCATCATAACCTCCTCACCATGGTGACCTCCGTAGGATAACCGCTGGAGCGCTGGCACCCTTTTAGCCTCCCGTCGGCGAGCTCGCTCCTTCAAGATGTCCCTCAAGTCCTCTGAACGGACGGAGTAGGAATATCTCGACGTGGTTGACGGACGTGAGGGATGGTAGGTACTATCTTGCGCGCTAGACTTCTTTGCAGGCGTGCCTAGGTCTCCAACTCTATAGCTTCTGGTGATAGAAAGGGAAACGGTGTGCCGCTAGCTTTGGCTACTTGAGCGGCAGGGTTGGGTGCGCTCACTGTGGTCTCCCACTCCAGCAGCACCGTTCCCTTTGACCTGCCGTTTAAGAGCTTCCATCTCTGTCACCATTCTCTGGATGACGGTGTCTTGGTCTCTTAACTTGTGCTCCAGGCGTCGAGCGTACGGTTCTTTTCGCCGCCGGTGTCCATCTAGGCTCCGTGAGTGACCAAAACTTCTGGCGCGCTTATCTCGTGCATCTCTTGGAAGTCCTCCTGGGGAAGTCTCCAGGTCCACCATGTTCGGAATGGCGGGGAGTCCGTCTCTCCCTCTGGTTGACTTCGGGGTAACATCGTTAATGGCAGACAACGGTATTTCATCGTTGTTCGCCATGGAAGGCGATCAGATGAGCTTGGAGGATAAGGTTGTGTCTGCAAAAGGTTCCCACAGACGGCGCCAATTGTACGAGGAGGAGATATTTGTCACTCTCTGTACTCCTTGCGTCCAAGCTCCGTTTCTGTCCGATTGATCTGCAAACACAACGACAGTGAGCTACCCGGCGGTGTGTAGCCGGAAAACCCCTCCGACGATCAAATTAGCACACACTTGGAGAGAGGGAGAAAGAAGAGCTGAATCAATGTTAAGTTTTCTCTCACCAAATGATGTTCCCCATCCCCAGCATGGGGGGCGCAGTCATGCTTATATACTTTCTGTGTTCACCTCTGCATCCATTCGTCTATTGACACGTGGAGCTGCTTTCCTATCTGTCAGCACAAATCTAGCTAAACACTACCTAATCAAATCGCCAGACGACATTAGCGGGAACGGGCAGCCCGGCGGCATCACCTCGACCTCATACGATCGTGCTATGTAACGAGTCTAATAGTGCCACTCGCCGAGCTCCATCACAGCCGAGCTCAGTAGCATTCTGGTACGACTGAGCTCCAGACAGGTTAAGCCAATCTGCAGAAGACCTTTCCCGCCGAGTTAAATGTGCGAACCATGAAACCTGGGTTAGCAGACGATCATCTCAGCTAAGTGGGACCTGGGCCTCAACCAATCAAACCAACTCTGGACAAGCCCAAGTTAGCTCAGCCCAAACACGCTCGAACCTCTTTCTGCCCGGCCTCTACTACGGCCCAAAGCTAGACTATGAATCTCCTTCTCATAGGGTCACCTAGGATTAATTCCTTAGGGTGATTATGAACAAACTTCCATTCTCTTGGCAAATCATCATTGTTTCCTCCTTCTTCTTGAGGTGGGAGAATAGATTGCTCAATCTCTTTGTTCAACTTACATGGTTGGTTCTCTTCTTTGTAGATACTTGAATTTTTCACATTTGGTTCCAAATCTATATTATCACTAATAATTTGCTTTTGAACAGAGATGTTAGTTTCATCAAATGCCACACGTATAGATTCTTCCACAACAAGAGTTCTTTTACTAAAAACACAATAAGCTTTGTTAGTTAAGGAATAGCCAAGAAAAATTGCTTCATTAGATTTTGAATCAAATTTACCTAAGTTATCCTTACCATTATTATGCACAAAACATTTACAACCAAAAACATGCAAGTGACTAATGTTGGGCTTTCTATCATGCCAAAGTTCATAAGGAGTCTTTTTGAGAATAGGTTTAATTAATGCACGATTTAAAATATAGCATGCGGTGTGAACGGCTTCGGCCTAAAAATATTTAGGAAGATTATTTTCGCAAAGCATTGTTCTACTCATTTTTTCTAAAATTCTATTCTTCCTTTCTACTACATCATTTTGTTGAGGGGTTCTAGGTGTTGAAAAATTATGTCCAATACCATGTTCATCACAAAACAATTCAAATTTCTCATTTTCAAGTTCTTTACCATGGTCGGTTCGAATATTAGTAATAAGAAAGTCTTTTTCATTTTGAATTCTACAACAGAGTTTTGTGAAAGAAGAAAATGTTTCATCTTTGTGTGCTAAAAACATAACTCATGTAAATCTTGAATCATCATCAACAATAACAAGACAATAATGTTTACCACCTAGACTAGATGTCCTTGAGGGACCAAATAAATCCATATGCAGTAGTTGTCAAGGTCTAGTTGTGGAAATGTGAGATTTTGGTTTAAACGATATTTTAGTTTATTTTCCTTGTTGACAAGCACTACAAAGATGATTTTTTTTCAAATTTAATTTTTGGAAGTCCAATGACTAAATCCTTTCTCAAAAGTTCAGCAATTAAATCTATATGAGCATGACCAAGTCTTCTATGTCATAGCCAACTATTTTCATTATTAACATATAGACATTTAACATCACTAGCATAAATATTATTGAGATGAAAAACATAAACATTATTGTGACGATTACCAACGAATAAAGCTTTATGATCATTTGTGCTTTCAATTGTGCAATGTGATTTATCAAAAATAACTTGATTACCTTTATCACATAATTGACTAATACTAAGTAGATTATGCTTAAGTCCATCAACAAGTAAAACATTTTCAATAGAAGGGTTAGGAGAAATATCGATGCTACCAATACCGATGATTTTTCCTTTCTTGTTGTCTCCAAAAGTAACAAAGCCTCCATCTTTGGATGACAGTGTAGTAAAGAAGGATTTATCTCTAGTCATGTGTCTAGAACATCCACTATCAAGGTACCACTTCCTTTCTTTAGCTTTGGACTTAAAGCAAACCTACAAGATGACAATCAAGTGTTGATTTTTGGTACCCATAGTTTCTTGGGTCCTTCTTGGTTAGTTTTGTTAGATCCCTTAACAATACAAATCTTTTTAATTTCCATATTTATATTATTTTTGAATGAACAAGAAGATATATAATGGCATTTCTTTCTACAATAATGACAAGTAATATGAGAGTGAGTCATGAGAGGTGCCTTTTCAAAAATTGTATTAAGATTCTTTTGTTTTTTAATAGGGTCATATCCAATGCTTGCCTTATCGAAAACACATCTTTGATTTCTACGAAACATGTTAAGATTATCTCTACCTTTTACAAAATTTTCAAGTGTTTTTGTTAAATCATTAGCATTGTTTTGTAAAGCAGTTTTCTCATTAGAGATGGTGTCAAAATCATTTTTCAGAACAATTTTTTCTTTCTTTAATTCTTCTACATTAATAGATAAAGATACAACAGATTTCTTTAGCACATTATTTTTTGCACAAACTTTTCTAAATTCATCTTGTAGTTCATGTAATGCACTTTCAAGTTCTGCATAAAGAGTAGTTACCTCATCTTGAGTAGAGTCTTCATCTTCAAGAGTCATGAGACACAAGTTGGCTACTTCATTTTCAATTTCATCACTTGAATTTTCATCTTCACTTTCTCCCCAAGTTGCTACTATGGCCTTCTTGTTTCTTTTGTAGTCTTTTTCATGATTTTTCAATTTTGGACAATCCATCTTCATATGTTCAAGATTTTTGCACTCATAACAAATAATAGGTTCTTTCTTGTTATCTTTGTTGTACTCTTTCTTAAAAGGTCTTCTTATTTTTCTTGAAGTGATTTTTGAGATTTCTACTAAACATGGCATAGTTTTCATCCTCACTGGAGTTTTCATGTTTTTCTTCATTTGATGAGACTTTAAATGCAATTTCACTTTTCTTTTTGTTTTCAGCATCCTCATGTCCTTTCATGGTGATCTCATGAGTCATAAGGGAATCCATAAGCTCATCCAATTCAAGTGTGGAGAGATTTTTGGCTTCTATAATGGCGGTGACCTTTGCTTTCCAATTCTTTGATAAACACCTAAGAATTTTTCTCACCAACTCACTGTTAATATAAATTTTGCCAAGAGATTTCAAAGAGTTTACAATTTCAGTAAATACATGCTTGAAATAGATTCATTAGAGTTCATTTAAACAATTCATAACTATGAACAAGCATATCAATACGAGATTCCTTCACTTGGTTTGTATCTTCATACGTTACCTCAAGTTTGTCCCAAATTTCTTTTGCCGAATCACAACTTGAAATTCTATTATACTCCTTAGAGTCTAATCCACAAACAAAGGTGAGTTTGGCTTTGGCATTAGCTTGTAATAATTTGTGATCCCTCTCATCACATTCATCTTTTGTTTTAGGTACACTAATATTGTCTACTAATTTAGTAGGAATTTTTGGACCCTTGGTGATAATAATCCACATGGCATAATCAGTGGTTTGTAGGTATAGGGTCATCTTATCTTTCCAATGACAATGGTGGCCTATTTGTGGCTTGTCCTTCAGCTAAGGTTGTCATGGATCGAAACTCCCAGATGGTTAAATCTAAAACAAGAGTCTAGGCTCTGATACTAATTGTTACCCAAAAGACAACCTAAGAGTGGGTGAATTAGGTTTTTACAATTAATTATAATAATACACCAATAAAAATTATAACTAGCACAATAAATAAAAATAGTTAATGAAATGAAGATAATTAAAACAAGTGTTCTAACAGCTATATTAGTTAATGATTTTGGCACAGTAAAAATATAGCTATGGCAATTTAAATAAAATAAAGAGATAAGGGAGAGAGGCAAACAGATTTATAGTGGTTCGGCTTCAACTCGGCCTACGTCCACTTCTCAAGCTTCACTTGAGATTTTCCACTATACTCTAGTTTCACAGGGATGCTAGCAACCTTTTCACAGATGGAGAAATCCTCCACGAATTTTACATAGACTTTCTAAGTCAATAACACTGAGTGTACTACACTCTTACAAAGTTGAAAAGAATGTGTTTTTGCTTTCACAGAAAGCTATAAGAATTATCTCTCAAAGATAGATATATAAAATGAAGCTTTGATTTTTCTAGAAACCTCACACAGGAAAGATGAGCTTAATGCTATAAGACTCAGTGTATAACTTCTTAGAGAAAGATGTAAACAAAATTGAAGAACACTTCTCATAGAATTTTTAGAGAAAAGATGAGAATGATTTTTGATCAAGGAATGTTTTCTAGGTTCTGTAACTTGTATAAGGCTTTTGTAAATTGTTCATAACAAAGGCTTTGGTATATATAATGAAACTTATAGTCGTTGTATTCATTTGAATATCTTCCACTCCATCATTACTACTTTTAACTTGTGGGAGACAAGATCATTACTAATTTGAATATCTTCCACTTGAACTTTTTGGCCTGCTGCTATGCTGGGCTGTTTAAACCTCTGTCTTGGGTTGTTTGAACCTCGGGTTTGGGTATTATTTTTTTGTTGAAATGAACTCCTAATTTAAGCAAATATTAAATATATTCAAACAACATTTAAGATAAAAGTTTAGGTGAGAAATAATGGGACAAAATAAATTTTGATTCTATTTTTCTCTTTCAAATAATTTAAATAAATCATCAAAATAAATTTTAGATTCAATTAAAACATAATTAAATAAATCATTAAAATAAATGTTGGATTATATTAAAACATAATTAAATAAATCATCAAAATAAATTTTATATTCTATTTTTCTTTTTCAAATAAATTAAAATATAATTAAATAAATTATCAAAATAAATAAGTCTAAGAGACTTTAACATTGAAACAAGGCCTCCAAGTCTACAAAATAAAAGGCAAGACTAAATGATTCTACTTACCATAATTTGGGATTTAATGGTGTTTTACCCAAAATAGTAACTTAAAATAGATATAAAAAATTACACAATTAAAATGAAATATATGGCTAAAGTTAATATGAACAAAAACAAATTATTTAAAATTACTTAAGTAAAAGGGGAAAATACCAATAAGTGGTAATAAAAATAAAAAGGATAATAATATTTAAATCATACAAATATTAATTGAAATTGTAAAAATTAAAAATTATAATATTCAAAGTGTACAATATTAATTGAAACCATACTAATAAAAACAATAATATTCAACCACACAAATTGTTAGTCAAACCAAACAATAAAAATAATAATTAAACAATTCAAATAATTTTTTTTTATCAACTTAAATCAGATAATTAACTAGGATCATACGAATAAAAACAATAATATTCAACCATACAAATAGTAAGTCAGACCAAACATTAAAAATAATAATTAAATCATACAAATATTATTTTATTTTTATTAACTCAAATTGGACAATAAAATTTAATACAAATATTAACGCAAACCATGCAAATAAAAAAAAGGTCACTAAAAAAATAGACATATATATTTTAGCATTAAAAATAGTTTCAAAAAGGTAGGATATGAAAAATTCATCATATTTGGTTGAATTCTGTCTTCTATTTTTCTTAAAAAAGAAAAAATTAGTTTGGTAAAACAAAATATCAATTTGCTAACAAGTGTACCTAAGGTACAAGTAAAAGACAAAAAAAAATTGAAGAATATAAGACACATTTTACTAAATTCAATAAACTTTATTGAAATTAATACATTTTTACATATTTTTAAGATACCTTTTCAAAATCAATTTCATATGGTTCTAGCTTTTTTGGGGTGCAAGTTCAAACAATGTTCTATATAAGTTAGATCTATAAAAAATGCTAAGTCTGGGTGCAAGTCCAATATATGTAAGATCCAAGTCCAATCTGTGCCAAATGCAAGTTTAATTTATGTAGAGTGCAAGTCCAACATATGCAGAGGTGTAAATCCAACTTGTGCATTGGTACAAGTTTATTATTAAAATGATGAGTTTTTTTTTTTTTTTTATTTATTCACCAAACTAGTTTTTAATTTTTGTGAAAAAAAAAATTGAAAACTAATCCAAATTGTGCCTAAAAAAATAAAATAATTTATATAAAAAATAAGTAAGTGAGATACTAAAAATTATAAAAAAAGAAAAAACATCAAAAACATTAAATAAATAAAAAAAACACACACAAAAAAAAAAAAAAAAAAAAATAGACTTGTACCCTGCACAAGTTAGACTTAAGGGTTGTTTGTGATGAACTATATAAGTGCACTTTTTAACTTTTTGACTAAAAATTAGTGGAAAAAAATATGTATGTTTAGGATAATTTTTTAACTTTTTACGAAAAATGTGTATTAAAATATTGTATCAACTAGCAAAATTACCGAAGTGCCTTTCTGAGCACTGGCTTGCACTGTGTTGCATCAGTGCATTGTGTTGTTGACTGTTGCGCTGTTTTTTTTTTAAAAAATAAAAATAAATTCCTATGCATGTCAGCAAGGGCTTTTTAGTCTTTTTGCCCTATGTGTAGGTTGACTTTTTTGATTAATGAATAGTGTTAACTTTTTTACCTTATTAATAACTTTTGACTTTTTCTCTATTATAGATGATCCCAAACAAGCACTTACACTATGCACATAATTCAACCAAATATAAAAAAAAAAAAAAAAAAAAAAAAAAATCACTACAAATTAAACTTGCACTCCGCACATGTCAGATTTGCACCCCGTATAAAATTCAACCAAATATGTGGGGTGAAAGTCTGACTTGTGCAGGATGCAAGTTCGATCTATGCAGGTGCAAGTCTACTTTGTAGTGATTATTTTTTTTATTTTTTTTTTTAAATTAGTATTTTTTTTCTTTTTTATATTTCTAGTATCTCACTTAATTATTTTTATTTTTTATTGGAATAATGTACGTATCATAAAAAATTTCATGAAACTAATCCAATGTGATTGCATGACATATAATAAAACACTTTATACTAATTCAAGAGTGGAGAATCTTCATAAAGACATTTCATGATTGATGTTGTCGTTTGAACACCAAAATATTTAATTTAAAACCAAGTAAAAACAACTGCTCAGTAGAATAGCGGTTAAGACCAGGTGTCGATCCACATGGGCTAATACTGAATAATTTAATTTAGAAATTTAGATTTGGTTGTGAATATTTGGAGTGAAAATTAAATTAATTAATTAAACAAAATAAAATAAATATCTTAGAATTTTGAATCCACCATTAATCTCATAATTTGGAGTAATTGTACTCAATCTTTAGAAAATCATTGATTTAGATATTGTGATATAAGTTGATTAGAAATACATCGTTAAGAGAATTTGTATATAAAAATCAGAAAGTCACGAATCATTTTTGCTTAGCATGGACCGTCACCACTAAACTACGATTTTGATGCACGACCTGTCTTACTAGGTATGACTCGTCTAACAATTGTAATATATAACAGTGAAAACCATTATATAACATAATTTGAATAAAGCCTTTATTGCACAAAAATATCTAAAAGTTATACAACTATATCCAAATTAAATCAAAACTAAAAATACTAAATATAAATTACTCCAATTATTTAGTTGGGGTTTCATCTCTACCCTAAGAAGACAATTACTATACTCTAATATTTACAAACTAAATACTCCTATCCTTCCTTTCTTTCTATTTTTTTCTTCCTCTCTTCATCCCATGGGCCGAAGCCCTCTGCTCCGCTGACCTTTTTTTTTTTTTTGACAAAGTACCTACAAAAGAAAACAACCAATAACAATATAAATAATACAAATTATAAATATATATATATATATATATATTTATATATGATTGAGGGGTGGGATGATGAAGTGGGGTGATTAGCCACCACCGCCTCATTTGTTTGTTTGTTTTTGTTTTTTTTCTTGTCTTTCTCTTTCTTTTTGTTTTTTCTTCTTTTCTTTGGTTCAAAAATTCGTAAAGTGCACAGTAAATTATTATACATTTTATAATATATTAATGTATAAAATATCTAAGGTATTATTTAACTAATTTATATAAAAACATTTAAAATATATACAATCTTACAAAATTATAAAATAATATAAATTAATGGACTATTAAAATATATTTTAGCGGACCAAATGTATAATATTTAGGCTCTGATCAATGATATTTTTTTCATGATATCAGCATTATTATTTATATTTATATAAATTATTTTAATTATTTAGATACAATTTGGATTAGTTTTCAAATTTTTTTTCCCAAAAAAATTAGAAACTAATTTGGCGAATAAGCTGAAAAAAAAAATCATTTTAATAAAGAACTTGAACCCATGCACACGTTGTTGGACCACACACAAATTGAAATTGCACCTAACAGAGATCAAACTTACACCGCAAAGAGATTGAACTTGCACTCGACACAGTTTGGACTTGTGATTATTCATAGGTTGGACTTGCACTGTGACGACCCCACCACATATAATATGTTACATTTAATTAATTCTTATTAAGATTTAATTGTGGAATTCTCAATAAGGTAAAATTGACGAATTGAATTATTTTAATTTCAAGTATCAGATCATATACGAGTTTAATTAAATATTTGATTTAATTTAATAAATTTGAAATTTTATTAATTGGGTCCGAATTGAAATTGATTAAGTTATGAAAAGGAAAACAAAATAAATAAATAACAAAAATGGAGCAAGTGGCACGTAATGTGGTGAGTCATCAAGTTAGATAAGTATGAAATTATGGTGATGAATTTGAAAGAGCCATGTGTTGAGCTATGGCTTGGGGCTCACGATAAGGAGGAGATGTCAAGCTAAGGAAGAAAAAACAAATGAAGAAAGGGAAAGAAAATACGGGTGAGGGAAAAAAATAATTAAGAGGTAAAGAAGGTGCTTGAATGATGGAAAGAAAGGATAAGGAATTAATTTTAAGGTAAGTTATATTATGTCTTGAGTCATCATAAAATATTTTATATATGTTTTGAGTTATTATAATTTATTTTACGTAATTTTTGTTTTATAAATTATATTAATATTTCGATTACGTTAATTATTTTTTGAACTTTATTTGCTTAAATTGAAACTCATAGGTATGCTTGTTTACATTTTAGAAATTATTTGACAATGATTTTATAAACATCTATGTTTTGTAAGTACCACCACGGGAGTTCCATGCCTTGAGGATTTAAATAACCATTGGCCTCTGTTTAGTTACTTTGTGGCCCTTTGTTTGTTATGGATCTATTGACTTCTGTTCTGATTGTCACTCCAGTGACCTCTGTTCTGTTCTGTTCTATACTGTGGTTATGATTATTTTGTTTATATGATCTATGTATTATATGTTTGTTATTCAAAATGATTTTCGTATTATATATTATATATTTTAATATCAAACTTTGTTTAGCCCAATAATTATCCATGATGATTTTTATACCCTTATACTCTTACTATAATATTTCTCACTATGTCATGTGCTTATAGTTTTTAACCACTTTCAGGTGACGTGTCAGGTTCATCGCGTAAGGTAGGAACAAGGCACTTTATAATCATAATCTAAGCTCGGGAAATAAAACTAAATAGAAGCTCCAATATATATGTTCTGTTAAAAATAATAATAATAATAATATTAGAGTATAAGACACACGCACAATTATGTAGTGGAATAAGGGTACACATGATAAGTTTGTGTGATTTTGTACCAAATTTGATATAAACATAATAGGAAAACAAAAATGAGTGGCATTAGGTGCTGCCAATGATTAGTAAGAACAAATAAGTGTTGTGCACTTTGTGTGTTTGATCTGCGTGTTTGGTCCGGACCTAAATAGAGAAAGAGGAAGAACAAGCAAAAGGGGAAAAATAAAAAAAACAAACAAACAAACCCATCACGTGGGTTTCAAAAAAAAAAATGAAAAGATTAATTGGCAAGAGTGGATTGCAAGTATAGGAAAAGAAAAGTGAAAGGGTTTCCGAAACTATTAGATTTTTAGTTGCTCAAAATCAAGTTTCGAGCATACAGGAGGTAAGTCTCGACAAAAAGAGTCCAGACCCAGAAAGAGTAGGCAAAGCGAAGGTCGGGGTGGACTACATGCGCCGGTCAAATCTTTGCACGTAAAGTGCACTTGAAATTAAAAAGCCACACACAGCTAGAGGTTGAAGATGACCATTTTGTAGCCAATCTAGATACTTTAAATATTTATTTGGGATAAAGGAATTACAAGAGTGAGTTTAGCTTAATGATTAAGGCGTATGCTGCTATCGATGTAGTTAGGAGTTTGAATCCTCTTAACAGCGTTCAGGGATTTAAATGTTTAGGTAGACATCATCACAGAATATTGTATCAACAGAATATTTTGAAAATTGAAATTTGGTCCTTGAAGTTTTCAGAAATTATAATTCGGTCACGGGATTCCTGGAAATGTTCATTTTGGCCTCTGTAGTTGTGAAATCACAATTTGGCCCCAAGAGTTGGGGAAATTTGCTCTTTTATATTTAAGGATGGAAAGGATAGGTGGTTAGTCATATGTTTGGCATTATAGTTTTGTGTGATCATACATACAAAAGCTGCATACATCTAGTAAATAAGTGATAAATTATGCATTCAGGAATGTGTACATATGCAAGTATTAAGGTTAAAACGTATGAGCTACAGGGAACTTTGATGATTATAAGAGGACCGAGATGTGTTTGTTAAATAGCATGAGCATTGGGTCTAAGAATTTAGAGCTATTATTAAATTTTGATAATTATGAGGAAACTTAGATGTGATGTTTAGTAAGTGTGGTATTGAGGCCAAGAGCTAAGAACTATTGAGGAATGTCTAATGTTACAAGGAAATTAGAATTGTTAACTAGCATATTAGGCAATATAAATATGATGATTTGTGAAAATATAGTATTATAGGAATTAACGGTTATTACGGAACTTCGACGATGAAAAGAAACTAGTATGTGTTTGTTTAATAAGTTTAGTGTTGAAGTGAAGAGCTATTGTGAAATCTATAATGCTATAAGGAAGACGTAATATTTGACTTGCACATTGGAGAATACAAGCATATTGATTCGTATAAATACGGCGTTATAATAAATTAAATTTTTGATGGAAGTGATGAAAGCTACATGGTTACATGTGAAGTTAAGCTATGATAACATTTCAAGAAGTTGAAATATCTGATGATCAATGAAGTGTATGGAACTATGGTGATTGAAGGCTAGAAAATTATTTGATATGAAGAAGATATGTTGTTTTTGAGAGGGACCTAATGTCTGAGCCATATGGTCTCATACTTTTGTTGAATGGCCTTGAAAATCCAATTGAAATCATGTTCAGCTGGCTGGCGTCGCTTCATATTTGAAATTCTCAGTCAACTTCATGGAAATGACCTTATATAAGTATTTGACTTACGGTTGAATATGTCGTAAGCCTACTAATATTACCCCAAGTATTATCCACCTTTGTCTTGTGACTTCAGGAAAAAAATAATGAGAAGTATAAATGATGTGAAAGTCGTTGAATCTCTGTCGAAAAATTACACAAAGTGGAAGAAGTATTAGAAAATATAATGAAACCTATGCAAACATGTTATGAGAAACGGCAAAGATCAAAAGAAAAAGTTAAATGTGGAATTAATAATAGAATAAAAGAAGATGTTTAGAAATTTTGTGATACAAGAGGCAAACAATCTTAAGCAAAGTTGTAAAGAAATGGGCCTACCCCCAACATGTCCAACGTATTAAAAGCCGCATAAACAGTTATGTCATTGACTTATGAGAGAATACTTTAATAGGACATCGAATGAGAGATTGTCAAGGGAAAAGAGAGAGAGAGAGAGAGAGAGAGAGAGAGAGAGAGAGAATTACAACAAGTCAATCAGATCAGATCGAAGATTGGTACTTCATAAATAGATAAAAAAAAATAAAAATAAAAATAAAAAATGCTAGTCAATGCAAAAAGTCTTGAATTAGAATTGACACCCTTCTAGCTATTTGAATTGATTGTGGGTAAATTTAGAACTCATCTACTTGAGCATTTGAAACTTGATATGAGATTGTTAAGATAATTAGAAAGTGATTGTTACAAGGAAACTATTTGTGAGTAAAGTGTCTATACGTTAATGGATTCAGGATCCATCCATTCATTTGAAGTCAATTGTTATAAGATGAATGTATCATTGGGAATATTATTTTGTAAAACTGTTTCATCGCTAGTCAGAGAATTATATTATTTGGAAACATTGTACTATGAGTATGGCCTAATATCTTCGATATGAACCCTAGAATGTAATGTTGAATGTGAATGGATTTTTGATCTATCAAGTGAATGTGATCATACACTTAAGTGAGTCGTCTTTGACTTCTGAGATTAAATAGGTATCTTGTGGAACCAATGGAGAAAATTTTCC
This sequence comes from Camellia lanceoleosa, assembly GCA_025200525.1. Lineage (NCBI taxonomy): Eukaryota > Viridiplantae > Streptophyta > Magnoliopsida > Ericales > Theaceae > Camellia > Camellia lanceoleosa. The sequence goes on along the minus strand of CM045762.1, from coordinate 158,772,018 downwards.
CCACCGATTTGACTTGATGACTTATGAATTCCATAAGATCAAATAATCAAATTATTGTGGTCAAAAAATTTGTGAATTTAAATTTGTTATTGGGATTGTATTACATACCAAACTTATTTTGAAGACTTAATAAGAGATGTCAATAAAATAGTACTTTGATTTGTTAAAGCTAAGTAAGATCATGAATATCATTTGTCTATTTGGAGAAATGTGGATTATTGGAAATATAAAGATTATTAGAAGATATGTGAATAATTAAATAAAAGTATATGTGATTGATTAGAGTAGTATGTTGGGATTAATATATTTTGTGGCTTAATATTACGAGGATGACTTTGAGGTCTACTATATTTTACTAAATAGCCTTTAATGATAATATGAATTAGGACGATCACAATTTGGATTATTAACTACTAAATAAAAATGAGCTAAACTCCTGTAATGAAACAATCGAATGATGAGGAACTTGAATGATAAGGAAAGTTACTTGGAAAAAGCAAGGCCATATGATTAGTTTTCAGGTACAATAGTCTTAAGTTTGGAGGACCAAACTTTTTAAGGGGAGAGATTGTGATGACCCCGTTACGTACAATATTTTACATTTAATTAATGTTTATTCTGATTGAATTGCGGAATTCTCAATAAGGTAAAATTGACGAATTTGATTATTTTAATTTCGAGTATTGGGCCATATGAGAGTTTAATTAAATATCCGATTCAATTTAATAAATTTGAAATTTTATTAAATGAGTCTGAATTGAAATTGATTAAGTTATAAAAAGAAAAACAAAATAAATAAATAAACAAAAACGGAGCGAGTAACATGTAGCCTCTGTTTGGCAAGTTGGGTTACGGGCTTTTTTGGCTATTTTAGTCACAAAAGACAAAATAGACTATTTTAACCACAATAAACAAAACATCACATTCAACCCATAATTATTACACTCTTCTCTCACAAAAAAAGTCAAAAAAACCAAAAAGCCAAAAAGCCCTTCCCAAACCAAACTTTTTAGCCTAGGCTAAAATAGTCAAAAAATCAACCCACTTCCCAAACGAAATCGTAGTGTGGTGAGTTACCAGGTTAGATAAGTATGAAATTATGGTGATGAATTTGAAGGAGCCAGAGCTGTGGCTTGGGGCTCGCGATAGGGAGGAGATGTCAAGCTGAGGAAGGAAAAAAAAAAAATGAAGAAAGGGGAAGAAAAACAGGTGAGGGAAAAAAATAATTAAGTGATAAAGAAGGTCCTTGAAGGATGGAAAGAAAGACTGAGGAATTAATGTTAAGATAAGTTATATTATATCTTGAGTCGTTATAATATATTTTACGTATGTTTTAAGCTATCATAATTTTGTTTTACGTAATTTATGTTTTATAAATTATATTAATATTTCGATTACGTTAATTATTTTTTGAATTTTATTTACTTAAATTGAAATCCATGGATATGTTTGTTTACATTTTAAAAATTATTTGACAATGATTTTATAAACAATTATGTTTTGTAAGTACCATTACGGGAGTCCCATGCCTTTAGAACTTAAATAATCATTAGCTTCTGTTTGGTCACTTTGTAGCCCCTGTTTGTCATGGATCCATTGACATCTGTTTTGTACTGTGATTATAATTATTTTGTTTACATGATCTATGTATTATATGTTTGTTATTTAAAATGATTTTCGTATTATATATTCTGTACTTTAATATCAAGCTCTGTTTAGCCCAATAATTATCCATGATGATTTTTATACATTTATATTCTTAGTATAATATTTTTCATTCTACCATGTGCTTATAGTTGTTAACCACTTTCGAGTGACGTGTCAAGTTTATCGCATGGGGTAGGCACAAGGCACTTTATAATTATAATCTAGGCTCGGGAAATGAAACTAAATAGAAGCTCCAATTAGGGGCAGGACTATGTGTAATTCAGTGGTGTCAATTGACACCATTGAACTTTCAAATTTTATTTAAATATATATGAAATTTTGTTTAATAGTTTTGGATTTTAACAAAATAACCTCAGTGTGTGGAGCTATTCATTGTTTAGTGGTGTCAATTTTAACAAAATGACTCTAGTGAATCTAGATAAATATCACATATATCACATATATTTGGAGCTATTAATTGTTTAGTGGTGTCAATTTTAGCTCAGTGTTTGTTCATTCATTTGCTCCATCAATATTTCATTCTCTAACAATCATTTGTGCATTGCCGTTGATGTATTGCTTCATTTGTTCTTTCTCTCTCTCCCTCTGAATGACCCCACTGAGGAGAATTTCTGACTACGCCCCTGGCTCCAATATATATGTTCTGTTATTAGTGACTAAAATTTTGGGTACCCTCCGATGCACTATTAATTTAGTATGACTTCAATTATTATTTTGTTGTGATGCCAAACCTTCCGACAATCGACGTGTTTATCTGCACGACGGATCCGAATAAAGAGCCGACTGTGGAGGTGATGAACACGATGGTTTCAGCCATGGCTATGGATTATCCAGTGGACAAACTTTGTGTTTATCTTTCAGATAATGGTGGTTCGGATGTGACTTTGAATGCCATGAAAGAGGCTTGGAGGTTTGCAAAGTGTTGGGTTCCTTTTTGTAGGAGGTTTGGAGTTGAAACAAGATGTCCTGGGGCTTAGTTTTAGGAGGAAAATCATCAGAAGGATTGGAGGAGTGACTTCGTGGCTGAGGAGGAGAAAGTTAAGGTTGGTTCTTGGCTTTGGCTTTGAAAATTTTTAATTTGATTTTCTCAAAATTAAATTTTTTATTTTTTTGTATTTTTTTAGTGAATTCTTTTAATATTTACTTTTTAGATCCACATAATTTAAATGCATATAATATTTGTAAAAAAATATTTTAAATATTTAATAAATATATAAAAATACAAAAATGTATTTAATTTTTTATTTTTATTTTGGTATTTTTTGTAGCTGATGAATTTTTTAAAATTTGTTTCATAAATATTATATTTCTTAAATGTATTAGGGTTGAGTAATATTAGGGATCATGAAAAATATATTATAAAAATGATTATGAAAGATTTTTCACCTTTGGATTACGCATACAATAAACAGCAATACTAGGTATCATGAAAAATCTTTCATGAAAATAATCATAAAAGCTTTGTGACCATTGGATTACACTTAGAATAAAGCACCACACACTAATCAAGGCAATTCAAAGATCATAAATCTTTCATGATCATTTTCATGAAAAAATTTTCATGATTCCTAACTTTTCTCTACAATAAAACACCACACATTAATCAAATGATGAAAAATTTTCATGATATGTTTTTCATGATCCCTAGCATTATTCATTAGGGTTAGATACATGTAAAAAATAAAATAAAAAATGAGAAATGTTAGGGAACATGAAATTTTTTTCATGAAAATGATCATGAAAAATTTGTGACCCTTAGATTACCTTGATTAGTGTGGGGTGCTTTATTGCAAGTGTAATCCAAATGTCACAAATCTTTCATAACTATTTTCATAAAAGACTTTTCATGATACCTAGCATTGTTGATAAAAAATATAAAAAATAAAAAATTTAATTTTCTAAAAAGAGAGTTTAATTTTCTAAAATAAAAAGAGGTTTTTTTTTTTTTTTTTTTTTTTTGTTCACTCCACATTAATCAACGCATATTGAAGCTACTCATTTTTGTCTTGAAGTTAAAAAGGAAAGTCAAGATAAGATTATAAGATTATAAAAAAGAAAATTTATTAAGATTTTCACATTAAAATAATTAGGAAATAAAGTGACTTTTTAGGTGAACTGATTTGGACTATCTACTTGCCCCCAACGTGGGCTTAGTTGGTATGTTGAATTATTTTGTGAGTTTTGTTGAGATAATCACGTACACGGGAAAAGAAATTAAATTAATTCAATATTAGTAGTTACGTGATCTGGTCACCTACCTGGATGACTTGAATAGTAATTATGTGATCGGGTCACCTACCTTATAAAATGGATGACTGGAGGAATAGGTCGTTAATTTTTTATAGACATATATTTTCTAATCATATATGATTATTAATATTTAATGAACTTAATTAAATTTTTATGTGTATGATCATCTTAATAAATTTTACAAAATAAATTTTTTGGATTAACAAAATAAGTCGAGATCGAGTCCACACAATAAAACTGGTTAGAGAGAAGCTTATTCTCTTATGGTGTATTTGATTGAAAAATTTAAATAGTTTTTTTTTTTTTAAGATAAAATAGATAAAATATAAATAAAATATATTTATATTTTTTTTAATTTTACACATTTTTTTATCTTTCTCTTTTTAAATTTCTTAACCAGGGTTGGAAAAAAAAAATTACAAGTAAAAAATGAACTATTAAAAAGTTACATCCAAACAAATCCTAAGATTGACAAATGGCGATATTTGTCAGTCAGAATTCTACCCTACTCACAAAGTGACATCCATTATCAACTTTAATAATTTAGGAGTCGTTTCGTCAATATATCAAAATAGTTTCACTAAAAAATTAAATAAATCAGGTTAAAAAAAATTTCCATTATCTTTATTTTTATTTTTTTTGTATATTTTCTTTTTGTAAAAATTTAAAAAATAATTCTCTACTATTTTAATTTTTTCATTTCATATTTTAACCAAAGCCAAAACAAAAAAGACAATACTAAAAACAGACCACTTTCTAAACCAATTAATACTTTGGCCTCTTTTGGAAACATGGTAATAATTTGCTTTTCAGATTATTACCAACTTCTTCTCTCACAAAAAAAACTGATTATAAGCTGCTTATAAGCAACTTTTTACCAAAAAATTGATTATTATCAACTTTCCAAAATAGGCCTTTGTGTCTAGTTTATTTTAGATAGGGTTTTTTTGTAATTCATAATAGTACAACAAAAATCTCAATTTTTTTTTTTTTTTTTTTTTACAGGAAAATCCTCCCTACCCTCTCGTAGGTCCAAGGCAGCGCCCCTTGCAGAGATCACCAAGGTGTCCTGTTAGCCGTTGCAGAGATCACCAAGGTGTCCTGTTAGCCGTTCCGAGCGAGGAGACTATAACCTGGGAACTTGCCCCGACCTCCCAAGACAAGCTCCGCTTAAGTCAGGACTTGCACAGCGGAGGAGCATTGAACCCACACCAAGTGCTGACTAGACAACTTGAAGTCCAACCTCAACCTCCTAACCAACAGTGCTTCGCCCAAGAGATTGGCCCAAGGGGGAATTGAACTTGTGACCTTGGGCTTAAACCCCAAGGTCTTACTACAATGCCACAACCCCCTTGGGTTTAAAAAAAAAAAAAAAAAAATCTCAATGTTATTAGTAACTTTAACGACTTTTTTTATTGTTATTTAAATTTACACTTTCCAAGAAGAAAGAAAAAGTAAAAGTGAGGAAGGGGAAACTCAAAAGATAAGAATAAAGAAATAAAAAAGACTAATGAATATTAACCAGTTAAATAATGGAGGTCTATAAAAATGACAGAGACAGGCTAGTTAAAGTGGCCTAGGCTGCACCATCTAAAAAAAGGAAGTGACCTTTTCTTCAATTCATGTTTGAAAATTGAACGCTGCTAAAAAAAAAACAATTTTTTGAAAATTATTTTTATTTTCAGTTGTGTGATTGGTTTATATTTTAAAAACTCTTTTTAAAATTTATAATTAAATAATTTTTTTATTTTATATGTCATATTAAAAATTTAAAATTCAATTTAAATTTTTTTAAAAATATATGACCAAATAATTTTTTTTTTTGTAAATTATAATTCTAAAACTTATAAATTTAAAATATAATTTTATTCTCAAATTATAATTTTAAAATTGGGCAAATTACAAACACCTCCCTCGAGGCTTGGTGAAAATACAAATTCCCCCCTGAGGTTTGAAAAATTACATCCCGCCCCCTGAGGTTTACATTTTCATAACAAATTGCCCCTTAGGGTTTTTATTTTCATACAGATTCCCCCTTAATTTTTCCTAATTTATTATGAAAATTTAACCCTCAGGGGTGAATTTGTAATTTCTCAAACCTCAGAGGAAAATCTGTATTTTTACTAAAACTCAAGAGGGTGTTTGTAATTTACCCTTTAAAATTTTACTAAAAACTACATTTGAATTTTTTTTTTTTTTATGTGAACATTCCACTACTTCCAATGCTTGGTTGAGATTTATTCCTAGCAGTGGATGAGGTACACGCCTTTTGAGATGGTCTTTCCCGAAAACAATAGTAATAGAGAATTCTAGGATAGGAGTTTTAAAATCAAGGGCAAATTACAAACACTCCCTCGAGGTTTGGTGAAAATAAAGATTCTCTCTTGAAGTTTGAGAAATTACATCTCGTCCTCTGAGGTTTACATTTTCATAACAAATTGCCCCCTAAGGTTTTTATTTTCATACAGATTCCCTCATAATTTTTCCTAATTTATTATAAAAATTTGACCCTCAGGGAGGAATTTGTAATTTTTCAAACCTCAGGGGGGAATCTGTATTTTTACTAAACCTCGAGGGGTGCTTGTAATTTACCCTAAAATCAACTTTAATGACGTGGTAAAGTAAAAAAATAAAATAAAAAACACATAAAAACATAAAAATACAAGTCAAAATATCAAATTATGTGATGGAACCTATCTCTAAAGATCCCTCTAAAGCTCTTCCCATAGAGTTTCCAAACATTACTTTTCTTCAAATTTATAGATGGCAGTAGGGGTGGGCGGAAGTGGATTGTGGTCACGAAATCTTTAATTTGTCACCGATTTGTTAGATTAGTTAATTGGAGAAAATTAATCCGTATCTGTTCGTCAATTCGACAGATATGGATTGAGCGGATTGATAGTTTAGCGGATGGATGCGAATCGGTTTGGCGGTTTAAAATTTTATAAATTTTTAATATAATTCAACTTGTGCACTTTCTTAAAAAAAGAAGAAGAAGAAGAACATAGTATTACAGTCAATGACTTAAAAAAATATTACAATTATCGTATGTCTCATCCAACGTAAGAAACTTTGAAACTTTAGAATATCACAATCACTACATGTTTCATCCACATACTACAATCACAGTATGCTAATGATAGCTCGGTCTCGGTGGTCAAGCTTTCGCCTAATCGCAGGTCGGTGGCACGTAGCATGGTTAAGCGAATGTGATGGCTATTTCCCACAAGTGTAAGGCCGGTCGTGGTACTCCGGCTAAGGGTGCCACCTGGGCCAATGGTGTGAAGGAGAGGACATCTGCTCCACGAACGCCTCAATACCGTTGGGCAGTTATGCATGTACTGGAAGGAGGACAAGACCTTAACACGTGTAGGGTGGTGAGAAGCAACCGCCACTGTCGGGGAAGGCGGCGAGGTAATCTTGCGCAATCTCGGAGCTGCGTGGCCAGCCTAGTTATAGAGAGGGAAGACGAACGTTACTGGTATGCGAACTCTTTCTCTGAAACCTTCTCTCTTCATTCTCCTCTTTCTCGCTGAACTGACTTAAGCGTCGGAGGGTTTTTCCGGCACACCACTGCCGGGCAGCTCACCGTTTTTGTGTTGCAGAGACAGACGCCGTTACCAGAAGCTTGACGTTCAAGGCGTACGGAGAGCTTAGGATATTTCGCCCCCGTACAATTGGCGCCGTCTGTGGGAAATTCTTTGACATTTAACCCTTGTTCTGTAAGCTTCTTCGACGATTTCCATGGCCAACAACGACGAAGTTCCACTGTCCGTCGTCGATGGTGTCACTCCAAAGTACGTACGAAGGAGAGAAGGCCCTCCTAATGTTCCAACCATGGCGGGACTGGAAACCACTTCAGCGGTAGCGACAAGCGTGGGAGGAGTTCGGATCGCTCACGAGTCTGAGGGCGCCGGGGGGATTCCCGTGAGAAGCGCCTGGAGCACAAACTTAAGGATCAGGAGGCCCTCATTCGTAAGATGGCGGCGGAGATGGAGCTTCTAAAGCGCCAAGTGAGGGGGAAGGGTGTTGCTGGAGAGGGCAACCTCAGTGAGTGCACCCCCTCCCCTCGTTCTAACAGTCGCCGCCAGAGGAGGACCCATTCAATCTCCATCACCAGGAACTATGGGGCGGGGGACTCAGACCAACGAGAGGGGAGGTCCTGCACGCGCGACAGCACTTATCGCCCCTCTCGCCCATCGTCGACGTCGCGATACTCAACCTCCGCCCGTTCCAGGGATCTCAGGGACGTGCTGGAGGAGAGAGCGCGCCTTCGGGAGGTTCAGAGGGTGCCGGCGCTCCAGAGATTGAGTACCCGATTCGTTCTGATGAAGAAGTGATGATCTGGCGCCCAAAGACTGACCGATGAACAAAGAGCTGGCGAGGCTTACTGCCACGCCGTTGTCCCCAGAGATTGAGGGCACCCCACTCCCTGCCGGATTCCACCAGCCAAAGTTTACTTTGTACGACGGAAAGACGGATCCGTACATGCATGTGAGTCATTACCGGCAAGTAATGGCTGGCCACCGTCGGAACGACGCCTTGATGTGCCTCATCTTCCCAGCAAGCTTGGGAGAGCTGGGTTTGAAGTGGTTCGAGAGGCTCCCGGAGGGGAGTATCGAGGGGTGGCAACAATTAGCGGAAGCCTTCGTCACCAGATTCAAGACCAATACTCGAACGCCGAAGGAAGTCGACCACCTCCTGGGCGTCAAGATGGAGTCTGGGAGTTCACTGAAGGCATACAACGCGAAGTATTGGGAGACTTACAATGAGATCCTCGACTGTCCTACCAATCTGGCGATCACTCAATACAAGAGGGGTCTCCCAGTCGGACATAGGCTGCAAGACTCACTCACGATGCATCAGCCCACCACCATGGAATCTTTGATGCAGCGGATCAACGAACACATTCGTGTGGAAGATGATGCTGCCTCTGCGCCCGAGAAGGACAATCCGGCCGCGGTGGACAGAAGGGTAGCGGGGAAAGTTCATTCGGTCGGGCGGGAGGAAAACCGCCCTGGTGACCGACCAAAAGATCAGCATAGAGGAACCGGCCAAAATGACAGAAACAAAGGTCGCAGAAATGACCGGGCTGATGCACCTCGCGATGCAGCAGAAGATGCCAAGAGAAAACTGAAGGCGCGGACAGGGATTACCACGGTTTTCAAAATTCCCATCTACCGCATTTTGAGCGAGATCTGAGGAGAGCTTTTTGTCCGCTGGCCGGCCAAGCTGGGGAGCGCGCAGCGGGGCTTCAATCCAAAGTATCGCTGCACCTTCCATGAAGAACGGAGGCACCGGACAGAAGATTGCTTACCGCTTAAACAGCATCTGGAGGAGTTGGTGGCGGCAGGACATCTTGACCAATATATTGATGGGGGAGTCAAGGCCGCGCCAACCGGTCAAACCGAGCCAAACGGAATGGCCGCCCTAGAAGCGCCCCCATAGGGTGTGATCAACGTTATCCACGGCATCATTGAACCAGCGAGGGTTTGCGAGCTGAGAGGGATGATCAAGAAGGCCGAGCACATGAGGGAAGTGCGCTCGGTCCAGCCCGCGGTAAAGAAGGGAAAAACCGAGGAAAAAGACGTCATTTCGTTCTCTACCAAAGACCTGGAAAGGGTCCAGATGCCGCACAATGACGCTTTGGTGGTGACCCTTCGCGTCAAAGGTTTCGATATCAAGAGAATATTGATCGACTAGGGGAGTTCGGTCGAGATAATGTACTATGACGCGTTCAAACAAATGAAGTTGGAGGACAAGGATTTGGCTCCTGCAACATCTCCTTTGGTCGGCTTCAACTCGCAACCAGAATGGCCGATTGGGAAGATTATCCTGCCAGTCAAGGCGGGGTCGGTTGTGAAGCAGGTAGAGTTCTGGGTGCTTAAAGTTCCATCGACTTATAATTTGATTCTGGGCAGAGGTTGGCTGCACGCTATGCAAGCAGTTGCTTCAACTTTCCATCAAGTCATGCGCTTTCCAATACCAACAAATAAATAGAGGAAGTCTGGAGAGATTAGGTGATGGCCAAGCAGTGCTTCGTTGTGGTAAATGGCAGCCGAGCGGCCAAAGGGTTTGTTCAGATGATCGAGGGGCCCGAGGGAAAGGAAGTCCTGGAAGACGTGGGCAGAAAGGCCGAGGAAAAGTCAGTCGAAGACTTGGTGGAAGTTCGCATCGACGAAAAGGATCCGACTAAGTTCTTCCTCCTGGGATCGTCTTTGTCCAGCGCCGAACGATCGGATTATGTCAATTTCTTGGTTGCCAACTTGGAGGCTTTCGCATGGACGCCTTACGATATGCCTGGCGTCGACCCAAGCTTCATCTGCCACCAATTGAATGTCTTCCCCAATGCGCGCCCAGTCATACAAAGGACGCCGTTCAGCCTTGCACCATGCTGAAGTGGTGGCAGAAGAAGTGAAGAACTTGTTGGAAGCCGGTGCGATTGAGGAAGTGCAGTACCCTCGGTGGATATCTAACACGGTGGTGGTTCCTAAGAAGAACGGCAAGTGGCGAGTCTGCGTGGATTACAAGACTGTCAACCGCGCATGCCCAAAGGATAGCTTTCCTCTCCCTCGAATTGACCAGCTGGTGGACTTAACCGCTGGCCATCAGAGGTTTAGCTTCTTGGATGCATATCGCGGTTATCATCAAATAGCCATGTACAAGCCGGACAGGGAGATCACGTCCTTCACTACCCCCAGAGGCCTGTACTGCTACAAGGTCATGCCGTTCGGACTGAAGAACGCCGGGGCAACCTTTCAGCGGATGGTGACAAAGATGTTCGCTCCTCTCTTGGGCCGAACTATGGAAGCCTATATCGATGACATGGTGGTGAAAAGTAAGGAGAAGTCTCAGCACCTCACCGACCTAGCAGAAATGTTTGTCATACTCAAGCGCCACAAGCTCCGCTTGAATGCCTCTAAGTGCGCCTTTGGGGTTGGCACTGGCAAATTCCTGGGTTTTCTGGTCACAAACCGGGGAATTGAGGCCGACCCATCACAAATCAAGGCAATCCAAGAGTTGGAGCGACCTAACTCTACGAAGGACATGCAACATCTTGCCGGTATGGCAGCCGCGCTGAACAGATTTATCAGCCGGTCTTTGGATCGTTGCAGGCCCTTCTTCAAAACTTTGAAGTCCAAGTTCTTTTGGGATGAAGAGTGCGACCGGGCTCTGGCGGACTTGAAAGCATATCTCTCTTCAGCACTTATTTTGGTTACACCTCGGCCGGGCGAAGAGTTATTTCTCTACTTGGCGGTCTCCCAACATGCGGTGAGCGCAGTTCTAGTCCACGCTGAGGGCATTCAGCACTTGCCCATTTTTTATGTAAGCAAGACTTTGCTCCCGGCCGAAACGAGGTATCTTCCCTTGGAAAAATTGGCGTTGGCTCTCATGATGGCATCAAGAAAGCTGGCACACTACTTTCATGCCCATACAATAGTGGTGTTAACCGAGTTCCCGCTCAAGGTGCTCTTCGAAAAGGCGGACTTTACTGGGAGAATTCTGAAATGGGCCGTAGAATTAGGCCAGTACGACATTAAGTTTCAACTGCGCACCGCTATCAAGGCTCAAGCCCTTGCAGATTTTGTGGCGGAATTTGCCCTAGGAACACATCCAATCTGTCCGGTTGATTTGGTTGGCGCGGACTTGGCACAACCCATGGTTCTGGCAACGGAGATATATGATGGTACGCAAGCAAGGGAAGAGCAAAGCTTGCCCGAAATAGCAAAGGCCGACGACTCATCAAAAGAAGAACCCCACAAAGAAGTGCAAGGAGACCAGATTGAGCCTACCAGAGACTTGGAGTTGAAAAGCTCCCAGAATCCGTCTGATTGCTGGAAGCTATTTCTTGGCGAGATGTGGAAATTGTTTGTCGATGGGGCGTCCAATAGGCATGGGGCTGGACTGGGAATTGTATTAACTTCGCCAGATGGGCTAATTATTGAGCAAGCAATTACGCTCGGCTTCCCAGCATCCAACAACGAGGCGGAGTATGAAGCCCTCCTGGCTGGTCTGAGAAGCGCGCTGAGAATGAAGGTGACAGCCCTTATGGTGTTCAGCGACTCCAAGTTGGTGGTCAATCAAGTCTCAGGGGAGTATGAGGCCAAAGATGAAAGAATGGCCAAGTATCAGGCGCTAGTGCGAGCGGAAGTCAAGAAGTTCGATGCCATCAGAGTTGAACAGATCAACCGCGAAGGAAATAGCACGGCCGATGAATTGGCCGGCCTTGCTTCCACCCAGACAACCTTTCCCAATCCCTTGATGATTGAATTTTTACCTCGGCCAAGCATTGAGGAAGTAGAAGCAACCGAGGTACTCTGCACCGACTTGGGACCTTCCTGGATGGACCCCATCATCGCCTTTTTGAAAGATCGAACTCTACCAGAAGAAAAGAAGGCGGCCCACAAGATCCGGGCAAAGTCAGAGCGGTTTTGGCTCTCACCTTCCGGGGCCTTGTACAAAAAATCTTTTACCGGGCCGTATTTGAAGTGTGTCCATCCCTCTAAGGTGGAAGCTTTCCTCTTCGAGATCCATGAAGGCATCTGCGGCAGCCATACTGGGGGTAGATCTCTAGCCTACCGAGCAATCTCGCAGGGTTATTGGTGGCCATGCATGCAAGCGGACGCTCAAAAATACGTTCGCCGATGTGAAAAGTGTCAAAAATTTGCCCACCAGATTCACCAGCCAGCAAGGGAGTTACTCTCACTCACAAGTCCTTGGCCGTTCGCACTCTGGGGATTGGATATTGTTGGGCCCCTTCCAGTTGCACCGGGCAATCGCAAGTTTTTCATTGCGGCCACCGATTATTTCACCAAGTGGGTGGAGGCTGAGCCACTGGCCACCATTAAGGAGAAGGACGTTAAGAAATTTGTCTGGCAAAATGTGATCACTCGCTTCGGTATACCCAGAGCGCTCATCTCAGATAATGGCACTCAATTCGACGGAAAACTCTTCCGCGGATTTTGCGAAGAGTTGAAGATTGAATTCTACAATTCAACGCCGTCCTATCCTCAGTCTAATGGCCAAGCAGAGGCCTCAAACAAGACTATCTTGGATGGGTTGAAGAAGCGGCTCGAGAAGGCGAAGGGAAAGTGGGTTGAAGAGCTTCCTAGTGTGCTATGGGCATACCGCACTACACCAAGACGATCGACCGGGGAAACACCGTTCGCTTTGGCCTATGGTATGGAGGCCATCATCCCACTAGAGATTGGCATGCCAACTATCCGCTCAGAGAACTTCCAGCCAGATTTGAACAATGAAGCCGTAGCACTTGAGTTGGACCTTGCTGAGGAAAGACGAGAGCGCGCATTGATCCATATAGCGGCCTATCAGCAGGAACTCTCTAAAAAATACAACAAGGCAGTGCATCCCAGGCTATTCAAGGTTGGGGATTGGGTCCTAAGGAAGGTGCTTGGCAACACAGTGATCCCTAGCGAAGGCAAACTCGGTGCAAATTGGGAAGGGCCATACAAGGTGGTTGGTCTCGCAGGCAAAGGGGCATACCGTCTGGAAGATTTAGATGGCAAGGCGGTCCCCAGACCGTGGAACGCAGCAAACCTTAAGGTCTTTTACTTTTAAGACGTAATTTGCTTTTGTTTAGCTTTCTTAGACCTTTAGCCGTCTGGCACTACATGTAAGAGAATACCATTGCCTTTACAATGTTCATGGAATGAAAGCTAGTTATATCGCTGTTGCTGTATTACATTGTTATTTTTTATATTACATCTTTGTATATGGCACTGCGCGGTCGCAAGGCATGCCAGGGGCAAGAACCGACCTGAAGAGAACTGGACTGTTTTCCTCGGAATGGGAGCAGACCGCACTGGGACCGAGCTGGTTTTGCTCGCCCAATGGGAATATTGGCGGCATGACCAACTGGACTGAAACATTGGTGAATTGCCCAATGTGGGGCCGAGCTGATTTTGCTCGGCCCATCAATCATATTGGTGAATTGCCCAATATGGGAAATGAGCTGATTTTGCTCGGATGAATTAGCAATGTTGGTGTCTTGTCCAGCAATTGTAAGGCCGAGCTGAATTTGCTCGGCCGAAAGGAAATACTGGCAAATTGAACAAACTTCATTATGGCGAGCTTGTTTTTGCTCAGCCAACTAATTATTGCCAACCGAGCAAGGCCGAGCGGATTTTGCTCGGCCACATATAAAATGTCATCTTACTTGGAAATGCAAGGGATTGCAAGGTTGCTTGAAGACCTATTGTTTGCGCGGTTAAGCCGACCAAAAAGTTGAAACAAAATTTGGAACAAGAAATTCAAACATACAGAAGCCGAATAAAAATAACATGATGTACGAGCAAAAAGTTGCAAATTTCATTGATAAAAGTTTAATACAAAAGGAGGGGCCTTGCCCAGTTACATTGCAAAAAAAAAAAAAAAAAAAGAGAGGAAAAGCAAGAAAAGCGACTAGGGCAATCTTCAATCCTCAGTCAAGGTCGAGATCAACGTTCTGGTCGGCTCCCTCCAATGGCTGCTCGGCACTCGGCGTTGTTTGCTCGGGCAGGATCTCCTCGGCCTCAGCATCGGTGCCCTCCACCGAGACGATTTCCCGATCAATCACTTCATCCTCAGCATTTGGGGACGCTTCGGGTGGAGTTTGCTCGGCTGCTTTCTCGGCGGCGGCCTCTGCCTCAGCCTCTTCCCTTGCCTCCGCAATCAGACGGTTCTGTTCGGCCTTGGAGTAAGCTAGCATATAGACCGGGATATAAGCAGGGGGCGGATTGTTGAACATCCCAGAATCCTGGCCAAGGCCAACTTTTTCCACGGCGGCCTTCCAGCCGCACTGGAAAAAGATGCCCTTGGTCGCTTGGACCTGCCGCTCGTAGGTTGTTTCCCCCTGCTTGTATCCTCGGTCCTCCGCTTCCTCGACCGCCTTTTCCATCGCATCCTTGTGGGCGTCCCGCAACTTTCTGAGCTCGGCAAGGTACCGAGCCTTGGCTTTCTTCGCGGCCTTGGTTTTCTCTTCCTCAGCCCGGTCGAGCTTCTGGCGCAACTCGGCCCGCTCGTCTTTGACGATCACTTGCTCGGCCTTGAGCACTTTGTTCTCGGTGATGGCGTCTCGGAGGCTCTGCCGAATTGCAACCATCCGCTCGTGGGCGAGATAGTTCTTTTGTGCGGCCTGCAAAAACAACAGACTATTATTATCTTGAAGCCGAGCAGAAAACCGAGCACACTGTTGAAGCAAAAATGTAGAACTTACCAGCACAATGGATTCTGCAGCCGAGCGGAGGACCTTGAGGTCTGGTAGCTCGTCATGCTTTTGCATGTCCCCGGGCAGGATCAATCCCTTGGTCAGATTGAAACCAAGCGAGATATCCTTGTCCTCGGCGACAGAATCTGCGGCGGAGACTGCTCGGCCCTTGTAGACGAACTCAGGCGCCCAGACCGGGGGGGCAGCAGGGGCCTTGCCCTTGGATTTGCGGGCAAGATGTTGCTCGGTCTGGTCGCCAAGCTCGGTTGAGGCGACTTCAGTGGAGCCTTCGTCCACAAGGCTTTGCCCGGCCGCCTCCCTCTTTTGTTTCTTCTTTGGCCGGCCACCGTTCGGCAGGGCTAGCACCGCCTTCTTCTTCGTCCGGGGTGGAAGATGTTCCCCCGGTTGCTTCTAGGTGTTGGGGCTCGCCTTCGTCCCCGGTGATCATGGACTTAATGGCTCGTATTTTAGCCATCTCTTGCTCTTCGGTGGTTGGGACGAGTCTGACCGGTGGCAAAGTTGGATCTGGTTCGGGGGTTGGCTCGCGCAGAAAGTCGGTGACTCTGCCTTTGCGCGGTGCTTGGTAATTGTACGTTTGCTCAAAACCGAGCAAGGTTGAAGACTCCTCTCTGCGGTGAATGTGCAGCAAGACTCTGATTGCTTCCTGGTTAGCACGATAGTAACGCGCAGCCAAATTATTATCTGCAAAAAGAGACAAGTGTTAGACCGGTGCAATGAATAATAGTAAAGAGTAGAAAGATTGTTGTACGGTCGGCTACCAAAGACTACCGAGTTTTTCTTAATTCGCCAAATTGCAGATATTGGCGCCTCGGTGTCCTCATAAGAACCGGACACCCACAGGAAGTCGTCATCATTGGACTCTTTGTCCGGTTGCCCTCAATGAGTTTTGCTCGCCTTCTTTACTTTGAGGTAATAGCAAAACCCACCCTTATTCGAACTAAGGTCAGACAGAAAAATTTCGCGAGGCCGAGATTGAGACCGAGCCTTGGTTTAGTTTCGGCGACGCCGTTTATTATTTTATATGTGTTATTTGAGACCTGGGTCGGGCAAAGCCCTGTCTGCCTCAAAAATTCGCAGATCAGGGGTTGGACCGGGAAGCGAAGTCCGCCCTCTATTATCGATACCACGGTAAAGAGGCACCGTTCTAGATCGCCCCATGGAGTTTCTCCCTTTTTGCCGAGCTCTAAGATGACATCGTTAGGAATATGGTACTCCTCGCGAAACTCCGCCATTGCTCCGGGCGAGCTAACTCTAAAACGGTATTTGCCCATCTATCTCGGTTTTATTTGGTATCTTGGTCAAAATTGTGTAGTGGTTGCTCGGACTTTAAGCTCCACGAATGATGACGCTGGAATGGACGGTCCTATTTGTTCTGCATGTTGAAAAATAATTCTAAGGGTTAGCACGGCAGATATTGCGCGGCTCCTACTAGAATAGCTCAGAAAGGTTCAAAGTGTTTGGCCGGCTCTCCAACCACCTCGGCCCCTCAGGACGACTTTATTAGCCTTTCCCTTTTTGGTGCTGGTTTCTACTCGGTCTAGGAGTTTTGATCGGTTGGGTTCTGAATGGGGGTTTTTGCTCGGTCAAGCCCAGATCAAGATATGGGCTTCTGATTTCAGGCCTTTAGTCCGATAAAACCTAACTGCCGATCTAAGGTGTATATGACTCGATTGTGGCCTCAGTGCAAAGCCACAAACAGCTTTTTGCTCGGTTACAGCCCTAATTGAGGATCTAAAAGAGTTTTTTGCTCGGTCTTGCCCAGAATTCATCTGGTTCATCTTGTTCTTTCTAGGTTCGTGGTTCATTCACTCAACCTAAAGTAAACAGGGGGCACGTAGAGCCCCCCTTCTCTACCATTCCCATTTTCCTAGGGTTTCCAAGATCTAGTGGTCCCAAACGAAAAGAATAAGAAGGAACAAAGGGAGCGAGACGGAGAACAAAACATGGAAGATCGGGAAGTGGAAATGAAAATGGGGAGAAAAACTTACCAAAAACGGTGGTGGTCTCGAGGGCTTATGGATCAAAAGCCTCCAAATCTCGAACACAAGTCGAAGATGGCGAAAAGGTGAAGCGGCGGGATTCACAAGCTGTGGGAGGCTAGGGTTTGGAGTGCTTGAGGAAGACAAAGAGAATGGAAGTGAAGGGTTTAATGTTGGGGGGAAAACCCAAACGGCGCAGCCGTTTGAATTCTCAAGGCGTGCATACGGTTGCCGCACGACCAATGGCTCGGTGACACGTGCAATCGGGTAACGCGGCTGCCAAGATACCGAAAGACCTTTGACATGATCAGGAGATAATGACCGCCAATCGAGTTTGTTTCGGCGCAGAGTGTCTCGATTCGACCGCCGCTTCGGTGACAAAAACTTCCCCAGTTAAGCTCGGCCCGGTGAGATCGCAACTCAACCTAGGCTCGGACAAGGTAAACCCAATCACGATAGCTCGGATGGGTTTAAGGGGCAATTGAGAGGGGAGATTTCCATCTCGTAGTACGGCCGGGCAGGCGTCTATTTGGCCGGTAGCGTGGTTGGCAGGATGATTTGCGCGGTCGGAATAATCGGAGGCGGCGTTTACTTGACACCGAAGTCGAAGGCGAGCTCGAGCAATGAAAGTGACCGAGCTAAGTACGAGCCCGAGCTACATCGTGGTTGTGCGCAAAGCTGTTATACCCTGGACCGATCAGCCCAGGGTGGGCTGCTTCATGTGACCGAGATCGGAAGAACAACGGCTGGAGGCATGCATGCCTCCCAACCGGTTGGTCGTTGAAACCGGCTAATGATAGCTCGGTCTCGGTGGTCAAGCTTTCGCCTAATCGCAGGTCGGTGGCACATAGCATGGTTAAGCGAATGTGATGGCTATTTCCCACAAGTGTAAGACCGGTCGTGGTACTCCGGCTAAGGGTGCCACCTGGGCCAATGGTGTGAAGGAGAGGACATCTGCTCCACGAACGCCTCAATACCGTTGGACAGTTCTGCATGTACTGGAAGGAGGACAAGACTTTAACACGTGTAGGGTGGTGAGAAGCAAGCACTGCCACCTGTCCAGGGAAGGACAGCAGAGGTAATGCGCGCACAATCTCGGAGCTGCGTGGCCAGCCTAGTTATAGAGAGGGAAGGCGAACGTTACTGGTATGCGAACTCTTTCTCTGAAACCTTCTCTCTTCATTCTCCTCTTTCTCGCTGAACTGACTTAAGCGTCGGAGGGTTTTTCCGGCACACCACCGCCGGGCAGCTCACCGTTTTTGTGTTGCAGAGACAGACGCCGTTACCAGAAGCTTGACGTTCAAGGCGTACGGAGAGCTTAGGATATTTCGCCCCCGTACATCATAATATGTAAATTTGCTGGTAATGGACCACGTGACATGTGACATATATATTGTTGTTTTGAAAAATTGTTAAAAATTAATTTTTTTTTCCTTTTTTTAGCTTACGTTGTTTTGAAAAGTTGGTTAAAATTAAATTTTTAATTTTTTTTTAATTTGTCTTAAAAAAATTTATAAACAAATATAAAAATAATATAACCTAAAATAAGTTAAAAATTGAAAAGGTGATTTTAACCCTCTTTCAAAAAAGAGGCTTATACGAATGATTTCTAAAACGTTCTGCACTATCTTATCACATTCTTCCATGTTGTCAATTAATAATGTAGTGAATTTTTTTTTTTTTTTTAAGTAAAACAATATTATCTAATTGTTAAGAAAAATTTTAATATACATCTTTTTTTAAAAAAATTGTATCATATGTATTTTTATTTATATATATATATATATATATATTTTAATTATGATTATTTTTTTTTTAAAGTTATAACATTATTTTAATTATAATTCATGAGCTTTTAGCTATGCCTCATGTCGTGTTTAGTTCTAATATATATATATATATGTATATTTTAGTTATGATTTAAAAAATTAAAATTATGTTTTTAAAATTTTATTTATAACTAAGGTGTATTAAAGAGTGTGTACTATATTATTTCTCCAGAAATGCCTAAGATCCCCCAGTGGTGGTCACTGGGGGTCATGTACGGAGGCTTTCTATTGGTAAAAAAAAAAAAAAATTATTTTTTTTTTGTAATTTAGACGAATAACACGCTGCTACTTTACTAGGGATCGACCCACAGTTGGGGGACTGTAGCAAAGTCCTTATTCTCAATTGTTAAATATAATATAAATTTACCAAATCTCATGGGTTTGACTTAGGGAGGCATCTTAGGATTTGGAGTGTACTTTTTTTTCTAGTCTCATGTTTAATTTTTAGGCTCAGCTTGACATATGGTTAAAAAGTCAAAAATTTAAAAAATTATTTAAAAAGTTAAAAAATTATTATTATTTATTAAAAATTAAAAATTACGGTTACATAATTTTCAATTATAATTTTTTCTTATATACTAATTTATATAATTTTTTAATACATATTTTTTCATAAAAAATTAATTTTTAACCCAAATAATCATATTTTTTTCTTCAACTTTTTAATTCAAAAAATCAAAAAATACACTTATTTAATACATTCTAAACAACCTCTTATTATGTACTATGGCTAAGTTTGGCAAGAACTTTTTTTGGGCTTTTTGGCTATTTTAGCAACAAAAGACAAAATAGGCTTTTTTAGCCACAAAAAACAAAACATCACATCCAACCCATAATCATTACACTCCTCTCTCACAAAAAAACTCAAAAAAGTCAAAAAGTCAAAAAGCCCTTCCCAAACCAAACTTTTAAGCCCAGGCTAAAAAAGCCAAAAAAACCAAAAAGCCAAAAAACCAACCCACTTCCCAAACAGAGGCTATGAATTCTTTGAAGCTTCAGATTTACCTGATCCATGTACAATCATTTGCATAGACTATTAGTCAGGTGCACATGAATTGACTAAGGGGTTGTTTGGAGTGTCCTAAATAAGTATGCTTTTTGTCTTTTTGGACTAAAAAGTTGAGGAAAAAAATATAGATGTTTGAATTAATTTTTTGACTTTTTATGAAAAAATGTGTATTAAAAAATTGTATAAATAAGTGTGTAGGAGAAGTTAGTGGTACAGTTGGCAGTGTGGTGTGCTGGTTAGGAGATGAGAAATAATTGTCTCCTTTTCGGGCTTGAATCAGATGGTGTTATTCGGCCTGTGGAGGCCCACCATAGGTCCTGTTTTGCTAATTGGAACCGCTCAGTGTGTAAAACTAATTGAGTACTATATGCTCGTAAAAAATCACGTTGATCAGATATCGATAGTTATTTGATCGTGTTAGTTTTTTTTGTCAACTGTTAACTATAACACCATTCACTTTTTATACAAAAACTGATTTAATCATATAGTTAGCGATCTCCGATCAACGTGATTTTTTATAAGCATATAGTACTCGACGAGTTCTACACATTGAACGGTTCAGATTATCAAAACAGGACTCGTGATGGGCCCCTACAGGCCGAACAGCACCATCCTTAAGCTTGCCTCCATCTGTGTAATTTGTTCTCAGCAAAGTCTGCACCAAGTAACTCACGTCAGTGCTGCTTTGAACATTTTTTTATATAAAAATAATTTTTTTTGGTGAATAGTGATAATTTTTTAATTTTTTTTTGTAACTTTTTATCTTTTTATTTTTTTTGAAAGATCCCAAACTAGGCCTAAATGCTTAGGTTTCGTTTGGGAACATGTTAATTTAGTAATTTTTTAGTTATTTGACTAAAATATGAGCTAAAAAATTAACATGTTTGGAATGACTGATTGGCTTTTTATGAAAAGATATGCAAAAAGTAGAGAGAAAAGAGAATCTTTGATTTTTTAGTATATATTGTTAACTTTTTGATTTTTTTAGTGACTTTTTGACTAAACAAGCCACTTGCCAAACGAGGCCTTAGGCCAAGTTTGGTAAGTTGAAAAAAAGCTAAAAAGTCAAAAAGTTACTAAAAAAGTTAAAAAGTTATCACTATTCACCAAAAGTCAAAAATTACGGCTGCACAACTCTCAATTCTAATTTTTCCCTACATACTAATTTATACAATTTTTTAATACACATTTTTCTACAAAAAGTCAAAAAGTTAACCCAAACATCCATATTTTTTTCTCAATTTTTTAGTCTAAAAAGATAAAAAATACACTTATTTATGACACTTCAAACAACCCCTTAATATCCGCTAATCAAAATTTACGATTAACCGTTTTATTATATAAAATTAAATTAATTTCACATCAGTATATGTTTAGAAAATAATTTTAAATTAATGATAAATTTTATAAAATTAAAAAATGTTATAATTAATTTTTGAAAATACCTCTTACATGTAATTTTCCTATAAAATCTCGGAAAGTGATTGAGACTCTTTTTAATCACTACTTCCACTACTTCATACATACGTGGGGCATAATGATTGAAAAAAAAAAAAATGCTTGGGAGCACTAAAAGGGGAGCACTAAGAGGAGTACTAATGATATAACAGTGGACCCTACCCACTTTTTATGCCTTTTTTTTTTTTTTTTAATACATTAATATTATTAGTGATATATTTTTTTAATGGTATAAATCATTGTTAAAAAAAATCTACTGACTAATAATACATTAATACTATTAGTGATGTATTTTTTAATGATCTAAATCATTCATTGTTGAAAAAAAAATTACTGACCAATGAGAGAGAGAGAGAGAGAGAGAGAGAGAGAGCGGGGGTTGTCGTGGGGCGCCCTTTGGGGTTCAAGTCAGTTTCCTAAAATCTCACCCATTTTCATGGAAGAAAAACATTTGGGACACACGGGAGAATCACACAAAAAAAAGTGTGGAGAATAACAGAATCAACAACAATGGAAACAAACCCTCTTCCTCTACATCTCTGCCATGTCCAAAAAACCTCTCTCATCATCAACAGAACACACTCTCTTCTCCACTCCACAGCCCTAGCAACCCTAATCTACTACAGATCTTCCACCATCTTCCAAACCCTCAAAACCAGAGACAAACCCATCTTCCCATTACTCTTCCTCTCCATCTCTGAACTATCTCTTTCATTTGGGTCCTCAGCCAAGCATAACGGTGGCGGCCTGTCTCGCGGACCGCCTTCCCGGATCCATTGCCGGAAGATGAAGAACTTCCGGCAATCGACGTGTTTATCTGCACGACGGACCCGAATAAAGAACCGACTGTGGACGTTATGAACACGGTGGTTTCAGCCATGGCTATGGATTATCCAGTGGACAAGCTGTGTGTTTATCTTTCAGATGATGGTGGTTCGGCTGTGACTTTGAATGCCATGAAAGAGGCTTGGAGGTTTGCAAAGTGCTGGGTTCCTTTTTGTAGGAGGTTTGGAGTTGAAACAAGATGTCCTGAGGCTTATTTTTTTGGAGGAAAATCATGGGAAGACGGATTGGAGGAGTGACTTCTTAGCTGAGAAGGAGAAAGTTAAGGTTGGTTCTTGGCTTTGTTTTGCATTTTTTTATTAGAACAAATGCATATGTAATCATATTTCTAACATTTTACATTCTTTTTCAACTCCAGACACACACTAATGGTTGAATTCAAAAAAATAAAATAAAAATAAAAATAAAAATAAAAATACAGGTATGACTTATTCACTAATCTTTTGGAATGAGAAAAGAATATAACAAATAAATTATATGTCGCAATTTTTTTATTTATTTAGATTTTTATAATTAAAACAACTTTAAAATGAAGTGGGTTCTTTTCAGTCACTGAATTGATTAGACTACATGTATGATCATTTCAATAAAATTTTATAAAATAAATAATTTAGATTATCATAATAGAACTTGTTAAAAAGAAACTTGGTCCTTTAAAAAAAATTTACAAGTAAGAAACTTGAACGATTAGAAAAGTTGCATCCAAACATATCCTAAGTTTGACAAATGGCGTATATAAGTCACTCATTAGGGTACTGTTATGGTGTGCAACTTACACCTTACACTTACGTCTTTTCTGTTTGCAGTCCTGCTTTTGTTTTCACCGTCCACTTATACTTTTTGTGTAAGTGACACATAATGTACAACCCTCAAGAGTTGCACACTTAAAAAAAGTCCCACTCATTATTTTACACAACTACACTCCATTCTCAACTTAACCATTTAGGAATTGCTTCGCAGTCGGTTAAAGTGACAGAAAGTTATTAAAAAATAAAAAAAATCATATAAAATGATCAAATATTTTTACCATTTTTTGTAAATTTCAAAAAATTATTTTTAAATACTTTAATTTTTTTTTCACTACATAGTTTACGTGAGACCATTTCCAACACAATTGTCTAAAACGTGTCTATTCTGTGTTGGATGGTGCTTTACGCAATTCATAATAAAAAAAGCTCTCTATTTTATTTATAAACAAAACTCTTTACTTTATTTAGGGTAAAATTTGTTTAAAATACAAATTATCATAATTTTGAAAATTACAAATACTCATTGTTAGAATATTTTATTTAACAGAATTAACAGAAAAAATAAAATTTCTAACCACTCTTCTATACAACAATAAAATTACATAAATTATTAATAAAAATATATTTTTTTATAACATTACAACTTATTAATTGACTTGATAAATTATTAATGAGAGGATCGTTTGTTATGTAATTAAAAACTTACGAGAAATATGTAATTTTTAAAACTATAGAGAGTAAATTATATTTTAAATAAAAGTGTATTTATAATTTACACTTTTATTTAAATAGTAACTTTAACAATTTTTTGTTTTTAAATTTAAATTTACACTTTTCTAGAAGAAAGAAAAAGTGAAAGTGAGGAAGGGGAAGAAAAAAAATTGACTAACGAATATTAACTAGTTAAATTTAGCTACAAGAAATAGAACTTTACAAAAACAACAATGTTAGAGAACTCTAAAAAGACATCTCTAAACCCACCTCTAACGAGGTGGAAAAAGAAAAAAAAAATAAAAAATAAAAAATCAAGACACATGATTTAAATTGGAGGTCCCAAGCATTTTTGTTACAAAAATGGCAGAGACAGGCTAGCTAAAGTGGCCTAGGCTACGAGATGTACTCATTAATAATATTTCAGGAAGAATTTTTCTTCAATTCATATTTGTGGATTAAATTGTAGCGGTGAGACACAGTTTACTTGAGAAGTTCAAGTATTTTTAAATTTGAAAGTTTGTATCATACTGTTAGTATTCATGCATCTACAGGATTATTTTATTTATTAATTTTGTGATAGTCTTTTTAAAATAAAATTTATAATAAACTTACGTTGTGTTTGGTTGAGAGATTTGAGGAGGGATTTGGAAAAGGAAAATGAAAAGTTAGGTGAAATGTGAATAAAATATACTTACATTTCACCTAGTTTCACACACCTTTTCTCTTTTCCTTTCCAATTCTCTCCTCAAATCCCGCAACCAAACACACCATTAAGAAATTTGATATCTATCGTCGGGGATTGATATTATGTTGCACAGGAAAAATACGAGGAATTCAAGAAGCGTGTGATGAGGATTAGAGAGAAAGCAAGCTTCATGATTAATCGAGATCACCCTCCTCTTGTTGAGGTGAATTTTAATTTGATTTATAATTATTCAGTCTCACTCTCACATGCTTGCTGGCAATGTTACAAATTTTACAGTCATTATTTATTTATGTCGTCATAAGCAAAACCCACACGAATAAACGGTATGGGTGTGATTTCCTATTTTTTCAGGATAATAATATGTATTTTACAGGTTGTCATTTTTTGTTACATACCTGTTTTGTTCAGAACAACGAAATTCTAAGAGTCATTAAGTGTGGACTTTTAAACAACTTTTGACTTAAAAAATGAATATACCAACAAAGTGCATAACAAAAGTGCATGTAATATACAAATTTTAAATGTTAAATTACATTAAACTCCTTTGAAATCTAGAAAAAGAAAAATACAATTAATTTTACACTTTTAATATAATTATATTGATCTCCTTTTTTTGAACGAATAAAGTGATTGCAATTAATGAAGATGATGAGTAGACATTGAAATAGAAATGAGGATGTTGACCTGACTCCAAGTCACAACAGCCTGTTGTGATTCCAATGGAGGCCCATTTTGAGTTTTTTTTTTTTTTTTTTTTTTTTTTTTTTTTTTTTTAAAATCTGAATCGGTTATATTATAGGGTTTGTTGAGTAGATTATTCATGCAAAAAAGTAAATTGATTGAAAATCTGCAACCTTAAAATAAGAGAACATTTAAAAAAATATAAATAAATGGTTAACATTATTTTTATAATATTTAAAAAATAATTAGGACCTAATCATGGGCTACTAATGTTTGATTAACTTGATTTTTTACATAGATAATATGTTCGATGAACCCTACAATATAAACAGTTTGAATTATTGAAGAAGGCACGGGACGAGCTTATACAAGAAGTGACAGTAGGTTGCTCCCCATTTCTCATCAAAATAAGTAAATAAAAACTTATATTTTAATAGAAAAGAGATTACAATAATATTTTTTTTTTCATTTATACAATTAACAAATTATTGATGAAAACAAATTTAACTGTTATGTAAATTAAAATTTCAAGAGAAACTAATATATAAAAATGCAAAATTAATTATATATTTTTAAATATCAGAAAATGTGAGTGTAATTTACTCAATTTTAAATAAATCAATAACATCCACAAGTGATGTAGATAGGAAGATATTACAAAAGCCTAACTTCAAATGGATGGCCTCTGATATTAGACTCCAAGGAGTCTAAGACCTCAAAGGTCACCCTCAATTGTAGAGCCATACAATCATATAATGGTAAGTTGTGGATCCACACATAGATAGGAATTCAAATTCATACTCATAATATTGGATATGATTCATCAATATTTGAAAGGTTCGTCTTATCAATTATATGTGTTGTTGTCAGATAACAAACTCCGAAAGAATAGAACCAGGGACCTAGTTGCAAAATTAGACTATTCAAACGTAGCCTAGTTGAAGATATTCTTAGCAATGAGTGGAAGATATCCTTAGCCCAGTTGCAAATTAGACTCTTCAAACATTTGAAAAGGAATGGTGTGTGTGACAGGTGATAAATGAGAAAGGCATGAATGAAGAAGTAGATGCGGATAAAGTGGACATACCTCTCCTCGTTTACGTCTCTCGCGAGAAAAGGCCTTCACTCCCCCATCATTTCAAAGCCGGAGCCCTTAACGTCCTTGTATGTATCCCTTCTCTCTCCTATTGTCAGTTGAGCACAATTTAAATAAATAAAAATAAAATAAAATAATTATTAAATATTATATATTATTTTAGTGATAAGAATCTTCTAAATATATATAAATTAAAGGCTGGACTTGATGTCTGAAAACTTTTATTTCTCTTTATGCTAAGTGAATTTTTCAATTTTTTTTTTATTTAAAAAAAAAAAGTAGATAAGAAAAGAGAAAAGTTAGGGATTATAAAAAAATTTTCATGAAAATGATCATGAAAAAGTTATGATCCTTAGATTACTTTGATTAGTGTGTGGTGCTTTATTCTAAATGTAATTCAAAAGTCACAAAACTTTCATGATTATTTTCATAAATTTTTTTTCATGATACCTAACATTACTGATAAGAAAATGAGACTCAAACCCAAAAGTTTGAGTAATAAAGAAAATGTTACCACTTGAGCGAAATGCAATATGTATGTCTTCATTCTAGTATATATAAAGAGAACAACTTTATTGCTGTTGTGAGACTTTTTGCCAAATAAATTTTTGTATATTTCTAAATTATCTAAAACACTCTCTTGTAACTAACTTCCACAACTGGCTTATTTCCTGAAACTCGTTAAGTTCATATTTTAGATTGAAATTAAAATTTATATTTTAAAGAATTAAGAACATACCCATCAGATGGACACACCTCACTAATATATATTTTTATTTATTTACAATTTATTTAATTTAAAATTTAAAAGAGTAACATTAATATATATACATACATATATATATATATATATATAACAGTTAATTACACCAAAATCCCCTCTACTATTGGCGGATCACTTCACTCTTCTCATTTGAGAATTTGTACATTTTGATCAATTTTAACTATAAAAATGTATCTTTTTCACAAACTATATACCATCCTAAAAAAGAATGTATTTGTATGAATTTTCATAATTGAGGGATTAATATGTATGAATTCATAAATTAAAAGATAAAGTGATATATACCAATAGTTGAGTGGGTCTTGATGTAATTAACTCTTAAAAAATAAAAAATAAATAAAAAAAATTAATGTGTTATATGAATTTAATTAAGGGCAAACTTCACTTTACCCTTATGTGGTTTGGGTTAGGTGCAGATTAGCCCCTTGATATTTGAATATCACTACATAATCACCATGTGATTAATGAATTGAAGTGCACAATTAACACCGTTAACGGCAAAAATAAAAAGACTGTTTTGCCCTTATATATATATAACTGTTGTTTACCATTTCTCATTCAACAGTTGTGCATTTGAGAAGAGTAAGGGTTGTGTAAGAGTACCTAGAGTTTTAACCCCTTCAAATTATACAAAATTATCACATTTCCAATCACAAAATCATCATATTTTCAGTCACAAAATAAATCATCACATTTATAATGATGAAAATAATATTACACAAAATAATACTTTTCATCACAAAATCATCAATTTACAGTCTACCCTTATCTTCATCATCAATTTACAATTTCATCAATATCCAGATTTGGAGAACTTCATCTGAAGAACTTCAATCATATACACAAATTCATATATATATATATATATATATTTGTGATCTTCATATTTGTGATTAGCTACAACATTATCTTTTCAATTTTTTAAACATACCCAAAAATTTATTTTAGTGCCAAACCCTAATTAAATCAAGAAAATAAAAACCCAGCAATAAAAATCACCAATCTCAATAAATCACAAAATTGAAGAACTAAAACATACCCAGATAAGGAAACACAAAACCTCAGTAAAAACAAGTCAAAATTGAAGAACTAAAACAAACCCATATAAAGATTTGAGAACCAAACCAAGAAAACAAAAGCCCAGAAACCAAACAGATTAGAAACCCACCTCATGGAAGCTACAGACATGAATAGCCATAAGGGGGGTCCTTTGTCCTCTAGACCATTCAATATCAACGGAGACATTTGAGACAACGATTCTTCTTCGTCATCGTTTTCTTCTTCTTCTTCTTCAACAATTGTTGAAAAGAAGGAGGAGGGGCAAGGAAGGCGGCGACGCCGTGGAGTTGGCAGCCGATGGTCTGGTCAAGGATGGAGAGGTCCTCTTTGATGCTGACGGTGGGGCTGTGATCGTCTGAGGAAGGCATAGAGGGTTGTGATGAAGGAGAGGGGTTTTTGATTGTCAGATTTGAAGGGGTTATCATCACTGTAAATCTTCACATTTCCTCTCTCTCTCTCTCTCTCTCTCTCCTCTCCTCTCCTCTCATCTCCTCCAGCAAAGTTGTCTCTGAAATGATTTTGTGTAAATTATCATATTTCCTAAATTATCACAAAATATATTATTTTTATCACAGTTCCTAAATTATATTATCATTACTATAAATTGATGAACTTACAATTTCACATCACAAAATAATAATTACACATTTCCTAGATCTAGATATTTATGATGAAGATGAGGGTATACTTTGGAAATTGATGACGAAAATAAGGGCATTTTAGTCATTTAATTCAGAGAAAATTATATTTTCATGCTCATTTGTACATTAGGCGCATGTTATATATGGGCTGTTATGTTAGATGGAAATGCTGATTGTGCACTTCTATCCATTAACCACAGAGGATTATGTGGTGATATTCGAATGTCAGGGGATAATCTGCACACATCCCAAACTACAAGGGGGTAAAGTAAAGTTTGCTCTTTAATAATCAAAACATAAGTCCTACTATATAAGCGTTAAACTTGAACTACACATTATCTTTTTAGCAATAAATAGTGGTATGAAAGTAACATCGAAATGTAATGTCCAAAAAATAAAAAATAAAATAAAATAAAATAAAAAAGAAAACAAAAAAGTTAGGTTAAAAATTATGCTTACCTCCCGTGAAGTTTTCACTAAAGACAAAAAATCAAAAATAGTATAATTTTTTTTGTCACTTTTTTTTTTAATTTTTAATTTTGTTTTTAATTTTTCTTGTTCGTCTAGTTGAATAGATTCAAAATAGTTTATACTATTTCATCAAAATTTTGACGCAACACTCATATGGGTGTGAATCCACACTCATGTGAGTGTTTGGTAGAAATTTTGATAAAAAACTTAAAGTGAGTAACATTTTTGTTTATTGAGGCATGGCATCATTTTTAATATGCCATACATTCTTTAAAATTATATATGTTATCTTTATTTTGAAATTTTTTCTATGAAACTGAAATTTCTTTATAAATAGCTGAAAATTTCTCTATAAGTAGAATTTTATCTGTGAAAATATTGAGAGATCTTAATTATTATGAAAAATATTATATGTTCTATCTTATAAAATCTTAATATTGAGAATCTTAAATTAAAAATCCCAAATTGTTATTACCTACACAATGAAAGGTGAAATTGACTTTTAAGAGCATCTCCACCTAATACTTCAAATCTGACGTGACACTCCACCAATTATATTTTGACATCAAGCATGAACTCCACCTAGTGTGCCAAAAGCTGACATGACTTTTGGTATACCAATTTTGACATGAAGATTCCTTAATACCTTTTCTTTTCTTTTGTCTTCAAATAAAAGCAGCCAATGGTACAGTTTGGAAAAAATTGAGGTTGCCAAAGAGTTCAAATTTTAAAGATAATATAATAACAGATTCTATACATGGAGTGGATAGCTTTCATGTCAAATTGACTGTCAATTTGCCATCTAAATTTTCAAAAAAATTAAACATATCAAAACTTGAAAATTTAAGTGAAAATGCTGTAAGATAGCGATTTGTCACGCCTCTCATCAGTTTTATAGATTAATTTTTTAATTATTTTTGGTTCTTTGATTTCTTAATCCATGATTGTAATTGTTGATATATTTTTTTGTGATAGCTTAACGGGAAACACTATGGTACACACCCCTCAAGATGTGTACCGTATATATGTACCTTATAATTAAAAATATATATATATAATTTCATATTTTTTGAATCATAATTAAAAAATATATCATAACTAAACACAGCATAAGGTGTAATTAAAAATCTCATGAGTCATAATTAAAATAATATCATAACTAAAAAAAAAATGGTCATAATTAAATAAAAAATGATAGGGTGCATATGGTATAACTCTTTAAAGAGTATGTATATTAGAATTTCCCTAGTTCAATATATAATTATTTTGTGACATTGTCCTTTCTTAACATTTTTTTAACTTCAAGTAATTTTTTTTTTTTTTAAACTTTTTAGATGATTCTTAAAAAAAAAAAAAAATTTTGAGTCATTTTTTTTCTTCTAATTTTAAGATCATCAAATCAAGACAGACCCAAAAAAATAAATAAATTTGATATATTCTTTATAAAAAAACACTAAAAATGAAAATAAACTTAACTGAAAGAAGTATCCCATCCATGTATATATACATCAATAATATTAAGAATTCATACTTAAATAAGTAAAAATTACTTTGAATTATCATCTTTTGATTCAAAATTATTCTGCATATAGACCTCATACCATACAAATTTAATTTTCATCATACAACCATGCACCTAGAAAATTTTGGGTGTATAAATCTAGATTCTCAGACTTATTGTATACATCTACATACTAAAATGAGTCCCATCTATGCATCCATCCATGTATGTATACATACTACACTATGTGCATGCTCGATGAAGTAATACAAAAATCAACCAGTTAAATGTAGGAATTTAGATGGTGAAAAAAAAAAAAAAAAACTAAAAGAATTTCAAATTTCAAATTTGAAATCTAAATGAGAGAAAAATGTATAGGGATAATTTAAAAATGAAAAAGAAAATAATATGACAAAGTTTACACCAAACTGAATTGCATACTTTGCCCTGTTTGGGAAAGGTTTTTTTTTTTTTTCCTTCTAAAATTTACAAAAAAAAAAAAAAACAAAATAAGTTAAAATAGTTAATAAAACAAAATATTATATCAAATCCATAATCATTTCACTTTTTCTCTCACAAATATCATATCCAATAATCTAACTATAAAAAAATCCAACAATCTTTTCAAACATTAATATTTAGCCTATTAAAATAATCAAAAACTAAAATAACCTACTACAATAGTCAATTTCTCAAATGAGTTTGTATAATAGAATTGATAGATATACACATTGTATGTCAAGAATGACTCACATGAATTAATCATTGTTGCCTTGAGTCTCACCATGATCAGCAATTCTCCATACATACTAGTTTTGGATTGTGACTTTTATTGCAACGACCCATCATCGGCTCGTCAAGCAATGTGTTTTCATCTTGATCCCAAAATGTCTCATTCGCTAGCGTTCGTTCAATTTCCTCAAAAATTTCACAACATTAGCAAGACTGACATCTATGACAGCCAATTGAGATCCGCATTCACGGTACATACATGATATATTATTGTCTGATTAAAAAAATCTTATCTTCAAGGACTTCATGATTATAAGATAATAATATAAGTGTTTTTTTATTTTTTTGGCTGATTTGTTCAATTGAAAACCAACAGATACTATGGCAAGGTATGGATGGACTTGACGGACCATGTTTTTCTGGTACATGCGTTTACATAAAGAGAAAGGCACTCTACGGAAGTCTCATGAAAGAAGGTATGTTGCTAAGGGAATCAAAAATTGTATTGACCCAGAAAATTTGTCTTAGATTTTTATCTATGATGTGTTTGTGTAGTGAAAATTAGATTAGTATAACTTGAGGTCTAATTATAGGGTGAATTTGAGCCATAGATTAATATTTCTCAATAAAATTGGGGACAAAATTTTTGAGTTTATATTTAATAGGATAATGTTAATTATAAAAATAGGATGAGGTGGCCTGTTTACATATATTCATTGAAAACCAAAGTCTTTACCCCAACTCCTTTCTGGTGGTTTCATAATTGGAAACACTTGACATTTTGTATTAGTTTTTTTTATTTTATTTAATTTAATTTAATTTTTTTAAAAAAATTATTCTTCTAAGGATAAATTATGAATACATTGCTATGAGATTTGTTTAGAATATAAATTCCTTCTTATTTGATTAATTACAGATTCTCATCCATTGTAATTTGTCTATTAATTGGGCTAACAAAAATAAAAAGTAAAAAATAGCTCAATGCACATATTGTTTTTCTTTCTTTGCATTGTACTGTATTGTATTGTATTTATTTATTTTTGTTGTTGCTGGATATTTAGAACATAAGAGCATGTGGCAAAACAACTACAAATCAATATTTAATATTTCTACATAATAGCTATTTAAATCACTAATTATTTTCTCATTAATTTTCAGATGTTGATATCATAAAACTTAAAGAGTCTCTCGGCTCTTCGAATGACTTCATCAAATCTCTTGGCCGATTTTACAAGCCAAATCATAGCGACATTTGGAGTAAAATGTT
This sequence comes from Camellia lanceoleosa, assembly GCA_025200525.1. Lineage (NCBI taxonomy): Eukaryota > Viridiplantae > Streptophyta > Magnoliopsida > Ericales > Theaceae > Camellia > Camellia lanceoleosa. The sequence continues at coordinate 158,739,354 of CM045762.1, read as the reverse complement.
GGTCAAAGAAACTCAAATTTTAGCATCTTGTGCATATGAAAATCAAACCAAATGGGGCAAAGAGGCAAGTTCAACTTCTAAACAAACAGATCATCTCCACACTTTCTACTTCCCAAAAGCAACAAACTTAGAAAAGTGTCAAGAAAATTTTGTTTATGTTGTAGATTCAAAGTGTGATAATGAATCTTGTTCGCACATTTTATATGTAAAAAAAATACTAACTAATCATTTTATAAGTTCATATATGTGGATTATCATTGAGAAAAAAATTGATTCGTTAATCATAATTGTATTAAATTTGTTTTTTTTTTATTTATAAAATAAATAGATGGTAATCATCATTTTGAAAATAATTCATCTATTTTTTAAAAATAAAAACATAATAAAACTGTGTAATTATGATTATTGAATTAATTTGATTTTTAAAATTTTTTTATGAATAATTTACACATATAGGCTAATAAGATAAATAATTTGGATAATCAAAATACGGCCCTTAGTGGGCTCACAAACCCAAACTGCATGGATCAAGTCCCGTAAGATATTCAAGACAAACCCATTCGGGAAAAATATATATATATATATATATATATTTCAAACATGAATTGTATGGTATAGATTCAAACTTAGTGTGATATGTGATATCCAAAATCAAATTAGTTTTCATAGAAAGTCTATAAATCCAGAAAGAAAGGCCAAAAAATTACCTTGAATATCAAATGAAGGATGTAGCTTTCACCGTCTTATTGTGGGGCTAATTGATAAATGAAAATTGGCTTTAATTGTAAATTATGAGTAATTTTCTGGTCTATTTTCTGGGTATATAGACCTGCTGTTCATTTTCGGGATTTTTTTTTGAACTATGAAACAAAAGTCTTTTCTTTGCTCCAATTTGCAGGTGGGTTTCTTGTATTTCTCAGTGGTGGAAGATGTCTTCACAGATTTTATCAATTTACATGGCAAAGGTTGGATTTCAGTGTATTGTGATTCGGCAAGGCCGGGTTTTTTGGGCTCTAGCACCACAAATCTGAGTGATCTGTTGGTTCAGGGCACCAGATGGAGTTCTGGTTTGGTTGAGGTTGCCATCTCAAGGTTCTGTCCTCTTACTTATGGCCTAAAGCAGCAGAAGGAGAAGATATCTGTTCTTCAGAGGATGTGTTATGCAGAACTAGCATTCTATCCTTTCTATTTCATCCCATTGTGGTGCTTTGCTACCATTCCTCAGCTCTATCTTCTCAATGGCATTCCCTTGTACCCTGAGGTTAGTTTGTAACCCAAGATATATATGAATTTCTTTTCTCTTTTACATAATTTTGATTTCAGATAGAGTAATGTGCTAACAAATTTTGCAATTTTCTTTTTATAATTCTTACGATTATTACTATAATGATAGCCGTTTTTTGGGATTATAGTAAGCAAGATCATTAATTTTTCTATTTGTTTAACATTATTGTTTCTATTTTAATTTTATTAACAAAAAATTAGTTGGACAGAATCAGATTAAAAAAAAAAAAAAAGTAAGCATATTTGAAAATGGAACGTGGGGCCACAAAAATTTAAGCAGATTTGAGAATGGATGTGGGATTCATTTTTTAATCCAATTAATTTTTTGTGATCTAATTTTGTCTAACTAGACTTTGTTCAAATTAAAATTATAGAGATTAGATTCAAAGTGTAGGAATTAATTTGTTTGAATTGAAACTATAGGGATTAAAGTGAAATTTGGGTTAAACTATTGGAGTAAAAAGTGTTATTAACTCTAAAATCAAAATAAAAACAATAATGTGAGTCCTATTTATTATTGCAATACAAATTTAACAAATCCGAGAATAGATAAATTGATCGTAGAACTAAAATCTATATGGATGAATAAGATCTTTTAGATGTGGATCCCATCAATAAATTTTTTAAAATTTTGCATATAAATATTATGTGTTTTATTATGTGATTGGTTTCTGAATTTGTAGCAAAATTGTTACAAATTTTAACCAATATTCCTAGCCACTACTTGAAGGGCTTTAGTACCTACCCAATATGATCTCTCTTTTTTGGCAGGTTTCAAGCTCATATTTCATTGTATTTTCATTCATTTTCGTCTCATCCCAATCCAAACACATCCAAGAGATCTTCTCAACTGGAGGTTCAATCCAAACATGGTGCAATGAACAGAGAATGTGGATGATAAAGTCAGTCACATGTCATCTCTATGGAAGTTTGGATGCTTTCATGAAGAGAATGGGTATGAGAGAAGCCAGTTTTCTACCAACCAATAAAGCTATTGATGATGAGCAACTCAAGAGATACCAAATGGGTAAATTTGATTTCCAAGCATCAAACATGTTGATTGTTCCAGTGGTTACCTTGGTGATTCTAAACCTAGTATCCTTGTTTGGAGGAGTTACTAGGATGGTGGTTATCAATGGAAGTTTCAATGAGATGTTTGTGCAAGTTGGTTTGTCATTTTTCATTGTATCAATGAGCTACCCTATTGTTGAAGGGATGGTGGTGAGGAAGGACAAGGGTAGGGTTCCAATTTCTGTTTCTATTTTGTCTGCTGTGATTTCCATGATTTACTTGCTTTTGGGATCTCTTACATGTATTGGTGGCAAGTAGATCATGTAGTTGGGTTAGAAGTTTTGTATTAATGTATCGCGATACTGTTAGTATTTTGATTTTAGTTCTTTTCTTCCTAAGAAGAGGAAATGAACAACTTGATTGAAAATGTATTGCATGGACCAGAGTAGGTTTAATTCTTCTATCCTTTCTCTGAAATCCTTATTCATAACTATTACATTGAACCCAAAAAGAGTTCAGCCCAATGTTTTTCACCTAGTTGATTATGATTCGATATTAGAAATGTTGAATAATTTAGAGTTGCATGTTTATTTTCTCTATATTGAGTTAGTCAAAGTTGTCCTAGTCTGTTGGAATTGATTGTCCTAGTTTTTAGTATTTGGTTAATAATGGAGTATTATTCTACATGTTGTTTTTATTTACCTAATCTATAGGAGTTTGTTTTGCACATTTGAGTATTGCTGTGCAGTGCCTATTGTAGCCCGACTTTCCGCACTTCTTTCGGAAGGCGAATAGCCCTACAGTTCGAACTTCTGCGGTGGTTCTGAATCTGATCTCACAAGTGCAATGTGAAATAGATAAACACTAAAGAGTTCAAATCTGACAAATCTTTTGAAAAATTAATTTTGAATCAAATGCCAAAAATGGACTACTTTGCCAGATTTCAGAGTCGCTATCTAAATCTTTTTGGAAAATTTAGGAAATCCAAGACTCATGTCAAATGCCATTAGTCTGTCATCACCAAAGTGTCTTGGCTCGGGAACTTAGATATGAGAGGGGAAGGTCATGAATTGAGCACCCCACTCGCCCGATCAAAGATTGGCCTTTACTAATCATGATGTATTTTTTATTTACATTATATGCTCTTATTCCGATTTATTAGCTATATTACTATGTGATGCGCACTCAAGGTATAGACTAATTTGCAAGAATTAGAACACTTGATCTCATGTTTTGTTTCGAAATTATTTTGTGAATTTGCTACTTGAAAAGGTGGGCTAAAATGGACATTTGATCAAACCATCTTAGTTTAAGCAACTAGCCTTCATCCACAAACATTCGGACAATTATATCATTTAAGCAATTAGCCTCCTGGCAGTATGTTTTGACATAGCAACAACCACATTCATACAATATGCTAAAGCCCAAAATAGCTCATCTAGTACTCTGAGCCAAAACAAAACAAAATAATTAGAAAAATATGCATATTCCTAATTAATGCAATATGACTAATGCAACACATGCATTATATATTTTATAGGTTTTTGCTATGAGCATGATATATGATTCCATTCAAGACATGCGAGGGAACAAATAGTCAAGTAATGAATTCGAACATTTGATAACAAGTTAGCATGATGAGCCGAACCTTGGATGTATGTAAGACAAATGGATGCAAAACATGGAGTATGCTAACAAAACGTGATGTTTCTAAACTAACCATCATACGCAAGTAAGTAAAAGGGAGAAAGACGTGGGGTTGGAAGACATACAATTTATTACAGCATTGCCCTCGTGCAAGAGGGTGTGAATCAAAGTCCAAAAGTCCAAATTAAACTAATTATTACAAGACCAAATGAATAAATTAGAGAATAAACTAGCTAACTAGCTAACTAGGCTATTACAACAAGGATAACCAATGTAAGTAAAATTAACTAATCTAAGCTAACTAGCTATAATAATTACAAATTAACAAGATTAATTATAACAAGACTAATAAATAAATTAATTACAACAATGCATAGAGCATTAATACATAAGGGTTGCATGCACAAGGTCCCAGAACAGCACTGTCTGCCTTGGCTTGCTCTGTTTCACCTTTAACCACTTCCTTCTGTTTTCTGTAAAAATACACTGCTGACCAAACATTGATGATCAGCCGGCCCTCAATGAAGCCTGGCCGGGCCTAAAGAAGGCCGATCGTGCCTCAATTTCATGTAAAATTCTGTTTTGTGCTCTGAAGTGAAAACAGTGCAGACCGAGTGTTCTGGACTTTGTTTGTCCTTCTCACACTTCTCTGTCATAGGAAAGCCTCGAGAGAAAGTTGTAGTTGTTTCCAAAACCATGAAGGAGCAAGTTGATTGCTTGATGATTTCGGGCACAATTTTGGACAAAAATTAATAAATGATATGAACAATAACCACCTATCTCTCCTATCATAGAGTGAACTCAAAGAGGGAGGTAGAGACGCTTCAAAGTTCATCCAAAACATCATAAATTGATGTTAGACGACCCTTGACACAACGGATTCGGCATAATATCTGGCCAAACTCCAAGCAATATAACTCATTTTCTTTATGTGAGTTGGTTCATTTTAAGCCAAATTCATTAGCCTTTACCATCTTTTTATCCATTAAGTCCAAGGTGATTGTTATGTCTACTAAGGATTACGTCCACTGAGTGAGAAATATGTCAAATGGAAGGTGATTCTCAACATGAAAAAAGAGACTACACCGTTGGCAATGAACCTCCGTAGAGATTAAGCCATTGAGAAAAGAATGTGTTTTTGCTTTCACAGAAAGTTACAAGAATTATCTCTCAAAGATAGATATATAAAATGAAGTTTTGATTTTTCTGGAAACCTCACACAGGAAAGATGAGCATAATAGTGTATAATTTTTGAGAGAAAGATGTAAACAAAATTGAAGAATACTTCTCAGAGAATTTTTAGAGAAAATATGAGAATGATTTTTTTATCAAGGAATGTTTTCTGGGTTCTGTAACTTGTATAAGGTTTTGGTAAATTGTTCATAACAGAGGCTTTGGTATATATAATGAAACTTATAGCCGTTGTATTCATTTGAATTCATTTGAATATTTTCCACTCCATCATTACTACTTTTAACTTGTGGGAGACAAGGCTTGGATCTTGGAACAACTCTTTTAAAGAAAAGCCGTTGTATTCATATGAATTTATTTGAATATTTTCTACTCCATCATTACTACTTTTAACTTGTAGGAGACAAGATCATTACTAATTTGAATATCTTCCACTTGAACCTTTTGGCCTGCTGTTGTGCTGGGCAGTTTGAACCTCTGTCTTGGGCTGTTTGAACCTCTGGTTTGGACATTATTTTTTGGTTGAAATGAACTCCTAATTTAAGCAAATATTAAATACATTCAAGCAACATTTAGGATAAAAGTTTAGGTGAGAAATAATGGGACAAAATTAATTTTGATTCTATTTTTCTCTTTCAAATAAATTAAAACATAATTTAAATAAATCATCAAAATAAATTTTGGATTCTATTAAAATGTAATTAAATAAATCATCAAAATAAATTTTGGATTCTATTTTTTTTTCAAATAAATTAAAATATAATTAAATAAATCATCAAAATAAATAAGTCTAACAATCTCTCCCTTTTTTATGATGGTACACAATGATATTTTGATTTGATTTGGGAGTTAGAAAGGCTCCCCCTCAAGTCATACTCCCTGAATTCATTTCTAAATACATAGGTTAGCACATGTGTAATAAATAAGTTTTAATCAAAGACATGATATGAGACTTGAGATTAACCAACTATAATATATATATATATATATATAAATATTAGTTGGTCTATATCAGTTTTAAAAAAATACTACCATGATACCACAATACATAACATCATATTAGTTTGAAAATAATATCATAATACATAACATCATAATATCAGAATATAATACATAATATATAACATCATTAATTTCTCCCCCTGTGACATTATCAAAAGGAAATCATGGCTCAGAATCTGGAAAAGGAAGAGGAGGACGAAAATGATAATGATAAATGACATCAAAAATAGATAATCAAAAAATATATATACATCTATATACGATTCGCGCACCGCTCTCTTTTCCGTAGAAAATCGCGTTGGACACGCGGCCTCGCTTTTGTGTTAGCTGACCGCCAAAAGCGAGACGGGTCAATCAACTGTCTCGGCTCTCTCTCCCTCTTGTCTTCTTCTCCTCCGTCTTCTTCTTCTTAATAACTCTCTTCTCCTTCTTCTTCCTCATTCGCGTCCATCCCTTTCTTCTTTTTCTTAATCACTCATTTCTCATTCTTCTTCCTCATTCGCTTGCATCCCTTTCTACGTCATCTTAAGAGAGATAGAGCAAAGAAGAAAGTCTGCCAAAAATGACCCTCCTTTCAATTACATCTCTCTTGTCGACTACATGGACTCGCCACATCCTCTCACTCTCTTTCCAGACCTAAATGACCCCTCAAGCGCTGCTGAGCCGAGTGCCCCGGCGCCTACTATTCCCAACCTTCCTATGATGTCGATTGAGCAAATAATGGCAGCGCAATCAGATATTGAAGCCAATCATTTCACACTAACGTCCTGTATGGAGACGGTGACTGTAGTCACAAAATTAGCTCATTGACTGCAGAACAAAACAAGTGAGCTCTACCAAGTCAACGCCCAACTCTCTCTACTCTAGCTCAAGTACAAGGATGCGCGAGCAGAGATTTTGCGCACTGAAGGCCGAAAATAAAGAGCTTAAACGGAAGACCACCTCCATGGCCCGATTTGGAGCAACGTCGTTCCTGGCTTTTGATAGTCGGCGGGGATTTCTCGCTCTTGATGAAAGCACGGGGGCAGGGACGTCAAGGGGCGCCTAAGGTGATAAAAAGAAGAAGAGAGTGGTGGAAGAGGCTAGTAAGTGAGATCGGCCAATGGCCGAAAAAATGAAAGGAATTTTTTTTTTAATGTAAATATGTATATTGTGATTTGTGTTTGTTTTTATGTTTAATGTAATCACTTGAAGATGAAATTAAAGTGCAGAAAATAATAAATAAAAATTAAGCCTCAGCGCAAAACAACAAAAAATAAATAAAAAATAATAAATAAAATGAAGCCTATTAGTAAAATAAAAAATAAATAAATAAAAAATATTAAGCCTAATAGCAATAAAAAAAAGAAAATAAATAAATTAAAATAAAATAATACCAGTAGAAATTATACTTAATGGGATGTCGGTGTTGCTAGAAGGGTAAAAAAAAAATACCATGAGGGTTTTAAAGAAAATCAATGTATGCAAAGTTAATTTTACCTCAAGATACAGAACCCAAAAAAAATTACACAGTTGAGAATAACAAACTGTTAAGGAGAATAAATGTATGAAGGACCGAAGAGCATTCAACTGATATAAATATTTCCATATCAATGTAGCAATACACATATATCATTTTAAAAAAATTCAAGTTTCACAGTCATAACAAAACTTTTTAAGTAGAAATCGACATTCCAAGCTCACCACGAATAAAATTGAAGCGATCCTTGCTTAGGGGTTTTGTGAAAATATCCGCCAATTACTTATCGGTGTTTACAAATTCAAGTACAATATCCCCTTTTTGATTATGATTTCTTAAAAAATGATGTCGAATTTCAATATGTTTTGTTAGTGAGTGTTGAACTAGATTTTTGCTTTAATTGATGGCATTAGTATTATTACATTTAATAGGGATATGATCTAATGCAAATCAAAGTCCTCCAATTGTTGTTTCATCCAAAGTATTTGGGCACAACAACTTCCAGAAGCTATATATTCAGCTTCGGCCGTTGATGAAGCAACAGAAGTTTGCTTTTTGCCAAACCAAGATACTAATGAGTTACCAAGAAAGTGACAAGTGCCACTGGTGCTTTTTCTATCAAGTTTGCATCCGGCAAAGTCAACATCCGAGTAACTAATTAAATCAAATGCAACACCTCTAGGATAAAACAGTCCCAAATTTTGAGTGTTAACAAGATACCTAAAAATTCGTTTAACAGCACTAAGATGTGATTCCTTAGGATTTGATTGATATCTAGCACACATACAAACACTAAACATAATATCGGGTCTACTTGTAGTTAAATAAAGAACTGAGCCGATCATACCTCGATATTTTGTTTGATCAATGGACTTACCTTTTGCATCCTTGTATAGCTTAAGGGATGTGCTCATAGGTGTTCAAGTTATTTTTGAGTCATATATACCAAACTTTTTGAGTAGTTCTTTTGCGTACTTAGCTTGGTTGATAAAAATTCCTTCCTTACATTGTTTGATTTGAAGCCCAAGGAAATAATTTAGCTTCCCTATCATGCTCATATTAAACTCACCTTGCATACACTTAGCAAATTCATCACACAAGTTTTCATTAGTAGCACCAAATATAATGTCATCCACATATATTTGCACAATAAGTAAATCATCATTTTTAGTTTTAACAAAAAGTGTTGTGTCAATCGTTTTTCTAGAAAAATTATTTTCAATCAAAAATTTATTTAATCGTTCATATTATGCACGAGGTGCTTGTTTCAAACCATATAAAGCTTTTGATAGTTTAAAAACATGATTTGGAAAAGCATGATCTTCAAAACCTAGGGGTTGTTTAACATAAACTTTCTCATTTATAAAACCATTTAGAAAGGCACTTTTTACATCCATTTGATAAAGTTTGAAATCTCTAAAACATGCCAATGCAAGTAACATGCGAATGGTTTCTAATCTAGCAACCGAAGCAAAAGTTTCATCGAAATCAATTCCTTCTTCTTGATTGTATCCTTGTGCAACAAGTCTAGCCTTGTTTCTTATAATTGTGCCAGATTCATCAAGCTTTTTTTCCAAAGATCCATTTGGTACCGATAATGGTATGATCTTTAGGTTTTGGCACAAGTTCCCACACTTTGTTTCTTTCAAATAGGTTAAGCTCTTCATGCATAGCTATCATCCAATGTTCATCAAATTTGGCTTCTTAAAAGTTTTTAGGCTCAATCTATGAGAGAAAAGCCAAGTTACTACAAATGTTTCTAAGTAAAGAGCGAGTTTCAATACCTCTTGTAGGGTGTACGGGAGAAGATATTCGTCGCTCTCCGTACTCCTTGCGTCCAAGCTTCGTTTCCATCCGATTGATCTGCAAACACAACGGCGGTGAGCTATTCGGCGGTGTGTTGCTGGAAAATCCCTCCGACGATCAAGTTAGAACACACTCGGAGAGAGAGAGAGAGAGAGAGAGAGAGAGAGAGAGAGAGAGAGAGAAGAGGTGAATCAATGTTAAGTTTTCTCTCACCAAATGATGTTCCCCATCCCCAGCATGGGGGACGCAGTCATGCTTATATACTTTTTACGTTCACCTCTGCACCCATTCGTCTATTGACACGTGGAGCTGCTCTCCCATCTGTCAGCGCAAATCCAACTAAACACCACCTAACCAAACCGCGATGACATTAGCGGGAACGGGTAGCCCGACGGCATCACCTTGGCCTCATACGATCGTGCTACGTAACTAGTCCAACAGCGCCACTCGCCGAGCTCCATCACAGCCAAGCTGAGTTGCATTCTGGTACGACTGAGCTCCAAACAGGTTAAGCCGGTCCGCAAAAGACCTTTTCCCGCCGAGTTAAATGTGCGAACCATGAAACCCGGGTTAGCAGAGGATCATCTCGGCTGAGTGGGACCTGGGCCTCAACCGAGCAAACCAACTCTAGACAAGCCCAAGTTAGCTCGGCCCAAACACGCTCGGACCTCTTTCTGCCCGGCCTCTACCATGGCCCAAAGCCAGACTATGAATCTCCCTCTCAATTACCCATTAATTCTGTCCGCGCAAGCGTGACTGGGATTACATGATCCGACCGGAGTCGATTCACCGCCCGACCCTGGTCCGCGACACATTAACCGCGCTATTGCCCATGCTCGGTCTCCTGATTTGCTTGGTCGATGCTTCTACTCACCAACTCATCTCTTTAGTACTGACGTCGCCATCATTTCAGCCACGCGTCAGTCATTCATTGGCCTTGAGCCACCAACCCTACCGCCTCTTCACATTCAAATTTTTGGCACTTTTTTTTTCTCTCTTATATGCATGCCGCTTGCCCCTTCGCATTTCTTTCTTACTGTTTCTCTTTCATTCTAAACGACCCAACGCTGCAGTGCCATCTCCTCTACTAAAACCATTCTTGCACACACCTCAGTATCCGTCTCATGGACTAGGCTTCACTACTGTCGCCTAGGACTGTCTTCGTGCTCGAAGATCCGACTTTCGCCTCCAAACCTATAAGTTCTTTGAATCTCTTCATTGTTCTTCGTTTGATAATCATGTTTTCTAGGCCTGTGATTGTCGTAGCTGAGTTTAGGGCATGATAGCAGTAGGTTTTAGGATGTAGCCCCTCAAAAACCACCTCTGTCCCTTCTCCTTCAACTGTTCTTCACTTTCTATGATGAACACGCATGGATCTGGGGCAGACCGGGCTCCTGGACCTCATTTGATCCCAAAAAATAATAGAACTGAGCAAGTTGGAAGTTCGTGAGAGGGATGGGAATCTAATAGAACGCTAGACCGCTCGACTGGGCTAATATCTGGTCTGCTCAAGTGGCCGAGCTTGTGGATGCACAATAGTGACCGAGGTGCTGCTGCACTTCTTGTGTCCGAGCTAAAACCGAGCTTGTTTGCGCGACCGCGCTACCACTTACACTTGGCTTTTTCTGCAGAGTCCTAAGGGACCAAACACCAACACTAAGGCTCTCAAAGGCCGAGCATCCATCAAACGAAAGTTTGCCAAACCAACATAGTCGTGCCAAAACCAGCCGGCTTCACATAGGGCGTTATCGCTTCCTTGTTGACACGCCGGGCGCACTTTCTGTGTTTCGGGAAGAATATGGCGTCCTTGCAGACGTACACCTAGAGCTCAGCGTTGAGGACACCACCCTATGGGGTAGGCTGGACCAATGCCCCTTCACCGTGCTGTCCATAATCGAGGGAGGCTTACACTTCCCAGTTCAGCCTCTAATATGTGAGTTCCTGAGGCGTACCGGGCTAGCGCCAACACAAGTCCCCACCAACACATTCAGAATAATAAATGGGATGGCTAAGCTAAACAACCGACTTGGTTTGAACCTTGGGCTAGCCGAGATTCTGCGCCAATACACCCTGGGCCATACAGGCGACATGCTTAATTATTATTTGAAGATTAGACCGGGCAAGGAAAAACTTGTGACCGGCACCCCGGATAAAGATATGCATGACGACGACTTTTTCTAGGCATCAGGAAATTATGAGACGGCCGATGTGCTCGGCTGGTACATCAACAAGAACTTCGGTTCGGCATGTAAGCTGTGCTCATTGACCGGTGAAATTACTTTCCTTTATTATTTTGTACTAATTGCACTTTTCCTTGCAGCTATTGAAGCCTTGTAGGCGAACTACTATAACCCAAATAAGGCGGCCATCAGAACTGCGCTGTGGTATCGTAACCGAGATTACCACGACCTTTTTGGCTACGTACTGAGCTACCGATACACAGCTCCCCGTTGGAGTAGAGTTACAGATTTTCTACGAGCCCCATCTCCACCGCCCGATCCAACGCTACCGGACGTGCCTCTAATCCGTTTGACCGAGGAAGAGGAAATGGCCAAATGGAGTCGTATCAAAAATCTGATCACTGCCACATCCACCGAGCTGCCGAGCATCCCTCTTCGTCCAGCTACTGCCGGTCAAACATCTGGGACGGTGATTGCTTTGGCATCAACTGCTGCAGCGCAGACCAGTAAAGACAGTCGTAGAGCCGGGAAAAGGCCTCGGTCCGCCGATCTAACAGCCGAGCTCGTTGCAGAGCTGAGCACCAAGCAACCCGCGGACGCATCTAAGCCAGCGCCACCTTGGAAGCCATAATTGAAGCACCGAGGTAAGGAGATCTTGGCCAACGCCTCAGTCAAAGGTGACAAAGAACATCTCCTAGCTTTCGACTTGAAAAAAGCCCTACTCCTGCCGAGCGACGTGACCGGCAGTGACCACGTGCCCGACACTCGCCTCATGAAGTCCTCGGTCAAGTCTATGACCCGGGTAAGAATTCCGCATGTTTTATTCAAATTTGTTCAAGTGCTTGCACGGTTGATTTTCTTTATTCGAACTCTCTTCTTACAGGCCATCCAGAAACAACATCTTGTGATGGCCCGGATTCATGGACTCCAGCAAAAGGTGACCGATGCCGCTAGCCAGGTCGAGCACCTTCAAACCGAGCTGGGACAGTTAAAGGCTTCTTTGGAGATTGCAAACACTGACAACTCCAAATTGCTTGACCAACTTGGAGCCACCGAGAAGGAAAGGGACACTCCCCAGGCCGAGCTGGAAGCATTAAAGTGATCAAGGAAAGATGAAGTGGATGAGGCAAACAATCAAGGTTTCAAGGAGGTCGAAGACAACTACACCAAGCAAGTCGAGGCCACCAAAGACATATTCTTTAAGTTTTGTTGGAAGGCTGCTTATGAACAGCTCGGCCAAGGATCTGGAACTGAGATGTTTACCTCTCCCCCACCTACCTTTTTGCCGGCCTACATGGTGCCATACGCAAACGAAGTCTTCAATGCATTGCAAGCTGAGGCAGAGGAAGAAGGCGGGCGCGACGCCGAAAAGGATGCCGAGGAAGAAAATCGCCCTAAGGAGGCCGGCTAGGTTGATTCCAACGCCTGAGAAATCACCACCACAATTGACTTGGAAACTGCTGCAGAAGGCACCGAGGATGACTTCGCTGACCTTTCCCCCCTGGTTTAGTTTATAAACATTTCTTTTTTGTAATTGGGAAATGTAACCAGGCTGCTTTCCTGCCCTACAACATGTACTAAAATTTTATCATCAATGAAAAGTTCTCATTTTGTTTACTGTTGCAATGCTTGTTGTACTACGTTTCATTATCTCGGTAGGAACCTTTGACTTGAGCAAAACATCAACTCCTTTAGCCGGGGTAAAGCACCTCGGCTAGAGCCTTTGAGTTGGGTACACCAACTCTTTTAGCCGGGATAAAGCACCTCGGCTAGAGCCTTTGAGTTGGGCAAATCACCAACTCCTTTAGCCGGGATAAAGCATCTCGGCTGGAGCCTCGAGTTGAACAAATCGCTAACTCCATCAGCTGGGATAAAGCATCTCGGCTAGAGCCTTTGAGTTGGGAAAATCACCAACTCCTTTAGCCGGGATAAAGCATCTCGGCTAGAGCCTTGAATTGAGCAAAACATCAACTCCTTTAGCCAGAGTATATTATCTCGGCTAGAGCCTTGAATTGAGCAAAACATCAACTCCTTTAGTCAGCGTAAATCATCTCGGCTAAAAATTCAGAGTTGGGCAAAACATTAACTCTTTTAGCCAGAATAAATCATCTCGGCTAAAGCACAAGGGTTGAGCACGTCCTCGACTGTTCTAGCCGGGGTAGAGCATCTCAGCTAGAGCCTTTGAGTTGAACAAAACATCAACTCCTTTAGCCGGGGTAAATCATCTCGGCTGAAAGTTCAGAGTTGGGCAAAACATCAACTCTTTTAGCCGAGGTAAAGCATCTTGGCTAAAACATGAGAGTATGCCCCTCAAACACTACATTACCTCGAACACAACAAACTTCTTCAGCAAAGATAATTTACTTCTATTACACTTCGGCAAAAAGAGTATTATATTCAAAAGTATAGGGAAACTAAGTCCTTCCACAAAACAAATACTAAAAATAGTACAGTTTGAGGTTAGCCGCATTCCATGGCCGGGGTAGGCCTTTGCCATCCAAGTCCTCTAAGTGGTATGCCCCCTTGTCTGCCAGATTGATTATCCTGTAAGGCCCTTCCCAGTTTGCCCCTAGCTTGCCTTCTCCCGGCACCAGTGTATTGCCCATCACCTTCCTTAAAACTCAGTCTCCGACTTTAAACGGTCTAGGGTGCACTATTTTGTTGTATTTTCTAGATAATTCTTGTTGGTATGCGGCTATGTGGATTAAAGCCTTTTCTCGACGCTCGTCAGCTAGGTCCAATTCCAAGGCGATGGCTTCAAAATTCAACTTGGCTCAAAATTTTCGCTGCGGATGGTGGGCATGCTGATTTCCAATAGGATGAAAGCCTCCATACCATATGCTAGGGCAAAAGAAGTTTTCCCAGTCGAGCATCTCGGGGTCGTTCGATATGCCCAGAGGACACTTGGGAGTTCCTCGGCCCATTTACCTTTGGCTTTCTCTAGTCTTTTCTTCAACCCATCGAGAATGGTCTTGTTCGATGCTTCGGCTTGACCGTTGGATTGCGGGTAAGCCGGGGTGGAGTTGTGGAATTCTATCTTCAAATCCTCACAAAATCCTTTGAACAGGCGCCCATCAAATTGGGTGCCATTATCAGAAATCAGAACCTTGGGGACGCAAAACCGTGTTATTACATTCTGCCAAACAAACCGTTTGACATCTTTCTCTTTGATAAACGCTAAGGGCTCGACTTCAACCCATTTGGTGAAGTAATCCGTAGCCGCAATGAAGAACTTCCGATTGCCCGGTGCCGTTGGGAGTGGTCCCACTATGTCTAGCCCTTACATCGCAAAAGGCCAAGGGCTTGTGAGGGGAAGAAGTTCTCTGGGCAGCTGGTGAATTTGTTGGGCGAACTTCTGGCATTTTTCACATTTTCTAACATATTTCTGAGCATCCACTTACATGCATGGCCACCAGTATCCTTGCGAGATAGCTTGGTAAGCCAAAGATCTCCCCCCGATGTGACTTCCACATATGCCTTCGTGGATCTCGTACAGGAAAGCTGCCATGCTGTTTAGATGAACACACTTAAGGTACGGACCTGTAAATGATTTCTTATATAAAGCACCAGATGGAGAGAGCCAAAACCGTTTTGATTTCACCTGGACTTCATGTGCTTCCTTCTTGTCGGTCGGAAGACTTCGTTCTTTTAGGAAAAGGATGATAGGATCCATCCAAGAGGGGCCAAGCTCAGCACAGAGTACATTTGTCTACTCGGATTCCTCAATACTAGGCCTTGGAAGAAACTCAATCAGGAGAGGACTGGGAGATGAGCTGTCGACCATGGAAGCCAGACCGGCCAACTCATCCGCATGGCCGTTTTCTTCACGACCAATTTGTTGGACCCTTATTGCTTGGAATCGCTTGATGTGTTCTCTCACCAGAGCTTGGTACTTGGCCATTCTGTCATCTTTGGCTTCGTAGACCCCAAACACTTGGTTGACAACAAGTTGGGAGTCGCTGTAGACCATCAGCTCGGATGCGTGCAACTAGAGCGCGCTCTTAAGCCCGGCCAGTAGCGCCTCATACTCAGCCTCATTGTTTGACGCAGGGAATCTGAGTGTTATAGAGTGTTCGATAGTCAGATTATCTGGCGAGATCAAAACTATGCCCAGCCCGGCGCTGTGACGATTTGAGGCTCCATCTACAAAAAGTTTCCACATTTCACCGACGAAGAGTTTCCAACACTCTGAGAGGTCCTAGGAGGCCAGAAAGTTGATGGGATCACGGTCACTCGGCTGTTCGGTTTCAGGTTTGCAGTTGTCTATTTCAACGGACACGTCTTCATCCCCCTTCGATGATGCGGCACCGGACCCAACAGGTTGGTCTGTTATTCCCAAGTCCGTCGTCGCATTGCCAGGCTGCAGTACTATTCTGGCTGGAGGTTCTATGGATAGGCGTCTAAGTTTCGCATCGCCAACATCACCCTGTTGTGCAACTTTCGTTGAACCTTCATTCGCCACCCCGGCTACCGTGGTGAGATCCACTGGGTATACTTGGTGAATTCCAGGCGAGAATTCAGCAACAAAATCTGCCAATGCTTGCACTTTTATGGCCGTTCAGGGTTAAAACTTGACATCGAATTGTCCCAATTCGACTGCCCACTTTAGAATTCGATTAGAGAAATTCGCCCCCTCAAATAAGGCTTTTAGGGGGAATTCGGTCAACACGACGATTGTGTGAGCATGAAAGTAGTGTGCCAATTTCCTGGAGGCCATTATCAATGCCAAAGTAAGTTTTTCCAGCAGCAAATACCACGACTCTGCTGGCAGCAAGGTTTTGTTCACGTAAAAGATAGGAAAATGCTGGATGCCTTCTGACCGGACATGCACCGCACTAACCGCATGTTGAGAAACTGCCAGATAAAGGTAGAGTTCTTCGCCGGGCTTGGGTGTCACCAATAATGGGACGGAAGAAAAATACGCCTTGAGCTCGGCCAAAGCCCTGTCACATTCCTCATCCCATGAAAACTTGGACTTCAAGGCTCGAAAGAAAGGGCGGCAGCGATCTGATGACTGGCTTATGAATTGGTTAAGCGCGGCTGCCATCCCAGCAAGATACTGCACGTCCTTTGTCGAGTTGGGCTGCTTCAATTCTTGTATGGCTTTGATTTGTCTGGGGTCCGCTTCGATGCCTCGGTTTGTGACTAGGAAGCCCAGGAATTTTCCAGATCCCATGCCGAAGGCACACTTTGACGCATTCAAGCGTAGCTTGTGTTGTTTAAGAATGGAGAACATCTCGGCTAGGTCGAATAAGTGGTCAGCCTGCTGCCTGCTTTTGACCACCATGTCATCGATGGATGCCTCCATGGTCCGGCCCAGTAGAGGAGCGAACATTTTAGTCACCATCCTTTGGAAAGTCGCCTCGGCATTCTTCAAACCAAAAGACATGACTCGATAGCAGAACAGTCCCATTGGGGTAGTGAAAGAGGTTATCTCGCGGTCGGGGGCATGCATGGCGATCTGGTGATAACCACGATAAGCATCCAAGAAACTGAGCCAGTTATGCCCGGTCGTAAGGTCCACTAGCTGGTCTATTTTGGGCAGAGAAAAGCTGTCTTTAAGGCAAGCTCGGTTGACAGTCTTGTAATCAACGCAAACTCGTCACTCCCCATTCTTCTTGGGCACTACGACCGTGTTTGAAACCCACCGAGGGTAGTGCACTTCCTGGATAGCCCTTGCTTTTAGCAGGTTCCTCATTTCCTCTGCGACTACCTTAGCATGATGAAGAGCCGATCTTCTCGTTCTTTGAATGACAGGACGTGCATCCGGGAAAACATTGAGTTGGTGGAAAATAAAGTTTGGATCAATGCCAGACATGTCGTATGGCGTCCATGTGAAGACTTCGATATTCGCCATCAAGAACTCTACCATCTCGGTCCTTTCTTGGGTGGTTAGGCTTGACCCTAGCAAAAAGAACTTGTTTGGACTTTCGGCATCGATCTGTACTTCCACCAACTCTTCAACAGCCTTGTCCTCGGCCTTGGCTCCCACATCATCAAGGACACTTTGGTCTTCCAGACCCTCAATCATTTGCACGAAGCCTTTGGCAGCTCGGTCCCATTCACTGCCACGAAAAATTGCTTCGACATGACTTGATCGCCCCAAATTTCCTCAACTTCCTCCATAGTCGAGAGGAACCTCATAACCTGGTGGTAGGTTAACGCTACCACCTGCATAGCATGAAGCTATCCCCTACCTAAGATCAGGTTATATGTGGATGGCACCTTCAATACCCAGAACTCCATCTGCTTGACCACGGATCCGACTTTGACTAGTAAGATTATCTTTCCCATAGGCCACTCCAGTTGTGAGTTGAAACCAACTAGTAGTGAAGTTTCTGGAGCCAAGTCTGTATCCCAAAGTTTGAGTTGCTTGAACGCGTCGTAGTACATAATCTGAACCGAGCTTCCTTGATCAATCAAGATGCGCTTGACATCGAAGTCTCTGACGCGGAGGGTGACTACTAGGGTGTCGTTGTGCGGCGTTTGAATGCGCTCTAGGTCCCTAGTTGAGAAACTAATCACATCTTTCTCTTCGGCCTTCCCCTTTTTGATCGCAGGCTGGACTGACAAAACTTCCCTCATATGTTCTGCATTTTTTTATCATTCCTCAGAGCTCGCATACTCACGCTGGCTCCACTATGCCGTGGATCACATTGACCACTCCTTGAGGGGGCGCCTCTAAGTCATCCGAACCACTCGGATCAGCTAGGGTGCGATGCGCGGCCCTAACGCCCCCATCGATGTAAAGGTCTAAGTGACCGGCTGCGGCTACTCCTCCAAGTGTTGCTTCAAGGGCAAACAGTCCTCTGTCCGATGCCCTCGCTCCCTATGATATGTGCAGCGGTACCGCGGATTGAAGCCCTTTTGCGCATCGCCTAACTTAGCATGAAATCGGACGTAATCCTCGTCGCGGATTTTACTAAGTATGCGATAGATTGGAATCTTAAATACCATGGTGATACCCGTCCGAGCGTTCAACCTTCTGTTAGCATCAGCTACGTCATCACGGGGATATTCTGCTCAGTCATTGCGGCGACCTCTACCCCGGTTTCTACGATTTGGTCCACGGTCAGATTCGCCGGTACGATCATTTGGACGATTAGTCTTCTGTCCGACCGTGTGTACCTTGCCTGCCACCCTTTTGTCTGTTACCATAGAATTTGTCTTCGCAATGGATGCCACCGCATCATCCTCTATTCAGATGTGCTCATTGATGCGTTGCATTAGTTGCCCCATGGACGTCGGCTGGTTCATTGTAAGCGAGTCCCTTAGCCTATGTCTGACCGGGAGACTGCGTTTATATTGGGTGATTGCCAGGTTGATCGGGCAATCTAGGATCTCGTTGAAGGTTTCCCAGTACTTAGAGTTGTATGCCTTGAGGGTGTCACTTGACTCCATCTTGACACTCAGAAGGTGGTCCACTTCCTTTGGCGTTTTGGTATTGGTTTTGAAACGAGTCACGAATGCTTCCGCCAGCTGCTGCCACCTCTTAGCCAGTGCTAAGAAATCTCAAAAAAATTAAAATTAAAATTAAAGTGACTTCAAGCAAGTGACTCCATCCTACTGTCAAATAAATATTATATTTAGGCCTCATTTAGGAACCCTCCATTTTAGCCAAAAAGCCAAAAAGTTACTAAATTAGCCAAAAAGCCAACAACCCATACCAAAAAGTCAAAGATTATCTTTTCTCTCTACTTTTTGCACATCTTTTCGTAAAAAGTCAAAAAGTCATCCCAAACATACTTGTTTTTTTAGCACATATTTTAGCCAAATAGCCAAAAAGTTACTAAATTAGCCTATTCCCAAACGGGGCCTTATGTAGACACCCCATTTTTGACCGTCCTCAAGACTCGGACGTCACCGTTTGAACACTCGGTGATTACCCATGTTTGTGTTCGTTTGGAGTTCCTGGAGTTCTCGGCTGTGCGAGCCTTGCCTCAGGGCCTTCGAACTCGACCGTTTGTGTTTGGTTTTGCACCAAACGCTTGTGTTTTGCCTTGGAGGGGCAGGGAATGCTTTTTGAGGCATCCCCACACACCACCGGCTGTGGCTAGAGGCCACCGGCTGGCTAGAGTTGCCACCGGCACTTTATTGTGCCGACCGGCACTTTTGTGCCGACCGCACTAAGTTTTGTCAAATGACACTTTTGCCTACGGACACGTGCGCTTGCTTTATGAGATATTTTCATACAGCTGTATGGTTTGGTTTCCCCTCCATACACGTGTATGGAGGGGTGGGCTTGCTTGGTGACTAAGCTTGTAAGGTTTTTGCCTATAAGAGAAGGACTTCTTCTCTTGGCTCAAGGGTTACAAAAAGTTGGAGAGATTCTAGACATTGTTTAGACAGACCAAGTTCTGGTTTTAGGGTTAGAGTTACATATACCCTCTATATCTATCCTTCTCTTGTAAGACTAAGTGTTTTGTGCCTTACTATTGCACATAAACACCTAGTGTTTCACCTTCTCCTTGTAACTGAGGTTCTAGGAGCTGTTTTTTTAAGTTCTTGACTGATTTGGAACTCAAGGGACCAAGCACAACAACCTTTGTGAAGAGGATCATCAAGGGTAAGAAACTAACTTTACTTACCCCATTTTTGCATTCCATTTTTGTCTACTTTTAAACAGTTTTTGTGCTTAGTCTATAACACATAAAAGTTCTGTTTTTAGGCCCTCTCTATTGTTCATTAAGAGTGTTTTGTGGTTTGAGCAAGTTTGACCACTCTTAGACCTTGAAAAGGCACTTTTTTTGTGCTATTTTGTGAGAGATCCGAGATTTTGGTGATAGGATCTCTTCACCACTGAAATCTTGAGGGATTTCAGTGGTGAAGAGCATGCCTTGAAGTCTCCGAAAGGGGAGGGCCACCCCCTCTCCTTGATGTCCTTGAAAAGGGCAAGTTTTGCCTCTTGAGAGAGTACCATGCTTGAGTGTGTGTTGAGTATGTTTGAGTTGTTTTCCATGCTTATATTTCCATGATATAACATGCCTCTAAGTTGGTTTTGGTCTCCTATGCATGTTTAGCCTAGTTGCCTTGTAATGCCTCTTATTCCTTTAACATGCCTAGGTTGCGTGCCTCCATTTCTAGCATGTTTTAGGCTCACATCCATGAAGCTTATATGCTTATTTTGCCATATATGAGGTCTATCCATGGTCATTTTGGTCGACCATGACTTGTATTCCATGTCCTCTTTATGTTTGGCTTGTTGGCTTTAAGGGTACAAGTGTATAGCATGCCTTGCTTGCATTGTCTTTGATGGTTTGGAACCACTTCACATGCTATTTCAGTCCCTTAGAGGTGCTTGTATGTTTACATTACATGCTTCTTTGTGACTTCTTAAGCTTGCGTCGCATGCTCCATGTTTAGGCCTTATCGCATGCCTTTGAATTCAAGCTTCTTAGATGCCATCAAAGTGGTCCTTTGGGCCTATTTTTGACATGCTAGAAGCCTGTTTTAGGTTGATTAGTGCATGCCATGTATGTGTGTGCAAAGTGTGGTTTGATGCCCTATTGACTTGCCTTAAGCCTAGGCCATTCGCATGATTTGTTTGGCATGCTTCGTTGCATGATTTGGCATCATGTTTAACTTGAATTTCAGAGCTTTAAGTGCATACTAGTTGCCCATGTTTGGCCTCTTCAAGTGTGCATGAGAGTTGCTTTTGTATGCCTAAGTCTTGAGCCTTAACACTTGCATGTGTGTGTGTGCATTTGGTCTCATTTTCTAGGCACTTTGGCCACTGATTTTAGGCCCATTTTGAGTTGCCTAATTCATGTATAAATCCATCCCTCTTGTGGTTTGCATGCTTGCATTATATGCTTGTTCGTATGCTTGCATAGACACATGACATTGTACATCTTGCATGCCTAGATGACATGCTTAGGTTTGCACCACATTGACATGCATGCCAAGCCTCTTGAAGTGAGTTTGATAGAGGTTTGGCACTCTTTTGTGCCTATGTGTTTTGCATGCATTTGAAAGTGAAGTTGCACTCTTGGTTCTTAGGGCCATCATGCATGGAAATGCGCGATTGGTGGTCCGGGAATCGAGGCACATGCCCCCTTGAGTCAATGACATGATAGGAAATGTGTTTGGTGCATAAATAGCTTGGATTGTATTGCCATGCTTGTTGTTGTCCTCTCTGTGTGGGTCTGCGGTGTTCTGCAGAATTTTGTGCCGACTGCATCAAGAGGCCGACCGGACCAATTGGCAGCCGATAGCTTCATTTAGTGCCGGTGGCCATATCTTTTAGCCGGTGGTTCTCTGCCCCAGCCGGTGGTACTCCCCAATGCCCTGAGAGGCACTCCTGGGATTTTGGCAATTTTCTGAGAAGGATAGCAGGGAAAACAGAGGCACACTTGCATGACAGTGCGATTCCGAGCGAGTCCCGGGCACGCGCATGCATCGGACCCTCATCCCGAGGCCATTTACTGCTTAATTAGATTAATTAATTTATTTAATTAATTTAGTTAATTTGTAATATTTAATTAGCTTGTGTAGTTAATTAGTTATTCGTTAGACTGTATTATTCTTTTGGTCCCTCCGAGCGAGGGCAAAAATGTAATAAGTGTGCGTGAGTGGGTGTATGTCTTCCAACCCCCATTTCTTTCTAACCCTTTTATTTACCCGCTTTCGATGGTAGATTAGGGCACATCTATTTTAGCATACCTTGTGCAATGCATGTGTGCATTCATGCATTTGTTTACATGCACCAGGCTCGGTACATCATACAAACTGCATTGTATTTTCAAATTCCAAATTGAATATATGCTATTTGATCGCATTTCACATGCCATGATTAAGGTTAGCCGAGCCTGTTTAGATTGCACTCCTGTATTGTGATGCATTAGCCATTTAACATGAACTAGGTCATGCATGTTTGCTAACCAGTTTACTGTTTTGGCACGGAGTACGATGTAAGTTTTTATGGCTTTAGCATACCGCATGCGTGTGAATGCTTACCATGACAGTATGCTTACCATGCGGCTAAGTGCTTACATGATAAACTGTTTGAATGCCTGTGGGTGGAGGTTGGATTGCCCGAGTTGGAAAACTCGTTGAAATCCGTATTTTAGCCTACTTGCGAGTAGCAAAATCTAACACGTTTTTCGAAACAAAACGGATATGCAATGTTTATTTCCAAGTTAGGCGATCTAGTCTATACTTTTGTGTTGTGCGCATCACATAGTAATTCTAGGTTAATAACCGGAATAAGAACGCATAAAGTTTTCAGAAACGGATATCACGGTTAGTAGAGGCCTTTCTGGACGAAAGGGAAGTGCTCATAGCTGACATTCCCCGATCGTACCCAAGCTCCCGAGCCAAGTCCACTTTGGTGATGACGGACAGGTGGCCTTCGGCACCGAGTCAGGGTTTCCTAAATTTCCCATTTTAAAAATATTTAGGTGGCGACTCTGCAATCTGGCAAAGCAGTCCATGTTTGGCACTACTTTTCAAAAATCTGTTTTCTCAAACGATTTGCCGGATTTGGACTCTTTGGTTCAGATTTAGAACCGCAACAAACAAAAGGGAGTCCGAACTGTAGAGTGAAGCCCACGGGCACGTCTACACCTTAGTACAACTCTCTACATGAGAACCCCAAAATCATAAATAAATAACAAATATCACATGAAATAGAATGAACAAATTAGAGATTAAAGTCTCTCATTTATATATGTAATGACAAATTAGATCGATAGTGCGTATGGTTGGGAAAAAAAGTAAAAATAGAAACTACCATAGAACTTATCCTAGCTTAGTGTCCTATCTCAAGGGAGAAGGGGGAGGCGTTCAGCCTCGCCAAGTTTGTGTCCAAAGGGACTGGTACAGCCAAACGGGGCGGTGGCATCATAACCTCCTCACTATGGTGACCTCCGTAGGATAAACGCTGGAGCACTGGCACCCTTTTAGCCTTCCATCGGCGAGCTCGCTCCTTCAAGATATCCCTCAAGTCCTCTGAACAGATGGAGTAGGAATATCTCGACGTGGTCGACGGACGTGAGGGATGGTAAGTACTATCTTGCGCGCTAGACTTCTTTGCAGGCGTGCCTAGGTCTCCAACTCTATAGCTTCTGGTGATAGAAAGGGAAGCGGTGTGCCGCTAGCTTTGGCTACCTGAGCGGCGGGGTTGGGTGCGCTCACTGCGGTCTCCCACTCCAGCAGCACCCTTCCCTTTGACTTGCCGTTTGAGAGCTTCCATCTCTGTCGCCATTCTCTGGATGACGGTGTCTTGGTCCCTTAACTTGTGCTCTAGGCGTCGAGCGTGCGATTCTCTTCACCGCTGGTGTCCATCTGGGCTCCGTGAGTGACCAAAACTTCTGGCGCGCTTATCTCGTGCATCTCTTGGAAGTCCTCCTAGGGAAGTCTCTAGGTCCGCCATGTTCAGAATGGCGGGGAGTCCGTCTCTCTCTCTCTGGCTGACTACGAGGTAACACCGTTAATGGCAGACAACGGTATTTCATCGTTGTTCGCCATGGAAGCCGATCAGATGAGCTTGCATGATAAGGTTGTGTCTGCAAAAGGTTTCTACAGACGGCGCCAATTGTACGAGGAGGAGATATTTTTCGCTCTCCGTACTCCTTGCGTCCAAGCTCCGTTTCTGTCCGATTGATCTGCAAACACAACGGCGATGAGCTACCCGGCGGTGTATAGCCGGAAAACCCCTCTGACGATCAAGTTAGCACACACTCACAGAGAGAGAGAGAGAAGAGCTGAATCAATGTTAAGTTTTCTCTCACCAAATGATGTTCTCCATCCCCAGTATGGGGGGCACAGTCATGCTTATATACTTTCTGCGTTCACCTCTGCACCCATTCGTCTATTGACACGTGGAGCTGCTTTCCCATCTGTCAGCGCAAATCCAGCTAAACACCACCTAATCAAACCGCCGGACAACATTAGCGGGAACGGGCAGACCGGTGGCATCACCTCGGCCTCATACGACCGTGCTACGTAACGAGTTTAATAGCGCCACTCGCCGAGCTCCATCACAGCCGAGCTCAGTAGCATTCTGGTACGGCTGAGCTCCAGACAAGTTAAGCCAGTCTGCAGAAGACCTTTCTCGCTGAGTTAAATGTGTGAACCATGAAACCCGGGTTAGCAGACGATCATCTCAGCTAAGTGGGACCTGGGCCTCAACCAAGCAAACCAACTCTGGACTCGGCCCAAACACGCTCGGACCTCTTTCTGCCCGGCCTCTACCACGGCCCAAAGCCAGACTATAAATCTCCCTCTCATAGGGTCACCTAGGATTAATTCCTTAGGGTGATTATGAACAAACTTCTATTCTCTTTGGCAAATCATCATTGTTTCCTCCTTCTTCTTGAGGTGGGAGAATAGATTGCTCAATCTCTTTGTTCAACTTACATGGTTGGTTCTCTTCTTTGTAGATACTTGAATTTTTCACATTTGGTTCCAAATCTGTATTATCACTAATAATTTGCTTTTGAGCAGAGATGTTAGTTTCATCAAATGCCACATGTATAGATTATTCCACAACAAGAGTTCTTTTACTAAAAATACGATAAGCTTTGCTAGTTAAGGAATAGCCAAGAAAAATTGCTTCATTAGATTTTGAATCAAATTTACCTAAGTTATCCTTACCATTATTATGCACAAAACATTTACAACAAAAAACATGTAAGTGACTAATGTTGGGCTTTCTATCATACCAAAGTTCATAAGGAGTCTTTTTGAGAATATGTCTAATTAATGCACGATTTAAAATATAGCATGCGGTGTGAACAGCTTCGGCCTAAAAATATTTAGGAAGATTATTTTCGCAAAGTATTGTTCTACTCATCTCTTCTAAAATTCTATTCTTCCTTTCTACTACATCATTTTGTTGAGGGGTTCTAGGTGCTGAAAAATTATGTCCAATACCATGTTCATCACAAAACAATTCAAATTTCTCATTTTCAAGTTCTCTACCATGGTCGGTTCGAATATTAGTAATAAGAAAGTCTTTTTCATTTTGAATTCTACAACAAAGTTTTATGAAAGAAGAAAATGTTTCATCTTTATGTTCTAAAAACATAACTCATGTAAATCTTAAATAATCATCAACAATAACAAGACAATAATGTTTACCATCTAGACTAGATGTCCTTGAGGGACCAAATAAATCCATATGCAGTAGTTGTCAAGGTCTAGTTGTGGAAATGTGAAATTTTGATTTAAACAATATTTTAGTTTATTTTCCTTGTTGACAAGCACTACAAAGATAATTTTTTTCAAATTTAATTTTTGGAAGTCCAATGACTAAATCCTTTCTCAAAAGTTTAGCAATTAAATCCATATGAGCATGACCAAGTCTTCTATGTCATAACCAACTATTTTCATTATTAACATATAGACATTTAACATCACTAGTATAAATATTATTGAGATGAAAAACATAAACATTATCGTGACGATTACTAACGAATAAAGCTTTATGATCATTTGTGCTTTCAATTGTGCAATGTGATTTATCAAAAATAACTTGATTACTTTTATCACATAATTGACTGATACTAAGTAGATTATGCTTGAGTCCATCAACAAGTAAAACATTTTCAATAGAAGGGTTAGGAGAAATATCGATGCTACCAATACCGATGATTTTTCCTTTCTTGTTGTCTCCAAAAGTAACAAAGCCTCCATCTTTGGATGACAGTGTAGTAAAGAAGGATTTATCTTTGGTCATGTGTCTGGAACATCCACGATCAAGGTACCACTTCCCTTCTTTAGCTTTGGACTTAAAGCAAACCTACAAGATGACAATCAAGTGTTGATTTTTGGTACCCATAGTTTCTTGGGTCCTTTTTGGTTAGTTTTGTTAGATCCCTTAATAATCCAAATCTTTTTAATTTCCATATTTATATTATTTTTGAATGGACAAGAAGATATATAATGACATTTCTTTCTACAATAATGACAAGTAATATGAGAGTGAGTCATGAGAGGTGCCTTTTCAAAAATTGTATTAAGATTCTTTTGTTTTTTAATAGGGTCATATCCAATGCCCGCCTTATCGAAAACACATCTTTGATTTTCAAGAAACATGTTAAGATTATCTCCACCTTTTACAAAATTTTCAAGTGTTTTTGTTAAATCATTAGCATTGTTTTGTAAAGCAGTTTTCTCATTAGAGATGGTGTCAAAATCATTTTTCAGAACAATTTTTTCTTTCTTTAATTCTTCTACATTAATAGATAAAGATGTAACAGATTTCTTCAGCACATTATTTTTTGCACAAACTTTTCTAAATTCATCTTGTAGTTCATGTAATGCACTTTCAAGTTCTGCATAAAGAGTAGTTACCTCATCTTGAGTAGAGTCTTCATCTTCAAGAGTCATGAGACACAAGTTGGCTACTTCATTTTCAATTTCATCACTTGAACTTTCATCTTTACTTTCTCCCCAAGTTGCTACTATGGCCTTCTTGTTTCTTTTGTAGTCTTTTTCGTGATTTTTCAATTTTGGACAATCCATCTTCATATGTCCAAGATTTTTGCACTCATAGCAAATAATAGGTTCTTTCTTGTTATCTTTGTTGTACTCTTTCTTAAAAGGTCTTCTTATTTTTCTTGAAGTGATTTTTGAGATTTCTACTAAACATGGCATAGCTTTCATCCTCACTGGAGTTTTCATGTTCTTCTTCATTTGATGAGACTTTAAATGCAATTCCACTTTTCTTTTTATTTTTAGCATCCTCATGTCCTTTCATGGTGATCTCATGAGTCATAAGGGAACCCATAAGTTCATCCAATTCAAGTGTGGAGAGATTTTTGGCTTCTATAATGGCGGTGACCTTTGCTTCCCAATTCTTTGATAAACACCTAAGAATTTTTCTCACCAACTCACTGTTAGTATAAATTTTGCCAAGAGATTTCAAAGAGTTTACAATTTCAGTAAATACATGCTTGAAATAGATTCATTAGAGTTCATTTTAAACAATTCATAACTATGAACAAGCATATCAATACAAGATTCCTTCACTTGGTTTGTACCTTCATACGTTACCTCAAGTTTGTCCCAAATTTCTTTTGCCGAATCACAATTTGAAATTCTATTATACTCCTTAGAGTCTAATCCATAAACAAAGGTGAGTTTGGCTTTGGCATTAGCTTGTAATAATTTGTGATCCCTCTCATCACATTCATCTTTTGTTTTAGGTACACTAATATTGTCTACTAATTTAGTAGGAATTTTTGGACCCTTGGTAATAAAAATCCACATGGCATAATCAGTGGTTTGTAGGTATAGGGTCATCTTATCTTTCCAATGGCTATAATTGTTTTTGTCAAACAATGATGGCCTATTTGTGGCTTGTCCTTCAGCTAAGATTGCCATGGATCGAAACTCTCAGATGGTTAAATCTAAAACAAGAGTCTAGGCTCTGATACCAATTGTTACCCAAAAGACAACCTAAGAGGGGGTGAATTAGGTTTTTACAATTAATTATAATAATACACCAATAAAAATTATAACTAGCACAATAAATAAAAATAGTTAATGAAATGAAGATAATTAAAACAAGTGTTCTAACAACTATTTTAGTTAATGATTTTGGCATAGTAAAAATATAGCTATGGCAATTTAAATAAAATAAAGAGATAAGAGAGAGAGGCAAACTGATTTATAGTTGTTCGGCTTCAACTCGGCCAACGTCCACTTCTCAAGCTTCACTTGAGATTTTTCACTATACTCTAGCTTCACAGGGGTGCTAGCAACATTTTCACAGATGCAGAAATCCTCCACGAATTTTACATAGACTTTCTAAGTCAATAACACTGAGTATACTACACTCTTACAAAGTTGAAAAGAATGTGTTTTTGCTTTCACAGAAAGTTATAAGAATTATCTCTCAAAGATAGATATATAAAATAAAGCTTTGATTTTTCTAGAAACCTCACACAGGAAAGATGAGTTTAATGTTATAAGGCTCAGTGTATAATTTCTTAGAGAATGATGTAAACAAAATTGAAGAACACTTCTCAGAGAATTTTTAGAGAAAAGATGAGAATGATTTTTGATCAAGGAATGTTTTCTGGGTTCTGTAACTTGTATAAGGCTTTTGTAAATTGTTCATAACAAAGGCTTTGATATATATAATGAAACTTATAGCCGTTGTATTCATTTGAATATCTTCCACTCCATTATTACTACTTTTAACTTGTGGGAGACAAGGCTTGGATCTTTGAACAACTCTTTTAAAGAATAACCGTTGTATTCATATGAATTTATATGAATATCTTTCACTCCATCATTACTACTTTTAACTTGTGGGAGACAAGATCATTACTAATTTGAATATCTTCCACTTGAACCTTTTGGCCTGCTGCTGTGCTGGGCTGTTTGAACCTCTGTCTTGAGTTGTTTGAACCTCTGGTTTGGGTATTATTTTTTGATTGAAATGAACTCATGATTTAAGCAAATATTAAATACATTCAAACAACATTTAAGATAAAAGTTTATGTGAGAAATAATGGGACAAAATAAATTTTGATTCTATTTTTCTCTCAAATAAATTAAAACATAATTTAAATAAATCATCAAAATAAATTTTGGATTCGATTAAAATATAATTAAATAAATCATTAAAATAAATGTTGGATTATATTAAAACATAATTAAATAAATCATCAAAATAAATTTTGTATTCTATTTTTCTTTTTCAAATAAATTAAAATATAATTAAATAAATTATCAAAATAAATAAGTCTAACAGACTTTAACATTAAAACAGGGCCTCCAAGTCTACAAAATAAAAGGCAAGACTAAATGGTTCTAATTACCATAATTTGGGATTTAATGGTGTTTTACCCAAAATAGTAACTTAAAATAGATATAAAAAATTACACAATTAAAATGAAATATATGGCTAAAGTTAATATGAACAAAAACAAATTATTTAAAATACTTAAGTAAAAGGGGAAAATACCAATAAGTGGTAATAAAAATAAAAAGGATAATAATATTTAAATCATACAAATATTAATTGAAATTGTAAAAATTAAAAATTATAATATTCAAAGTGTACAATATTAATTGAAACCATACTAATAAAATCAATAATATTCAACCATACAAATTGTAAGTCAAACCAAACAATAAAAATAATAATTAAACAATTCAAATAATTTTTTTTTATCAACTTAAATCAGATAATTAACTAGGATCATACGAATAAATACAATAATATTCAACCATACAAATAGTAAGTCAGACCAAACATTAAAAATAATAATTAAATCATACAAATATTATTTTATTTTTATTAACTCAAATTGGACAATAAAATTTAATACAATTATTAACGCAAACCATGCAAATAAAAAAAGGTCACTAAAAAAATAGACATATATATTTTAACATTAAAAATAGTTTCAAAAAGGTAGGATATGAAAAATTCATCATATTTAGTTGAATTCTGTCTTCTATTTTTCTTAAAAAAGAAAAAAAATTAGTTTGGTAAAACAAAATATCAATTTGCTAACAAGTGTACCTAAGGTACAAGTAAAAGACAAAAAAATTGAAGAATATAAGACACATTTTACTAAATTCAATAAACTTTATTGAAATTAATACATTTTTACATATTTTTAAGATACCTTTTCAATATCAATTTCATATGGTTCTAGCTTTTTTGGGGTGCAAGTTCAAACAATGTTCTATATAAGTTAGATCTATAAAAAAATGCAAGTCTGGGTGTAAGTCCAATACATGTAAGATCCAAGTCCAATCTGTGCCAAATGCAAGTTTAATTTATGTAGAGTGCAAGTCTAACATATGCAGGGGTGTAAATCCAACTTGTGCATTGGTACAAGTTTATTATAAAAATGATGAGTTCTTTTTTTCGATTTATTCACCAAACTAGTTTTTAATTTTTGTGAAAAAAAAAATGAAAACTAATTCAAATTGTGCCTAAAAAAATAAAATAATTTATATAAAAAATAAGTAAGTGAGATACTAAAAATTATAAAAAAATCAAAAAAATCAAAAACATTAAATAAATAAATAAAAAACACACACACAAAAAAAAAAAAAAAAAGAGGACTTGTACCCTGCACAAGTTAGACTTAGGGGTTGTTTGTGATGAACTATATAAGTACACTTTTTAACTTTTTAACTAAAAAAGTAGTGAAAAAAAATATGTATGTTTAGGATAATTTTTTAACTTTTTACGAAAAATGTGTATTAAAATATTGTATTAACTAGCAAAATTACCGAAGTGTCTTTCTGAGCACTGACTTGCACTGTGTTGCATCAGTGCATTGTGCTGTTGACTGCTGCGCTATTTTTTTTTTTTTTAAATAAAAATAAATTCTTGTGCATGTCAGCAAGGGCTTTTTAGTCTTTTTGCCCTATGTGTAGGTTGACTTTTTTTATTAATAAACAGTGTTAACTTTTTTACCTTATTAATAACTTTTGACTTTTTGTCTATTATAGATGATCCCAAACACGCACTTACACTATGCACATAATTCAACCAAATATATAAAAAAAAAATAATCACTACAAATTAAACTTGCACTCTGCACATGTCAGATTTGCACCCTGTATAAAATTCAACCAAATATGTGGGGGTGAAAGTCTGACTTGTGCGGGATGCAAGTTCGATCTATGCAGGGTGCAAGTCTACTTTGTAGTGATTATTTTTTTTTTAAAAAAAAATTAGTATTTTTTTTCTTTTTTATATTTCTAGTATCTCACTTAATTATTTTTATTTTTTATTGGAATAATGTACGTATCATAAAAAATTTCATGAAACTAATCTAATGTGATTGCATAACATACAATAAAACACTTTATACTAATTCAAGAGTAGAGAATCTTCATAAAGACATTTCATAATTGATGTTGTCATTTGAACACCAAAATATTTAATTTAAAACCAAGTAAAAACAACTGCTCTGTAGAATAGTGGTTAAAACCAGGTGTCGATCCACATGGGCTAATAATGAATAATTTAATTTAGAAATTTAGATTTGGTTGTGAATATTTGGAGTGAAAATTAAATTAATTAATTAAACAAAATAAAATAAATATCTTAGAATTTTGAATTCACCATTAATCTCATAATTTGGAGTAATTGTACTCAATCTTTAGAAAATCATTGATTTAGATATTGTGATATAAGTTGATTAGAAATACATCGTTAAGAGAATTTGTATATAAAAATCAGAAAGTCACAAATCATCTTCGCTTAGCATGGACTGTCACCACTAAACTACGATTTTGATGCACGACCTGTCTTACTAGGTATGACTCGTCCAACAATTGTAATATATAGCAGTGAAAACCATTATATAACATAATTTGAATAAAGCTTTATTGCACAAAAATATCTAAAAGTTATACAACTATATCCAAATCAAATCAAAACTAAAAATACTAAGGTCCGTTTGGCAAGGGCTCATTGGGCTCATGAGCCACAAAAGACAAAATAAGCTCATGAGCCACACCAGACAAAACATCACATCCAACCCCATAATCATTACACTCTTCTCTCACAAAAAAAGTCAAAAAAGCCAAAAAGCCAAGAGCCCTTCCCAAACCAAGCTTTTGAGCCCAAGCTCATATAGCCAAAAAAGCTAAAAAGCCGAAGAGCCAGCCCACTTCCCAAACGGAGGCTTAGCCCAATTATTTAGTTAGGGTTTCATCTCTACCCTAAGAAGACAATTACTATACTCTAATATTTACAAACTAAACACTCCTACCCTTCCTTTCTTTCTATTTTTTTCTTCCTCTCTTCATCCCATGGGCCGAAGCCCTCTGCCCTGCTGAGCTCCCTTTTTTTTCTTTTTTCTCTTCTCTTGGCAAAGTACCTACAAAAGAAAACAACCAATAACAATATAAATAATATAAATTATAAAAATATATATAAATATTATATATGATTGAGGGGTGGGATGATTAGCCACCACCGCCTCGTTTGTTTTTGTTTTTTTTCTTGTCTTTCTCTTTCTTTTTGTTTTTTCTTCTTTTCTTTGGTTCAAAAATTCGTAAAGTGCACAGTAAATTATTATACATTTTATAATATATTAATGTATAAAATATCTAAGGTATTATTTAACTAATTTATATAAAAACACTTAAAATATATACAATCATACAAAATTATAAAATAATATAAATTAATGGACTATTAAAATATATTTTAGCGGGCCAAATGTATAATATTTAGGCTCTGATCAATGATATTTTTTTCATGATACCTAACATTATTATATATATTTATATAAATTATTTTAATTATTTAGATACAATTTGGATTAGTTTTCAATTTTTTTTTTCCAAAAAAATTAGAAACTAGTTTGGTGAATAAGCTGAAAAAAAAATATCATTTTAATAATGAACTTGAACCCATGCACATGTTGTTGGACCGCACACAAATTGAAATTGCACCTAACAGAGATCGAGCTTACACTGCAAAGAGATTGAACTTGCACCCGACACAGGTTGGACTTGTGATTATACATAGGTTAGACTTATACTGTGACGACCTCGCCACATATAATATGTTACATTTAATTAATTCTTATTATGATTTAATTGTGGAATTCTCAGTAAGGTGAAATTGACGAATTGAATTATTTTAATTTCAAGTATTGGATCATATGCGAGTTTAATTAAATATTCGATTCAATTTAATAAATTTAAAATTTTATTAATTAGGTTCGAATTGAAATTAATTAAGTTATGAAAAGAAAAACAAAATAAATAAATAACAAAAATGGAGCAAGTGGCACGTAATGTGGTGAGTCATCAAGTTAGATAAGTATGAAATTATGGTGATGAATTTGAAAGAGCCATGTGTTGAGCTATGGCTTGGGGCTCACGATAAGGAGGAGATGTCAAGCTAAGGGGAAAAAAAACAAATGAAGAAAGGGAAAGAAAATACGAGTGAGGGAAAAAAATAATTAAGAAGTAAAGAAGGTGCTTGAATGATGGAACGAAAGAATAAGGAATTAATCTTAAGGTAAATTATATTATGTCTTGAGTCACTATAAAATATTTTATGTATGTTTTGAGTTATTATAATTTATTTTACGTAATTTTTGTTTTATAAATTATATTAATATTTCGATTACGTTAATTATTTTTTGAACTCTATTTGCTTAAATTGAAACTCATAGGTATGTTTGTTTACATTTTAAAAATTATTTGACAATGATTTTATAAACAATTATATTTTGTAAGTACCACCACAGGAGTTCCATGCCTTGGAGATTTAAATAACCATTGGCCTTTGTTCTGTCACTTTGTGGCTCTTTGTTTGTTATGGATCTATTGACTTCTGTTCTGATTGTCACTCCAGTGACCTCTGTTTTGTTCTGTTCTATACTGTGGTTATAATTATTTTGTTTATATGATCTATGTATTATATGTTTGTTATTCAAAATGATTTTCGTATTATATATTCTGTATTTTAATATTAAACTTTGTTTAGCCCAATAATTATCCATGATGATTTTTATACCCTTATACTCTTACTATAATATTTCTCACTCTGCCATGTGCTTATAGTTGTTAACCACTTTTACGTGACGTGTCAGGTTCATCGCGTAAGGTAGGAACAAGGCACTTTATAATCATAATCTAAGCTCGGGAAATAAAACTAAATAGAAGCTCCAATATATATGTTTTGTTAAAAAAAAAAATAATAATAATATTAGAGTATAGGACACACGCACAATTATGTAGTGGAATAAGGGTACGCATGATAAGTTTGTGTGATTTTTTACCAAATTTGATATAAACATAATAGGAAAACAAAAATGAGTGGCATTAGGTGCTGCCAATGATTAGTAAGAACAAATAAGTGTTGTGCACTTTGTGTGTTTGATCTGCGTGTTTGGTCCGGACCTAAATAGAGAAAGAGAAAGAACAAGCAAAAAGGAAAAAAAAAAAAAAAAACAAACAAACAAACCCATCACGTGGGTTTCAAAAAAAAAAAATGAAAAGATTAATTGGCAAGAGTGGATTGCAAGTATAGGAAAAGAAAAGTGAAAGGGTTTCCGAAACTATTAGATTTTTGGTTGCTCAAAATCAAGTTTCGAGCATACAGGAGGTAAGTCTCGACAAGAAGAGTCCAGACCCAGAAAGAGTAGGCAAAGCGAAGGTCGGGGTGCACTACACGCGTCGGTCAAATCTTTGCACGTAAAGTGCACTTGAAATTAAAAAGCCACACACGGCTAGAGATGAAGATGACCATTTTGTAGCCAATCTAGATACTTTAAATATTTATTTGGGATAAAAGAATTACAAGAGTGAGTTTAGCTTAATGATTAAGGCGTATGCTGCTGTTGATGTAGTTAGGAGTTTGAATCCTCTTAACAGCGTTCAGGGATTTAAATGTTTAGGTTGACATCATCATAGAATATTGTATCAACAGAATATTCTGAAAATTGAAATTTGGTCCTTGAAGTTTTCAGAAATTATAATTCGGTCACGGGATTCCTGGAAATGTTCATTTTGGCCTCTGTAGTTGTGAAATCACAATTTGGCTCCAAGAGTTTGGGAAATTTGCTCTTTTATATTTAAGGATGGAAAGGATAGGTGGTCAGTCATATGTTTGGCATTATAGTTTTGTGTGATCATACATACAAAAGCTGCATGCATCTAGTAAATAAGTGACAAATTATGCATTCAGGAATGTGTACATATGCAAGTATTAAGGTTAAAACGTATGAGCTACAGGGAACTTTGATGATTATAAGAGAACCGAGATGTGTTTGTTAAATAGCATGAGCTTTGGGTCTATGAATTTAGAGCTATTATTAAATTTTGATAATTATGAGAAAACTTAGATGTGATGTTTAGTAAGTGTGGTATTGAGGCCAAGAGCTAAGAACTATTGAGGAATGTCTAATGTTATAAGGAAATTAGAGTTGTTAACTGACATATTAGGGAGTACAAATATGATGATTTGTGAAAATATAGTATTCTAGGAATTAACGGTTATTATGGAACTTCGATGATGAAAAGAAACTAGGATGTGTTTGTTTAATAAGTTTAGTGTTGAAGTGAAGAGCTATTGTGAAATCTATAATGCTATAAGGAAGACGTAATATTTGACTTGCACATTGGAGAATACAAGCATATTGATTCGTATGAATACGGTGTTATAATAAATTAAATTTTTTATGGAAGTGATGAAAGCTACGTGGTTACATGTGAAGTTAAGCTATGATAACATTTCAAGAAGTTGAAATATCTGATGATCAATGTAGTGTATGAAACTATGGTGATTGAAGGCTAAAAAATTATTTGATATGAAGAAGATATGTTGTTTTTGGGAGGGACTTAATGTCTGAGCCATATGGTCTCATACTTTTGTTGAATGGCCTTGAAAATCCAATTGAAATCATGTTCAGCTGGTTGGTGTCGCTTCATATTTGAAATTCTCAGTCAACTTCATGGAAATGACCTTATATAAGTATTTGACTTACGGTTGAATATGTCGTGAGCCTACTAATATTACCCCAAGTATTATCCACCTTTGTCTTGTGACTTCAGGAAAAAAAATAATGAGAAGTATAAATGATGTGAAAGTCATTGAATCTCTGTCGGAAAATTACACAAAGTGGAAGAAGTATTAGAAAATATAATGAAACCTATGCAAACATGTCATGAGAAATGGCAAAGATCAAAAGAAAAAGTTAAATGTGGAATTAATAATGGAATAAAAGAAGATATTTAGAAATTTTTTGATACAAGAGGCAAACAATCTTAAGCAAAGTTGTAAAGAAATGGGCCTACCCCCAACGTGTCCAATGTATTAAAAGCCGCATAGACAGTTATGTCATTGACTTATGAGAGAATACTTTAATAGGACATCGAATGAGAGATTGTCAAGGAGGGAGAGAGAGAGAGAATTACAACAAGTCAATCAGATCAGATCGAAGATTGGTACTTCATAAATAGATAAAAAAAATACAAAATGCTAGTCAATGCAAAAAGTATTGAATTAGAATTGACACCCTTCTAACTATTTGAATTGATTGTGGGTAAATTTATAACTCATCTACTTGAGCATTTGAAACTTGATATGAGATTGTTAAGATAATTAGAAAGAGATTGTTACAAGGAAACTATTTGTGAGTAAAGTCTCTATATGTTAATGGATTCAGGATCCATCCATTCATTTGAAGTCAATTATTATAAGATGAATGTATCATTGAGAATATTATTGTGTAAAACTGTTTCATCGCTAGTTAGAGAATTATATTATTTGGAAACATTGTATTATGAGTATGGCCCAATATCTTCAATATGGACCCTAAAATGTAATGTTGAATGTAAATGGATTTTTGATCTATCAAGTGAATGTGATCATACACCTAAGTGAGTCGTCTTTGACTTCTGAGATTAAATAGGTATCTTGTGGAACCAATAGAGAAAATTTTCCCCACCGATTTGACTTGATGGCTTATGAATTCCATAAGATCAAGTAACCAAATTATTGTGGTCAGAAAATTTGTGAATTTAAATTTGTTATTGAGATTGTATTACATACCAAACCTATTTTGAAGATTTCATATGAGATGTTAATAAAATAGTACTTTGATTTATTAAAGCTAAGTAAGATCATGAATATCATTTGTCTATTTGGAGACATGTGGATTATTGGAAATATAAAGATTATTAGAAGATATGTGAATAATTAAATAAAAGTATATGTGATTGATAAGAGTAGTATGTTAGGATTAATATAGTTTGTGGCTTAATATTATGAGGATGACTTTGAGGTCTGCTATATTTTACTAAATAGCCTTTAATGATAATATGAATTAGGACGATCACAATTTGGGTTATTAACTACTAAATAAAAATGAGCTAAACTCCTGTAATGAAACAATCGAATGATGAGGAACTCGAATGATAAGGAAAGTTACTTGGAAAAAGCAAGGCTATATGATTAGTTTTCAGGTACAAGAGTCTTAAGTTTGGAGGACCAAACTTTCTAAGGGGAGAGATTGTGATGACCCCGTTACGTACAATATTTTACATTTAATTAATGTTTATTCTGATTGAATTGCGGAATTCTCAATAAGGTAAAATTGACAAATTTGATTATTTTAATTTCGAGTATCGGGCCATATGAGAGTTTAATTAAATATCCGATTCAATTTAATAAATTTGAAATTTTATTAAATGAGTCTGAATTGAAATTGATTAAGTTATAAAAAGAAAAACAAAATAAATAAATAAACAAAAACGGAGCGAGTAACACGTAAGCCCTGTTTGGTGCAGCTTAAAAGCTACTTATTTCAGCTTTCAGCTTAATTTAAGCTATTTTGATGTGTTAGGTTTAGCTTATAACTTATAACTTATAACTTTTTGGAAGTCAAAAATCAACTTATTCTTTGAGTGAGGCAGGATATGCTTAATTTATAAGTCAGAAATCAGTTTATATTTATAGTTATACGCTATAAGCTGTTTAGGCATAAATTATAAGCACTTTCCCACAGCTCTACCAAACAGGGTTGTAGTGTGGTGAGTTACTAGGTTAGATAAGTATGAAATTATGGTGATGAATTTGAAGGAGCCAGAGCTGTGGCTTGGGGCTCGTGACAGGGAGGAGATGTCAAGCTGAGGAAGGGAAAAAAAAAACAAAGAAAGGGGAAGAAAAACAGGTGAGGGAAAAAAAATAATTAAGAGATAAAGAAGGTTCTTGAAGGATGGAAAGAAAGACTGAGGAATTAATGTTAATGTAAGTTATATAATATCTTGAGTCATTATAATATATTTTACGTATGTTTTAAGCTATCATAATTTTGTTTTATGTAATTTATGTTTTATAAATTATATTAATATTTCGATTACGTTAATTATTTTTTGAATTTTATTTACTTAAATTGAAACCCATGAATATGTTTGTTTACATTTTAAAAATTATTTGACAATGATTTTATAAACAATTATGTTTTGTAAGTACCATTACGGAAGTCCCATACCTTGAGAACTTAAATAATTATTAGCTTCTGTTTGGTCACTTTGTAGCCCTCTGTTTGTCATGGATCCATTGACATCTGTTTTATTCTGTTCTGTACCGTAATTATAATTATTTTGTTTACATGATCTATGTATTATATGTTTGTTATTTAAAATGATTTTTGTATTATATATTCTGTATTTTAATATCAAGCTCTGTTTAGCCCAATAATTATCTATGATGATTTTTATACATTTATACTCTTAGTATAATATTTTTCATTCTACCATGTGCTTATAGTTGTTAACCACTTTCGGGTGATGTGTCAAGTTTATCGCATGGGGTAGGCACAAGGCACTTTATAATTATAATCTAGGCTCGAGAAATGAAACTAAATAGAAGCTCCAATTAGGGGCAGGACTATGTGTAATTCAGTGGTGTCAATTGACACCATTGAACTTTCAAATTTTATTTAAATATATATGAAATTTTGTTTAATAGTTTTGGATTTTAACAAAATAACTCTAGTGTGTGGACCTATTCATTGTTTAGTGGTGTTAATTTTAACAAAATGACTCCAGTGAATCTAGATAAATATCACATATATCACATATATTTGGAGCTATTAATTGTTTAGGTACCGTTTGGTAATACTTACGTTTTCAGTTTTCTGTTTATATTTATAAAAATTTTAAAAACTCAAATAAAAACTTGTTTGGTAAAATTTTTGATTTATAAATCAGTGGTCTCAATTTATAAATTTGGCAAAAAAATGAAAACACAAAAAATATGTCTCCGTTTTGAGTTTTTTTTTTTTTTTTGTACCACTCAACACTAACCACTACCCGCCACTATTTTCCACCACCGTCTTCCGCAACCACCACCCACCACCCACCCCTTACCACCACCTGCCACCACCACTCACCACCCACCTACCACCCATTCACTACCAACCACCCACCCCTCACCATCACCACCACCACCACCACCACCACCACCCATCACCCACCTGTCATCCACCCGCCACCACCCACCACCACCCACCACCCGCCACTACCATCCACCGCCCGCTACCACCACCTGTCACCTACTTGCCACCACCATTCATCACCCACCTGCCACCACCATCCACCACCTGACACCACCAGCTACCCACCACCACTAGCCACCTGCCACCTGCCCACCTGCCACCACCACTCCCTACCACCCCCCACCACCACCCACCCGCCACCCACTTGCCACCACCACCCACTACTACCACCACCACCACCACCTACCACCCTACCACCGCCACCCACCCATCCACCACCACCACCACCACCACCACCACCACCACCCACTACCACCCACCACCGCCACCACACCCACCCACCCACCACCCACCACCACCCACTCGTTATCGCCCACCACCCGCTACCATCACCCACCCGTTACCACTCACCATCCGCCACCCACCTGCCACCACCACCCACCACCTGCCACTACCACCACTACCACCCACTCGCTACCACCCATAACCAGCCACCGTCACCCACCCACCTGCCACCACCCACCGTCACCACTTTCCACCACCGTCTTCCGCCGCCACTTGCCACCACTTGCCATTTCTCACTCTTTTTTATATTTTTAAATTTTTTTAAACATTTTGTCAATTACCAAACACGTTTGTAGTTTATGTTTTTTTTAAAATAAACAAAAATCAGTTTATAAATTTTTTGTAAATATAAACTGAAAACATAAACGTTACCAAACGCTACCTTAATGGTGTCAATTTTAGCTCAGTGTTTGTTCATGCATTTGCTCCATCAATATTTCATTCTCTAACAACCATTGTTGTATTGCCGTTGATGCATTGCTTCATTTGTTCTTTCTCTCTCTCCCTCTGAATGACCCCATTGAGGGAAATTTTTGGCTACGCCCCTGGCTCCAATATATATGTTTTGTTATTAGTGAATAAAATTTTGGGTACCCTCTGATGCACTATTAATTTGTTATAACTTTAATTATTATTTTGTTATGATGCCGAACCTTCCGACAATCGACGTGTTTATCTGCACGACGGATCCGAATAAAGAGCCGACTGGGGAGGTGATGAACACGATGGTTTCAGCCATGGCTATGGATTATCCAGTGGACAAACTTTGTGTTATCTTTCAGATAATGGTGGTTCGGATGTGACTTTGAATGCCGTGAAAGAGGCTTGGAGGTTTGCAAAGTGTTGGGTTCCTTTTTGTAGGAGGTTTGGAATTGAAACAAGATGTCCTGGGGCTTAGTTTTTGGAGGAAAATCATCAGAAGAAGGATTGGAGGAGTGACTTCGTGGCTGAGGAGGAGAAAGTAAAGGTTGGTTCTTGGCTTTGGCTTTGAAAATTTTTAATTTGATTTTCTCAAAATTAAATTTTTTATTTTTTGTATTTTTTTAGTGAATTCTTTTAATATTTACTTTTTAGATCCACATAATTTAAATGCATATAATATTTGTAAAAAAATATTTTAAATATTTAATAAATATATAAAAATACAAAAATGTATTTAATTTTTTATTTTTATTTTGGTATTTTTTGTAGCTATGAATTTTTTAAAATTTGTTTCATTAATATTATATTTCTTAAATATATTAGGGTTTAATATTATGGATCATGAAAAATATATTATGAAAATGATTATGAAAGATTTTTTACTTTTGGATTACGCATACAATAAACAGCAATACTAGGTATCATGAAAAATCTTTTATGAAAATAATCATAAAAGTTTTGTGACCATTAGATTACACTTAAAATAAAGCACCACACACTAATCAAGGCAATTCAAAGATCATAAATCTTTCATGGTCATTTTTATGAAATTTTTTTTATGATTCCTAACTTTTCTCTATAATAAAACACCATACATTAATCAAATGATGAAAAAATTTCATGATATATTTTTCATGATCCCTACCATTATTCATTAGGGTTAGATACATGTAAAAAATAAGATAAAAAATATGAAAAATAAAAAATTTAATTTTCTAAAAAGAGAGTTTAATTTTCTGAAATAAAAAGAGTTTTTTTTTTCACTCCACATTAATCAACGCATATTGAAGCTACTCATTTTTGTCTTGAAGTTAAAAAGAAAAGTCAAAATAAGATTATAAGATTATAAAAAATAAAAAAAAAATTATTAAGATTTTCATATTAAAATAATTAGGAAATAAAGTGACTTTTAGTGAACTGATTTGGACTATCTACTTGCCCCAACGTGGGCTTAGTTGGTATGTTGAATTATTTTGTGAGTTTTGTTGAGATAATCTCGTACACGGGAAAAGACATTAAATTAATTGAATATTAGTAATTACGTGATCTGGTCACCTACCTGGATGACTTGAATATTAGTAATTACGTGATCAGGTCACCTACCTTATATGGATGACTTGAGGAATAGGTCGTTAATTTTTTATAGACATATTTTCTAATCATATATGATTATTAATATTTGATGAACTTAATTACTTTTTTATGTGTATGATCAACTTAATAAATTTTACAAAATAAATTATTTGGATTAACAAAATAAGTCGAGATCAAGTCCACACAATAAAACTGGTTAGAGAGAAGCTTATTCTCTTATGGTGTATTTGATTGAAAGATTTAGAAAGTAATTTTTTTTTAAAAAAAAGATAAAATAGATACAATATAAATAAAATATATCTATATATATTTATATTTTATTTAATTTTATACTATTTTTTATCTTTCTCTTTTTAAATTTCTTAACCAGGGTTAAAAAAAAAATTACAAGTAAAAAATGAACTATTAAAAAGTTACATCCAAACAAATCCTAAGATTGACAAATGGCGATATTTGTCAGTCAGAATTCTAGACATCCATTATCAACTTTAATAATTTAGGAATCGTTTCGTCAATACATCAAAATAGTTTCACTAAAAAATTAAATAAATCAGGTTAAAAAAAACTTCCATTATCTTTATTTTTTTTTTTTGTATATTTTCTTTTTGTAAAAATTTAAAAAATAATTCTCTACTATTTTAATTTTTTCATTTCATATTTTAACCAAACCCAAAACAAAAAAAAAAAAAATACTAAAAACAGACCACTTTCTAAACCAATCTTTGAGTGTTCTAAATAAGTATACTTTTTGTCTTTTTGAACTAAAAAATTAAGAAAAAAAATATG
The DNA here is from genome assembly GCA_025200525.1 of Camellia lanceoleosa. Classification (NCBI taxonomy): domain Eukaryota; kingdom Viridiplantae; phylum Streptophyta; class Magnoliopsida; order Ericales; family Theaceae; genus Camellia; species Camellia lanceoleosa. Next base: position 158,696,677 of record CM045762.1, on the reverse strand, counting down.
AATATTTGGGTTAACTTTTTGACTTTTTATGAAAAAATGTATATTAAAAAATTGTATAAATTAGTGTGTAGGGAAAAATTAAGATTAAGAATTATGCAGCCGTAATTTTTAACTTTTGGTGAATAGTGATAATTTTTTAACTTTTTGAATAATTTTTTTACTTTTTAACTTTTTGACAACTTGTCAAACTTAACCTTTGTGTCTATTCTATTTTAGATAGAGCTTTTTTGCAATTCATAATAGTACAACAAAAATCTCAATTTTATTTAACGACTTTTTTTATTTTTATTGTTATTTAAATTTACACTTTTCAAGAAGAAAGAAAAAGTAAAAAGTGAGGAAAGGGAAACTCAAAAGATAAAAATAAAGAAATAAAGAGATAAAAAAAAATAAAAAAGACTAATGAATATTAACCAGTTAAGGCCAAGTCTGAAAATTTGTTAAAAAGTTAAAAAGTTATTCAAAAAGTTAAAAAGTTAACATTATTCATCAAAAGTCAATAATTACGGCTGCACAACTTCCAATTCAAAATTTTCCCTACAAATCAATTTTTATAATTTTTTATTACATATTTTTTCATAAAAAGTTAAAAAATTAATCCAAACATCTATATTTTTAACCTCAATTTTTTAGTCTAAAAAGAAAAAAAGTATACTTATTTAAGACACTCCAAATAATCCCTAAATTTAGCTAAAAACAAATGGAGGTCTATAAAAATGACAGAGACAGGCTAGTTAAAGTGGCCAAGGCTGCACTATCTAAAAAAGAAAGTGCCATTTTCTTCAATTCATACTAGGTTATCACCTGTGCTATGCACGGAATAATTATATATATTTATATATGTTTTAGATTTTTTTAATATATAAATTATGTTTTTTAAGATTTTTTATAAAAATAATTTAATAATCTTATCACTAGCCATAGTATATAGAAAAAGTTGAAAAGGGTACTGCAGTAACTATACACGGATTGTATCTATAATTATTTGTATGAAAGGATTTTAAATGCTGACTAGGAGATTTTGACCAAATCAATAAATGCAGGTATGTGGAAAGACATGTGGATTGAAAAAGTTAATAAATGCTGATTAAGGGATTTTGACAAAATTAATAAATGCTAAGTTTTTTTTTTAAATAAAAAATAAAAAATTTAGAAAATTCGATTGAGATATTAAAATTCCCACAGGCCTTAGGGTTTAAAAACCCCTTTTTGCTTAATATGTAACTAGCCTATCACCCGTGCTATGCACGGGATAATTATAGATATTTATATTTATTTTAGATTTTTTTTAATATATAAATTATGCTTTTTAAGATTTTTTATAAAAATAATTTAACAATCTTATCACTAACCATAGTGTATGAGAGAAGTTGAAAAGGATACTGCAGTAACTATACACAGATTGTATTTATAATTATTTGTATGAGAGGATTTTAAATGCTGATCAGGGAATTTTGACCAAAATCAGTAAATGTAAGCATGTGAAAAGACATGTGAATTGAAAAAAGTTAATAAATGCTGACCAGGGGATTTTGACCAAATCAACAAATGCTGATTTTTTTTTTTTAATAAAAAATTTAGAAAATTCATATTGGGATATTGAAGCTCCCACAGGCCTTGGGGTTAAAAATCCCCTTTGCTTAATATATAGTACTAGCCTATCACCCGTGCTATGCACGGGATAATTATAGATATTTATATTTGTTTTTATTTTTTTTAATATATAAATTAAATATATGGGGTTTGACCGAAGAGTTTGAAAAAATTTAATAAGTGTTTATTTATTTATTTAAGAGTCATTTACACAATAATTACATGGGTCTCTTGGGAATGCAAAAAGTAAGGAAATTAAGATTTCATTTATGCGTTATTCATTTAATAAGTGTAATTATTATAAATTAAGTGTTTATTGTAATCAATAGTGTAATTATTACAATCTTTGAACCAATCACCAATCACCAAGTAAATTTTTTTTAAAAAAAATATTAAAAAATCAGGAAATTAGGATTTTTTAATATATAAATTAAATACATGGGGTTTGACCGAGGAGTTTGAAAGAATTTAATAAGTGTTTATTTATTTATTTAAGAGACATTTACACAATAATTACATAATATATAAATTAAATATATGGGGTTTGACCGAGGAGTTTGAAAGAATTTAATAAGTGTTTATTTATTTATTTAAGAGGCATTTACACAATAATTACATGGGTCTCTTGGGGATGCAAAAATATAGGAAATTATGATTTCATTTATTGCGTTATTCATTTAATAAGTGTAATTATTATAAATTAAGTGTTTATTGTAATCAATAGTGTACTTATTACAATCTTTGAACCAATCACCAATCACTAAGTCAATTTTTTTAAAAAAAAATATTAAAAAATCAGGAAATTAGGATTGACATGTTGGAGCTTCCATAAGCCTTGGGTTTTAAAAGACCCTTTTGCTTAATATATAGATAGATTAGCCTATCACCCGTGCTATGCACGGGATAATTATAGATATTTATATTTGTTTTCATTTTTTTTAATATATAAATTAAATACATGGGGTTTGACCGAGGAGTTTGAAAGAATTTAATAAGTGTTTATTTATTTATTTAAGAGGCATTTACACAATAATTACATGGGTCTCTTGGGGATACAAAAAGTAAGGAAATTAGGATTTTATTTATTGCGTTATTCATTTAATAAGTGTAATTATTATAAATTAAGTGTTTATTGTAATCAATAGTGTAATTATTACAATCTTTGAACCAATTACCAATCACCAAGTCAATTTTTTTTAAAAAAAATATTAAAAAATCAGGAAATTAAGATTTTTTAATATATAAATTAAATACATGGGGTTTGACCGAGGAGTTTGAAAGAATTTAATAAGTGTTTATTTATTTATTTAAGAGGCATTTACACAATAATTACATAATATATAAATTAAATACATGGGGTTTGACCGAGGAGTTTGAAAGAATTTAATAAGTGTTTATTTATTTATTTAAGAGGCATTTACACAATAATTACATGGGTCTCTTGGGGATGCAAAAATATAGGAAATTAGGATTTCATTTATTGCGTTATTCATTTAATAAGTGTAATTATTATAAATTAAGTGTTTATTGTAATCAATAGTGTAATTATTACAATCTTTGAACCAATCACCAATCACCAAGTCAATTTTTTTTTTTAAAATATTAAAAAATAGAAAATTAGGATTGACATGTTGGAGAAATAAGTGTTTATTTATTTATTTAAGAGGCATTTACACAATAATTACATAATATATAAATTAAATACATGGGGTTTGACCGAGGAGTTTGAAAGAATTTAATAAGTGTTTATTTATTTATTTAAGAGGCATTTACACAATAATTACATGGGTCTCTTGGGGATGCAAAAAGTAAGGAAATTAGAATTTCATTTATTGCGTTATTCATTTAATAAGTGCAATTATTATAAATTAAGTATTTATTGTAATCAATAGTGTAATTATTACAATCTTTGAACCAATCACCAATCGCCAAGTCAATTTTTTTTTTAAAAAATATTAAAAAATCAGGAAATTAGGATTGACATGTTGGAGCTTCCACAAGGCTTGGGTTTTAAAAGACCCTTTTGCTTAATATATAGACTAGCCTATCACCCGTGCTATGCACGGAATAATTATAGATATTTATATTTGTTTTCATTTTTTTTAATATATAAATTAAATACATGAGGTTTGACCGAGGAGTTTGAAAGAATTTAATAAGTGTTTATTTATTTATTTAAGAGGCATTTACACAATAATTATATGGGTCTCTTGGGGATGCAAAAAGTAAGGAAATTAAGATTTTATTTATTGCGTTATTCATTTAATAAGTGTAAATATTATAAATTAAGTGTTTATTGTAATCAATAGTGTAATTATTACAATCTTTGAACCAATCACCAATCACCAAGTCAATTTTTAAAAAAAAATATTAAAAAATTAGGAAATTAGGATTTTTTAATATATAAATTAAATACATGGGGTTTGACCGATGAGTTTGAAAGAATTTAATAAGTGTTTATTTATTTATTTAAGAGACATTTACACAATAATTACATAATATCTATATATTAAGCAAAAGGGTCTTTTAAAACCCAAGGCTTGTGGAAGCTCCAACATGTCAATCCTAAGGGTTTGACCGAGGAGTTTGAAAGAATTTAATAAGTGTTTATTTATTTAAGAGGCATTTATACAATAATTATATGGGTCTCTTGGGATGCAAAAAGTAAGGAAATTAGGATTTCATTTATTACGTTATTCATTTAATAAGTGTAATTATTATAAATTAAGTGTTTATTGTAATCAATAGTGTAATTATCACAATCTTTGAACCATCACCAATCACAAAGTCAATTTTTTTTAAAAAAAAATATTAAAAAATCAGGAAATTAGGATTGACATGTTGGAGCTTCCACAAGTCTTGAGTTTTAAAAGAAATATATAAAAAATATAAGAGATGATATGATTTAAGATAAATTAAAAGTTAAAAAATAATTTTTAATTATTTTTTTAAAATAATCATTTATTTAATTTGTTTTTTTTTTAAATAAAAAATATTATTCCGTAATATGAGGGGAGTAAAGTTTTATTATACTAATTGTGATTTTCATAGAAGAAGATTATTATTAGAATAGTTATACAAAACTGCAAGAATTTAATACATGGGGTTTGACTGAGAAGTTTGAAAGAATTTAATAAGTGTTTATTTATTTATTTAAGAAGCATTTATACAATAATTATATAATATATAAATTAAATACATGGGGTTTGACCGAGGAGTTTTAAAGAATTTAATAAGTGTTTATTTATTTATTTAAGAGGCATTTACACAATAATTACATGGGTCTCTTGGGGATGCAAAAAGTAAGGAAATTAGGATTTCATTTATTGCGTTATTCATTTAATAAGTGTAATTATTATAAATTAAGTGTTTATTGTAATCAATAGTGTAATTATTACAATCTTTGAATTTATTGTAATCAATAGTGTAATTATTACAATCTTTGAATTTATTGTAATCAATAGTGTAATTATTACAATCTTTGAACCAATCACCAATCACCAATCACCAAGTCAATTTTTTTTTTAAAAAAATATTAAAAAATCAGGAAATTAGGATTGGCATGTTGGAGGTTCCACAAGCCTTGGGTTTTAAAAAACCCTTTTCCTTAATATATAGATAGATACTAACCTATCACCCGTGCTATGCACGGAATAATTATAGATATTTATATTTGTTTTATATATTTTTTAATATATAAATTATGTTTTTTAAGATTTTTTACAAAAATAATTTAATAATCTTATCACTAACCATAGTGTATAAAAAAAAGTTGAAAATGGTACTGCAGTGTAACTATACACAGATTGTATCAATAATTACTTGTATAAGGGGATTTTAAATATTGATCAGGGGATTTTGACTAAATCAATAAATGCAGGCATGTGGATTGAAAAAAGTTAATAAATGTTTATTAGGGTATTTTGACCAAATCAAAAAATGCTGAGTTTTTTTTTAATAAAAAATTTAGAAAATTCAGATTGCGATATTGAAGCTCCCACAGGCCTTGGGGTTAAAAACTCCATTTTCCTTAAAAACCCCCCTTGAGTGTTTATATTTATCTAACTTCAATCATATTTAAAAATCAAATTATAAACAAAAGGAGATAACTTTAATCATACAAATCACATTTTTTTTAATGCTATCTAACTACAATCATATTTTTCTCATAATAAAAAAAATAATTCAAAAAAAGGACCATTAAAATAGTAAATAAAAAGATTATTTAGAAGTATTAAACAAACGACAATCAAATTTTTCTTTTTTTGAGTGTTTATGTTTATCTAACTTCAATCATATTAAAAAAATAAAATTATAAACAAAATGAGATAACTTCAATCATAAATATCACATTTTTTTTTAATGTTATCTAATTACAATAACATTTTTCTCATAATAAAAAAAATAATTCAAAAAAAGGACCATTAAAATAGTAAATAAAAGAATATTTAGAAGTATTGAAAAAACGATAATCATATTTTTATTTTTGTGAGTGTTTATGTTTATCTAACTTCAATCATATTGAAAAAAATCAAATTATAAACAAAAGGAGATAACTTCAATCATACAAATCACAATTTTTTTTAATACTATCTAACTACAATGACATTTTTCTCATAATAAAAAAATAATTGAAAAAAAAACCATTAATATAGTAAATAAAAAAGATTATTTAGAACCATTGAACAAACTACAATTACATTTTTCTTTTTGTGAGTGTTTATGTTTATCTAACTTCAATCATATTAAAAAATAAAATTATAAACAAAAGGAGATAACTTAAATTATACAAATAACAATTTTTTTAATGCTATCTAATCATCAGCAATAATTAAAAAAATCAATCATAAATTAAGTCAATTGATAATTAAAAAACACAATAATTTATTTTCCAAAAAATATAGTGAGTTAAAAAGATCAATTACAATTTTTTTTTGTCAAAATACAATCTAATCGTCATCAATAATTGGTACATTATGTGACCGTAATGAGTACAATCCATTTTGTTTTTCAAAAAACACAGTGAGTTAAAAATTAAATCACAAATTAAGTGAATTGATAGTTAAAAAAACATAATAATTTTTTTTCAAAAAATACAGTGAGTTAAAAAAATCAATTACAATTTTTTTTTTTCAAAAATACAATCTAATCATTATCAATAATTGGTACTTTAAAAATCAAATCAGAAAAAAACCAAATGAAATCACAAATATTTTTATGCTATCTAACTGCAATCATATTTTTTTCATAAACAATTGTAAAGAAAAACCATTAAAACAGTAAATAAAAAATTAAATCACATTAAAAAAAAGAGCTATTGAACAAACTACAATCACATCATATTTTTCTCATAATAAAAACAAATAAATGAAAAAAAGAACCATTGACTAACTACCATCACATTAAAAAAAAAAACCATTGAACTAACTACAATCACATTTTTTTCTTTATGAGTGTTTATGTTTATCTAACTTCAATCATATTAAAAATAAAATTAAATAGTAAATAAAAAGATTAAATAATATTAAAAAAATCATTGAACTAACTACAACAATCATATTAAAAAAAATGGTCCTGTTATGGTGTGCAACCCTTTAAGGTTGCACACCATATGCAACCAACACAAAAGGCATAAGTGGAAGGTATAAACATGAAACAGGACAGCAAACACAAAAGGCGTAAGTGTAAGGCGTAAGTTGCACACTTCAAAAAAGTCCTAAAAGAAAAAAAAAGTCATTGAACAAACTACAATCACATCATATTACAATCACATTTTTTTCTTTGTAAGCGTTTATATTTATTTAACTTCAATTATATTAAAAATAAAATTAAAATAATAAATAAAAAGATTAAATAACATTAAAAAAAATCATTGAACTAACTATAACAATCATATTAAAAAAAAGAGCCATTGAACAAATTACAATCACATCACATTTTTCCCATAGTAAAATAAATAAATGAAAAAAAAAAGAACTATTAAACTAACTACAATCACATTAAAAAAAAAAAAAAAAAGAATCATTCAACTAATTATAATCATATTTTCTCTTTGTGAGGGTTTATATTTATCTAAATTCAATCATATTTAAAAATCAAGTTATAATTTTTTATTCGCTAGACAAATCACAAATATTTTTATGCGCTATCTAACTATAATATTAAAACAGTAAACAAAAAGAAAAGTCAAGAAGGAGAAAACAAAAAAAAAAGACTTACTGTTTGCATACGTGGTCACTAAAGTTAAAAGTGTAGAAGTGAGAAGTCAAGAAGGAGAAAACAAAAAAAAAAAAGACTCACTGTTTATAATAGGTATGTGAAAAGTTAAAAAGAGTGTGTATATTGAATAAATTAAAAGGGCTTGGAAGAATTTAATAAATACTAAGTTTTTTTTTTCAAAAAAAATCAAAAAAATTAAGAAATTAAGGTTCAGATATTGGAACTCCCACAAAACTTGTGGGTTAGAGATAGATATAAATAAATAGATAGATATATATATAGATATAAATATTTATATTTGTTTTAAATTTTTTTTAATATACAAATTATTTGTTTTGGAAAAGGTACTGCAATAATTATGAGAGAAGTCAACAAGTCTTATGGGTTAAGAGAAGTTAATAAATGTTGAGGTTAATTTTTTTTTTAAAACAAAAAATTAGAAAATTAGGATTGGCATATTAGAGAAGTCAAAAGGGATTGTGGGTTTGGAGAAATCAATAAATATTGAGATTTTTTTTTTAAAATCAAAAAATTAGAAAATTAGAATTAGGAGATTGGAGCTCCCACAGGCCTTGGGATTAAAAACTCCCTTTTGCTTAATATATAGTATAGATAGATTTGAAAATTAATTTTATTTTGAGTTTTGTGATTGGTTTATATTTTGAAAACTCTTTTTAAAATTTATAAGTAAATAATTTTTTTTTATTTTGTATGTCATATCAAAAATTTAAAACTCAATTTAAAATTCTTTTAAAAATGTATGACCAAACAAATTTTTTTTTGTAAATTATAATTCTAAAATTTACAAATTTCAAATATAACTCTATTCTCAAATTATAATTTTAAAATTTTATTAAACACTACATTTGAAATTTATTTATTTATTTATTTATTATTATTATTATTATTATTTATTTTTTTTTTTTTTGTTACAGGGAAATCCTCTCACTCTCCCGCAGGTCCAAGGCAGCGCCCCGAGGAGATCACCAGGGTGTCCTGTTGTTCGTTCCGAGCCAGAGACTATAACCTGGAAGCTTGTCCCGACCTCACAAGGCAAGCTTCGGTAAGTCAGGACTTGCACAGCGGGGGAGAATTAAACCCACACCAAGTAGCTGATAAGGCATCCTTGAGGTCAACCTCCTAACCAACTGTGCTACGCCCAGGAGATTGGCCCAGAGGGGATTCGAACTCAGGACCTAGGGGCTTAAACCCCAGGCCCTTGCCAAGTTGCCACCCACCCCTGGGTTATTATTTATTATTATTATTATTATTTTTTCTCTGTGAACATTCTACTACTTCCAATGCATGGTTGAGATTTATTCCTAGCAGTGGACGAGGTACACGCCTTTTGAGATGGTCTTTCCCACAACAATAGTAATAGAGAATTCTAGAATGGGTGTTTTAAAATCAACTTTAATGACGTGGTAAAGTAAAAAAATAAAATAAAAAAACACATAAAAACACAAAAATATAAGTCAAACAGTTTCGATTCAGATCATTAAATCATGACCACTAATCGGAGCTCTAATTACGTGTCATCAAATAAGGAAGGAAAAATCAGATCTTCATATTACAGTGCGTGTGTTTCACGCACTGTGAAAAAAAAAAAAAAAAAAATTCTCGCCCAAAAATCTGATAACAAAGGGAAAAGAAATCGAGTCTATTTTGAAGCTCTATTCCAGGGAGAAGAAATCGTGTCTCCGTTCCTGTTTTTGTCTCGCTCAAGCGTCTTCCCTCTTTCGTCTGAATTGGGGTTGTTCCAGGGAGAAGAAATTGTGTCTGCGTCCCCGTCTTTGTCTCGCTCAAGCGTCTTCCCCCTCTCGCTCAAGCGTCCTCTGCCGTCCCTCTCCTCCACCGTCCGACGTATTCAAGTTAGTGCATCGTCTCGGGCGTCTTTATCCGGCGTCTCCCTATCCGATTGTCGTCCCTCGTCCAGGTAAGTTTATCTATGGCTTTTGTCCATCTCTCCCTCTATACTTACACATATACATATATATATAATAGGATTTTGAGAATGCCAAATAATTTCCATAACAGATTAATAGAAATTGTATAGCTTAACAGATTGAGAATGCCAAATATGCTAATTAATAGGTTAAAACTCAAGTTGTAATGGCAATTAACAGGGTAAAACTCAAATTAACAGATTAGCATATTTAACAGGACCTTCTCAACGTATTAACAGATTAGAAATTGTTTGGGAATGCTAATTAACAGATTAAAACTCAAATTAACAGAAATTGTATAGTTGTCAAAATTGTAAGAGCTTGCATTGTTAGAAATTATTATAATCTGTTAATCTGGTAATTGTTACAATTTGAAGCTCTGTTAATTTTTGAAAGGGTAATATGTTATAGTCTGTTGAAAGGGTAATATGTTATAGTCTGTTGAAAGGGTAATATGTTATAATTTGTTCAGGAGCTTGCATTGTTTGAAACATATTATTTATTTGTTAGGAAAATATAAATAAAGAAATTGACAGATTAATAACAGAAATGGAAATTGGTTCATTTGTTAATCTGTTAATGAAGATTTGAATAATATGTTCATCTGTTAATCTGTGTGTATATGTGTAAGTATAACAGAGTAATAACATAATAGCTTGGTTCTATTATTCTATTAATCTATTAAATCATTTGATTTCATATGGTATTTTTGAATAAGCAGAAATGGAGATTGGTTTGAACAGTGCTGAGAATCCTTTATTAAATGAGAGTGAAGAAGTTGAGGAACCGAAGAGGGGTATGTGTTTTAGCTCAAAGCAAGAAGTGTATTCATTTTATGCCAAATATGCTAAACATGTTGGATTTTTCATAGCTTATAAAAGTCAAGTCTGTGGCGATGATGGAGAATTAAGATATTTTGGGATTGAATGTTCTCGATCGGGAAAGAGAATCAAAAAATCAAAAGTAAACCCTCTAAAGCCATCTTTGTCTACAAAAATTGATTGCAAAGCAAGGGTATGGGCAACCTTACAAAAGGATGTGAGATTTATGTTAACCACAGTTAACCTTGATCATAACCATGACTTGATTCCCACCGACTCACGTCATTTTGCAATGAATAAGAAAATTCTTACTCTTGTGAAGAGAAGATTAGAAATTAATGATCAAACAGGGATTGGGGTGTCTAGAAATTATCACTCAATGGTTGTTAAAGCTGGGGGTTATGAGTCATTAACATTTGATAAGCGAGATACACGAAATTACATTGACAGAGCTAGGAAATTGAGGCTTGGAGAAGGAGATTCCGATGCACTTCAAAAATATTTTTTGAGGATGCATGCACAAAATTCGAGTTTCTATTATATGATTGATGTTGATACTGACTTTCACATAAGAAACTTGTTTTGGGCGGACGCAATGAGTCGGGCAGCTTACAAAGAATTTGGAGATGTTGTTTCATTTGACATAACTTACCTCACTAATAAATATGATATGCCATTTGCTCCGTTTGTAGGAGTTAACCACCATGGACAGTCAATTTTGCTTGGTTGTGGCCTGTTATCTAGTGAAGACACTGATACATTTGTTTGGCTATTCCAATCATGGTTAAATTGCATGTCAGATTATCTCCCAAAAGCTATAATAACTGATCAGTGCAAAACTATGCAAAATGCGATAGAAATTGTCTTCCCCAATACTCGACATCGATAGTGTTTATGGCATATCATGAAGAAAAGTTCGAAAAAATTGAAAGGGTATTCCCAATATGAATCCATGAAAATGGATTTGCAAAATGCAGTGTATGACACATTCACAAAAAATGAATTCGAGATGAAATGGAAAGAGATGATTGCAAAATTCAATCTTTATAAGAATTAATGGTTTGGGGTGTTATATGATGAGCGACATCGATGGGTTCCTGTTTATGTCAAAGATATTTTTTGGGTTGGCATATCAACGATACAACGAAGTGAGAGTATGAATGCCTTTTTTGATGGATATATCAACCCAAAGACTACATTAAAACAATTTGTTGAACAATATGACAATGCCTTGAGAAGTAAGGTAGAGAAAGAGAAGAAAGCTGACTTCAAGTCTCAGCACAAAGTCTTTGATTGCCTAATTGTGTATGGTTTTGAGAAGCAATTTCAAGATGCCTACACCAATGCAAAATTCAAAAAAGTTTAAGCAGAGATGAAAAGACTAGTTTATTGTCAGTCGTTTCTTGTCAAAGAAGATGGTTCAATTTGTACATATTTTATAAAGGAAGCTATGGTAGTTTTTGGAAAGATGAAGCATATGGACTTTGTTATCTATTATAATTCGACCGAATTTGATGTGCAATGTGTGTGCTGGTTGTTTGAATTTAGGGGCATCATGTGTGCTCACTCACTCGTTGTGCTCATTGCAAGATGCATAAATGAGGTTCCAAATAAATACATTCTACCACGATGGCAAAAAGATTTGGATAGAGGGTACACATGCATAAAAACCACATACACTGGCTTTGGGGATGATTTCAATGCAAAGGTGTATGAGAAGATGAACAGAAAATTGGTTGGCATTGTACAATTTGCTAGGAACTGTGAAGGGAAAATAAAACTTATCGACCGTGGGTTGGATGAAATCAAGGAAAAAGTAATGAAAGATGATGAAGGTAGTGGGAGTAATGTAGCACCTTCGACTAGTAATGTACCACATATTACTAGTAATGTACCATCTTCCTCGATTGGCAACATTAATAGAAAGGCAATCAGTCATACCAAGTTGCTTAGTCCTTTGGTTGCTCGGCAAAAAGGTCGTCCAGTTACTAAAAGAAAGGTCGCCAAAGTAGATCAAATAGTGAATCGGTTGAAGGCAAGCAAAAGAAAACATAACAAATCAAAGGTAAATTGGTATTCATTACTCTCTATTCAACTCATATTTTATTGTAATCATGTCATACATTTGAGGCATTCATTAACTTTTATGAATATAGGGTACTAAGGTGCTTGGAGCTGAAGATAAAGGTCAATGTCAATCTCAACCTAAATGTAGTGTACGTAGAGAGCTTTATTCTTATGTGGTTGGCATGGAAAATAGAATGTGTGTGCCGGTACGTGTACATCATAGGAATTTACATTGAGCAATTTATGTTATTTTCCAATTTATTTTAACATTTCATTTTAATTGAATAGGGACACATGGTCAATATTATTAGAGGCACATCTCTCACCCTGGCAAGTGTGGACATTATGAGAAGACAAAATTTCATAAATCCCCCAACTCAGATTTATGGAGTTGGCACATCGTGTATCCCGTCGGACTGTATTGGAGACACACTGGGATTTATGAGAACTCAACAATCCATGACTGCTACGCATCAAATTTATAGAGCCGTACCATCTTCATTTGTTGACTTCAATATACAAATGAACCACAATGACCGTGGCGGTAGTTTTCGTTAGTTGGAAACTTGTAATTGTAATGCCTTTTATGTGACTAAACTTGGAGTTTATTTTGTTTTGGATAATTTATTTAATATATATTTGGATTGTTCAGTTTCTTTATTTTTTGGTTGAGAACAAATTGATGTTGTTCCCTACTTTGTTGTTATAGTTAATGTTCCCAATTGATGTTATATTTGTGCTCTATCTGTTGCAAATCTGTTACAGATTTAATGTGTTCCAAAAAATCTGTGTCCAAAATATGTTCCAAATCTGTTACAAATTTGTGTGAAAAATCTGTTCAAAAATTATGTCTGCATATTTGTCTACACCCAAATGTGTGAAAAAATCTGTCTTCAAAAGTGTGTGAGAAAAACCTATCTTCGAATCTGTCTTGAAAAACCAGTGTTCAAAAAAGCTGTCTTCAAAAACCTGTGTGCAAAAATCTGTCTTCAAAACTATGTGAAAAAAACCTGTCTTCAAATCTGTCTTAGAAAACCTGTGTGAAAAAAAAGTCTTCAAAACTGTGTAAAAAACCAGTGTTGAAAAAATCCGTCTTCAAAAACCTATGTCAAAAAATCTGTGTTCAAAAACCTATGTGCAAAAATGTCTTAAAATCTGTCTTCAAGAACCTGTGTGAAAAATAGATAAACAGAATCTGTGTTGAAAATGTGTCCAAATCTGTCAACCTATGTTCAAATACACAAGAATGTATTTGAACAATCTGTGAAGCACCTGTGTTCAGATACACAAATCTATGAAGCACCAGACAAACAGAATCTATGTTCCAAATCAGTCCAAAATATGTCCAAATATGTGAAAAAATTCTGTTCATAATATGTGTTAACAAGCTGTCCAAATCTGTGAAGCACCTGTGTTTAAATAGACAAATACATAAACAGAATCTGTGTTGAAAATCTGTCCAAATCTATCAAGAATGTGTGAACAAATTTTATTCACAATCTGTCAACAATATCTGTTCAAAATCTGTCCAAATCTGTCAATAATCTATGTTCAACCAGACAAACAGAATCTGTGTTCCAAATCAGTTCAAAATCTGTCCAAAATCAGTCCAAATCTGTTCATAATATGTGTTCAAACAAACAAACAAATAACTTTCAAGCTTCCAATCAGATAACAAACAATCCATATGATTACATATTCATACTTCTCAATCCGTAATTGTAATATATCATAAATCTTTATACATATCATCTTCATAATTAATACAACACCAATTACATGTTCTAACTTGTATAAAAATTGTTACATCTTCATAATTAATATAACACCAATTACAAGCAAGATGAAGATCCCATTAATACAACACGAATTTCTATTTATGTCTCTTTGCAATTTTTGCATATGCGCGTTCTGAAATTGATGTTGTTCACTTTGAAATCGAAGATGTTCGCCCATACTTTGAAGTTGTTCGGTGACAGTTGGTGTATTGTCCATTCGCACTTGTCTTTTCTCCCTACGTTGTGAATTTGTAGGCAAGCACCATGCAATAAACCCACTGCAATCAAGACAACAATAAAATAGCTTATTCTTGTTTCGTTCCATCTCCGAAATTAGAATGATTGCTTTTTTCCGACATTGAGGACAATTTCTGTTGCAATACGTCAATTAATCTGAAGTACTACCGTTAACACTTGAAGTTGACATCTGCAAAAATATAAAGCGAAATCTGAAGTTGACATTATCACCTATAAATGTAGCATCGATTGCCATATATACTTAATTGTATAATCAAACTCATATATTGCTCACTGGGCTGGCATTTATATGCAAAAGAATCCAGTGAGTGAATAGGGTAGCAACACCATTCATGTTTATTGAAATCACTAGGTTAAATGTTTTGTGAAGTTATTGATACAAAAATGTGTCATCAGATGGTTTACATTCTCACAGCGAATAACTTATAATTTCTACATATTTGCACCTATGTTGGTTTGTTAGTTCGTGATGAACTAGTCTTTCTCTGGTAGTTTCTGCCACAAAAGAGTACAACAGTTTTGACAGCTTTGAATTCTACTTCTACATATCTAATTCATATTATTCCTTATAGACAATTCAACTTTTAGTTGGGGACTAGGTGTTGGAATCATGTGTATGATGTTTGCTGGGAAGGCTGAAATTAGTAGGCTGAACACGGCAGTGGATGAGAATACAAAAGTTGTTCAAGAATTAAAAACTGAATTTTCTAGAAGAAAATCATCACGTAATCTGCAAGTTTCAAGTTCTAAAATTGAAATTAGTACAAGTCCATACAAAACTAGAGTCAAACATACTGAACCGATACCACTTGAAGTTGACATGTGCAAAAATATGAAGCGAAACAATTCTACTAGAATAAGATATAAAATTGAAATCATGCAACCAAATCTTCTTTTACGAACAAAGATGCTACTAGAATAACAAACTCTAATATTTTCATAAAATCCAACCACAAATCCATTGATTTGAAATGCATATCTATCCAGGTGGAGCCTAAGGCCATCCTGCCAAATTAATCTTTGAAATATATTGATTTCTTTTTTTGATTAATAAGATACATTGATTTCAAATCTTATATAACATACCATAGAAGGCTATATCATTAAACTTGAAAACCTTGAATCACCATGCATCATCAAAAATCTACATTTCAAAACCAAAACCCACCCTAATACCTAATATAGGCAACATAGCCCAAGTTTCCTAAAGCAGTCCTACATTGATGTAACACCAAGCTTGAACTTGCAAAAATATATAGCAAGTCAAGCTTGGATATGGTTGGGTTAAACCAAACATGCTTGGTTTGAAGCTAAGCCTAAACAATATTCCACCTTTGACAAGCAAGTGAAGCCTTAACGGCCAAGTAAATGGGTTGGCTCGATTCAGTTGCATCTCTACCTGCTAGAACTTTCTAAATTTAGCCTTGTTTATAATCAACTAGTATTGTCAATTATAGTGTTTTATTTGTATCTATATAATAAATAGCGAGGAGCTGCTGACGACATTAAAATTAGTATATGATGTATACTCCAAAATATGGAAAAGAATGGTTCTCCAAGAAAGCATATCCCTTAGCCCCAGGGAATTAAAACAATGCTTTAAACACTTTTTTGTTCATTGGGCTTTGTATCAAACATTTTTGAAGTAGTACCACTTTGGGTTGCTTCAAAGGAAATTAAAATCAAGAAAGACAACATAAACTATTACCCTGATTGTGAACTAAAATTCAATAGTGAGGAACCTTAATTCAATAGTAAGGAATTAAAATCAATAGTGAGGAACTAAAATTCTACTCATTACTTGATACAAATCTACATTTCAAAATTATTGAAGACAGATTGTATGCAAATATATATATATATATATATATGTCCTGATTGTGAACACAATTTGTCATTGTCACAAATTTGGAGAAACTACTCATTAATTTCAAAGAGATATGTCTGTTTGAAATAATTTTGTCATTGTCGCAAATTTTATATTAATTTGTGGTTAATTTATGTCTGTGTTAATGTGTATGCAAATAATATGGTTACAATATGTCTTCAACAAATCAGGGCATATATATATATATATATAGATGGAATCAAAGAGAAATCAAAGTCAAAGTCACAATCTGTCTTTAACAAATCAATGCACATATATATATAGATGAAATCAAAGTGAAATCAAAGTCAAAGTCACAATCTGTCTTCAACAAATTAGGGCATATATATATATATATAGATGACATCAAAGTGAAATCAAAGTCAAAGTCACAATCTGTCTTCAACAAATTAGGGCATATATATATATATATATAGAGAGAGAAAGAGAGAGAGAGAGAGAAATTATTTCACTGACTTGTGCACACAGATCTGTCGAGAAAACACGGAGAGTCGAGTGAAGCGACTCCGGTGGAAAGACGGAGAGAGATTCGGTCGTCGTCGGTCGTCAGAAGCTGCGCTCGTTGGGTCACCGGGGTTGTAGAAGCTGCGTTCAACCTCGATCGTCGCCGAGATTGGAGAGCCGTACTCGTCCGGTTAGGTCGCCGGTGTTGCAGAGCTACGCTTGTCGGGGAGGTTGCCAAGAAAAGGCACAACAGAGAAGAGAAGGAAGAATAGAGAGAGTCTTCAAATGTATTGTGTGTTGAAAATGAATTTGAAATTTGAAATAAATAAGAAAGAGGGAGAAATGGGCGAGTTTGCATCCGTTTTCCACGTAGGTAGCCACGTCATTAGTGCAAATTTAGTGGTGAACGTTTAGAGGTCGGGAGCACTTTTTCAAGTCAAAATATCAAATTATGTGATGGAAGCTATCTCTAAAGATCCCTCTAAAGCTCTTCTAATAGAGTTTCCAAACATTACTTTTCTCCAAATTTATAGATAGGCAGTAGGGGTGGGCGCGTATCGGTTGTGGTCACGGAACCTCCAATTCGTCATCCGTCCGCCAGATTGGTGGATTAGAGAAAATCAATCCGCATCCGTCCGCCAATTCGACGGATGTGGATTAAGCGGATTGGCGGTTTGGCAGATGGATGCGAATCAGTTTGGCTATTTAAAATTTTGTAAATTTTCAACATAATTCAACTTGTGCACTTCCTCAAAAAAAAAAAAAAAAAAAAAAAAGAAGAAAGTATTACAGTCAATGACTTAAAAAAATATTACAATTACTGCATGCCTCATCCAAAGCAAGAAAGTTTGAAACTTTAGAATATCACAATCACTGCATGCTTCATCCACATACTACAATCACAGTATGCCTTATCCACATAAAGTATTACAATCTGTGGTTCTTAAAATATAAAAACAATTTAAATCACTAAAACCATGAACAGAGCAGTAGTAAAAATTGTATGTCTGTGTATTGTTACATCTAAACCTGTTTTTGAAAACAAAAATCAACCAGCATATATCATATTTTCTATTTATTATTTTTAGAGATAGATTTAAAAACCAAAAAATATAGATAAATCATACGTTTTATTTTTTTCAATTCAAAAAAGATATTCAAGTTAAAAACTTTTTTTCAACAGAATATTTAAACTCTTTTTTAATTGAAAACTGTAGACACCCCATTTTTGACCGTCCATAAGACTTCGACGCAACTGATAGTTTACATGGTGAAGAAAGTTGTACAGGGGAAAGGTGCAATTTCTTCGGCAAAGAGAGAGGAACAAATCCCAACAACACGCCCCATTTTGGACCAAAGCTATTTTGAATGGTTTTTAGAACTTAAAACCCTCTCTTTCAAAACATTTTGAAAATAAAGTTTTTACGATGTTCCGAGGCTCGTATTTTGTCAAATGTTGCGTTTTTCAGTAAACCGAGTAAGGACAAAGTGGAAATGAATGAAAGAGAGATGAAATCTTTGAAAAATCTTTCAAAACACCTTACTCAGGGGTTTGGAGTTGAAGAAAAGAGGAGAAGGGGGAAGAAATCCAGTTGGGGGTAAAACGGGCATGAACCGTTAAGAGAGAGAGTCGAGCAGCCCTCGCCGAATCGGGCCTATTCATTTGGATACTTGGAATCAAGCTATGAGGCCACCACCGTTGGAAATCTTACTCCTGGGGCTTCATTTTTCACTCAAGAATCTCATAAATTCAATTCCGGACGGAGGAGATATGGTTGATTGAAGTAGGGCATCACTCCAGTTGGGACCGAATCTGCGCGACTTCACGGAAACGGGCATAACTTTTTCCACAGGAGGAATTTTGATGTAAGGTTTGTGCCATTGGAAAGATAACTTCCGGGGCTTCAATTTGGACACTTGAATGGCCACCATTGGACTACGCAATCACCCACCGGCCACTTTTCTTCCAGGCAACCTATTTTTCTTGCCCTGAAAGTAGCTGGCCGGCCAGAAAATCTAGCTGGCCGGCCACCCTTTTTGTGAAATGACCTTTTTGCCCCTTTAAACTAGCCGGCCATACCCCCCTCCCCAAGGGTGTCCTAGATGTGAATTTTGTTTTCCACTACACCCATGTCCGAGGGTTTGGCCATTTTGGGGGGAAACTTGACTAGTTTTCCCCCCTTTTTTCCCTCCATTTTCCCACCAATTTTGCCTACATATACACCACCTCAGGTCTGTTTTTAGGGTTAGAAAAAATTGTTGGAGAATCTTGTATACACATATCTCTCCCTCTCCACTTCCAAGCTCAAAAACAACCAAGTTCCAACCCATTTCTTCATCACCACCAAGCACCACCACCACCACTCCATTTCCAGCACCTTGGGAGGCTTTCCAGCAGCTAGGAGGCAGCAAATTTGGTCCAAGAAGCAGCCAAGGTTTTAGTCTTCAAGGGTAAGTCCACTTCCCCTCTTTTCTAGCTCTATTTTGCAACAATTTCTTAGCTTATTTGCTTACTGTTTTGGGCTCCGACCCTAACTGAAAGGGGTATCTTAAAAAACATTTAGGTGGCGACTCTGTATCTGGCAAAGCAGTCCATGTTTAACGATTTGCCGGATTTGGACTCTTTGGTTCAAGATTAAGAGCCGTGACATTTGAGTCCTTGAATTGTAGTGACCCCAATATGAACGGAACAGGACTTAACCCTCCCGGGGCGTTCGGGGACGTCTACGGTTTCTGGCGACTCTGCTGGGGAGTTAGAGAACTTGACTCGAACTCGTGATATCTGGTTTTGACTACACTTGTGTATTTCTTTGCATTGCATTTGTATTGGTGCGCCTAAGACACCGTGTTTGCCATATGCCATTCCCGAACGATTTGCCGGAGGCTTGTCTTGTCAAGGCATGGCCATAAGGCTGATCGGTGGGCTCGGCGAGATGGGAACACAAACCCGGTTTCACGGGCACCCTTTGACCATTCGACCTAGTGCATATTCGGATCCATAGTGACCATTCCAAACTAGGACAGGTTGCTTACCCGTTTATAGGTTGTTTGAAACCGCTGCGTGCGTAGTGAAACCCTAGCTCCTGACAAAATAGGACAGGGAAACCCTACCCCAACATAGGGGTGTTTTGGCTCTCACTTATCTGTTATGTGCTTGTTAGAGTGCGTCTCTACAGGAATGCATGTATCAGTCTACAAGTTTGGGCATCAGGCCTGCGGGCACCAGTTCAGTAGTTTGGGCATCAGGCCTGCGGGCATCAGCATCAGTATTTTGGGATTCAATTTACCTGAGGGTAGCAGTTTACAGGCAGAATTTTTGGGGCAGAATTCAGTAGAGGGCACACTCTTTCAACTATGCTCATATCCGTTTTGGTGAAATCAGGCTGAGATGCTGCATGTTTTCTCTTTTGCTAGGCAGTCCTGGAACCATAGCTTCAGAAGGCTTCAACATCTCCCGGGTACATTGGACTAGTGCCGATAGACTTTGTTCGGTCAAAAATTTGATTCAAGGAAAACCAGTGTTCTTCCGTTGAGGCAAGGCAAAAAAAGGCCAGTTAGGGCTCACCGGTTCATTTGATCCGCCAGTCACCAGTCACATCACCTCGATCAGAGTGCTAGCATCTACCCCTATCATGGCGCAGCCTTCGGCAAATTTGGAGGATTTGCTGATCCATTTCCAGCAATCAGTGGAGTCGCTGCAACAAGACATGGTTAGGCAAGCCGAAACATTGCAGAATATGATATTCAAATTTAAGGACCTCCATGACATCGAGGTTCAAATCAAGGAGGCCATCCGACAGGGGATCTTTGTGGAAGATAATGAGCCGTCAAAGAAGGATGTTGTTCACAGTTCCAATGCTACCACTGATGGTAGCACAACTGTGGAATGCTCAGAAGTAGACCCTATCACCACTTTCCTCATTAGCCAAAGACCAACCATTTCAACACGGCACCAAGCCCGAAATTTCCATCCTCTGTACATGAGTCTTTCTCAAGCTTTGCAAATGTTGCGGGAAAAAGGGCACCTAGAACTCCTAGAACCCAAACCCCTTTCAAGCCCTCTTCCATCCAGATATGACCCAACTAAACACTGTACCTACCATCAACAGCACGGTCATGATACGAACCGTTGCATCCGCCTCCGTCATAAGATTCAGGATCTCATTGACGAAGAGATCATCGCTCCACCAAAGGGACCTTAGGCCACCACAAACCTGTCACCCCCACATCTCAACCTCATCCATATACTGCCGTCCACCTATGACCCCAGCATATACATCACCCCGGCCCATATACCCAAGCCTGAGTTGTTTATCCCGAAAAGCATGGACTTATACATGATGGGTGCATCTGAACCCCAATCATCCCAAACCCGTGAACCCACTACTTCTGAGCTAAAGAGAATGATCGAAGACCTTCAAAGAACTGTGACAGATCTAGCCTCTGGGACATTGGCTCCATCATCAACCATAGCACATGCTAGGAGTTTCATGACAAAAGGCTCCCCAGTCTTGGGACGGGCTGCATTTGAGGAAGGCCAATCCCTTGGCAAAATGGAGGCGAGTAGAAAGAACAAGATAGGGGCAGACATGGATCCCCATGAGCATCTTTTGTTGGCTGTTGAGGTTTTGAAAGCTGAGGGACTGAACAAAGGGCAAGTGCTCGCAGTTGTTGCAAAAACTGTGGACGACATTTTCGCCACTCAAGTCGGGGGCAGTTCGAATCAAGGGGCAAGCCGGGAGAAGGGTCGTTGTATCAGAAACGTTCCTTTCAGCTATAATCCTCCACTCAGAGAGATTAGCAAACCAGGCCAGCACCTGCCAATCCCTTTGCTGGTGCGCCCAGTAGAAATCCACAAACCCAGAAGTACCAACCCCGAGGTCAGAGGGTCTTCCATGCCCTCCACATGCCTTTATCCAAAGCTTTCCAAATCCTTGTTAGACAAGGCCATCTCAAACCCCTTGAGCCTCGGCCTCTCCTGAACCCTCTTCTGGCTACACATGATGCTACCCAGTACTGCGCATACCATCAAGAACCGCCATACTACTAACAATCGCTTCGTCTTCGCCATGAAGTACATGATCTGCTTGACAATGGGGCATCCTCCGCCAAGCTCGCAAAGTCTATCGGCACTTGATTAGTGAACTTGTGGGGATAATGTAATGTGATCGAGGATGAACTACTGCGGGCAAGGCCGGTTTACTCAAATATGGTGGATGGCACGACGCCTTACGAGCAATGTGCAAATACCAGTTTTTGTGTTTTCTGACTTAGGTATTGGGTCAATTTTGTTGTTTTGTTTTGAGTCTGTCCTTTTGTTTTGAGTCAGTCTCTTTTGTTTTGGGTCTGTCTTGTTGTATCGAGTCAGTCCTGTTGTATAGGAGTCGGGTGATTCCGGGGGTGTTACCTCGGGCGTCACCATTTTGTTTCACGTTTGTCTTTTTGTTTTGTTTTGAGTCTGTTTCTGCCAGGGAGCCAGTTACGCCAACAGATTTTGAATGGAACAGCAGTGATTTTCACACTCTCGTGTTTGCTTCTGCCGTGTGCCAGTTGTGCCAGAATTTCTAAATGAGATGGCAGTATTTGACTAGAAGCTCTGTCTTTTCTGTGCCTTGAAGTCATTGTAATGACCTGAGTTTTTCAAAACTTTTTGAACACTACGGTGAAAACAAAGAGGGAGGAATTCCTCGGGTTTTCAAAACTTTGATCAATTGAGAGAAAGAGAGGCATGCTAACCCCTTAATGAATGAAATCATGCTTGTTAGCGTGAGTACTGAGAAGGACCCTGGCTTGATCCAGACTGGTTTCACACTATCTTCAGCGCGAGTGATTTGTCGCTTTCTTAAAAATTTTCAAAAACAAAATGTTTTGCGCGGTCCTGCGAAGACCTGTGTGGAATCGCTCTTGAGATTGTGCAGCCTAGGATCGCTCTTAGCCTCGAGACTCAACCTCTTTGCTTCCAAACCTTGAACTTGAATTCAGAATGTTTAACGGTCAACTACGACGTGAGGCCTGTGTAGCCAGATTTGAAGCAGCCCTCGAACAAGAGGCCAGGAAAGTCGGATCAAGAAGATCAGAAGATCAGAAGAAGTTTGCAAAGCTAAAACAGAAGTACCCTTCGAACTAGGGGCAAAGATGTCAGATGTGCTCGAAGAGTCGAAGATGAGTCCTCTTGCAAATCAACAGCCACTCTCCTGGATACGGATGGCTTCAAAACCCTACAACCATTTGGCATGGACTTGTTACACTTTTACCCTTTGAGAGGCTCGCTGGGCCGAAAACCCAGAAAGGGCGACCCAAGCAAAAGTTAGAGCAAGAAAAGATATATACAAAAAGCAAAAAGAAAAAAAAAAGAAAAGAGAAAAAAGAAAAAAAGAAAAAAAAAAGAAAAGAAAAAAAAAAAGAAAAAAAAAGAGAAGAAAAGAAATGAAAAAGAAAAAAGAACAAAGCTCGCAAGGTTGAAAACTTGCAACGGGCGCCTTGGCAAAAGTTAGAGCATGAAAGGAGAGGTTAAATACCCGAGTGTACCTTAACCCCGAACTACGTAAGGCTTGATTCCCATGTTTGAGATACGTAGGCAACTTCATTCTGAAGTCCATCCGTAAACACTTTAAATTTGATTGTGTCCATGTGATGGTTCTGGTCTTTGTCTTTACTGTATCCGAGAGTCTGGTTGTGTTCGTCGCTCTGAGGACTGACTACAATGCGCTGCGGTGCCATTCAAACAAGGGGCAACTTTCTGTTGCCATTCAATGCGCTGCGGTGCCGTTCAAACAAGGGGCAACTTTCCGTTGCCATGCAGTTCTCTTCAAGCACGAGGCAGTTTTCCTTTGGATCCGAGGTTGTGCATCTCAGGAGTAGGTTTCACGCTCGTTGAGCAAGTGGCCGTTTGCAAAAATAGTTTTTGAGAATTTTTACTGAGGTTGACTAATTTTCTCGAAAATTGTTCCATCTTTTCCAAAAACTGGACCACTTCTTGGACCCAAAAAAGGAAAATTTTCAGTGCTCATAACCTGACTTGCATGATTTCAAATCAAAAATTAAACAAGCATGTTAATCTAACTCTCATGTCGGTCAAAATTACTTTAGCAAAAGCTCAAAAAAAAATAATAAAAAATAGTCAACATGATGAACTAGGGGCACAGTTGAGTCAGGAGTTCTGTCTTTTCCCCTTTGTCAAAATACTTGCCAAGAAGGGCACTCTACCTGCCAAAAAGGCACTGGCCCGAAGGCGACAACAAAGGGCGAAAAGCTCCCTCATCCTCCGAAAGCAACGAGGTATCAAGCCCAAGGCGGCACGAATCGAATGGATCAAGATATTCTCCCTCATCTGGACACATCTCGACACGCCCAAACTCTCCAAAGAAAGCATCGTCAACCGATGTCACCAAATTTACTACACACCCGGTTGTG
This sequence comes from Camellia lanceoleosa, assembly GCA_025200525.1. Lineage (NCBI taxonomy): Eukaryota > Viridiplantae > Streptophyta > Magnoliopsida > Ericales > Theaceae > Camellia > Camellia lanceoleosa. Next base: position 158,672,250 of record CM045762.1, on the reverse strand, counting down.
GCGCAACCTCTCTGTGGGAGGAATTCACTAGTCAGAAGCGGAAGAAAGAGAATCTAGCAGAATGCTAGGGCACGAGCCCACAACTTGTCGTTTATCCATCAACCACCCGGGGAGGGATTGAAAATGAGAGATTGAAGAATAGAGATGTGCGATGAGAGGAAAAGTGAGAAAAGGGCTTTTTTCAAAAAACAGAGCTTAAGGGCGAGTGATGTGAGAACTACAAATAAGAAAAGGGGAAACACTACCCGGTGAAACAGGCTCCTGTCACGCGTCGTATCGTGTCTTTTGTTTTATCTCGTTTCTTGTTGTGAGTCGTTTCGAGTGTTACTCGATGTGTCTAGGTTGTGTGCCTTTTATTTCCTTGTTGAGTCGTTTTGTTGTGTTCAGTCGTAGGCTCAATACCTGGTCGAAAAACTCATTTCTCAATTTCAAAAATAAAATTGTTTTGTGCTCCGAGTGCCGTGCCGTTCCCCACATTTGTGCAAAACAAAATTTGTTCTTTTATAAAACCGCAGGATTCAACTCAGGTCATATGAGAACAGTAGAACCAGGACCTATCTGAAGCTATAATGGTTCCGGACTGCAAAGCGAAAGCAAAAGAGGAAAATGTCGGGTATCTGAGTTTGTTCCAATTTCAGTAGGCTCTGAGATTGTATTCCGTGTGTACCTCTTCAGGTCTTGCCAATGCTCCTGTAATGACCCCAAAATGTGCGATGTAATTATCCGTAATTAATTGTGTTTATATGATTTAATTGGGGAATATCTGTTTGAATTAGAAGAATATCTGTTGAGATTACAACTTCGAGACCGAAATTGATGACCGTAATGGGTTCAGAAAACGAAATTGAACACGCCTATGTGATACCGGGAATTTTTAGAACCATTTGAGAAAATAAATTGAAGACCGAATCTCGTCTGAATCGTTAAGTCCCGTTTGGCTTATGTTTTTGGCTTGATTGGCTTAATTGAGTTATATGATATATATGGATTAAGATGGGGCTTTGACCTCATTTGACTCAACAAAGGGGAAAAGAAAAATCTAGAAAAGAAAGAGAGAGAGAGAATCGTGAGAAAGGGAGAGACCAAGAGGGAAAGAAGAAGAAAAAGGGGAAATCAAGTTTACACTTCTCCATCCAAGTGTTTAAGGTAAGCTTTTCATGAAACTAGTTGTTGATCCTTGACATTTAGCATGTTGAGCTCAAGAGTATGGCATAATTATGTTTTAAATCATGGCTTCTTTACATGTTTGGCCCATTTGAGGTAGAACCTCCATAGATTTTGAGAAAAGAAACTTAAATGAGCATGTATTGTGAGTTTTCATCTCAAACCAAGTTTGATTCTCTTATATGATGCTTATATGATGCATATGGAGTTTGTTTAAAACTTATGATGGGTAAATCAAGTTGTTTTGCAAGTGTATGAGCCTTGAATTTCATGATTTTGGAGGTTGAATGTTGGTTTGAAGCTTGGAAGAAGAACCCAGACTTTTCACAGTCCGCTCGAGCGGGGGTTTGGCCGCTCGAGCGGGGACCTATTTTTCAGAAAATTCAGAGAATGTTTCAAGGCATGATTTGACATCCTCATCGCATTTCTAGCATGTTTAAGCCTCAATTGAGTTAAGATAATGAGATTATGAACATGAAAGAATGTAAAAGAAGTATGGAATGGCATGAATTATGAGATTTGATGATGATATGTTGCGACATGTATTATAATGTTGATAATTGCAGGTCAAGAAGCGAGGACCGTGCCACTGGTTTTGGAAACTCACTGTAAGTAACATTTCTGTAAAGTTATGTTCTTATAAAGTATGTTTAAAATGTGATATGTTAAGTTATGTTTTCAAAATGTGAATTTGAACCTGTGAACGAATGTCCTATTTGCGAATCTAGTATGGCATCCATAGGAAGTCCCAAGTCATGGGGGACGGCACGTTTGTGCGGGTCCATGACCAGTTTACGAGATCTTGCTATCCACTTCATTGTGGCAGTATGTGTTTAATCAGTATCCGGAACTGATTACTCTAGTCGGAAAATGTTTAGTATATGTTATGTTCTATGGAGTATGCCATTATGTATGTTCTGTTATGAGATGATTATGTTTATGATGATTTTATTTACGGATATATGTTATAAGGAATTCGTTCACTAACCCATTTACGTTAATGTTACTTGCTGAGCTTTAGCTCATTGTTTGTATTATGTATTTATAGGTGAGGCTTCTGGGAGCCAAGCCTAGGCGGAGTTCGAGTCGAGCCGCCGTTTTGAAAGCCTACCGAGTTATGGTGCCCCCGAGCTGGGGCTAGGCCTGGAAGGCCGTATGAGTTTTGTTTCAGTTGTATTCAGTGGCTTGTGCCTATATATTTTGTATATGAATTTTGATCATGTATGTATAGTTAGTGGGTAAATTAACATATTTTGGGCATGTAAATACTTGTTCATATATATGCACAGCTCTTTGGACTATTAGTTTCTTTTTTTTTCGCTTCCGCGAGCCCCGATTATTTATGTTTTGTATGGGAAGGCCTGTGGTAATCAAGGATTACCGGCCGGTTACGATGCCAAACTTTTAGGGGCGGGTTTGGGTCGTGATAGCTCTAGAGTATGAGTGTGCCTCTACCTCAAGCTCAAGATCAAGTCTACCTTAAGCCAGAATGGCGATCAGAAATGCTCTCTCTAAGTACCAGTTCCTTGTCGGGGTCATCTTGGCTGTGTTCGCAATGAGTTCCTAGGAGACCAACTGCGACGGTGGAAACTAGAGTTCGAATGGCTGTTGCCTAGAACGCAAAGGTTCGGGATTTCCGAGACTAAAGTCTGGTTTAAATACCCAGAGGCGTGTCCTCGGCTTGAAATCCGTATGGAAGCCCCATAGGTTGAGATAGCGTGTATGCACCTCAATTCTAGATACTGGACCAACCTAGTCTGTCACCCCGTTAGAGAATAGGGAAAGTTGTGAATATGATCAGGAAAACAAGCAGCAGCCGTAGCTCCTACATATAGATGTTGTTACTTGTTAGCATTTAAGAGCCTTTGTACTGTGAGTTCAAGGTAAAGTGTTCGAAGAGCACGAGGGGAGATCCCCGTCAGAGTAGAGCGGTTCACCGCCACTCACCTCAGGAGGTGCTTTCTAAAGCGCCGCTTTGTCCATTTATTGCTTTCCTTAAGCATCATGAATTGTAATGCATTGTACCTATCAAGTTTGTTTCTCAGTCATGCACAATATTGTATGTACGGTTCATCCAAAGAAGTTCCATTTGAGATCATTTATTAGTGTATCAATCACACTTCATTCATTTAGTGTATCAATCACACTTTATTCATTTTGTGTATCTATCACACACATTCTCACTTTTGCGTATCTATCACACACATTCTCACTTTGTGTATCTATCACGCACATATTCACTTTTTGTGTATCCATCGCACACCTTTAGTGTATCAAACACACTTGTTCACTCAGTGCATCTATCACACTTTGTGTTCACCTTTTGTGTATCCATCACACACCTTTAGTGTATCAATCACACTTGTTCACATAGTGCATCTATCACACTTTGTGTTCACCTTTAGTATGTCTATCATACTCTGCTCACTTTGTGTATCAATCACACTATGCTCATTCGTTGCATTGTTATGCACATCTGTCTAGCATTGTTATGCTCATTACTTGCATTGTTATGCACACTTCACCTGCATTGTTATGCACCTTTTCACTTGCAATTATCACTCTTTCTCCCCGCACGTGCGACGGGTTAGACCTCTTCGGTTAAAAGCATTTGGAATACGTTCCAATGCTTACACCATTCTGAAACACCGGGATACGTCCCTATGTTTCTCCCGCTTCGGTTAAAAGTGTTCGGAATACGTTCCAATGCTTATACCATTCTGAAACACCGGGATACGTCCCTATGTTTCTCCCTCTTCGGTTAAAAGCGTTCGGAATACGTTCCAATGCTTACACCATTCTGAAACACCGGGATACGTCCCTATATTTCACATTCCTTGCGAACACGGATACGCCCCACGCTTTCCTCTCTTTGCGGAACACCGGATACGCCCTATATTGCGTAACAGGATACGCCCCTACGTTTTCCTCTCTTTGCGGAACACCGGATACGCCCCGTTTCTCCTCTCTTGCGGAACATCGGGATGCGCCCCTATATTTCACATCCTTGCGTAACACCGGATACGCCCTACGCTTTCCTCTCTTGCGGAACACCGGATACGCCCTATGTTTCACATTCTTTGCGAACACCGGATACGCCCTATGTTTCACATTCCTTGCGTAACATCGGGATACGCCCCTATGTTTCTCCTTCTTTTCTAACCTTCGGATACGCCCCTAATCCTCAGGATACGCCCCTAACCTTCGGATGCGTCCCTAATCCTTGGGATATGTCCCTAACCTTTGGGATACGTCCTAACCTCCGGATACGCCCCTCTGTTCCCCTCTTTGGTTAAGAGCATTTGGAATACGTTCAATGCTTAAACCACTTCAAACACTTGGGATAAGTCCCTACGCTTTCTCTCTTTGTTCCTTCCTCAAGATTTCATTCGCCGTCTTATGCGACCTCACCTGTACTTGTTAGTACATTAAATTGTTTTGCATACAAACCGGCTTCGCGTAGCGTGTAAGTCCAATCTTCAAACTGGCTTCGCTTAGCGTGTAAGTCCAATCTTCAAACCGGCCACAGGCGTAAGTCCAATCTTCAAACCGCTTTGTGAACGTAAGTCCAATCTTCGAACCGGCTTCGCGTAGCGTATAAGTCCAATCTTCAAACCGGCTTCGCTTAGCGTAAGTCCAATCTTCAAACCGCTTTAGCGTGTAAGTCCAATCTTCAAACCGGCCACAGAAGTATAAGTCCAATCTTCAAACCGGCTTCGCTTAGCGTATAAGTTTAATCTTCAAACCGACTTCGCGTAGCGTATAAGTCCAATCTTCAAACCGGCTTCGCTTAGCGTATAAGTCCAATCTTCAAACCGGCTTCGCTTAGCGTGTAAGTCCAATCTTCAAACCGGCTTCGCTTAGCGTATAAGTCCAATCTTCAAACCGGCTTCGCGTAGCGTATAAGTCCAATCTTCAAACCGGCTTATGAAGCGTAAGTCCAATCTTCAAACCGATTTCTTGGCGTGTAAGTCCAATCTTCAAACTGGCTTCGCATAGCGTATAAGTCCAATCTTCAAACCGGTTTAAGCAGCATATAAGTCCAATCTTCAAACCGACAGAAGGCGTATAAGTCCTATTTTCAAACCGCCAGAGCGTATAAGTCCAATTTTCAAACCGCCACAGAAGTGGCGTATAAGTCCAATTATCAAAATCTTTCGCATATCATTCTGCATCCCGCCTTTGAACTACGCTGGTTTGATTCCTTGCAAAGGATACGTGATGCGACCAGGGCACAACCATTTATTTATCTATATTTTGTTTGTTTGTCCAAGTCTTCGGCCTTGTCAAAAATGGGTCGTCTCTGGGCTTTGACATTCACTCCCGTCACTTCTTGACTTTCGAGTTCTGTCAAAGAGGGGCAACTGTAGACACCCCATTTTTGACCGTCCATAAGACTTCGATGCGACTGATGGTTTACATGGTGGAGAAAGTTGTACAGGGGAAAGGTGCAATTTCTTCGGCAAAGAGAGAGGAACTAATCCCAACTACACGCCCCATTTTGGACCAAAGCTATTTTGAATGGTTTTTAGAATTTAAAACCCTCTCTTTCAAAACATTTTGAAAATAAAGTTTTTACGATGTTCCGAGGCTCGTATTTTGTCAAATGTTGCGTTTTTCGGTAAACCGAGCAAGGAAAAAGTGGAAATGAATGAAAGAGAGATGAAATCTTTGAAAAATCTTTCAAAACACCTTACTTAGGGGTTTGGAGTTGAAGAAAAGAGGAGAAAGGGGAAGAAATCCAGTTGGGGGTAAAACGGGCATGAACCGTTAAGAGAGAGAGTCGAGCAGCCCTCGCCGAATCGGGCCTATTCATTTGGATACTTGGAATCAAGCTATGAGGCCACCACCGTTGGAAAGCTTACTCCTGGGGCTTCATTTTTCACTCAAGAATCTCCTAAATTCAATTCCGGACGGAGGAGATATGGTTGATTGAAGTAGGGCATCACTCCGGTTGGGACCGAATCTGCGCGACTTCACGGAAACAGGCATAACTTTTTCCACAGGAGGAATTTTGATGCAAGGTTTGCGCCATTGGAAAGATAACTTCCAGGGCTTCAATTTGGATACTTGAATGGCTATCATTGGACTTCCCAATCACCCACCGGCCACTTTTCTTCCCGGCAGCCTATTTTTCTTGCCCTGAAAGTACCTGGCCGGCCAGAAAATCTAGCTGGCCGGCCACCCTTTTTGTGAAATGACCTTTTTGCCCCTTTAAACTAGCCGGCCATGCCCCCCTCCCCAAGGGTGTCCTAGATGTGAATTTTGTTTTCCACTACACCCATGTCCGAGGGTTTGGCCATTTTGGGGAGAAACTTGACTAGTTTTCCCCCCCTTTTTTCCCTCCATTTTCCCACCAATTTTGCCTACATATACACCACCTCAGGTCTGTTTTTAGGGTTAGAAAAAATTGTTGGAGAGTCTTGTATACACATCTCTCTCCCTCTCCACTTCCAAGCTCAAAAACAACCAAGTTCCAACCCATTTCTTCATCACCACCAAGCACCACCACCACCACTTCATTTCCAGAACCTTGGGAGGCTTTCCATCAGCTAGGAGGCAGAAAATTTGGTCCAAGAAGCAGCCAAGGTTTTAGTCTTCAAGGGTAAGTCCACTTCCCCTCTTTTCTAGCTCTATTTTGCAACAATTTCTTAGCCTATTTTCTTACTGTTTTGGGCTCTGACCCTAACTGAAAGGGGCATCTTTTTGAGCCATTCTTCATGTTTTTTTAAGGGCTCAACCCTGTTTGAGCCCCCCATGTTGCACTTGCTTCAATACCCCTTTGAATGCCATTATTTTGCATAGTATTTTTGGCTTTTGTGTGATCTGTTTTGGGGCTTGATATAAACTGTAAATAGGCCTATTTTGAGTCTCTCTTCAACATTGAAGAAGGACTCAATACTGTTTGGGACCTCCATATATCACTTGCCATTACATCCCTCTTTGGTCCCCATTTTTGCATGTTTTGTTAGCTTACCTTGCTTCTGTTTTTCGGCCATGATCAGAGCTGAAGGTAGCCATATTTTTACCCCCTTGTCATATTTCATTAAGGGTCTTTGGCTGTTTGATGAATTTTTTGTATACTTCATGTTATACCTCTTTGTTGGCCTTAATCTTGCATTGCATTTTGAGCATGTTTTTATACTGATTTGGCCTTGATCATCTACTGTAAAATGCCATATTTTGGGACCCTCTTCAACATTTTTGAAGGTCCCTTACTTGTTTGAGACCCCCATATATCAATTACTTCTTTGCCCCTTTGTTGGCCCATTTCTTGCATGAATTGTTTTCCATACTTGTATCTGTTTTTAAGGCTTGTTATCTACTGAAAAACATCATATTTTTGGCCTCTCTTCAACATTTTAGAAGGGGCCCTCTGTGTTTGGGGCCAGCAGCTATGAGTTGCTTCATCACCCCTCTTGCGGGCCCATTTTTGTATGCCATTTTAGCCTTGCTTGTGATTATTGTTTGGCCATGCTTTATACTGTAAAAATTCTTGTTTTGGGGCTTCCTAGCTTCTGTCTTCACACTTCATGTACGAATCATGCATGCTTTGTATAGCTGTAAGCCATTTCATGTACCTAGTTTTGCATTTCGGGAGTGATTCCATGCATCGGGTGTCATTTCGCCTTGTTTCGGGGCTGTTTTGCCCCTCATTTTGCTACTGTTTTTTTGCATGTTTGCATACCATATTCCATGTCTTTTCCATGTCTCATTAGAGTGGCATTTCGGTGCCTGAGGGTCCATCCTCGGTTTGCGTGCACGCGGGCACGCATTTCAAGTTGTCTTGTTTTCATCTGATGGCCTCCTATGTGAGTGTGACTGAGGTTCACTTGTGTTGGTGTAAGCCCATACTTCATTGTGTATGCCATTTTATTCATAGCATTGTGTATGCTGGATTGTATATTAACACATTGTGTATGCCATCTCACATCGTGCATCGTGTATGCCATTTCATAGCATTGTGCATGCTAGGTTGTATATTAGTTGCATTCATGCATATCATCTCATTTGCATTGTGTTCGGGATAGGAGTTAGCCCGGGCACGGGAAACGAGGTGTGTTTCGTACTCTGAGTGACGGAACGTGTCTCAATTCCCAAGTCACCGACACTCCGGATTATCCATGATGGAGTTAGGTTTTGTTGTAGTGTTCATATGCATTCATTCTATATTGAGTTGTGCAATTCGGCTCCTCGGCCACCATGCATCGAGATGCGTGATTGGTGGCACGAGGATCGAGGCATGCATATATTTGTGAAAATACATTGCTATGCCTCTTTCCTGCTCTCTGTTGCAGCATATCAAGAATCGCCATCTTAGAGGCTTGGCGCTTTTCAAGAAACATTGCAAAAGCGAGGCTAATCGGGGCATCGCAGGATTTCAGCGCCATAAGCGACCCAAACATGCATCATTCCATCATCCGGAGCGTAATCAAAGGCCCTGGCTTGCATGCCAGTTTTATTTTTCTTAGTTAATTTGTTAATTAATTAGGGATTTGTATATTATTTGGACTGTATATTTTGGACTGTATTATTCTTTTATTCGGGACTGTACATTTATTTGGACCCTCTGCGCGAGGGCATAATTGTAATAAGTGTGGGTGAGTGTGATGTATGTCTTCCAACCCCATGTCTTTCTTCCATTTTATTTACCTGCTTATGATGGTAGATTAAGGCATATTTCAATTAGCATACAGTATGACAGCATGTTTGCATCATTCATCTGTTTTGCACGCACCGGGCTCGGCGCATCATACAAACTGCATTTGTACTTCAATTCCAAATTGAATACATGTTAGCTGTAGCATCATCATATGCCATGTTTAGAATAGCCGAGCCTGCTATAGTTTGCATCTTTGCATGTGTTCCATTAGGCAATTCTGTGCATCTAGGATCATGCATGGATTTCTAACGAGCTTCTGTTTTGGCTTGGAGTACTCGGTGAGTTTTATGCTTTAGCATCCTTGCATGCGTGTGAGTGACTGCCATGAATAGCATGCTTACCACGAGGCTATGTGCTTATGTGATATAACTGCCTTGAATGCCTGTGGGTGAAGGTTGAGTTACTTGAAGTGGAACAAATCATTGACTGATCGTTTTAAGCCCACTAGATAGTGGCAAAATCATGTTTTTCTAAGCCCACCCGAGGGTGGCAAATCCACATCTTAGCCTACCTGCGGGTAGCACCATCAAACCATTTTCAAACAAACAAACATGAAATGTTTTGTTCCAATTCAGGCGACTCAGTCTATACTTGTTTGCTGCAAGCATCACATAGTAACCTAGGCTAATAACTGGAATAAGAACACACAATGTTTTCAAAAACAGATATCATGGTTAGTAGAGGTCGGTCTTTGACCGGGCGAGCGGGGGTGCTCACGAAGTGACCTTCCCCAATCGTACCCAAGTTACCGAGCCGAGGTAACTTTGGTGATGACGGACACGTGGCCTTTGGCACCGAGTCAGGGTTTCCTAAATTTCCCATTAAAAAACATTTAGGTGGCGACTCTGTATCTGGCAAAGCAGTCCATGTTTGGCACTTCTTTCAAAAATCAGTTTTCTCAAAACGATTTGCCGGATTTGGACTATTTGGTTCAAGATTAAGAACCGTGACATTTGAGTCCTTGAACTGTAGTGACCCCAATATGAACGGAACGGGACTTAACCCTCCCGGGGCGTTCGGGGACGTCTACAAAAACACAAACAGAATATTTAAACAAACTGAAAACACAAAATCTTATAAATTATTAGGAGTACTTGCGGTTTGGCGGTTCGGTTGCGGTCAAAAAAATCTCAAATCCGTTATCCGTCCGTCAGATTGACAGATTGAAAAAAATTTATCTGCAACTGTCCACTCATCATTACGTATCTATTTAAAATATGATGAATCGATTTAATTCGATCGATTTTAACGGATCGATATGTCCGTTACTCATCTCCTATGAACAGTCACCAGAGATCTGTTAACATTCTACTACTTCCAATGCTTGGTTGAGATTTATTCGTACCAGTGGATGAGGTACACGCCTTTTGAGGTAGTCTTTACCAAAACAATAGTAATAGAGAGTAGGAGTTTTAAAATCAACTTGAATGATGTGGCAAAGTCAAAAAAATATAAATAAATAAATAAATAAATACATAAAAATATAAAAATGTAAGTCAAAATTTATATTTATTTATATCTATATGTATATCTATATCTATATCTATATCTAAGGAAAAAGAGATTTTTTAACTCCTCAAGTTTTGTAAGAATTTTAATATCTCAATTTTAATTTTTAAAATTTTTAATTTTTTTTTAAAACTCAGCATTTATTGATTGATCAAAATTTCTTGATCAATATTTATTAATTTTTTCTAATCCACATACCTTTTCACATGCCTGCATTTATTGATTTGGTCAAAATCTCCTGATCAACATTTATTAACTTTTTTCAATCCATATGCATTTTGAGAGTTTTGATCAAAATCCCTTCATACAAATAATTATAAATACAACCCGTGTATAATAACTGTAGCACTTTTTTTAATTTTTCTCCTATACTATGGTTAGCAATAAGATCATTAAATTATTTTTATAAAAATTTAAAAAAATAATGTATATATTAAAAAAATTTAAAATAAATATAAATATCTATAACCATTCCGTATATAATACGGGTGATAGATTAATATCAAATCATGTGATGGGGCTTATCTCTGAAGCTCCCTCTAAAGCTCTTCCTATAGAGTTTTCAAACCTTTCTTTTTCCCAAACTTATAGTTGGGCACTCACCATAAATTTGATTGATTTCAACTAACTGCTAGAATCATCGGCAGTGATACGTAGCTCGAAACCGAGTGCCTCGAAATGGCTCGAATCAAGGGAGGGAGAAGGAAGGAGGAGGAGGAGGAGGAGGGGGAGGGACTGGAGGGGGACCAACATTTGGGGCTGGAAGCGGGTGGCGGGGGGCGGAGGCGAGGCAGAGCCGGCGATCGCTGGTGCTGCGACGATCGGCGGCAGTGAGGCGACGGCGGTGGCGGTGGCGAGACGAGCAGCGACGATCCTCTCTCCTCTCTTCTTCCTCTCTTCTCTCCCTCTTTCTCCTTTGCTTCTTCCTCCTCTCCTCCTCTTTCCCTCTGTTTCTCTCGCCTATGTTCAACAAAAACGAAGAAGAAGAAAAAGAAAAGAAAGAAAGAAAGAAAAAGAAGAGAAAAAAAAAAAAAGACACGTTTTGGGCTGTCAAGCCAAAATCGAGCCACAGATTCGAGCTACCAGGAATTATCCTAGAATCACAGCCCGGTGACATAGGTAGCAGCTCACAACCCCAACCAAAAATTATTGAATATTCTCAAAATATTATGTGCTTATATTTTTTCATTAATTATCATTCATCATATTTTTTTAATATTCTTTAATCCTTTAAAATAAAATTATAAATCATATTTTTTTTAACCAATCGTAATATCTAAAACACTTAGGTACCGTTTGGTAACACTTACATTTTTAGTTTTTTGTTTATATTTACAAAAATTTTAAAAACTCAAATAAAAACTTATTTGGTAAAATTTTTGATTTATAAATCAGTAGTCTCAGTTTATAAATTTGGCCAAAAAATACAAATACAAAAAATATGTTTTCGTTTTGAGTTTTGAGTTTTGAGTTTTTTTTTTTTTACCACCTAACACTAGTTACCACCCACCACCATTTTCCACCACCGTCTTCCGCCACCACCACCCACCACCACCTGCCACCACCACTCACCACCCACCTGCCACCACCACCCACCTGCCACCCACTCGCCATCACCACTTACTCCTCGCCGCCACCACCACCACCACCACCCACCACCCACCTGTCATCTACCTATCCCACTTACTACGCTACCTACTTGCCATCCATCTGCCACCACCACCACCAGCCACCTGCCAACCACCCGCCACCACCACTCACACGCTACCCATTTGCCACCACCTACCACCACCATCCACTCGCCATCCATCTGCCACCACCCACCCACTCGCTACTAGCTACCACCCGCCACTATCACCCACCCATTACCACCCGCCATCCGCCACCGCCACCACCACCACCTCACTACCACCCGCCACCACCCACCACCTACCATCACCACCCACCACCACCACCACCACCACTCACCACCCACCCACCTACCACTACCACCACCACCACCACCCACCACCACTTGCCATCCGTTACCCACCTGCCACCACCACCCACCACCTGCAACCACCACCACCACCACCACCCACCACCACTCGCCATTCGTCACCCACCTGCCACCGCCACCCACCACCCGTCACCACCACCACCACCACCACCACTACCACCACCCACTCACCATCACCCGCCACTCGCCACTATCACCCACCCATCCACCACCACTACCCACCCGCCACCATCCACCGCCACCAGCTACCCACCACCCACCATCACCACTTTCTCCCACCGTCTTCCGCCACCACTTGCCATTTCTCACTCTTTTTTATATTTTTAAATTTTTTTAAACATTTTGTCAATTACCAAACGCGTTTGTAGTTTATATTTTTCTAAAAATAAATAAAAAATAAACAAAAATTAGTTTATAAAATTTTTATAAATATAAACTGAAAACGTAAATGTTACCAAACACACCCTATTAGGAAAATCAAAATTAATTATCAAGTTATGGAGAAATTTTTCTCCACCCACACACGCCTATACTGTCAGTTTCGATATTTTATAATATCATTAAAAAGATATAAATGATATCTTTAAAATTAAAAAGATATAAATGATATCTTTAAAATAACACTAATATTAAATATATAAATTTTAAATTTTAAAAATAATAACTTAAAATAGATATAAAAATTACACAATTAAAATGAAATATATGGCTGATGTTAATATGAACAAAAAAAATTATTTAAATGTACTTAAGTAAAAGGGGAGAGTACCAATAAATAGTGATAAAAATAAAAAGACAATCACTATTTTTGGTTTCAATTTTCTGGATTCAATTATCTGAAAATTGAGTTTTTTATTTTTCTTATTTTTAGTGAATATTTTTAAAATTTTAATTTTTTTTACTTTTTTTAAAATGCACCTTACTTAGATATATCTAAAAAGTAAAATATTTGTAAAAAAATATTTTAAAAAATCAATAAATACACAATAATATGAAAAATATACTAATTTTTTAAAATTTTTGATATTTAGTAAATTTTTTAAAGATTTTTTTCACAAATATTATCTTTTTTGTGTGTATTTATATTAGGTATATCAAAAAATTTTAAAAATTGCTTAAAATATTAAAAAAAATCAATGAAAACAAAAAATACGTAAAACTAAAAGTTTAAATTTTTGAAAAGTAAATACAAAAAACTCAAATCAAACAAGCTGAATAATATTTAAATCATACAAATATTAATTGAAATTGTAAAAATTAAAAATAATAATATTCAAACTGTACAATATTAACTGCAACCATACGAATAAAAACAATAACATTCAACCATATAAATAGTAAGTCAAACCAAACATTAAAAATAATAATTAAACCATTCAAATATTATTTTTTATTTTTATTAACTAAAATCATATATAATTAACTAAAATCATACGAATAAAAGCAATATATTCAACCATACAAATAGTAAGTCGGACCCAACATTACAAATAATAATTAAACCATTCAAATATATATATATATATATTTATTAACCCAAATCAGACAATAAAATGTAATGCAAATATTAACGCAAACCATGCAAATAAAAAAAGTCACTAAAAAAATAGACACACATATTTTAGCATTCAAAATAGTTTCAAAAAAGTAGGAGATGATAAATTCATTCCACCATATTTGTTGAATTTTGTCTTCTATTTTTCTAAATTAAAAAAAAAATAATTTGGTAAAACAAAATATCAATTTGCTAACAAGTGTCCTAAGGTACAAATAAAAGACAAAAAAAAATTACCAAACACAAGACACATTTACTAAATTCAATAAACTTTATTAAAATTAATACACTTTTTAACATTTTTATATATTTTTAAGACACATTTTTCAATATCAATTTCATATGGTTCTATAACTTGTTTAGGGTACAAGTTCAGACAATCCATGCACGATGCAAGTCCAGGGTGCAAGTCAAATCTGTGTCAGGTGCAAGTCCAACACGTGCAAGGTCCAAGTTTGATCTATGCCGAGTACAAGTTCAATTTATGTAGAGTGTAAGTCCAACATATGCGGAGTGTAAGTCTAACTTGTGCATAGGTGCAAGTTCATTATCAAAATAGTGAGTTTTTTTTTTTTTATTTATTTACCAAACTAGTTTTTAATTTTTGTGAAAAAAAGAAATTGAAAACTAATCCAAATTGTGCCTAAAAAAATAAAATAATTTATATAAATATAAAATAAAAATAATTAAGTGAGATACTAGAAATTATAAAAAAGAAAAATAAAATCACAAAAATTTAGACTTGTACCTGCACAAGTTAGATTTGCACTTTGCACATAATTCAACCAAATATAAAAATAATCATTACAAATTAAGCTTACACTCCGTACATGTTAGACTTACACCCAACACAGAATTCAACCAAATATGTGGGTGCAATTTGATCTATGCAGGGTGTAAGTCTAATTTGAAGTAATTATTAATATTTTTTAAAAAAAATTAGTATTTTTTTATTTTTTATATTTCTAGTATCTCACTTAATTATTTTTATTTTTTATTGGAATAATGTACATATCATGAAAAATTTCATGAAACTACTATTGCATGCTATACAATAAAACACTTTATCCTAATTCAAGAATGGAGAATCTTTATAAAGATTTTTCATAATATTTCTTTCATGATGCCTAGTATTATTGTTTACATTTATATAAATTATTTTAATTTTTTAGGTACAATTTGGATTAGTATTCAAGTTTTTTTTTTTTTTAAAAAAAAAAAAAAATTAAAGTTAGAAACTAGTTTCGTGAATAAGCCAGAAAAATTTATCATTTTAATAATGAAGTTGAACCCATGTGTTGGACTTGCACCACACACCAATTGAAATTGCACTTAGCAGAGATTGAACTTACATTGTAAACAAACTAAACTTGCACTCGACACATGCTGGACTTGCAACTATGCCCAAGTGAGACTTGCACCCCACATAACTTGAACTTGCACCTTACACGACTTGAATTTGCATGCCAAAAAGGTTAGAATCATATGAAATTGATATTTTATTTTACCAAACCAGACTTTTTTTATTTTTTTAAAAACAATAGAAGGCGAAATTCAACTAACTATGCAAAATGAATTTCTAGTATCCTACTTTTTTGAAACAATTTTTAATAGGGCTGATCATAGGATCATACAACCCGTGAAAATTGCCCAATCTGGTCTGATTCAAGCATTATGTGCGCGGTTTTGAACCAACAGTAGGATCGGATATGGTTTGAAATATTGTCATATTGCGGGTTGCAGGCGGTCGTGGTTTTCACCCGTACCCGTACACATCCACCCGCATATATATATATATATATATATTTTATTTTCAAAAAATTATGAATCATAGATTTTGATCTTCCATATTAGTAGATAGATTTTGTTTACCCAAACCCTAAACAAACAAACCCCATACTTTATTTATTTATTTATTTCTAGTAAATTGAACTGTTTTTATTTATATACATATATGTGTTTGTGTTAGTTTATGATTTGATTTAAAAGTTTAGGATTTTGAATGTTTTGTTTGTATAAGGAATTGATTTTTTTGTGTTTTTATCTTATAAGTTTTAATTCATTAATTATTGATGTTCTAAAGTAATTATTGATATTTGGAGTTTTTTAAGGATTTCTTTCTCATTCGAAAATAATTATTTTATGATAAGAAATGTGTGATTTTATGACCGAAAATAATATTTAGAAAATGGGGGAAAATAGGCCCAAAAATAAATTTTGAGAGGAAAAAATTCAATCAGTAAACCACTCCAACTGCCCGCATAACCGCGAACCTTATCCGCACAAACCGCAAGCCACACTGTGGGTGGTTGCAGGTTGAACTTTTCCCAAACCGCAGATATGCGGGCGGGTGCAAACCACAAACCGAACTGGCCAAAACCGATCTACGAACACCACTAATTTTTAATACTAATATATATATATATATATGACTTTTTTTAGTGACCTTTTTTATTTGTATGATTTGAGATAATATTTGTATTATTTTATTGTTTGATTTGAGTTAATAAAAAAAAAAATTGTGGTTTATTTATTATTTTTGTTGTTTAGATTGACTTATTATTTATATTGTTAAATATTATTGTTTTTATTCGTATGGTTTCAATTAATATTGTATAATTTGAAAATTATTATTTTTTACTTTTAAAATTTTAATTAAAAAAAATTGGTTTAACATTTCTTTCTAACTTTTAGTAATAAAAAAAATCTATAATATTTTTTATTTTATTTATTTTTGTGTAACCTAAGGTTCCCCACCCACAATCATATATAACACATACTCCCTCATTTTCTCTCTTCGCACCAAAACTCACTTTTCTCTATTACTGTATTAACAAGTGAGAAGAAGATTTTCTCTTAGAGAGAGAAAGAAACTATGAGAAAGAGAAGAAAGGAAAACCTGAATAAGCTCTATGAGAAAGTGGACGTCTTTGGTGTAGAGCTAAAAAAAGAGCCTAGTTACAACGTTGTGGAGATCTCAAGTGAAAGGGTTTGGGACATTCTCGTCTACTGAGAATTTGTGCTTTCTTATCTCCTCTATATAACGCCTCACCATCTCGGTTTTCTTGTTTCAGCCACCATAGGTGGCCATTGGCTTCTTCAATTACATTGATGTTCTTCTACTCTGGTTCTGTTGAGAAATGGATATGATCTCCACAATAAAGAGACACTATCATAAAAAGTGAGTGTGTGTGTGTGTGAGGGTGAGGGAGAGAGAGAGAGAGAGAGAGAGAGAGAGAGCAGGAAGTTGAATGAGGAGTGTGAAAACAGCGGCGACTGGTGGCGGGATGTAGATGCAGTGATAAATGAGATTTTGGATCAGTGAATAGAAGCTTTTGTACTTGCAAGATGTTGTTCACACTTGCCGATATTACTGTCCAATGTCCATAGTGCTCTTTTTTGTATGAATCACACTGTCAATTTTTTCTGGCTTGTCAAAACACAAAGAGAATTGTGAGTAAATTAGAAAAAATACAAAGAAATTTTAAATTAGAGAAATTTATGAAAAAATTTCAACCAGAGAAATTTCAAAATACAAAGTTCTCTGTGTTTTAAAATTTTTCTAAATCAAAATTTTTAAAAAAAATGTTGAGAAACCTCAATTACTATAAAAATATTACATGTCTTTTATCCTATGAAATCTTAATATTAGAGATCTTAAAAAAAAATTCTCCTTTTAATTAATATTTATATAATTTGAATATTATTATCTTTCATTTTTATTACTATTTATTGATAATTTTAAACAATTTTTTTTGTTCATATTAACTTGAGGTATATATTTCATTTTTATTGTGTAATTTTTTATATCTATTTTTTTTATATATTTAGTGCTATTCTTATTTTAAAGATATTGTCGATCTTTTTAATAGTATTATTTTTATAAAAATTAAATTTTATACAAAAAATTATATATAATTTATTAAAATAAATAATAGTTTAAAAGAAATGAAAAAGGAAAGAAGACAAGGGGTTGTTTGGGGTGTCCTAAATAAGTGTACTTTTTGTCCTTTTGAACGAAAAAGTTGAGGAAAAAAAAATGGTTGTTTGGAATAATTTTTTAAATTTTTACGAAAAAATATGTATTAAAAAATTGTATAAATTAGTGTGTAGGAGAAGATTGGATGGAATAGGCTGTCCAATAGGATGAATTGAGGGACAGTGTCGGTAGAGAAGGGGCTAGGAAATGATTCTCTGCTTTTCAGGCATTGAATTAGAGGTGTTGTTTGGCCCGTGGGGTCCACCACGGGTCCCGTTTTGTTAATCAAAACCGTTCAATATGTAAAACTTGTTGATTACTATATTTCAATATAAAATCACGATGATCAGATATCAATATCTATCTGATCGATTAGTTTGTTTTTAACCGTTAACTATAACATCATTCATTTTATAAATTTTAACTGATTTGATCATATAGTTACCGATATCAGATCAATGTGATTTTTTACATACATATAGTACTCGACGATTTCTATACATTCAACAGTTCAGATTATTAAAAAAGGACCCGTGATGGGTCTCCACGAACCGAAAAATACCGTGTTATTTGTACACCTAAATAAGTGTAATTTTTTTTGACAAGTCAACTTCGCTGCTCTCCCGTTAAAGTTGTTTGAAAAGAAAAACTATATAAAATTATTTTTTAAATATTTTTTTAGATAAATAGTAATAATTTTTTAATTTTTAAAGTAACTTTTTCGACTTTTTTTTGTTTTTGTATCCAAACCAGGCCAAGGAAAGAGGGAAGGAGAAAAGTGAGAGAGCAGCAAGAGACAGGGAGACAGGGGCGCATAAAGAGAGAGAAAGAGAGAGTACAGAGATGTGACCAAAAATGCAAGGATAGGCATGTATGAAAATGGCAGGAGCCAATGATTTTTGGTGTGAGTGGGGGGATAAATTTTTCATAAGTTGATAATTAGGATAAATTTTTCATAAGTTGATAATTAATTTTGAAATAATATTAGAAATTTTAAAAATTTTATTAAAATTTTTATTAAATATTCTATATGGGTGTAAGATTTACATAATATGCATTTTATGTGAGTTTCACATCAATATAAGATATTTTGGTTGTATATTCTTGGGGAGAAAGTTTAAATTTTTTTTTTAGTTTGTTTGATTATATATTTTGAAAATAGTTTTAAAGTGTAGAAATTTAGAATTATTTGATAATTTTTTATAATTGTATAGATGTGTATGAAAGAAAAATTGATTGATTGATGTGTAGAAGATAGAAAGTAATTAAATTTTTTTTTTCAAAATTACTAAATCAAATAAAATTTTAAATAAATTTATTCAAAATTTATTTCTCGAAAATAAACCAAAGAAGGCTTAGATTTTTGTCCCACTTATCAATAAATAAAACCTCCTCACAACTTGGCGTAATTGTCCCTTTTTATTAACAATTATAACTTTATTAACCACCCATTATTTGAAGTGTAGTGTTATCTATTAATTAATAAGGTTTAAAAAAATAAAAAATCTTACCTAAAACTTAGGTCTGTTTTGGAAATAATTTTTGACTTTTTAATTTTTTTTTAAATCATATTATTTTTTAATTTTTTATATATATTTTTAAAAAAAATTAAAAAATTAACTTTTAATTTACTTTTTAAAATAACCCATAATAAAACATAAACTCACAAAAAAAAAAACTTGTGTGTAAATATTTTAAAAAAAATAATAATGTAATAGCTTTTTTTTTTTTGTTTTAAGCTCTCCCCAAACCTAGGCCAAAACAAGAGAGAAACAGAGAGTAGAGAAGAAGAGAGGCAACAATGGAAACAAACCCTCTTCCCCTACATCTGTCCCATGTTCAAAAACCCTCTCTCATTATCAACAGAACACACTCTCTCCTCCACTCCACAGCCCTAGCAACCCTAATCTACTACAGATCTTCCACCATCTTCCAAACCCTCAAAACCAGAGACAAACCCATCTTCCCATTACTCTTCCTCTCCATCTCTGAACTAATTCTCTCCTTCATTTGGGTCCTCAGCCAAGCACACCGGTGGCGGCCCGTCTCGCGGACCACCTTCCCGGATCGATTGGCGGAAGATGAAGAACTTCCGGCAATCGACGTGTTTATCTGCACGACGGACCCTAATAAAGAGCCGACTGTGGAGGTGATGAACACGGTGGTTTCAGCCATGGCTATGGATTATCCAGTGGACAAGCTTTCTGTTTACCTTTCAGATGATGGTGGTTCGGATGTGACTTTGAATGCCATGAAAGAGGCTTGGAGGTTTGCAAAGTGTTGGGTTCCTTTTTGTAGGAGCTTTGGAGTTGAAACAATATGTCCTAAGGCTTATTTTTTGGAGGAAAATCATCATCAGAAGGATTGTAGGAGTGATTTCTTGGCTGAGAAGGAGAAAGTTAAGGTTGGTTTTTGGCTTTGGTTTTGAAAATTTTTAATTTGATTTTCTCCAAATTAAATTTTTTTAATTTATATATTTTTTAGTGAATTTTTTAATATATTTTTTTCTAGATCCACATAATTTAAATCCATATAATATTTGTAAAAAAATATTTTAAAATTTTAATAAATATACAAAAATATAAAAATCTATTTAATTTTTTTATTTTTCTTTTGGTATTTTTTGTAGCTGATGAATTTTTTTTAAAATTTGTTTCATAAATATTATATTGCTTAAGTGTATTTAGCTTAAATACATCTAAAAAATAAAGTATAAATATTATAATTTTGATTAAAATAAAAAAAATATGAAAAATAAAAAAAAATTAATTTTCTGAAAAGAGAGTTTAATTTTCTGAAATAAAAAAGGTGTCTTGTTTCTTATTTTATTATTTTATTATTATTTATTTTCACTTCCACTATCATCAATGCATATTGAACCTAATCATTTTTGTCTTGAAGTTAAAAAGGAAAGTACAAATAAGATTATAAGGTTATAAATATTTTTTTATTAAGATTTTCATATTAAAATAATTAGGAAATGAAGTGACTTTTAGTAAACTGATTGGACTATCTACTTGCCCCGATGTGACATCCATTATCAACTTTGACAATTTACGAGTCGTTTTGTCCATAAAAATTTAATTAAATAAATCAGGTTAAAGATTTTTTCCATTATCTTTATTATTATTATTATTTTTGTATATTTCCTTTTTGTAAAAATTTAAAGAATAATTCTCAACCATTTCAATTTTTTCATTTCATATTTCAATCAAAGCAAAAACTAAAAAAGAAAATACTAAAAACAAATCACTTTCTAAACCAATTTTAGGATTTGTTTGGGATGTGGGTTGATTTTTTAATTATTTTAGCCTATGATTAAAAGTCTTGTTTAGGATCGATTTTCTTGATTTTTTTTTTATTTTTGTGAGAGAGAAAATATAATGAGTATGATTTGAATGTAACATTTGTCTTATTAACTTTTTAATTTATTTTATTTTTTTGGATTATTTTAGTCAGAAAGCTCTTGGCTTTTTTCTTTTCAAACGAGCTCTTAATCGTTTGTTTCTATTCTATTTTAGATAGAGTTTTTTTGTTGCAATTCATAATAATATAACAAAAATCTCAATTTTATTTAGTAAATTTAACGATTTTTTTTATTATTTAAATTTACACTTTTCAAGACGAAAGAAAAAGTAAATTTTCTTGGCATTTTTTTATTGGCAGTGGCATTTTTTATTGGCTTTTTTGGGGCGTTTTGGCAATAAAAAATTAATTTCTTAATTTTTTGATTCACATCACCTCTTTAATTTAATAACACAAAAAAAGTTAAAAAGTTCAAAAAAAAAAAAAGGTTAATATTTTAGCAACTTTTCAAAACATTACTTTGAGATGGGACTTTTTTAACTTAGGATTAAAAAATTGGTTTTGTTTGATTTTTTTAACTTTTTTGAAATTTTTGTAAGAAAAAATATAAAAATAATTATAATTTAGATATGATATTTTTTCTTATTAATTTATTTAGTCAATTTTATATTTTGTGTTTTTTTTAGCTCAACTAAGGTTTCATTTGCCAACTTATATATTTTAGTTAAAAAATTAAAAAATTATTATAAATTATTACATTTTATGTTTTATATATTTTTTTTTATAAAAAATTAAAAAATTATTAAAACAATCTCATAGCACGAAGGCTAATGAATATTAACAGTTAAATTTATCTAAATTTAGCTAAAAACAAGAAGAATGTTTGGGAGCACTAATTAGTGCTCCCACTAATTAGTTGGTAGTGGGTTCCGCCAGTAATGATGTGATGTTTTGGTCTTGAAGTTGTATTTTTTTTTTCTTTTTTAATACATTAATGCTATTAATGGTGATATTTTTAGTGGGATGATTCATTATTGTAAAAACAAATAGAGGTCTATAAAAATGACAGAGACAGGCTAGTTAAAGTGGCCTAGCCTTCACTATCTAAAAAAAAAAAAGTGACCTAGGCTTTAGGTGCATTTAATTTTATTTTGGGAAGAAGTTTTTTTTAATTAAATTAAGGGGTTATTTGGGATGACCTAAATAAGTGTATTTTTTATCTTTTTATAAAAAAATGTACAGAAAAGTAGAGAGATGATGTGATGAAAAAAAGATAAAAAGATGAATTATTTTTGGGTTGCCAAACTTGACCTAAAGGAAAATGAGTGGGAGTACTAATTAGTGCTACCACTAATGATGTGGCAGTAAGCTCCACCATGAATGATTTGATGTTTTGGCCTTGGTGTTGTATTCTTTTTCTTTTTTTATTGAGTACCATGTCATTAGTGGTCTTTTTAGAGCTCCAAAATTAGTGATCCCTATCATTGTTGTAAATTAAATTGTAGTAGTGTAATACAGTTTATTTTTTAATAGGAATTTAAAAAAGAAAAAAAAATGTGTAAAACATAATTATATTTTATTTATATTTTATCAATATATTTTTTCTTTCTCTTTTTAAATTCATATATAAATTCATAAATTAAACACAGTCTTAAAGTATTTTTTATTTTAGAGTTTGTATAAGATTATTTAGTGTAATTTATGCATCAACATGATTATTTGTTTATTAATTTTAGTGATGGTTTTTTGATAATAATATTTATAATAAATTTAAGAAATTCGGTATAACAGTGGCTGATATTTTGTTGTGCAGGAGAAATATGAGGAATTCAAGAATTGCATGATGAGGATTAGAGAGAAAGCAAGCATCATTATGACTAATGGAGATCACCCTCCTCTTGTTGAGGTGAATTTTAACTTGATTTATATATAATAACAAATTATTTAGTGTCACATGCTCATAATATTACAAAGGAGGATTCTCCCTTCAATTCAAAATTTGGATGTGAGGGCGCTGTTTTGACCAGTGAGATTTGAGTCTCATTTTGATAATTTAAAATTGTTTATTTTGTCAAATATTTTATATATTTTATTCACACACAAAATTAGATTGATTTGATAATTGTAATTAGTTTAATTTATTGCGTTTGTCATCAAAAAAATATACGGTTTATATTTTTTTTGTCCATTTTTTTGTGAAAAATATGATAAATTGAACTAATTATAGTTATTAGATCGATTTATTTATTTTTGAATGAAATACACATGGTCTCGTTTGGGATTATGATTTTTTAGTAACTTTTTGGCTTTTTGAAAAAATTAATATGTTTGGGATGACTTTTTATTTTTTACAAAAAGATGTGCAAAAAGTAGAGAAAAAGGGGAATCTTTCACTTTTTGATATAGGTTATTGACTTTTTAATTTTTTTAATATTTTTTTGACTTTTTGGCTAAAATCATCACTTGTCAAACAAGGCCGAAATACGTAACATAATAAACGAATTATCAAAACAGAACTCGTGATGAGTTGTCACTGAAATAAGTAAAGAAAAATACATATTTTAATAAAAAAAAAAGAGATTAGAATAGCATGTTTTCATTTAAAATTAACAAATTATTGATCCAAAAAAAAAAAATACCTGTTATATAAATTAAAATTTCAAGAAAAATTAATGTAATTGTATTAAAAATATGAATTTAATTATATATTTTAATAAATTCAAGAAATGTGAGTATAATTTATTCAATTTTAAGTAAATCGGTAATATCCACAAGTGATGTAAGTGGGAAGAAATTCTTAGCCCTAGTTGCAAAATTAGACTATTGGCACATTTGAAAGCAATTGGTGGGTGTGACAGGTGATAAATGAGAACGGCAAGAATGAAGAAGTTGGTGATGGAGTTGGTGCACAGAATGTCCAGATACCTCTCCTCGTTTACGTATCTCGCGAGAAAAGGCCTTCACTTCCTCATCATTTCAAGGCCGGAGCCCTTAACGTCCTTGTATGTATTTCTTTTCCTCTTTTTCTTTCTCTTTCTCCTATTAACAAGAGTTACCATTCAAATTTAAATAAGTAAAAATAAAATAAATTTTTTATTAGGGGGATGCACCAATAAATCCTAAATTAATAACTTATGCACTGTTTAGTCCTAAAAGTTTTCTTATAGACTGAAAGGTCCCATTACAATGTTAATAACATCAGATACAATGTTAATAACATCAGAGTCATGTTACAAACATTAGATTTCAAACATCTAATGTTCATCAAATTTTAATAATGTTTGAAAATATAGGATGAAAAACATCTAATGTTTATCAGATTTCAATAAATTTTGAAATTATAGAATGAAACATCAGATCATTTACATCATGTACATCATGCTGATGTAAAATTAGGACTAAATGGAGTATAAGAAAACTTTTAGGACTAAATGGTTCAACGTTTCAAAAACTAGGACTTATAGGTAAATTTTCCTTTTTATTAAATATTGGCCTCTTTTGAAAACCGGATTAAAAGTTAATTTTTTTGATTTGTTTAAGTCATATTATTTTTTTATTTTTATATATATATTTTTTTAAAAAAATAAAAAAATCAACAAATCAGCATTTAATTTACTTCTCAAAACAAGTCATTCTCTGTTGCTAAGTGATGAAAGTCTATATATAAAGCAAAGTCTGTACTCTTGTTTGGAAAGTTGGCTTTTAGTCAATTTTTTTTTTATTTGTAGTAAAAGTCAAAAGTTGACTTTTTTGATTTTTTTTCATTTAGGAAGTTGGTTTTTAGCCAATGGAAAAATTACAATTCTACTGCTCATGAGTCAAAATGTGTTACATAGGTGAAATTATAAATATTTTACACTAAATAGGAGTAATTTAGTCATTTTATTATTATTTGACATCATAAACAAATATTAATAAAAAAATTCAAAAGTTACTTTTTACCAACTTCTCAAATCATTTGTCTAAAAAATCCAAAAACTTGGTTAAAAGTCAAAAATTCACTTTTTATCATCCTCCCAAAATAGGCCTTAGTGTTCGGAATCTTTTACTTCTATTTGACCCCATTTATTTTGAGAGATAGATGAGAATTGGAATTGAGAGGGAGGTAGAATTCACTAATGTTGTGTTTATTTTGGGAGATGGAAAGGGATTTATAATTCCCTTCGAATTAGGATGGCTTTGTGGAGGGAATTAAAATAAAGGCTTGAGACTTTAGTATTAGAAAAAAATTTGTTGAACTATTTTTTATTTTTTATATGTTGAGCGTTTTTTTGAACATTAATGTTTAATTTTGTCGTATTTTTTGTTAAATTAAAATCATAGTTTTATTTGTTTTATTTTATTTTATTTTACTTTATTTTTTATTTTTTACATATTGGGTATTTTTTTAACATAATGTTTAATGTTTTTATATTTATTTATTTATTTTATTATTTTATATAAAAATAATTTAACAATTTCTACATCAATAATTATTATCAAAATAAATATAATTTTACTTAATTTCTTTATTATCAATCTTCTCATTATTAATTTTTTCACTATTATATAATCTCCTCTTTTCTGACTCTAAAAATAAACGGCCCTTTATGCCAAGTGACTGATTGATGTCTTGAAGTTTTTGCTTTTCTATGTGCTACGTGAGTTTCTAATTTTCTATTTAAATCAAAAAATTTCATGATATGTATACCTACCTTCTAGTATATATATATATATATAAAGAGAATAAATTGGTGTTATGGGACCTTTTTCCAAATAAATTTTTGTATATCTCCAAATTATCCAAAATACTCTTATGTAATTGACTCCTGTAACTAGGTTTATCTCCTAAAATTTAATGTATTTGATTTCAGTTTTTTGAATTTTATTTTTTAGAAATTAAATTTTTTATTTTTTGTGTTATTTATTTTTTAGTGAATATTTTTGAACTTTTAATCAATTTTTAAAATTTTTTTTCAGATGTATCTTATTTAGATGTATCCAAATAATAAAATATTTGTAAAAAATATTTTAAAAAATGAATAAATACACAAAAATACGAAGAATGTATTGAATTTTTTTATATATATGTATATATATATATATATTGTTTTGTATTTTTAGTATTTAGTACGTTTTGTAAAGATTTTTTTTACAAATATTATACTTTTTAAATGTATTTATGTTAGGTTGTTTAAAAATTATAAAAATTTCTTAAAATATTAAAAAAATTCAATGAAAAAAAAATACGAAAGATGACAGTAGAATTTTCTGAAAAGTAAATTTTGAAAACTAAAACCAAACAATTATATTCAGATTCAAATCAAAATTTATATTTTACAAATTTAACAATATACTCCAAAACAAGTTTTCATTTATTTACAATTTATTTAATTTAAAATTTAAAATTTGAAAGAGTAATCATTTCACTTTTCTCATCTATGAATTTTACATTTTAACTTCAATTATAAAAATTTATTATTTTCACGCACTACACACCATCTTCAAAAGTGATGTCTTTGTACGAATCTTTATAATTGATGAATTAATATTTATAAATTTATAAATTAAAGAATAATATGATATTTATTAATAGTTGAGTGAGTATTGATGTAATTAACTCTAGAAAAAACTCAAAAGTTTAATGTGTGATATGAATTTAATTAAAAAGTAAGTTCAAGGGGGATGCACTAATAAATCCTAAATTAATAACTTATGCACTGTTTAGTTCTAAAAGTTTTTTTATAGACTGAAAGGTCCCATTACAATGTTAATAACATCAGATACAATGTTAATAACATCAGAGTCATGTTACAAACATTAGATTTCAAACATCTAATGTTCATCAAATTTCAATAATGTTTGAAAATATAGGATGAAAAACATCTAATGTTCATCAGATTTCAATAAATTTTGAAATTAGAGAATATAACATCAGATCATTTACATCATTTACATTATGCTGATGTAAAAATGGGACTAAATGGAGCATAAGAAAACTTTTAAGACTAAATGGTTCAACGTTTCAAAAACTAGGACTTATGGATAAATTTTCCTAAGTTTTCTACTATATAAGAGTTGAAGCTGAACTACACATTATCTTTTTAGCAATGAATAGTTGTATTTAACAAAAAGGGAGAAATTTCAATTCAGGATAAGTTTTGAAAAATAATAACAAATAAGTGGTAAATTTTATAAATATTAATAATTAAAATCATAATTTCTTCAATGAATTTGTAATAATTTTTTGAAAGTAACACTGAAATGTAATTTTTTCCAAAAAAAAAAAAATTACGTTAAATTATGCATACCTCTCCTTAAGGGTATGTGCGGTTCGGTTGCGATAGGGGAATCTTTAATGCGCCATGAGCGGATTGAAAAAAATCAATCCGCATCCGTTTGCCAAATTGACGGGATACGAATTTAGCGAATTAGCGAATGGATGCGAATTAGTTTGGCGGTTTAAACTTTTATAAATTTTGAACATAACACAAAAATTTGTCAACTTTTTTTTATTATTTTTTTTATTTTATGATAATTCACCTCAACACAAAAGATTATCAAGTAAATTGTCAAATACCAATAATAAATACATATAAGAAAATCATGCATTATCAAAAACTATTTCATTATTTTTTTTATTCAAAAACTATTTAATTTGATTTTTTTATAAAAATAACAAAATTGAGTTTTATATTTTCCTCACAAAAATACCAAATATCAACCTTTGTTATTTGATAAAAGAATTTTCAAATTGAGAACAAATTGGAAACATAACAGAATATCTAAACTTTTTTTCAATTAAAAATACAAACAGAATATTTAAACAAATTGAAAATATAAAGCCTTACAAATTACTAGAGGTGCTTGTAGTTTGGCGGTTCAGTTGTGGTCAAAAGAATCTTAAATTCGTCATTCGTACAAAACTAGGTGGCTAAAAAAAAATCAATCAGCAACTGTCCGCTTCGCATCAAGCATCCATCCAAAGTGCGACGAATCGGTTCGGTTCAGTCGATTTGAGTAGATCAGAATGTTTCCTGTTCACCCCTATCTCTCTTGAGGTTTTCACTAAAAAATAAAAAAATATAAATAATGCAATTTTTTTGGGTCTTTAGTAGATTTTTTTAATTTTTATTTTTCTTGTTGGTTTAGTCGAATTGATTGTAGAACTCTAAATTTAATTTTTTTTATAAAAATTCACTAAAAATGAAAAAAATAAACAAAAAAGTTATTCGAAAAAGTAATTCCAAAAACCCAAATGTGTAAAAGAAAAATGTTTAATAAATATATAAAATTAATTTGAGAAATGTAAAGAGTTTATTGGAATTGGCTAATGGTACATACACTAATTAGTATATTAACTAATATACCAACACTAATTATGATATTATTATTATTGACTCTATTCATTATATAAATTATAAAAAATAATGCTATATATACTAATTAATATATTAATTAATGCATATAACATTAGTTATTGAGATTATAAATATTTTAATATTATACGATTTTTATTGACACTTTTACACTGTCATTAATGCAACCATTATTGTTTATTAAGGATTTTAAGAGAAATTATTGGTAGTCTTTGAGTATTACTTCCTTACCATATCGTGCCACTTGTCCTCATGTTGTCTAAAAAACAACATAAGAATAATGAATTTATCTGTTTCAACCAATAAAATACTAGTTGGGCACCACATGAATTTTCCGCAAGACCATACTATAATTTTTTGAATTTTAGCAAAGTCGCAACGCAACAAACCCAAAAGAGAGAGAGAAAAAAAAAAAATCAAAAAAAAAAAAAAAAAATCAAAAATTAACATTCATGATCAAGATTCACTTAATATGTGATCCCAAAATAATAATTTTAAATTTATATCATTGATCTAAAATTCTTAGTCGTGTTTTGGAAAGTTAGTAAAAAGTTAGTTTTTGACTTTTTTAGTTAAAAAAAGCTAGCTTCTTGGGTAGTGACTTGGTTAAAAAAGCTAAAAACTGACTTTTTACTATGTTGCCAAAATGTCGTTCTGACAAAAGTTTTTGGTAGCAGACTTTAGTAAAGGCCTACTATGGAGTAATGTTTTCAAAACAGACCGGTGAGCAAACCAGAAAAGGAACCGGATGAACGGGTCACCAGTTCAACCGTCGGGTCAAAGCAGTCGAACCGTGACGTCATAATTAATATTATATAATTAAAAAATATAACTATAAATTATAAATAAATAAAAATATATATAAATAATCAAATAAAAATAAAAATTGTTGCATAATATTTATTAATAATATTTAATAAAGTCATAATTGATAAAAAAAAAGTCACTTATTTTAAAAAAATTAAAATTTTTAAACATTTCCTTCAAATAAATTGATTGAATGGTGGCGGGTGGTGGCTAGTGTTGGGTGGTAAAAAAAAAAATTCAAAATTCAAAACGGAAACACATTTTTTGTGTTTTCATTTTTTGGCCAAATTTATAAACTGAGACCACTGATTTATAAATCAAAAATTTTACCAAACAAGTTTTTATTTGAGTTTTTTAAATTTTTGTAAATATAAACAGAAAATTGAAAACGTAAGTGTTAGCAAATGGCACCTTAGTGTTTGTTTGGTTTAATTTTAGATGAGTTTTTGATTATTTTTATTAATTTTTTTTATATTTTAATCAATTTTTATTTTTTTATACTTTTTAAATACACTTAATCAAGATGTACCTAAAAAGTTAAACAAATTGATTAAAAATATTTAAAGAAACATTAAAAACAAATAAAAATTCAAACAAAAATTTGTATGTATTTTGTTCAGATTTTTGCTTTTTTTAAAGTGAATTTTTCCCCCCCGTATTTTAGTTAAACATTTTTACTTTATAAATGTATCTAAAATGTAAAAAAAATAATAATAATAAATAAATAACCAAAATATGAAAAAAGTCCAGTAAAGACAAACGATAATTCATTTAAAAATAATTTTTAAAAATTATAACCAAAGAATTTTTTTTTTCTCTTTCCTCTCTCTTTCTAAACATAAACATATTATATATTTTTCTCTTTCCTAAAATAAGGAATAAAAAATATTATTTAATTAATAAAGAAGAATAATTGAGAATATTGTTGGACGAGATGAATCACTAAAATTTAAAAACTCACTTTTTCATCATATTTTAGGGGTGGTTTGGAGATTGCTTATTTAATAATTTTTTTGATTTTTTATGAAAAAAGATGTGTAGAAAAATAATGAGATTATGTAACAACTTGTATCAAATAAGCAAATACACTACTTATTTATATTGTTGTCAAACCAACCCTTTGGATAAAAATAAGTAGCATTAGTATTGGAGATGCTCTTAGTACTTAAAAAAAAAAAAAAAAAAGGGGGGGGTGACTATGGCTTTTTAGACAGTAATTTGTCCTATCCCCATCAATCTTAAAGGCTTAATCATATAAGGGTTATTTCTGAAGCTACATACTAAAGAGTCGGGACTTTAGAGATTATCCTTAAGTGGTGATACACAACAAAGTCACTTAATCATGTTACAGTAAGTCACAGACTTGCACATATGTGTAGATTCAAACTCACACTCCTGACGCTGGGTACGATTCGTACAGGTCTGAAAGGTTTGTTTTACCAACTATATATGTTGTCGCTCGAATGATTGACCCTAAAGAGAAGGTTCATGAGACCTAGATTATAGACTATTTTCGAAGTACTATGTGTTTATATTCTTAACCAACCATCTTTTATTCTGTCATTTTATATTTCTCAATCATTCAACATAATATCCTATTTACCTACATTCTCCACTAATCACAATACTATAAAATACCATATATTTATATTTCGAAATTACTGAATAATTATCCTAAAATTTATACCTTATGTCCTTGTCAAGTTGCCAGACTCCCTTGATTAACCCCATCAAATCTTATAGATTACTTTTATATTATTTTTTGTTATTGGATTTCTTACTCCATTATTGTAATTATTGATATAACTTTTGTAATAGTTTAATCAATAATTATTTTGTGACATTGTCTTTTTTAAACTTTTTTCTAACTTCAAGTTAAAAAAAAAAAAAAAAAACTAATTTTCGATGCTTCTAAAAAAGATTCGAGTCAGCTTTGAAAAAAATTCTATATAGACAAAAACAAGTTACATTTTATCAAACAAATTTACAAAAATCAGCTTGTACATTTTTGTCATTTCTAAACTTAAAAAAAAAAAAATTCTAATTTTTAAGATTGTCAAGACGAGACAAATCTAAAAAGTAAATAAATTTGATGTACTTTTTAAAAAAAAATAAATTCACTAAAAATAAAAATAAACCTAACAAAAAATAAAATAAAATAAAAAATGTCAACCCCTATACATCCGTGTATATACATACTACACCATGGTACGTTGGATGGAAGTATTATGAAAATCAACCAGTTAAATATATGAATATAGATGGAGCAAAAAAAAAAAAGAAGAAGAATTTCAAATTTTGAAATTTAAAATCTAAATCAGAGATAATTGTATAGGGTAATTTAAAAATGAAAAAAAATAAAAAGAAAATGGATGTTTTGGCATGAATATCTCACATGAATTAATCATTGTTGCAGCTTCGAGTCTCCGCCATGATTAGCAATTCTCCATATATACTAGTTTTGGACTGTGACATGTATTGCAATGACTCATCATCGGCTCGTCAAGCAATGTGTTTCCATCTTGATCCCAAAATGTCTCCCTCCCTAGCTTTCGTTCAATTTCCTCAGAAATTTCACAACATTAGCAAGAATGATATCTACAACTGCCGAATAAGATCCTTATTCACGGTACATACATAAAATGAAAAAATATATTATTCTCTTATTAAAAGAATTTATGTTCAAGAACTTTATGATCATGAGATAATAATAGAAGTGTGGTTTTTTTTTTTTTTTTTTAATAATTGAAAACCAATAATTTTCAGATACTATGGAAAGGTATGGATGGGCTTGAGGGACCATGTTTGTCTGGTACATGCTTTTACATAAAGAGAAAGGCACTCTACGGAAGTCTCATGAAAGAAGGTATGTCGTTAAGGGGATCAGAAATACAGTTGACTCAAAAAATTGTTTTAGATTTTTATCTATAATGTATTTGTGTAATAGAGATTAAATTAATGTAACATAAAATTTAATTATGAAATGAATCTGAGTCACAAATTAAAATTTTTTAATAAAGTTTTGGATATATTTTTTGAATTTATAATATTACTATGGGATATTTAATAGATAATGGACACTTCGACAGTGCAATTGGATGAAGTGGCCTATTTACATTACATCTATTCATTGAAAATCAAAGTCTTTGAGCCCAACTCCTTTCTTCTGGTGGTTCATAATTGAAAAAAGTGGGCGTGTTGTGTTAGGTTTTTTTTTTTTTTTTTGGTTACTGGAAATTTAGAACATAAGAGCATGTGGCAAAACAACTTCAAATCACTGTTTAATATTTCTACATAATAGCTATTTAAATCTCTAATTACTTTCTCATTAATTTTCAGATGTTGATATCATGAAACGTAAACAGTATTTCGGCTCTTCCAATGACTTCATCAAATCTCTTGACCGACATTACAAGCCGAATCACAGTAACTTTTCGAATGCAATGTTATTCAAAGAAACCAAAATTTTAGCATCGTGTGATTATGAAAATCAAACCAAATGGGGCAAAGAGGCAAGTACATGTCCTCAAACAACAAATCCTCTCCGCATTTTCTACTTCGCAAAAGCTACCAACTTAGAAAAGTATTGAGAAAGTTATGTGTATTCTGTTGATTGAAATAGTCTAGCGTGACTCTCATAATAAATCTTGTTCACACATTTTATTTTTTAAGTAAATGTGCAGAAAAGCTATTGACTCATAGGAAAAAATAAAATAAAAAGTCCACTAAGTGATCGGGATGGGTGTAATTGGGGCTCACACTGATAATTTGATCTGTTCAAATTTGTAAATTAATGTGTAGAATATCTAGGATTTGATAATCAATATTAATTATTTTTTTTTTTTGAAAAATTAGACAATAATCATGATTTTGAAAATAAATAATATATTTTTTTTAAAGAGAAATATGTTAAAATTATGTAATTATAATTATTAGATTAATCTGATTTTTTCACATATATGTAAATATGATGAATAATTTGGATAATCACATTATGGCCCATAATGGTCATACAAGCCCAAATTGCACGGATCAGGTCCCATAAGATATTGGAGACAAACCCATTTATGAGAAAAATATTTCAAAAATAAAATATGTGATATAGATTCAAACTTGGTGTGATATAGGTTATATCTAAGATCACATTCTTTTTTGTAGCAAGTCCATATCTAGGCACAAACCGAAAAATTATCCGGAATATTAAATGTAGGGTGTAGATTTCACCTTCTTATTGTGGGGCCAATTCATGAATGAATTTTGGCCTTAAATTGTAAATTCTATATAATTTTGTAGTCTATTTTTTGGGTATGTAGACCTCTTGTTCATTGTCGAGATTCTTTTGAACTATGAAACTATAGTATGCTTTCTTCTTTGCTCCAATATGCAGGTGGGTTTCTTGTATTTCTCAGTAGTGGAAGACTACTTCACAGATTTTATCAACTTACATGGCAAAGGTTGGATTTCAGTGTATTGTGACCCGGCAAGGCCAGCTTTTTTGGGCTCATGCACCACAAATCTGAGTGATGTGTTGGTTCAGAGCACCAGATGGGGTTCTGGTTTGGTTGAAGTTGCCATCTCAAGGTTCTGTCCTCTTCTACATGGCCCAAAGCAGAAGGAGAAGCAGATGTCTGTTCTTGAGAGAATGTGCTATGCAGAACTTGCCTTCTTTCCTTTAAATTTCATCCCATTGTGGTGCTTTGCAACCATTCCTCAGCTCTATCTTCTTAATGGCATTCCCTTGTACCCTGAGGTTAGTTTGTAACCCAAGATATATATGAATTCCCTTTCTCTTTTACATAATTATGATTTCAGATACAGTAATGATATACGAGCTAACAAATTTTACAATTTTCTTTTTATAAATCTTACAATTATAACTGTAATGATAGCCCTTTTTGGGATTACAGTAAGCAAGATCATTAATTTTTCTATTTGTTTAACATTATTATTTCTATTTTAATTTTATTAACAAAAATTAGTTGGACAAAATCTAATAAAAAAAAAGTACGCATATTTGAAAATGGAATGTGGGGCCAAAAAAGTTAAGCAGATTTGAGAATGGGTGTGGGACCCATTTTTTAATTTAATTAATTTTTTGTGATCTAATTCCGTCTAATTAGACTTTGTTCAGATTAAAATTATAGAGATTAGATTTAAAATGTAGGAACCAAATTGTTTAAATTGAAATTATAGGGATTAAAGTGAAATTTAGGTTAAATTATAGGAGTAAAAAGTGTTATTAACTCTAAAATCAAAATAAAAACAATAATGTGAGTCCTATTTATTATTGCAATACAAATTTAACAAGTCTAAAAATATAAAAATTAATCACAGAACTAAAACATATATAGATGGATATGATCTTTTAGATGTGGATCCCATCAATAAATTTTGTAAAATTTTGCATATATAAATATATATATTATGTGTTTTATTATGTGATTGGTTTTTGAATTTGTAGCAAAATTGTTATAAATTTTAACCAATATGCCTAGCCACTACTTGAAGGGCTTTAGTACCTACCCAATATGATCTCTCTTGTTTGGCAGGTTTCAAGCTGGTATTTCATTGTATTTTCATTCATTTTCGTCTCATCCCAATCCAAACACATCCAAGAGATCTTCTCAATTGGAGG
The DNA here is from genome assembly GCA_025200525.1 of Camellia lanceoleosa. Taxonomy (NCBI): domain Eukaryota; kingdom Viridiplantae; phylum Streptophyta; class Magnoliopsida; order Ericales; family Theaceae; genus Camellia; species Camellia lanceoleosa. The sequence continues at coordinate 158,637,275 of CM045762.1, read as the reverse complement.
TTCAATCCAAACATGGCCCAAGGAACAGAGAATGTGGATGATAAAGTCAGTCACATGTCATCTCTATGGAAGTTTGGATGCTTTCATGAAGAGAATGGGCATGAGAGAAGCCAATTTTCTACCAACCAATAAAGTTGTTGATGATGGGCAACTCAAGAGATACCAAATGGGTATATTGGATTTCCAAGCATCAAAGATATTGATTGTTCCAGTGGTTACCTTGGTGATTCTAAACCTAGTATGCTTGTTTGGAGGAGTTACTAGGATGGTTATCAGTGGAAGTGTTAACGAGATGTTTGTGCAAGTTGGTTTGTCATTTTTCATTGTATCAATGAGCTTCCCTATAGTTGAAGGGATGGTGGTGAGGAAGGACAAGGGTAGGGTTCCAATTTCTGTTTCTATTTTGTCTGCTGTGATTTCCATGATTTACTTGCTTTTGGGATCTCTTATTATCATGTGTTGGTGACAAGTAGATCATGTAGTTGGGTTAGAAGTTTTGTATTAATGTATTGCGATGCTGTTAGTATTTTGATTTTAGTTCTTTTCTTCCTAAAATAAGGAAATGAACAATTTGATTGAAAATGTATTGTATGGCCTAGAGTGTTGAGGAATTTGCAAAATGAGTTTTCAAAATTTATTGTTTAATTTTTTAGTGTTTTCAAAACCTTCCTTGTTTTTCTTTGGAAAGCTTGAAATAAGATTAGAGACTTTGTCCTACATTAGAAAGAGAGGAAAACATGGAGCACTTAATAAAGTGCTACATGGAATATTCTTTTAAATATGGAATTGTAGAATGAATGCTAATGTGCACGCACTCACACCACAAGGGTGGTGCTTCGTACCATACGCACACGCGTGTGTGGCGTGGGCTGTGTGGCGTTTGATGGTGCACTTTACATGAACGCATCGGACAGGTTGGAGCGATGATGTGGAATACAGTCAACTTCACATGGCAGTGATGTAGCGTCTGTTGGCGATGAGTCAATCAACCGATCGAACAGTTGTGTGTCCGATCTGGAGCGGCTTGATCATAGCTGTTGATTGGAGATGTGGGTGATCGTACGGATGACATGGCACCCGATTATGATCATGTATGATCAGTCAAGGCATTTATTTTGTATGAGAATGATCTATACCATAGATCGTCGATCCAACGGTCAGATCTGATCGGATGTGATCAAGGCCTATAAATAGGCTGCGAAATCAGCCATTTCAATCCATTCAAAAAGCATTCCTGCAATTCTCTCTCCCTCTTGATTTAGAGTTTTCGATCAAAGAGTTTTTTAAGCAAGTTTCTGCTTTTCTTACTGGTATTCAACTTCTGCAAACTTGATTATCAATGTCTTGGTTTTCTTGATTATATCAAGAGTATTCTAATCTACTGTCGTCAGTGCAGACGCCGGTAGACTTGATCTTTAGATCAAGTTTCATTGTATCCTGAAGGCAAATTTGTTGTAACCCTTTGTACACCTTTTGGTGAGTGCAAAGTTGTCTTTAGGAAAATGATTAAGTAACACGACTTGAAGTACCAAATTTCTGTTCTACATAAACAAGATCATCACCAAGTTTTGAAGACCCGAAGACCACCAACTGAAGAATTCAAGATGAATTGTTCCAACACAGGGTAGGTTTAATTCTTCTATCCTTTCTCTCAAATCCATAACTATTCATAACAGTTACATTGACCCCAAAAAGAGTTCAACCCAATGTTCTTAACCTAGTCGATTATGATTTGATATTAGAAATACGTTGAATTTTTTTCCAATTCTTTTATTTGCAAATGCTACATATTTAATTCTATCCATATATAGATCTATTTTCTTTTCTTTATGGTGGTGAAGTTGTTTGATCCATGCAGTCTCATTAATTCCTACTATCCAGGCATGTTGCTGAACTAAGGTTCTCTCACTTATCTAAATTTAACAGTTTTGGGGATTTAAGCATTATGGAATTTTGTTGATTGTTCTCATCAAATTTGTTTGAAATTCTAGCATTGAGTTGCATAATAATTTGGGAAAATTTCCATTCAGTTAAAGTGTCTAAAAACAATTACAAATTAGTGGTATATTTTATACATTTTAATAATTAAAATATTAATTTTTTTAGGGTAAATTACACTTACCTCTCATGAGATTTCTGACAAATATAGGAACCTCCCCTGTGGTTTCAATAATTACAGAAACCTCCTATACTTTAATTGACAATATCAAGATTCCCCCATTTTTTGAATGCCGTTCACATAACTAACATAAACTGCTGATGTCATCAAAGATAAATACTGAAATGCTCATAATGCCCTCAAGTGTCTTGTTGAGAAAAAGCAATACGCAAATTCAAACAAAACAATGCCTAGTTCAATTGATTTTTCAAATCTCATATATACGAACATATACATATATAAACATATGCGAACATATTTTGATTTTAGCAAAGAAAATAAAATCCAATTAAATTAATTTCTAAATTTGTTTAACATATATATTTATATATGTACACACATACAAACATGGGAACAACTTTTTTTTTCTTCTAAATTTAAGATACAAATATATATATACACAAATTAAAATTCAAATAAGAATTTGTTTGGATTTCCAACAAAGAATAGAAACCCAATTTAACAACTGAACAAGATGAATGACCAACACAGAACAATTGAGAAGTCATCCAAGACTCACCAACCCATCATATATAGCAGCAATGAACACAACGAAATAACAAAAGTAGATCAAGCTTCGATCTTGCTTGAATGTGCACCCCCAACCAACAATCATAAAGAAATTGGTAGTGACCTCCCAAATTAAAAGCTCCCAAATTAAAAGTAACCAACTTCCAGCTAAATCTTTAAAATTAAAGAAAATTAAGTACCCAAAACCATAGCAATATCGTGTACTAAAAAAAAACAAAGCAAAACTTATATACCATAGTCAAGAATGAAGCAAATCAGCTAAAAAATTGGTAGTCATGTCCAAAACAAGAAAAGAAGTAGAAGAACAAAACTGTGATGTATACATAGTATTAGTATACATATACCACAATTGGAAGCTATGGCAGTGATGCCATCAATGGTGAACCCCTCATCGAAAACCAACATCCTCTTTAAGTGTATGCTCTCTAGATTGACACCATTCTTGGCCATGGCTTCAATCCATGGGTACACAAAGCCTCTCCAATCATGCGAGACCAAAATGAAGTCTGCAAAATGGGGGCTTCCTTTCAACGTTAGAGACCTAACTCTAGGAAACCTCTTGATCAATTTCTCTGGACTAATTGCATTACAATTCTCTACGAATATACTTTCTCTGCTGAACCTCTCCACCTTATATAATACTTGCACATCACTGAAACCGCATTGAGGTCTCTGTGTGACGTCAAGAAATCAAATATGTGCTCTAAGACCTCATCCAAACGATAACCCTGATCCCTCTTATATTCTCTCTCTCTCTCTCTCTCTCTCTCTCTATTTTTCCAGATCTGGCGATAGTGATGGACGAGAAGGGCGACGGGAATGAGAGAGGAGAGAAGGCGACGAAGGAGAGAGGTTGCCATTGGAGAAAGGATATTGAGGAGAATAATCATCGGTGGGCTTTGGAATCGCCGAAGGCAGTTATACTAGTAGTAGCCGGAGAGATTATCGGGAGGAAAGATGGGAGAGAGAGAGAGAGAGAGAAAGAGAGAGGGGGCAAAGCATGGTGAGGTAGGTATAAGAGATTTAGGGATCAAAGGGTATTTTCATCTTGTTATGCTCAAATGAAAGGATAATATGGTCATTTTATATAATCAAGTAATGTCGTTTGTGCAAAATTGATGGATTGAGAGGATCTTGATATTGTCAGTTAAAATATGAGAGGTTTTCTATAATTATTAAAATCATAGGAGAGGTTCCTGTATTTGTCAGAAACCTTAGGGGAGATAAGTGTAATTTACCCATTTTTTTTTTATAAACATATAATTATTTTGTAAGAAGTCATCTAAATTGTAATTTTTCCTAATAATTTTGCCTTTCTATTGTTACACCAAACTTCCTCGTCTTTAAAACCAAATTGTTCTTGTTTTTTTTTTTTTTTTTAATCATAAATTGTTATTGTTGAAATCTTATATTTCAGCAAAACCCTCATTCACTCCTCTTGTGATGGGGGCTAGAAAAATCAATAGAAGTACTTTATTGTACAAAGATATATGGATAAATTATAAATATATTCCTAAGATTTGTTAGGGTAGTGAGTATTCTAATAAATAACATATATTAATCACTAGCCAACAAATTTAACTTGGAATAATAAGGGTATTTTTGCACTTTATGACCTGTCACCCCAATCATATGTATTTGCAGTTGAGGGAAGGGCGGTGATCTATGTATCTTGGTATTACTTTTTCTGATCATAGTGAAATAGCAATGATTATAGACAGGGTGTTAATTTTAAAGTCAACCACATAAACTTTTTATTGTTGTATATGTGATTTAAAATTATTATGTATTTATTTTTCTGTTTTTCACATTTCATAGATCCTCACTAAAGATTCCACAGTCCTTAAATGTTTCAAAGTTCTCCACCATATGATCAAGTTAGAGGTGTTTTCGAAAAGTAATTTGGTACAAGTAAGGATCCAAGGAGAATATATAGCCACTAAAGAGAGAATCTGATAGTGTAATTCGTTGCTCATTTCCACACTCTCTTCCCTATTGATCATACCAATCATGTTCATCACTTTTTGCCTCTGATCATCCAAACTCTTCTTCAAAAACATCAAACTCCCCCATCACCACCTCCCTATCCAATGATCCACCACCAATCTCACCACCTCCCATTTGGGTTTGTAAACCCAACTTATCTGACTCTCTTCCCCTGTCTTAAATGATTGTTTCACCTCCGAATCAAACTTGTTTCACACTATTTTTTCTATGTTTGGTGATGGTAGTGGTGGAATGAAGGTGGATGTAGAGGTGGTGGCACGATGATAGGGTGGCAATGACGGTGGTGATGGCTGTGGTGTGGTGATATTAGTAAGATTTTAGACCAAAAAATGTTTTCTGCCTTTTAAAAATAGAAAACATTTTCTACCCAAATAAACTTGTTTTCAAATTAGTTTTGTTTTCTATTTTACCAAATTCGAAAAAATATGAAAAAGATTTTTTGCCTAAACAAATAGAGTGTAAAAAACTATGATATTATATATTGTTTTGTAATTCTAGCTATAAAAATGTAAAAAACTAGGAGTTGCTAAAATGGCTTCCTCCCTGACCAGACCTGACCAGACCAACACTGCTAACCATGGCCTTCATATGGGCCGCCGCCTTAACTAAAGCATAATAATTCTTCCACATAGATCCAACCACCTTCTCCCAAATATCATCACGTAATCGCCTCTCAATTTCATAACAACGACGCTCCTCTGTTGCCACAAACTCTGGAGCAAACCTTGACAAACTAGTGAACCTCATCTCAAATTGAGCAAAAGGAATAACATCTTGGCACAACTCAACAAACTGTTCCCTCAACCTTTCCCGAGCAGAAGGAAGGAAGTACTTGGCCAAAAAGGTCTTGGTAAAAGCAACCCATGTGGCATGTACAGTGTTCTTAGCATACTTCCACCAATAATTCGCATCTCCTTTCAATTGGAAACCCGTCAAAGAAATCCTCAACCCCTCATCCTCAACTGAGCATATCAAGAGTCTTGGTAATCTGTTCCAACCAATCCTCTGCCTCCGGCGGTTTTGCCTCTCGTAAAAACTCCGGTGGATTGGAGTGAAGAAACTCCTTAGTATGCTTGAGGGTACGCTTGTTGTCCCCCTCATTGTGAGCTAAAGCATCTTGCACCACTCTCACAATCTCGCAACTTCCTTGTTGACAGTCGATGATGCAACGATAGGTGTTAAAGGAACCACCGTGCCCCTACCGGCACTCCTACGACCCATCCATCCTCTGTTCCCTCGTATAGACATCCTATAGAATCCAAAAACAAAATCAATCTTAGTGTACATCGCAATAGCCTTCCCTAGGCACACACTCACCACCGCTAGGCTACAAGACACACTTAGCCCCCAAAACATACAATTCGCATTGCATATAAACAATTAAACATCTAAACACATAACCAAATCAAGTCCACAAAGATAGCCACTCATCTCGGAACTCTCAAGGAATTCCTATTAGAAACCACGTTGATCAAGCATGTCTCCAATAGGACCTTAAAGCAAGATCATCGGCTACAAGTACTATCCAAGAAACTTAATCCCATGCTCACATAAATGCAACATATAAGTTCTAACACTTATCCTAACTATATACAACGTCCTCACCAAGCATAGTAAATCCTTTGTGGTAAAAACCACTTCCCACGAGCCCAAAGTATTCAAACCCGGCTCGCTTTGATACCAAGTTGTAACGCCCTACTTTTAATACTCGGAATCCATTACCAAAATCATTAAATTAATTCAATTTCAGAGATAACATGCGGAAACTATTTACATCAACGAGAAAGAATAAACAAAGATTCTCTCATCCAAATACAAAATGAATGCAACAGGAATATAACTAAATAAATCGCCCGAAGGCTTACATCTTTAAAATTAAAAGAAAGGATTTAACCCTTTTATAATAATGACATTCCGCCCACAAATAAAAAGGCCCCGTGGCTAACAACTAAGGGTGATCCTTGATCTCGAGCACTTTTTAACATCATCTGAAAAGAATTAGCAATGTGGGATGAACATAAAGTTCAGTACGGATTCCAACATGATCCTAAGCAATAACAACATGTAGATAGCTATGATTATGAATGCTTCACATCATATCATATACCTATTGTGACAGTTTATAACCAAAGTATACATACGTAGATACCTTTCTCAAAATCATCCGATTTATTCAACAACACAACCAGTTCACACTGACTTCTCATTTTTCCATCTTTAACAAAATATTATATAATAACCGTATTTTCCTTCTTTAACAAAGTATTACATAATAATCCCTTGCCTTTGAAACAAATCACAACGATCCGATTTTCTTTTCCTTGATTCTTACAACCTCAATGCATAAATACATTCATCACATTTCCATGCCTTAAAATCAAGGTTAAGGAAAATATTATCAACAATCAATTTGATACACCCATGTGTACACAGAACCATTTAACTCAAGAGATAAAAACAACACACACTCTAACCACTACCTACTCAACTTTTAAGGCAACTCAGTCTCCCAGAACCACAATTATCATAACACATGACATATCACAGTCACACTGAAACAATAATAATAAACAACTCTACTTTACCTGCTTTAAGCACGGTAAGCCAACGGTACATCTTTTCACAACAAAATGCCAATTATCCAAACACCGGCTGGAAGGTAATGGTACCTCTGCCAAGTTCTCTAGACACTAGCTGGAAGATACTGGTACCTCATATTTTCAGCGTGTGCACATTTTCCAACCATCACTTTGTACAACAAGCATAAATAACTCGAGTGTACTACATGCACATAATCTTTTCAACATCACAATGTCATCCTCCACCGATGACCAAGGACAAAACCTCTCAACAATATGTATTAAAATACACGTAATACAATTATCCAATTCTTATGATGCATTAAGTCCAACAATAACAATAATATTCAAGGCAAGTTCTTTCTCATTTTGCAAAAGAGTTATAATTACCTCTTCTTTCCAAAATCAATTTCTATAATTCCCAATTCACAATACACCAGCTATATTTTCCAAAAAAAAAAAAAAAATGCATTTCCTTTGTTTAACCAAAGACCCAATCCATGGATAACAAAGTCATAATCCACTCAATTTCAACTCAAGAAAATGTAACCCAATGATTCTAATCTCATGGTTAACCCCCTTTTTAGCAATTAACAAACTACCAATTCGTTATACTCAATTATAATCAACCCAGCACAAAGTTAATGCTAAAATCATGAGACCTGATTTAATCTCAAATTAATTACCAAATCATTAATCAAATTCCTTAATTCATAGCATGATTATTTCATAATTTCAACCCTTTTTACCTATTAGGCATTATTATAAAAATTAGGGCTTTACCTCTGTCTCGACATGAACATGTTAAACCACTCCCCAATTAACCCAAGCAACAATCAATTTCACAAATCTCCATCTCAAATATCAAATCCTAAATCCCCTTTCATGATTTTCGAAAAATCCATAAGGAACATGGTTTTTATGCAATAAAACCTTCCACATGTCTATCTATAGACAATGTATTAAAAAAGATCAAATAAGTCCCTACCTCAAAGAGAGAAGAGGAGAAAAGCCAAAAATCAACTTCGCCAGAATTCGATCTCCATTGGTCAAAACAAAGCCCTCGTCATTTTGGTATAAGGAACTAGTACTGAATCCCAATGGATTCATGGTATCAAAAGGAAATGTAAAGTTTTGAGGGTTTGGGTAGAAAGGGATAAGAGAAAAAAAGAGAAAAGATTGTAGAGAGAGAGAGAGAGAGAGATATTTTGAAATGAGAGAAAGAATGGCCAATGATTAATAAATGGCCGAAAAGCACAAAATTCGAGGTAGTTTCACGTGCCTACTACAACAAAAAGCACATTTGATGACAAAAAAATTGGTCGCCAAAAGTACAAATTTTGTTGCAAAAAGAATCAGTGAGAAGTACTCGATTGGTCGCCAAAGGCCTGTCACTAAAAGTATTGGTGACTAAATAATAAATTGTCACCATATGTAGACATTTAGTGACAAGTAAAATTGGTCACCAAAAATCATGTATTTTGTCGTTGTAAAATTCTAATTTGTCGCTAAAAGGTTAAGATTTGGATAGACTATGTAGTTTTAGCGACAAATAAATTCATTGCCAAAAGTACTATTTGGTGACAAAATTAATTTGGTCACTAAAAATCAACTTTTTAGCAACGAATAAGTTTTGGTTGCTAAAAGTTCTTGGAATACCCACTAGCTTTTAGCGACAAAACAATATGTTGTCGCCAAATGTATTAACAGCGACCAAAATATCACTTGTCACTAAAAATTCATTGCACAAATTTGGATTTTAATAATTTTCCTGTTCAAAATAATCCAAAACACCAGTTTTTCTATACACAATATATACACAAATGCAATGTAAATAGTAATACACCTGTGTAAGACATTCATAATAATTCAAAATTAATAGCTATTAAACATCCCAATAAACATAATTACAATTCTCTATCAATTTGAAACATTCATACCAAAGTACTTACAAACTATTAACATCAAACCCACAAATCCATTACCAAATCCTATGTCAAAATATTTTAAAAAATACAAAACCAAATATTTTGATGCTAAACATCTAACCCACAAGTCATTTACCAAAATCCTATGTCAAAATATTTGCATAAACACAAAACCAAATATTTTGATGCTAAACATCTAACCCATAAGTCATTTACCAAAATCCTATGTAAAAATATTTCCAAAAATACAAAATCAAAGCTTCTGGTACAGCCCGAACCATTTTCCACCATTGCCAATTTGTCACGTGAAAAAGAAAAAACAATATAAGATTAACAAGGAAAAAAAAAAAACTTGGTATGCATTTCACAATTTTGATTTTAATTTTGTAATGGGAAGTCCAATCGGGGTGCCGTTTGCTCATACAAGTTTATTTAGTCTTGAGTAAGCTGCCCGTGCTAAGTTTCGGTGGTTATTTCACAATTTTGCCCCCCTACATGGGCCTTTTAAGTCTTGTGTTTTACAATTTTTCTTCTAATTTTCTAACCGAAAATCCAATCAAGGTCCCGTTTGTTTCTACAAGTCTATTTAGGCTTAAGTAAGCTGCCCGTGCTAAGTTTCGGTGGTCATTTCAGAATTTCGTCCCTTAAACGGGCCTTTTAAGTCTTGTGTTTTACAATTTTCCTTCTAATTTTTTAATTGGAAATCCAATCAAGGTCCTGTTTGTTCCTACAAGTCTATTTAGGTTTAAACAAGCTGCCCGTGCTAAGTTTTGGCAGTTTCGGTAATCATTTCGCAATTTCGGCCTCCAAACGGGCCTTGTAAGTCTTGTGTTTTACAATTTTCCTTCTAATTTTCTAACTGGAAATCCCATTGAGGTCCCGTTTGTTCCTACAAGTCTATTTAGGCTTGAGCAAGCTGCCCGTGCCAAGTTTTAACAATTTCAGTGGTCATTTCGCAATTTCGACCCCCGAACGAGCCTTTTAAGTCTTGTGTTTTACAATTTTCCTTCTAATTTTCTAACCGGAAATCCAATTGAGGTCCTATTTGTTCCTACAAGTCTATTTAGGTTTGAGCAAGCTGTCCGTGCCAAGTTTCGGCAATTTCGGTGGACATTTCGCAATTTCACTCCCCGAACGGGCCTTTTAAGTCTTGTGTTTTACAATTTTCCTTCTAATTCCTAACCGGAAATCCAATCGAGATCCTGTTTGTTCCTACAAGTCTATTTAGGCTTAAATAAGCTACTTGTGCCAAGTTTCTGTAGTTTTGGTGGTCATTTCGCAATTTCGGCCCCTGAACAGGCCTTTTAAATCTTGTGTTTTACAATTTTCTTTCTAATTTTCTAAGCAATCGAGGTCCCGTTTGTTCCTGCAAGTCTATTTAGGCTTAAGCAAGTTGTCCATGCCAAGTTTCGGTAGTTTCGATGATCATTTGACAATTTCACCCCCCAAACGGGCCTTTTAAGTCTTGTGTTTTACTATTTTTCTTCTAATTTTCTAAATGGAAATCCAATCGAGGTCTCGTTTGTTCCTACAAGTCTATTTAGGCTTGAGCAAGTTGCCCGTGCCAAGTTTTGGCAATTTCGATGGACATTTCGCAATTTTGCCCCCCAAACAGGCCTTTTAAGTCTTGTGTTTTACAATTTTCCTTCTAATTTTAAGTCTTCTGTTTTACAATTTCGGCACTTTTGTTCAACACAACCAGACATACTAAGTTAAATGCTTGTTGTGATTTGAAAATTAAATTATAAAAATATACTTACAAAAGTGCTTGTCAATAAGATTCCTCTGATTGATAATCATCTTCATCAACCTTTATGCCTGCTCGATCCTTGTGCATCCTTATAAACTTCTCAATCTCTTCAAATCTTTTGTTTTGCATTTCAATCATTTTAGCTTGATGTTGTGTTACTAGGTTCTGGGTTGCAATTTGTTCTTGCTGGACATCGGACAAATTCTTCAATGACTCTAGTTGTTTTTGTAGGCTCGAAACCACCTCAATATGTGTTTGTGCGCTAACAGAAGATTTGGATGATGATGGTTTTTGACCAACTCTGAAGCCTTTTAAGTATCTCGATTTCTCTCCAAGAATCTTAATTGGCTGCTGCTCCTGAGTTAAAGGTATTGCCCCAGGCTCTGAAGACTCTTCATCAATTTTTAGACAACTTCAACAAACATAACCATTTACATACATATTTAACTCTGTTAATTGGCATACTTACATGTAATTGACCACATACTGGGGCTACCCAATCCGATTTTCTCTTGCTCCAATGGGAATCATTGTAGAAGTCTACAATGTCAGTCTTCTCAGTACCCGATTTCCATTTAAAAGTAATCACACTTTTAATTTTAACGTAATCACACTTTTAAATATAATAAATGCATCACCTATTTATACATTATAGCTTGAAATGACTTGGAGCCCATTGTATGATTATATGGTAACCTCGATCGACTATCCCTTGTTTTTTCAGCCAAGTTCTACAAAATTAATTGATTAGTAAAATTAAATTAAAATTACAACATAATTCTTTAAATTAGGAAATTTTACCTGATGATCACCATCAAGCCATACATGATTGATCATGTATACCCAAGCCTCATAATTGACCCCTTTGTATGGTTTACTGTAAGGGTCAATACCAGCGTCTACCAACTTCGAGTAATGAGTCTTCATCTTGTTATGCCAACTTTTATAAAGAGTTTTACACTTTTTATTAATTCCTTTCCGAACCTCTTCATCCTTATCATAATCAACAATCTCAAATTTATCCTACAAATATAATGAATACTTTTATTAGTATCAAAATGCAAGTAATGGTTATAATCTAATTATTTTAAAAATAACAAAACATGTATCCGAACTGCTTGAATGATTGGGCCTTATGAATCTCATCCATCTTGTCCCACTTTTTTATACCAATGATTGGTGTAGCCATCCTTATCTGTAACCCAAGTTCATTTGCAAATGGAGTGGCATAACACCCTACTGGTACCTTTGCATCTACAGGGATCCAAACAGGAAGTTTTTTTTACCACCATTGTTAGCTATGAGACATGCTATGCTCTTCCCTCATGTCTGACCCCTTACTTGTCTAGAACGAGTACACAAACTAGTTGTAGATGGTGCATCCTGGGTAGTAGTTGCATTAGTAGATGGTGCAACCTGGGTAGTAGTTGCATTTGTAGATGGTGCAGGCTGGATACTTAGAGCATTTGTAGATGGTACACTTGAAGTAGATGTGGTTTAATTAGGTGGGGCATGCTGAGTAGGGGCAACAACTCTAGTTGTAGCTTGTTGGGTAGATAGAGGAACTTTGGATGATGTTGCACTTCAGACTTTACCAGGGCTTGCCATCTAACACAACAACTCAACAATTACTTGTGTGACACATACATAAAATAAGCAATTACATTAATGTCAATGGATGTATGATATAATCAATATCAAAACATAAGTGATAACTAAGCAATAACATGACATAAGAAAAAAAAAAAAAAAAAAAACAAAAACAAAAACAAAAATGGAGAAAGAGAAAGATATATATATATATATATAGAGAGAGAGGGACACACACAAACACACATACTCAAAAAATCTTTTTGAATAGTCATTATACTCAAACTCAAAGGCACTTAAACAACAGTGTCATAAAAACATAAAAATGATATAATAATTAAAGTTCTATGTCAAAATCTATATTAGAATCAAAATGATTATGTAGGTCATCTTCTCGGATAGTCAATGCTCGTAGTAATCATCTTCATTATCACACCCCTCTTCATCATCAACACCATCGCTGTGTGCTCGACTAACTGATTGTAAAACCACCTCACTTGGGATAATTTGAGGATCAATGTCATTCCTATGAAGTGAGATTGTGACAGGGTCTTCAACATCGGGGACAACATCAGTTGTTTCATTCTGTTGGAATACATCATCAAGTTCAATGCCATCTTGTTCTGGTACATCCCATATTCCTCGATGTTGTAGTCTTTCTATGACTTTCCAATGTCCACCTAGCTTTGTATCATCAACATAGAAAACTTGTTTCACATGACTTGGTAAGACAAATAGAACATCTTTATACCATCGGCTTCTAACATCAATACTTGTGAAATGTGTATCGGTACGTAATGTTCTATTGCTATCGGTATTAAACCATTCATATTGGAATAAAACAACTCGATGTCCAAGTATGTAATGCATCTTCCACACTTTATTCAAGTACCCATAAAAGTCAATTGTTTGTCTCTCATGCTCCCCTTCCATAACCAACCCACTATTTTGGCATTTATGACTACTGTCACGATCCTTACTATGAAATCGAACACCATCGGAAATGTAAGCTGAATACAAATTAACTATCACAGTAGGACCATTTGCTAATGACCATAAACCATCAGTTGCTTCTGGTAATCCTTGACCTCGCAATTGGTTTATCTACATAATGACATCAATTTCAATCATTATGTTAGTATTCATATAAGTATAGCTCAAAATCTTTAGGATTATATCTTACATGTTCTTTGAACCATTTGGGGAATTCCTCTTTCTGTCTCTTTGTGATGTCACGTGCACCTTGATTTTCTAAAAGATTCTTGTGTTGCCTACTTACAAACATATGATTGATAAGTAATGTATTATATTTTAAAAAAAAAATTCTACAAAAAACAATAATAAGAACGTACTCTAGATAATGGTCCAACTCAAGGCTATTATTCAAGACAAACCAATGAAACATTTCACGTTCTTTCTGAGACATGTCAGAAGCCCTTGTAATTAGCCCAAAAGGAAGAACATTTTGCGTGAAGGCCTCTAACCCCAACTCATGCACACCAATATCAACATTTCGTTCCTCTCAATTAAACATCTTCTAACAAATTTAGGATTTCATCTTGATCTTCGCCTGTCTCCTCTTCCATTCTATCCCCAACACTTCCAAAGTCATTATGGTTGCCATCATTCAATGCATGAGATTGATTCATAGGAACAGATTTCCCATGATGCACCCAAGTCTTATAAGAAGGGGACATCCCTTTCACGACCTAATGATACTCCACAACTTTACTAGTGTGTCGTTCACAATTCAAACAATCCATACAAGGGCAACGAATCTTATCATTTGGCCCTACATTTGTCATTGCAAATTAAACAAAAGCCTTCACCCCATCTCTATATTGGGAACTCATCCTATTCTTAAGTAACATCCAACTCTTGTCCATATTGGGTCACCTACAAAGCCAACGTTATGTGAAATTCTTTTGTTATTATGTACATTAATGTAGTTCTATCCCATTTATGAATGCACAATGCAAAATATACTAAAATATACCTTTAACTTAATTAGGCATATGTAATTTATTTGTAAGACTAACTTAATTATTTAGTTGTTACAATGACCCACATGATATGGCAATATTAATTATAGATTTTACAACATTATGGTTCCATATCTTTTGCTCCAAAGTTTTATCTAATAATGATTTCCAAGTATCCTACTTTGATAGTTCTAAATCTTGGATTATAAAAGTTGTTGTATGCATTACACCATAAAATAATTTACATTATTAACAAAGTTGTATTCAATAGTAAGCGATAAACAAGAATTAATATTTAAGTAGAATATGCAATCTATAGTTAAGGGTGAAAAATAATCATATGGTAAGTGATGAAATGGATATATAAATTAGAATTGCTATATAAATTCTAGTGTTGAAATTGTTACATATTAGTTTAGTTATTCTTGTAAAAACATATTCATCTATTTTAGCTATTTGACTTATTTATTTGTTGAGTTAGACATGAAATTAAGATTTTTGAAACCAAACATAGCAGTCACCCCTAATTAGTGCATTTGGTCTTATCTTATTTATTTGTCAAATAGTTCTTTGGGTTATCTAAATATTTGTCATATTATGAATGCTCAAAATATTAGGAAAAAAAAGTGAATCCTCTAACAACCACAAATTTAATAAAAAAAAGTGTCAAAATTCTATAAGTAAATTAAAAATGCCGAACAAATAGTCAAAACTTAATTGATGTAGTAATTGCCTGCAACAAATGATTGTAGCTTTTTTTTTTTTTTTTTTAATCTCTTTGCATTAGCCAATAACCTGTAACAATTGTAATTGTAAGTCAAAGTTTAAACTAAAATCACACAATACATGAAATTAATAGAGAGTTATGGGTATGAAATGAATATCAAATAACATACAAGGATACTCATGTCCTGTCTTCTTCTTTTTTTTTTTTTTTTTTCTTTTTTCTTTTCTTTTTCTTTTTTTTTTTCTACAAAAGAAGCCACAATCACAATAGTGAATTTTGTAAAACAAAGTAGCTAAAGAAAAAACTAGAAGTAGAAAAGAAATTCAGCAAAGTGGAAAGCAACAATTGGATAGCAGCAAAACAAAAGAAAGGACGAGAATTCTCGAGTGGAAAGTAAAGGTTAGATAACAAGATGTGAATATTTAATTTAGCGATTTCTTTTGCAGATGATACAAGAAATTAGGCTATTTTGGGCCAGAAAAGAAAGCTATAGTTTGTGAAAGACTTCAATAGTAGAAACAATTTTAGCTAATTTCTTTAAAAGATGAAACTAATGCCTTATTTCTCATCATGTCAACATTAAGTCATGTGATTTTTGTTCTTCAAAATTATAATCGCGTTGCCAA
The DNA here is from genome assembly GCA_025200525.1 of Camellia lanceoleosa. NCBI lineage: Eukaryota > Viridiplantae > Streptophyta > Magnoliopsida > Ericales > Theaceae > Camellia > Camellia lanceoleosa. The sequence goes on along the minus strand of CM045762.1, from coordinate 158,621,397 downwards.
AAGAAGTAAAACCCTTAATAAGAAAACTTTACCACAAATGAACAATTAATATGACGATAGAATTTTGAAATAGGATCAAATTTAGAACTGTATTGATGGGCATCAAAACACTAATCCTTAAAAAGTATAGCTCAAACAATTCTTGCATTTAATTTCATAAAGAGATAATTTTTACAATATAATGCACTCAAACTATACAACTGAATATACTCTCTAATGAATAATAGCCCAAGTTATGAGATTGGGACTAATTATATCTATTTCTCATTTTAAGATTATTTAGAGCCTTTTTTTTAAAAAAAAATATTTATTTATATTATTGTTTGTATCATGTGAGATGGGGTTTTTATTTCCTTCATGAATTCTTTGGCCGGATGGTTGTTTAGAATTTCTGCCATAAGAGTGTAAAGGGAAGTAGTTCATGACCATATGCAATAAATCATATGACTAATTTCATATAAAATTGGCAAAACTATTATATGTACTTAAAGTGTCAACAAATTATTGATTCCACAATATTGTCATGGGATAAAATATTAATATATTGAATCGGCTTCTCGATGACAAAAGCATCAACTCAAACATACATGTACATGAAGAAATTTGTGCCAAAGGAGATGAAAGGGGAGTAATTACATAAGCTACCAAACTTTTAATAAAAAATCAAAATACAAGTACTTGATTTTATAAAAAAAATCATTAATATTCTGTTTCTAACAAAGGAAACCATGCATAGATTTTTGATTAGTGAATATTATTTTAGGACAATAAATCTATGAAGAAAAAAAAAAGAATTTTGAACCCATTTCTTTAGTTTCAATAGGATTCTAGTGGGTGAATTTTTAAAAATCTTAAAATTATGAACAAGGCATGATTTCTTTTCCCCAATATTTTAAAAGATCCTGAAATATTTGCCTTAAGGGTTTTAATTGGTCTACTATGTAGACCTATTTAGATTTAACAGCCCTACTGGATATGGATGTATGTCTATGAGCCTTTGATAATGAACAACAACAACAACAAACAAACAAACAACGAAGTGCTGTCTTGTGCTCCAAAATTAGTCCTAAAATCAAAATATCAGTCCCAAAATTAGAATATCAGTCCCTAAAAAATTCAAAATCAGAATATCACTCCCAAAATTCGAAAATCAGAATATATCAATCCCGAAAATCAAAATAGTAGTCCAAAAAATTAGATTGATGACAAAGAAGAAAAAGAGAAAGACGAGGCAGTGTGAGAGAGTGAGAAGGAGAGGGAGAGGGAAAAATTAGTCCCAATATCAATGTTGTGCTGTGTTCTGCCATGCTGAACAACAGAATCAGATTGATGACAAAGAAGAAAAAGAGAAAGAGGAGGCAGTGTGAGACAATGAGAGGAAGAGGGAGAGGGAAAAAAAGACGAAGAAGAGGGAGAGAATACATACCTTTGTGTCTTCTGCTGTGCCACTTCAAGTTGTAGAATGAGATAAATACTAGGTCAATCTTGTTTATTCACCTAAAGGTTATAAAAAAAGAAAAAGAAAAAAAAAAGACAGATTCAAAACGATGTTGTTTTAACCCTTAATTTATTGGTGACGAAAATCATTAGGTTGTCGTAAATATCATTCACCTTTTCGCGACTATTTTAATTCTGTAGCCCAAAAGTTACACTTGGCGACCAAAAGTTTTGTCGCCATATATTAATTTGATTGCCAAAACATTTTTAGCACTTCCGTGCAAAAAATTAAATTGGCGCCAAACATTTTTGGCAACCAATTGAGATATTGGTTGCTAATAGTTTAATTTTTGGCAACCAACACGTATATTGTCGCCAAAAACATACAATTGGCAACTAAATTTAATTTGGTTGCCAAAATACGTCGCCAAAAATGCTTTTTGTTGGCTGCACGTGCGAAGCCCTTCCTGCACATGCAGAATTTCCCACCACACGTGCAATTAAAGCAGAACCAAAACTTTAACCCAGCTCAACCCTCCATGTGCGGCCTTTTTTCCCGCATGTACGGCCTCTATTCCGCACGTGCGACCTAAGCCCCCGTACATGCAGTTCCACCTAACTCGGCCCAAACTTCTTGAGGTGATCCTAGTCCCCTCAGTTTCATCTGTACACCTGAATTTGAAAAAAATTAACGCGATCTAACGTGAGGTGGATTAAACAAGTTCGAACTCCCAAACATCAATGTAACACAGATCATCAAGGTACCGAACAGGAAAAAAGTAGGTCCGAAAGGCACGTTCAAGTGGGGTACAAGACCAGGGACATCATAGTTAATATTAGAACCAAGAATGGTTTTGTACAAACAATTTCCAATGTTTTTTATATACCTGACTTGAAAAGTAATTTGTTAAGTGCTGGTCAGTTGCAAGAAAAGGGTTATGTGATAACTCTTAAAAAAGGTGCCTATGAGATTTATGATCCATCAAGAGGAGCAATTGCTATTGTTCAGATAAGTTCAAACAGATTGTTTCCTTTGAAGATAACAACAACTCAACCTTGTTTAATGGCTGAAGTAAAAGACCCCTCATGGCTTTGACATTTTCGCTATGGCCACTTGAATTTTGGTGGATTAAAGACTCTTTAACAAAAAGATATGGTTACTAGCCTCCATTGAATTGCTATTCCTTCTCAAGTTTGTGAATAATGTGTTGTTGACAAACAACATCATTCTCTATTCCCTCAAGGAAAGTTGTGGAGAGCCAAAATTGTCCTAGAGTTAGTTTATTCTGATATTTGTGGGCTAATAAATCCATCTTCTAATGGGGGTAAAAGATATTTTTATTATCTTTATTGATGATTATACTTGAAAAACTTGGGTTTATTTTTTGTATGAGAAATTAGAAGCTTTTAGTACATTTAAAAGCTTCAAGACATGAGTTGAAAATGAAGCAGGAAAAACCATCAAAACTCTCCATACTAATTGTGGTGGAGAATACTACTCAAAAGAATTTGAAGGTTATTGTAAAGATCATGGTATTCAAAAGGAACTCACAGCTACTTCTATACCGCAGCAAAATGGTGTATCGGAGAGGAAAAATATAACTATCCTTAGCATGGTGAGAAGCTTGTTGGCACGAGGAAATATTCCAAAAGATTCTGGCTGGAGGCAATAAACTAGCGCATTCATGTGTTGAACAGAAGTCCTACTTTTTCTGTTCAAAACATGGCGCCTGAGGAGGCTTGGAGTGGGTGCAAACCAGCTATAGATAAATTCAGAATTTTTGGATGCATAACTTATGCACATGTTCCAGATGAGAAAAAGAAGAAGCTTGATGACAAAGGAGAAAAATGTGTCTTCCTTGGAGAAAGTTAAGACTCCAAAGCCTACAAATTGTTCAATCTAATTACTGAGAAAGTAATTACCAGTCGAGATGTGGTTTTTGATGAAGAACAGATGTGGGATTGGATTGGAAAGGGCAAAGAACTACAATAAATTCCACTTGATTTGATGATGTAGAGAATAGGATTGAAATGCAGTAGCAGTCCTTTGATGAACACTTGCCCAGTTCTTCAGCGATTTCACTAACAAATGAGTAGCCACCTGAGAATCAACGTCCAAGGAAAAGACCAGCTTGGATGATTGACTATGTAAGTGGAGATGAACTCTTTGATGATGATCCAATCACTCATTTTGCTTTATTTTCAGATTGTGACCCTACAACTTTCGAATGTGTTGTCCAAGAATCAAAATGGCGGAAGGTGATGAATGATCAAATTGCAACCTTAGAAAGAAATGATACTTGGGAACTATCTGATCTTCCAAAAGGGCACAAAACCATTGGCATGAAGTGGGTTTACAAAAAAAAAAAAAAAAAAAAAAAAAAAACTGAATGAAAATGGTGAAGTTGACAAGTATAAGGCATGATTGGTGGCTAAGGGATACAAGTAAGAGTTTAGAGTCGACTACACAGAAGTTTTTTCCCCGAATTCAAGGCATGATACAATTAGATTGGTAATTGCGCTGGCATGATAGTATTCTTGGCATATCTTCCAATTGGATGTCAAGTTGGCATTCTTGCATGGAAACTTGGAGGAACAAGTATTTGTTGATCAACCTCCTGGTTATATTAAGATTGGAGATGAGCATAAAGTGTATAGATTAAAGAAAGGTCTCTATTGATTAAAAAAGCCCCACGGGCATGGTATAGTCGCACTGAGGCTTATTTTTTGAAAGAAGGTTTTCAAAAATGTCTATATAAGTACACACTTTTTGTTAAAGTTAGAAATAGAGGGAAAATACTCATTGTTTGCTTATATGTAGATGGTCTTATATTTGCTTGCAATAACAGTGTCATGTTTGAAAAGTTTAACTAGTCTATGATGGTTGAATTTGAGATATCTGATCTTGGTATGATGCATTATTTTCTTGGCATTGAAGTGATGCAATCTGCCACAGGAACTTTTATTTCTCAAAAGAAGTATGTGCGATAAATTTTGGACAAGTTTCAACTGAAGGATTGTAATCCTGTATGTACTCCAACTGAGTTTGGCTTGAAGCTACACAAAGGTAATAGAGGAAAAAAGGTGGACAACACACTTTATAAGAAAATTGTGGGTAGTTTGATGTATTTAACTACAACAAGACTTGACATAATGCACTCTATGAGTCTAATCAGCAGATATATAGAGAATCCAACAGAGTCGCATCTTTGAGCTACTAAGAAAATTTTTCGTTACTTGCAAAGAACTAAAGATTTTGGACTGCTATACAAGAAGGGTAAAAGGTCAGATTTGATTGGGTTTACTAACAGTAATTATGGAGGAGATCAAGATGATAGGAGGAGACCTTCAAGTTATGTTTTTATGTTGGTGTATACACCCCATTTTTTACTGCCCTTACGACTTGGGCGTCACCACTTGCGCACCCAATGATGAATTTGTATATGCTTGTCAAGTGCTCGAAGTCCTCAGCAGAATGTCACGGCTTTGAGCCTTTAAACCCTACACACCTTTTGCCTTGTTTTGGACCAAAATCACAAATTTTCAAGCCTAAATACCCTGGGACCTGCAGGCCCCCTAGTGTGGGCTACCGGCCACCAATGTGGGCTGCTGGCCATGTGTGTGGGCTGCTGGCCACTTGTGTATTTTTGCAGATATTTATGCCAGCTGTGCCAAGTGTTTCCATAGGTGCATGCATCTACCTACATGTGTATGTATGGATATTTCTGAGGGAGTTTCATGTTTTTCTATAAATAGAAGACATCCCCTTCCATTTTTCGGAGTTGAAAAATTTGGAGCAAAAATATTTCTCTCTCTCTCTCTCTCTACAATTCCCTTTCTCTTTGCAAATTCTTAAGCCTTTGCCTGTACTCTGTAAACCAAACCTTGTGGTATTTGAGCTGAGATACTTTTGAGCTTACTTTGAGCTCTTGAGGGTGTGTAAGTGTTGGTTTGTCACTTAGAAAGGGTTCTCCTCTTCAAGAGTTATAAGTCTTGGTTCATTTCTTTGATTTATTTGCTATTTTTCTTACTGTTTTTGGACTGTTTATACTTTGTATTTTTTAGCTGAAATTTGTGGTTTAAGGCCATTCGGGGTGGAGGGATGGATCACCCTTCTTTGAACCTCACTTCTCAAGCCTTTACCCATGTGTTTCCCACCATTTTGTCAACTTTTTTTGAGCTTTTTAATATTGAATATCTGAGGTTCTTTAGAGGCTAAAACTATGTTTTGAGGTCCAAAAAATGGAGGGTTTAGCCACCCTCCTTATGCTTGTTTGCTAGCTTAATTGCTCCATTATTTTAGCTTACTCTTTTAGCTTTTTTTTTTTTTAAACATCAATTCTAGCATTGTTTTAGTCTAATTTAGGACTGTTTTGAGGTGTTTATTTCATTTAAGCGTTGTATAGTATGCTTGTAGTGTAATGGTCCTCATAGGTTTGGTGTTTTAGGAATTAGACACCAACCTATTTGAGTTGATTGTATTTATTTCTTGCTTTCCATACTTGTTTTCATATCTAATCACCTTTGCAACCTCCCTCATTTCTTGGTTTTTTTTCTTTGCTTTGAAAGTTGTTTCAAACTACATGTTTGTTTAAGCTTGAGATTGAGGTTGTTGTGCTTAATGGTTTAATCCCTTTGGAGGTTCATTACCAACGACATAACACTTCTCTCATACCTAAAACAACACTTGGTTTGGTACTCCTTTCCATTAGATGAGTTAATCTTTCACTTTTGGACTCAATTGAACTAAGGAATGGTTGGTAATTAAAATGAAGTAATAAAATTGGGATTAAAAATTATGCAAGATAATAAGCAATTTGGTGTTCACTCGGACGTTAATTGAACACATGGAAACTTAAGGCGTTTCATACTTGCTAGTGATGAAATGGTTCAAGTTTCTAAGGTCAATCACTTCCCTTGATCAATCCATGATAGGGAGGATGTTTGAGAGTCTTTTATTGTGCATTTATTGAAATTGTAGACCTTGGTTTGTAGGCCATCATGCAATGAAATTGCATCAATTGATGGCTTGCGAATTGGGCTTGCCACTCCTTTGAGCTGTTTGATGATAAGGAGGGGTAAGGTGTACAAACATACCTTGAGAATACCCTGTTTGTGCCCTGTACGCTTTTTGTTGCAGCAGCAAGAACCAAGCTTCAGTGGCCGGCCACTTTTTCTGGTCGGCAAGCCACTTCTTTTGGACTGCAGGCTACAATTTGTGACTGGGCGACCACTACTTTTGGCCTCCCGGCCACTTTTGTTAAACTGAGCAGCAACTTTTTGAAACAAGAACAAAGCAGAGGCTGAGGTGAAAAGATCTTCTAACTGTGCAACAGAGGTATTCTGGCAGCAGAACAATGGGCTTTTCGGGTGGAAATCCACGTATGCATGAGCATTCCTCGCTTCCCGGGGCTGATTAGTTAGCTTAGTTATTTCTTTCATGTTGTATTCATGTTGTAATTAATTAGTTAGTTCCGTAGAATAGTGTAGACACCCCATTTTTGACTGACCTTAAGACTCAGACGTCACCGATTGAGCACTCGGTGATTGCGCATGTTGTGCTCGTTTCGAGGTTTCGGAGTTTTTGGCTGGGTGGCTTGCCTTCGGGCCTCTAAACTTTTTGTGCTTTGGCTCAGTTTGTGGACCGAACCTTGTTTTCTCTTCCCTAGAGGGAGGGAGAGGTCCTGTAGACCCCCTTTTTGTGGTCGTAGACCACTTTTTGTGGTTGTAGACCACTTTTCTCGTTTGGAGACCAGTTTTCGGTTTTCGGAGCCTTCAGCCGCGTGCCTTGTCTCGGGACCGCTTAACGTTCTCCATTTGGCTTGGTTTTTGAACCATGCCTTGTTGCCTGTGCCTAGAGGGACACTGTGGTCCGGGAGACCACTTTTTGTGGTTGCAGGTAGACTAGTTTTCGAGGCTTTCGGCTGTGCGCTTTGCCTCCCGAACTTTCGTCTTGCATCCCTTTTGGTTTGTTTTTGGTACAAACCTTGTTTTCCTTGTTTGGAAGGTGGTACAAGGGTGGGAGACCAGTTCTTCTCCTTGGAGACCACTTTCCTCTCGCCACCAGCTTTTCAGTCGGAACCGGTTTTCTTGGTTTTTGGGCCACCTTTTCTGGTCGGCCACCACACCATTGCCTTGCTTTCAGTGTGCAGACCACCCTCTCCCCTGTGGCCGACTACTTTTTGCCCTGGCCGACCACTTCCACTGGTTGGCCGACCAGTATAAGTAGCTGGCCGACCACTTCAAGTGGTTGGCAGCTTTCTAGCTCATTCCTAGAGATATTTTCTATCCAGCAATCACAGCTGGAAGGCACTAAAACCATCTTCCATACACGTGTATGGAGGGATGGCCTTAGACCCTAAGCTTGTCCAACAAGCTTACACTTTTGTTCTCTATAAGAGAGAATCTCCTCTTTCCTCCTCCAGGGTCAGAATTTTGTGGCTAGAGTGATAGATACACCTTTGTCTCTATAATTCTCCATTCTCTTCATTTTTGTGTTCAAAAATGCCTTTTTATCACACTATTGCACATAAACACACACTAAAACACCATCCTTTTGTTGCTGAGGCTCTTTGAAGCTGGTTTTGGTGTTTTTGGAGAGGTTTGAGCTCAGAAAAGTTGCTGGAGTTGTAGTTTCAAAGGTGTTCTACAAGGGTGAGCTACTAACCCTTAAATCCCTTGATTTTGCTTAAGCTTTTAGCCCTATTTTCATGGTGTTTTAGGCTTAACTTTCTATTAAAAAAAAGTTTTGTTTTTCAGTCCTTAACATGTTTGTTTAAGGTCACTTTTGTGTTGGGGGTAGTCTACCACCTCTTAGGCCTTGTTCGGTCTTGTTCTTGTGCCATCTTTTTAAGCTATTGGGACCACCTTGTTTTAACCTTCTCACCACTGAAACTCAGAGGAATTTCAGTGGTGGAAATGGTGTTTTAAGGTCCCAAATAGGAGAGGGTCATCCCCTCTCCTTATGTTCTTGAATGCTTGCTTTGAATGCCTCATGTTTGAGCATGTTTGTTAAGCTTATGTTGGCCATATCTTAGCATGTATTTGGGATTATTTCAGCATGGCATACCACTGTTTTGACTTGGTTTTGTCACCCCTTGCATGCTTTATATACTTGTAGTGTATTTCTCACAAACTAGTCTTGTATGCTTTATGAAGTAGCATGTGTTTCTAGCTTGTTTTGGGTCCATCTCAGCATGTTCTTGGTAATGTTTTTCCATGTCATACCTCTGTTAAGGTTTGGTTTGGTTGGCCTTTGCATGCTCCATGCACTTGTAGTGCAATCCCACAAACTAGCCTAGTGTGTACCATGCTTTAGACTATCATTCTAGCATGATTTTGGCTTAACTCTAAGAAGCTTTTGTCCATGTTTTAGTATGCTCTAGCTCTGATTTGTGTTGTTTTGGTCATGCATGCCATGATTTGTATAGCTATAATGCATTCTAGCTTGTTAGCTTTGTGTATCAAGTCCACTAGCATGCATTACTTGGCCTATTTGAATGATTTGGCATCATTTGTTATGAGATTTCAGTGCATGTTTCATGGTCATACACTTACATTTGTCACTCTTTCAATGCGTTGGAGGGTTTGCCTTTTATGCCTTAAACATGAATCATTGTGTATGCCTTCATGCTTAAGCTTGCGAGCTATCATTTCAGTGTATTTTTGGGGTTATTTTGCCATGATATAACTCGATTTTTTGTTGGCGAAGCCATCTCATGCTCGGTTTTGATAGGTGTAGTGTAATCCACCTTATTTGCCTTGTATGCATTATGCCTTATGCCCTTCATGCTAGCTTATTTTGGCTTCCTTCCATGCATGTTTTAGACTCATTTTGACATGTTCTAGGACTATTTTGGGTTTCCTTGACCATATGCTTCATGTTTTGCATAGTTGTAGTACAAATGCCTATGCTGGTTTTGAGCTTTGGGTACCATAGCATGCTTCATTTGTGTTGTGTACATGATTTAATATCACTTAACATGACATTTCAGAGCATATAGACTTGTCATGTTCCTACTTCTTTCACTCTTTAAGTCCCTTTGAGTGTTATGCATTGTTGCCTTGTTTGTGGCCAAGCATGTATGCCATCTTGCCTAGGTCCTTGAGCCCTCATCTCAGCATGTTTTGGTCATTGTTTAGGCCTACTTAAGCTCTGTCCATGGTTGGTTCATGCATTTGTGCCATGTTTTGCATGCCTCCTTTGTGTTGCTCTTTGCTAGCCTTATGCCTTAAGGACTCTAGCATGCCTTGTGCCTATTGTTTGAGTGATTGGGAATCATTTCATACCTCATTTCAAAGGCATTTAGTGTTGTTACACTCTTATGTTTATCACTTCTTGAGCACTTTTGAGAGTCAGTGCTCTTAGGCCTAGTTGATGGGCCAATGCATGTGCATGCTTTGTTTTGCATTTCATGCCTTTGTTTTGGTGTTATGGCCATTGATTTGGGCATGACTGAAGTCTGTCCATTTTGGTTTAAGTCCATCGGGCATGTTATGTGAATGTTGTTACATTGCATCATGTTGTTAGCATGCTTATGTTACATTGCATTGAGTATGCCATGTTGTTCTTAGCATTTAGCGTTGTGTATGCCATGTTGCTTGCATGCTTATGTCACATTGCATTGAGTATGCCATGTTGTTGATTGCATTGTGTATGCCATGTTACATTGCATTGAGTATGCATGTTGTTGCTTGCATTGTGTTTGGATAGGGTATTAGTCTAAACAAGAGAAACGAGGGACGTTTCATACTTGAAGTGATGAAACGTGCCTCAATTCTCGGTCGCCGACCCTCTTGATCATACATGATAGAGGTCAAGGCTTTATGTGTTTATTTGTGCATTCATTTTACATTAAATTGTGCAATTTGGCTTCTCGGCCATCATGCATCGAGATGCGTGATTGGTGGCCCGAGGGTCGAGAACCACACTCCCTTGAGCTTATGAAATGATAGAGAGGGTGGTTGTGTACACATATCTTGGAAATACATTGCCATGCCCTTTCTTGCTCTCTGTTGCAGCAAACTAGAGAAGTGTAGCAACAAGTGGTTGGCCGACCAGAAAAACTAGCTGGCCGACCACTTTTTCTGGTCTGCAACAAAGAAAAGTGGTCGACAGGTGGTTGGCAACTCCAGAAAGTGGTCGGCCATGTTCCTACAGGTTCCCATGGTGGAGTTGAAGCTTTGTGGAGCTTTGTGCAATGTTCTGAGAACAATTGTAAACAGAGGCAAATTGGGGCATCGCAACGGATTTCCGAATGAGGCGACCGAGCATGCATACACTCCTCATCTCGAGGACCTCTCTTTAATACTTTCCTTAGCTAGTTTATGCTTTGGTTTTGTATTTAAGTAGTTAAATGCGTTTAGCTATTCAATTTGGGATATAATAACTAGTTAGTTAACTTGTTAGTTAATTAGCTTTGTTTTGTATTTAATTAATTAGCTTGTTAGTTAATTAGTTTTGTGATGTAATAATTAGTTTAATTAGCTTAGATTAGCTAGCTAGCTTCTTATTCGGACCCTCCGTTGAGAGGGCCAACTATTGTAATAAGCGTGCGTGTGTGCGATGCATGTCTTCCAACCCCCATTTCTTTCTTCCTTTTACTTAACCGCTTCATCGAGACGTGCCGAGCGTCCGGCTCACGTAAAAGGCGCGAAATCCGTTTTATTCATTAGCTACTACAGTTCGGACTCAATGTCACGGTTCTGAATCTAATCTCGCAAAGTGCAATGCAAGACCAATAAATCACCAAAGAGTCCAAATCTGGCAAATCGTTTTGAAAAACTGATTTTAATAAAGAAGTGTTAGACATGGACTGCTTTGCCAGATACAGAGTCGCCACCTAAATATTTTATTTTTGGAGAAATTTAGGAAACCCTGACTCGTGCCTAAGGCCACGTGTCCGTCATCACCAAAGTTGCCTCGGCTGGGGAACTTGGGTACGAGAGGGGAAGGTCATGCAATGAGCACCCCCGCTCGCCCGATCAAAAGATCGGCCTTTACTAAGCATGATATTTTGTTTTTGAAAACACATGTGCTTTTATTTCGGTTTATTAGCTAATCTTACAACGTGATGTGCACAGCATACAAGTATGGACTAGATCGCCTAAGTTGGAACAAAACATCTCATGTTTGTTTGTTTGAAAATAGTTTGAAGATGCTACTCGCAAGTAGGCTAAGACGTGGATTTTGCCACCCTCAAGTGGGCTTAAGAAAACATGATTTTGCCACTCTCAAGTGGGCTTTAAAACTTGCACTTCAATGAATTGTTCCAATTCAAGTAATCCAACCTTCACCCACAGGCATTCAAGCAGTTATATCACTTAAGCAGTTAGCCTCATGGCAAGCATGCTATCATGGCAACACTCACACTCATGCAAGATGCTAAAGCATAAAAGCTTACCTAGTACTCCGAGCCAAAACAATAGTTAGTTAGAAATCAATGCATGATCCTAGCTATGTTAAGATGCCTAATGCAACACAAAAAATGCAACTAGAAATAGGCTCGGCTATTCTAAGATGGCATATGAAATGAAATTTCATAATCATGTATTCAAATCAGAATTGAAACACAAAGCAGTTAGTATGATGCGCTGAGCTCAGTGCATGCAATACAAATGAATAATGCAAACATGCATAGCATAAGGATGCTAATCAAAATATGACTTAGAACTAACCATCATAAGCGGTTAAGTAAAAGGGAGAAAGACGTGGGATTGGAAGACATTCACACACTCACGCACACTTATTACAAAATTCGCCTTCTCAACGGAGGGTCTGAATGAATAATACAAATCAACTAATTAGCTAACTATCCTAGCTAATTAATTATTACAATCCAAATTGAAACAAATAGCTACACTAAGCTAAATGAATATTACAAAACCAATTAAATGATTAAATTACACAAACTAATCATGAATACTGAAATGGCCTCGCGGGCGATGAAGAGATGCATGCCCGGTCGCGTCCTCCCGAAAATTCGTTGCCATGCCTCATGTTGCCTCTGTTTGCACTGTTTTAGACTTCTGAAAACTGTGCCAACTTCTGAAACACTTCTGATCCACTTCATGGGAACTCTGAGAGGCCATCGGCCAAATGGTATGGTCATCGGCCAAAGGATAAGGGTCATCGACCACTTATGAGGCTATCGGCCAAACATTGTTAGCCGATCGGCCATCTCTTCTTGCAGACTGCTCCTTTTGCTACAGCAGAGTACAAAAAGAGACATAGCAATACATTTGCAAGAAAATGTTGTGCAATTACACCCCTTATCATGTTTGAGACTCAAAGGAGTGAAGTGCTCGACTCTCGAGCCATCAATCACGCATTTCGATGCATGATGGCCAAAGAGGCCGAGTCGCACAATTCAATGTGAATGAAATGCACAAAAACACATAATGCCTTAACCTCTATCATGCATGATCAAAAGGGTCAGCGACCAAGAATTGAGGTACGTTTCATCACTTCAAGTATGAAACGTGCCTCATTCCTCGCATTTGGCTTAACGCCCAAACCAAACACAATGCAATGCATGCAACATGGAGATGCTATACAATGCAACATAAGCATGCTAAATGCAATGCAACAAGCATGCAAAATGCCATGCAACCTAAACATGCAAACATGCAATGTAACTCAAGCATGCACACGTGATGCAATGCAACAGGTATGCAACAACATGCAAACTTAGCAAGCATGCAACAACATGCCATGTGACAAGCATGCAACAACATGCAAAAATGGACTTAAGCTATGTTTGGGAAGTGGCTAAAATAGCCAAAAAGTCAACTAAAACACATCACATCACCTCTCTACTTTTCTGCACACCTTTTTGTAAAAAGCCAAAAAGTTACTAAAATAGCCTGTTCCCAAACCAAGCCTTAAACTAAAATGGGCAGACCTCAATCATGCCCAAATCAGTGGCCAAAATAATGAAACAATGGCATGAAATGCACATACAAACATGCACACACTTTGGGTTCGCAAACAAGGTATGAAGACAACTACTCTCAAGCATGAGCAATGAATGAAAAGCATGGATGTATGACAATACTATAGGCCCTGAAATCATGCATGGAATGGTGCCAAACCACCCACATAACACAAGGATAGCATGCAAGAAAGCTCAAAGTTTGAAACTAACAAAGGGACTTAAACCATGGCCATGCAAGGCAAGCCCCAAAGGGCCAACGACAACCAAAACAGTCCCAAGGCAGGTCAATACAAGACCAAAAGCATGCTCGAACCTAGCCAACACAAGCTAGAACAAAAGACCAAAAGCATGAAGCATGCAAGGCTAACAAGGGGTATTACACTACACCTGTTACAACCAAACATGGCTTGACTTAACCAATAAAAATCAGAGTTATGGCATATCAAAATAAGCCCCAAAACCCACTTAGATGGCATCCCAAAGGCCTAAGCATGGTGGCATACACAATGATCCACTCTTAAGGCATAAAACACCAAACCTTCTAAGCATTAAAAGAGTGACAAAGGCAAGTTTATGACCATGAAACATGCACTGAAATATCATTTCAAATGATGCCAAATCATGAGAATAGTCTAAGCAATGCATGTTAGTGGACTTGATACACAAGGCTAACAAGCTAGATTAAACCATGGCTATACAAAACAATGCATGCATGACCAAGATAACACAAATAAGAGCTCAAGCATGGTAAAACATGAGGGAAAGCTTCTTTGAGTTGAGCCAAAACATGCAAGAATGATGGTCCAAACACATGATGCATGTTAAGGCAATAGAGAGGATTGCAAGACAAGTGCATGGTGCATGCAAGAGGCTATTACATCAACCTTAGATAGAGGTATATCATGGCAAAATAACACCAAATACTTGCTGAAATGGGGCCAAAACATGCTAAGCAAACATGCTACTATTGTGAGCCATTTATACTAGCATACAAGACACAAGGAGATGGGGGTGTCCCTCTCCTATTTAAAACTCCAAAACCACCTTTCCATCACTGAAAATCCTTTGGATTTCAGTGGTAAAAAGGTCATGCAAAGGCTAGAATAAGAGCCAAAAGGGATGGCTCAAAACAAGGCCAAACAAGGCCTAAGAGGGGGTAGACTACCCCCAACACAAAAGTGACCTTAAATAAACATCACAAGCATGAAAAATCAGAACTTTTTGTAGTTTAGAGTTAAGCTTAAAAAAAATACGCAAGTAGGTCTAAAAGCTTAAGCCAAAATAGGGGATTAAAAGCTAGAATCTCACCCTTGAAGAACACCTTCAAGAACACAACTCCAGCACTCTTTTCTGACCAAAACAAGTCCAAGAACACTAAAACCAACTCCTCAGTACCTCAGCAACAAAAGGATGGTGTTCTAGTAGGTGTTTGTGTGCAATAGTGTGAAGGATTTACACTTTTGGGCACAAACAAGAGCAAATGGAGAGAGAGAGAGGTAAAATATAGAGAGATATATGTTTTGTATCTCAAGATTTCAGAACCTCTGGAAAGGGAGAGGGGCCTCCTTTGTTATAGAATTTCAATTCTCAAGCTTGTTGAACAAGCTTGAGTCTTGATGCAATCCCTCCATACACGTGTATGGAGGATGAGAATTGTGCTCACCAGTTGTCATAGCTGGCACAAAATATCTGCAAAAAGAAGATGAAAAGGGCTCGGCCAGAAAATATGGCCAATTGACCAAAAAGAGTGCTGATCAGCCAACACTTATGGCCGATGGCAAGGAAACAAGGCCGATGGCACAATGCCCTAGCCGATGGGTTGCAGGGATGGCTAACAAGCCACCCTCTTCCCCCAGAAGCAAAAACCACAAGTCCTTGGTCCACAACCAAGCACAAAATAGACAAGTTGAGAGATCCTAAGGCAAGGCGCACAGCCGAGACCTTCGAGAACTTAAAATGAACATGAGCATGGATGATCATCGAGTGTTCAAGTGATGACGTCCAAGTCTTGAGGATGGTCAAAAATGGGGTGTCTACACTTGCCCCTCTTTGACAGAACTCGAAAGTCATAAGATGACGGGAGTGAATGTCAAAGCCCAGAGACAACCCATTTTTGACAAGGCCGAAGACTTAGACAAGCACACAAGATAATCAAAGAGATGCGCTCGCAGGCAGGGGCAAGATGCAAAATGACATGCACGATGCCGAACATAACTTATGATCATGCAAAGAGAGCTATAATGAAGCATAACATGCAAAGCAAATGCGACATTTTAAGCAAGCGAATAAGAAAGAATAGTCCTACACACTCCAACAGAAAGGATGTAAGAAAATTATGCAGTTCTCACTGCGTCTCACGCGGAGAAGACTGAAAGCAACTGCTGAGAACACCCGGAATCTCAAACACAACATCTCTCAGTGTTGCACATGTAGGAGAGGAAAGAAAGCATCTCTCGGTGTGGCACACGCAAGAGAGGAAAGAAAGCATCTCTCGGCGTGGTACACGCATGATAGGAAAGAGAGCATCTCTCTGCGTGGCACACGTATGAGAGGAAAGAGAGCATCTCTCAGCGTGGCACACGCATGAGAGGAAAGAAAGCATCTCTCGGCGTGGCACACGCATGAGAGGAAAGAAAGCATCTCTCGGTGTGGCACACGCAAGAGAGGAAATGAAGCATCTCTTAGCGTGGCACACGCATGAGAGGAAAGAGAGCATCTCTCGGCATGGCACATGCATGAGAGGAAAGAGAGCATCTCTCGGCGTGGCACACGCATGAGAGGAAAGAGAGCATCTCTCAGCGTGGCACACACAAGAGAGGAAAGAAAGCACAGTCATCCAAAAGCGTGCCAAACGGCCAAACGCTTGCCAAACGTGAGTGGGGAAGGGTAGCAGTCAAGCTGAACCGAGCCTTCTCTTGAATGAATTGTACATACAATATTGTGCCTGCAAAAGAAAGAAATTCAACTGGTACAGTATAGTAGAAAGTTACGTTCAATGTTAGATCAAGATATCATTTCAAAATGACATAAACGCATGCGCATATACAATGCGAGTGAGAAGGTGCATAGCAATGCAAGTGAAAAGACGCATGACAATGCAACTAGAACGAGCATAACAATGCAAGTAGAACATGCGCGACAACGCAAGTGAGGGGTGCATAACAATGTCATTGAAACAAGCATGACAATGCAAGTAAAACATGCGCGACAACGCAAGTGAGGGGTGCATGACAATGCAATTGAAACAAGCATGACAATGCAAGTAAAACATGCGCGACAATGCAAGCGAGGGGTGCATGAAAATGCCATTGAAACAGGCATGACAATGCAAGTAAAACATGCGCAACAACGCAAGTGAGGGGTGCATAACAATGAAACCTAATTGTACGCATAACAATGCGAGAAAGGCATGCGTGACAATGCAAGCCAAGTTCATAACAACACATGTAAGTAAAGCATGCGTGACAATGCAAGCAATGTGTATAACAATGCGGGAGAGGCATACGCGACAACGTAAGCCATGAGGTGCATAAATACATGTAAGTAAAGCATGCGCAACAACGCAAGCAATGTGTATAACAATGCAACAACAAAGAGAGGCATATATTCAACAGAAGCATGGTAAAGGCATGTTATTCGCGATGTTGAGATGCAACTTCAAATGAGATGAGGCATGCTCGATGCAAGGGCGAAAAGACGTGTAACAAGCGCACCTATTACCAATACGACAAAACATTGCAATGTAACATATTCAAAGCAATTCTCGGGCAATTCTTAAATCTTGCAATATACAAAAGGATACGAAAAATGATACACCTTGTACGTATCGAGTGCCGCACACGGAAGGCACAGTTCGAGGTCAACACGAAGGCCGGTTAAGCTTCAAAAGTGTACTTTCTTGCACTTTCTTGAGAGATAAGGGTACCAGTCAACATAATTGACCCAAACAAGGGCATTGGAGGTGCATCGACCACAAGGGGAGGCCATTGGCCATCCATCGGCCACAAAAGGAGATCATCGACCAACAATTTAGCCGATCGGCTAACAATTTGACCGATTGACCAAAAATGGCAGATTCGGTGCAGTTTTGACATTTTGCCTCGGGTCTTTAAATATAGGGCCTCAAACCCTATTTCCTCACTTTACCTTGCTCGAAAATCCTTGCTCTCTCTCTAGGTCATTTTCCGCCCTTAGATTCGAGCTTTTCCTTTGTTTTCGAGCCTCCCGCAACTTCTGATTGGAGAAAACCTCTTCGTTCCAAACACTTTGAATCGATCGAAACGCGTTTTCAGTGCCGCATTCTCGATTTCCAATACTTGGGGTTTGTTTCCCCCAAGTTTACCTTGATTTCCGTGCCCTCTTCTGAGCCTTGTCATTTTCCTCTGTTTTTCACCCCTCGGGGTTGACTTTCAATTGACTTTTGGCATTCTCGCCGATTTTCCATACCCTCGACCACTTGTGCACTCTTTTTGAGATGGTGGATGATATTCCCTGGGGTGGGACTCCCCTAGAGATGGACACTGATCCCGAGGTCGAGCTCTTGCCTCTCAGTGTCCGTCAGTTCGACCCGGTGACATACCGGCCGGCGATACACATACTGCCTCCTGATAGCATCCGCCAGTTCAGGAGCTACCCACGAGGCGCGCCATTGGAGCTCCTGCTACGCGAGCCAGAGTCACACCTTTCTTACGGCGCCACTGAGGTATACTCTTCCCCTCTTTTACTTTCTGTAATGTAGGACATATAACTCCGATAGTAGATACTATTCTTTAACTAAATAACCCAAACACATTGATACATCATATGCTTAGTTCACCCTGAGCACAGTCATACACAATATCTGTGTAAACTCGAGCACATGCACACACACTGCATTTTCATCAATTCTGAACGCATTCGAAATGCTGTATATCTAATATTGCTTTGCATCTGTTCATCTTTGAGCACAAGGAGATTCCTATGCCTTCCGAGGGTATGGGAACACCATTGCCCGAGGATGGTATATGGAGTTGCCCGACGCGGTTCGCCATATCGTCGATCAGGCCGGCTTCGACACTTTCTACATGGGACTCTCGCACCTCACTGCGAGTAGGCCCCTTCTAGGTGCATTGGTGGAGAGGTAGCGGGACACCACCGATTCCTTCCACCTTTCTGCTACAGGGGAGATGACGATGACTCCCTTCGACTTCTCCATGCTCACCGGTATCGGAGTAGGGGGTGATCCGATTCCCTTCGACACCAATATGGGTGAGTGGGACGCTGCTCAGATGTACTTGCTCGGCGCTCAGCCACCTCTCTCTCGGCCAGGGTTCGTGAGGTATTCTTGGTTTGAGGACCAATTTCGGATACAGGCGCCTATGACCCGTGAAGAGACGGAGCACTATGCTCGAGGATTCATTATGTTTTTGCTGGGCACCACCCTTTTCGCCGACCGGGCGAATATAGTTACCCTCTACCTGCTGAGCGCACTAGTGGACGTGACCAGGATCCGTCACTATGACTGGGGTGGTGCAGGCTTGGCTACGCTTTATGGATACATGAGCTCTTCATCCCGCCGCAGCGAACATCTGCTAGGAGGCTATTGGCGAGCCTAGGAGGTATATTTTCCTTTTCTGTTTTACAGTTTTGCTTTACACTATCTGCACCTGCTTTACACTAATGCACATTGCACACACGCATACTGCTTGCATGCACTATACACTTCACACACTGCACAATACACTGCACATCATTCTCTGATTTCTGCTATATCTGCATACTGCCTTATTGATAAGCATACTCATTATTGCCTTGTTACATTCTGTAGTTGTGGGTATATGCCAACTTTCCGAGGCTTGCCCCAGTGCCGGATGTAAAGATGCCCCTCTCTGTCTCATACTCTCATCGATACGATGTGAGGTGCAAGCGAAGGCCGCAGGAGTCTTTCCTATTCTTCCGCAGATACTTCGATACCATTACCCCAGTAGAGGTATTTCAAGCATTACAGTTTATTTAAGCTTTGCTTTCCATTGTACTTTCAATAGTAGATAGTAAACTGTATATCTTGTCATTTGCAGATCACCTGGTAGCCCTGGGCCATGTTGTCGAAGGCAGTGAGAGATCAGTATGCGGGTGCTCGGGAGACTGCCCAGTTTTGAATTTTGCTAGAGGGTCCGGTTTGCCGAGCTTGGTATTTTGGAGAGTGCTTCCTGCGGCAGACCCTCAACTTACTAGAGCAGATAGTCCCGAGTCCACCTCCCACCCATACAAGGGCTACCGAGAGGTACACCCTGCAGGAGATAATGGATTACATGATCGGTTTGGATTCTGACTTTTTCAGAGATGAGGGTGACTACACCGAGTTCATCCAGACTTATCTCATGCGGCCTCTGATCGGTGCTCGCCGAGTTGAGAGGGAGAGGCCTGCAGTGCCAGTAGGAGGATCAGGAGCACCGAGGGCGACTCAGGCCCGCCATAGGAGTGGGTCCCGGAGGGGACGGGGAGTTGGGTGGCCAGAGTTGCCTACCACCATGATATGCCGAGGACAGAGTGGGGAGACTTACCAGATACCCATCGCTCTTCCTCCGGCTGATCATGAGCTCGTCGGAGTTTGCAGCTCAACCCCGGTATGTACTATACTTTTCATTTTGTACAGTCATTTTATTTCATTTGATATCCCGCAGAATACTAATGACTTCAACACTTTTGCAGGCTTTTATCGAGTATACTGGGTAGGCTCTGGAGCTAATGGCCTCAGTGATGGGGATGCTGTAGAGGAGCATAGACCTACTGACCATTTACGGTATCCCAGTAAATTCCTTCAACTCAGTCCCAAAACTTTGCATAATCTGTTCCATACATGATCTGATGCATCACATTATCAATACGGCACTCGATACATTGCACTCACATACCACTCGTGGCACTGATACACTGTAACACACATACTGCTCATTGATCATGGCATTCATATGTTGCTCACCGCATTCATACGCTGTACTCATACACTGTATTTGGTATTCATACTCGAGTTTGCATAGCATAACTGATGCGTTTGCCAATTGTTCTTTTTAGGCCCCATTCTAGATACCGACCACAGGGGGTGCTTCAGCAGGACCATCTGTACCTCCCAGAGTAGGGAGAGCGAGACGGGGGATGACGATACACAGTCGAGGTAGGCATAGGCGTACCCGTACTGAGAGCAGTTCATGAGAGCCTACCCCAGAGGATGAGTCTAACGAGGAGGCAGCGTCGTCTCAGGATGAGGCCGGGGATGGCTCAGATTCAGACTCTGACGGTGGAGATCTTGGACCTTCGTCCAAGAAGAGGACCAAGATGGACTCCCGCACTTGAGGCTACTGGCGTCGATCCAGAAATTTTGCTGCTTTTCTTATTTTTTTGCTTTATTTTTCTTTTTACTAGTAGTTTTGCACATTGTACTGCCTCAGGCAGGTTTTATTTTCTTCAAAACTATGTACTTTTGCAAAAGAGAATATGATGGAATGAAACAACTCTTTTTGTTGAAAAAGTGTTACATTTGTACATTCTATGCATCGCATCGCATCACATCACATTACATAACAATGTAAATGAGATTGAACTTTGTTTTGAAAACTAAACACTCGAATTGCATTAATCAGGTAGTGAGCCAACCGACAACAAAATAACTCGATAAGCAAAACAAAGAATTTGACAAGTTAACCAAATGTAAATACAACTCGATAAGCAAAACAAAGACTTAAAGAATACAAAGTACAACTCGATAAACAAAAGTACAACAACTCGATAAGCAAATTGAAGTAACACAGGCGCGACTTTGCAAAATCATCACTGGAAGGCATTTGAAGTGGAACCAGTCACAAGTTTTCAACATCTCCAACACATAGACAGCTTAGAGAACAAAATGAAGGGCCATCGGCCAAATTGAGAGGCCATCGGCGACAAGAAATGGCCATCGGCCAATATTACTAGCCGATCGGCCAAAAATGGCAAGCACCTCCAGAATGCTGGCACTTATCTTCCACTCAACACCTTATCTTCTACAAAAGCCTCAGCTTCGTAGTTTTCTCCATTTCAGCTATGTTTTTGCACCAAATGGAAGCATTTCTTGTCCAAAATCTCACAAATTGGATTGCCAACTTGGATGGCTCGGAAAAGCTGAACTTCCGGGGCTTCGGCATAAATGCACTATTCACGTTGAGTCACACCCGGCTGCGTTTTCTGTTCCTCCATGCCGCGGCAAGGTTTTGGAATCCGGTAACACACATCTTTAGCTTCGGTGGACAAGAGATGTGTCCCACCTTCGAAGATTTCCAAGCTTTAATGGAATCCGAGCGCGATGAAGAAATCTTGCCTCAATTCCGGTTCGGTTACGTCCAAGCATTAGGACGGATGTGTGGCCTTACTTTGCATGACGCTCGGTCATTGATTCACGATAGGGAACTAGACATTCCGAGCTTGATTCGTCGATTTTCTGACGCCGGTGACCGCGGTGATCATCATCGGCAGGGTTATCGGCGACATGCGCTTTGCTTATACATGCTGTCTCATTTCTTGCTTGCCCCAGGCTCTGGTAGGTTTAGCACTCGTTTGATTGAGATCGCCGTGGGCTTAAAAGAGGGCAAGAGCTGCATCGCCATGACGCTAGTTGAGACACTGATGGGTTTAGACGCTTTTCATCGCTGGGAGATGGCTAGATTCGCGGGGAGTCCACTACTATTGCAGGTAATGTTTCCCACCCTATCTCACATATGTTTCTCACATCACTCGACCCTCAGGCTCGGTTTTTCTCTCAAAACCCTTTTCTTACTTTTTCTCTCAACATACACCTCTCTATTCTTTAATCTCTCACTTTTCATCCCTCCCCAGATATGGTTGATGGATAAGTTGAAGATTGTGGACTCATGCCCAGCATATTCAGTTTGCAGCTATTTCTACTGACGACGTCTAGTCAATGCCCCTGATGAGGGATGGTAGTACGACTGGATGTGCAGTTTGTCCGTGGACCACATTGCTTGGCGCTGCCCTTGGCTCAATCTGCCGGCGATGAGCTACAGCATGACCCGCCAGCCCGGAATTCAGTTGATTAGCCTGACACACTGTGTCTTTTACTTCCCGTTCCAATTCCGGCGCCAGTTCGGACATGATCAGACCTGTCCGGAAGAGAGGATAGAGTACCCTGTTACATTTCCGGTCTGAGGCGCGTAGCTAGCTCGGTATGCCATGGCATGGAGGACGAGAGAGCTTCTAGACCCCGCTCCCATTTTCAGTTGCACCCTCTCTGGTGAGTGCATAGCTTCGCTTGATAAGGAGGCGCAGATCGGGCCCACTTTGGCATCAGAGGCTGCCACAAGCTCTGGGAGGGGACGCAGGAACACCTGACTATGCCCCGAATTTATTTGCTTTAATCTGTACTTTCAAATTTTTTTTATGAATGTAATAAAAAGCAACTTCAATTTGTATGCAAGAGTAGGAGAACTCTGTATTGAAATCAATGTAATTGAAGGTTGTGGGTACTGAAAAATTTTCATTTGGTCCAAAAATGGTCTAAGTTGTAAAAAGATTAATTTGAGCAAAATCAACTTTTATTAAAACTTTTCAAAACCATTTTCGATATGGATCACAACTGGACACACATGAAATCTATCAGTGAGATGTACAACCCCGGATCCCAGCAACTGGAAAGTTACCCCTAGTCTGAATAGCACTATACTGGAGATCACAACCGAGCTCTTGAATGCAGAATAGACGAAGATGACCAAACATGATCACATGGAAAAAGTTGATCGGGGAAGTGTTTATAGCTAGACTTCAGGATGAAGTTGCCTACGTATCCCAAAGATGGGAATCAAGCCTTACGTAGTTCGGCTCGGGTTTACTCGTGTATTAACTCTCTCCTTTTGTGTTCTAACTTTTGCCAAGGCCGCCCTTTCTGGGTTTTCAACCTTGCGAGCTCAGTTTTTATCATTTCAAATTTTTTATGCTCTAACTTTTGCCTAGGTCGCCCTTTCGGGTTTTCGGCCTAGCGAGCCACTCAGGGAAAGTATTTCTTCAACTTGTCCATGTTGATCGGTTGGGAGAATTCTAGGCCATCTAGGTCCATCAGAACGACAGCTCCACCCGACCAAATAGACTTGATGATGTAAGGGCCAGTCCAATTAGGTCTGAACTTGCACCTAGGGTCGTGGATGGGAGCTCGGTTGTCTTTGAGCACCAAATCTCATTCTTTCAAATTCCTGGACTTAACTTTCGTGTTAAAAGCCCTGGCAATTCGTCGTTGATAACCCTGAACATGATGCAGTGCTTTCAGCCTTCTTTCATCAAAGAGCATGAGTTCTTCGAACCTGCTTTGCTGCCAATCTGCCTCAGCTATCTGTCACTCAGCCAGTACTCGTAATGACGGAACCTCAATTTCGATAGGCAGAACGGCCTCCATCCCATAGACCAAGGAATACGGAGTCACCCAGTAGAAGTTCGTATTGAAGTTCGGCAGCCCCAAAGAGCGAATGGTAGCTTATCTGGCCAGTCCCGGTAGGTTTCCACCATCTTCTGCAGAATACGCTTGATGTTCTTGTTGGCGGCCTTAACTGCTCCGTTGGTTTGCGGCCGATATGTAGATGACTTATGAAAAGTCACGTTGTACTTCTCCAACAAGTCGATCACTTCCTTCTTGAAGTGGGAACCATTATCTGAAATAATCTTGTTCGGGACTCCGTAGCGACAGATGATGTTGTTCTTGATGAACTTGGCAACATACGATGCCTTCAACACCGCATAAGATTGGGCCTCAACCCACTTCATAAAATAGTCTATCGCGACCAGAATGAACTCATGCCCGTTAGACCCCTTCGGAGTGACAGCCCCAATTACATCAATCCCCCAGACTGAAAACAGCCATGGCGAAGTCATGTTGTACAGCTTCGACGGCAGAATGTTCATGCGGTTTGCATGGATCTGACATTTGTGGCATCACCGGACAAAGCCGATACAATCCTCCTCCATGGTGGACCAGTAGTAACCTTGTCTAAGGATCTTCTGGGCTAGCATCACCCCGTTCATGTGCGCTTCGCACTCTCCTCTATGGATGGCCTCCATCAAGCGCTTGGACTCTTCAGCATCAACACACAACTTATGCATCCCGAGATGACCTCTCTTATACAGTTTTCCTCCGCAGATGATGAGCTAAGCAGCCATTCTTCGAATTGCCCTCTTATCTTTGGCATTTGCCCCTGGTAGATACGCCTCTTTTTCTAAGAAGTTCCAGACATCGTAATACCAGGGGTTCTTATCTTGTACCTCATCTATGGCAGCAAACAGCTCGTAAGCCAGCGCAAATTTCTGTTTGATGATGATCAGACGGATCCGGACTTTGAAAGGGATGTCTATGATAGAAGATATAGTTGCTAATGAATCTACGAACCTATTGTTCTCTCTTAACAGATGAGCAAAATGAAGTTTCTCAAACCGAGGGATTAGCACGTCCAAGGTCTGGTGGTAGATTCTTATCTTTTCTTCTTTCACTTTCCAATCCCCTATAGCTTGAGATACAACAAGGTTCGAGTCCCCGACGACATCCAACCGTTTTGCCCCTAGTTCTAGGGCTGCTTCTAGTCCAGTAATATATGCCTCATACTCTGCCTCATTATTCGAGACTTTGAACTGGAGTTTGAATGCTAAAGGTATGAGGGAATTATCGGGTGCTATCAGCAACACCTCTATCCCATACGCATATTGGTTTGACGCTCCGTCAAAGTACATCATCCAGGTCTCTTCTTTGACATGCAGAATGGCCTCGTTAGGGAATAAGTACTTAACTGCTTCATCCTCTTCCACTGGGTGATCGACTAGGAACTCCGTTACCGCTCTCCCTTTCACTGACTTGCGCGTCATATACTTCAGATTGAATTCGAAAAGCAGAAGCAACCAACGGGCTAGCCTACCCGTAAGTGCTGGTTTCTCGAAGAGATATTTGATGGGATCTAATCTCGAAACCAGTATTACGGAGTGAGCTAACAGGTAGTGTTGCAGCTTCCTGGTAGCCCATACCAAGGCCAAACAAGCCTTCTCCAACGGAGTGCAGCGGGTCTCGTAATCCAGCATTTTCTTGCTCAGGTAGTAGATAGCTCTCTCCACCTTGTTCTCAGACTCCTGTGCAAGCATGCAGCCCATTGTAGTTTCAGTCACTGAAAGATACAAAATCAACAGTTTTCCCGACTCAGGCGGTGATAACACAGGTGGGTTCTGTAGATATTGCTTGATTTGTTCAAAAGCAGCTTGGCATCGGTCGTCCCATTGGAACTTCTTTCCTTTCTTCAGGAGACCAAAGAGTGGTTCACAAGTCAAGGTTAATTTTGCAATAAACCGCCTTATGAATTGCACTTTACCCAGAAAGCCTCGCACCTCCTTTTCAGTCCTTGGTGGTGGCATTTCTAAGATGGCCCTGATTTTAGAAGGATCGACCTCGAAACCTCTCTGTGTAATCAAGAACCCCAGCATTTTCCCTGCTGTAACACCAAACGTACACTTCTAAGGATTCAGCCGCAACCGATATTCCTTGATCCGTTGAAAGAATTTCTGCAAGGCGGTGTAGTGGCCCTCTCTTTCCTTGGACTTGACAATCATGTCATCCACGTACACCTCAACCTCTTTGTGGATCATGTCGTGCAAAATTGTGGTCGCGGCCCGTTGATATGTAGCTCCAGCATTCTTCAGCCCAAACGGCATCACCCTATAACAATAGGTCCCCCACGGGGTGGTAAAAGCAGTCTTTTCCCGGTCTTCGGGTGCCATCAGAATCTGATTGTAGCCAGAAAAGCCATCCATGAATGAGAGCAACGCATGCCCCGCAGTGAAGTCCACTAATTCGTCGATATGCGACAGAGAAAAGTCGTCCTTCAGACTGGCTTTATTTAAATCCCTGATGTCCACACATACCCGAATTCTGTTGTCCTTCTTCGGCATCGGAACTATATTGGCCAACCAAGTTGGGTATTCAGATACCAGCAGGAACCCTGCGTCAATTTTCTTGGTGACCTCTTCTTTGATTTTGATAGCCCAGTCCGGGCGGATCCTTCTGAGCTTTTGCTTAACAGGTCGGGCCTCTGGGTCAAGAGGGATCCGGTGCTGTACAATCTCAAGATCGATTCCAGGCAAGTCTTCATAGGACCATGCGAAAACATCTTTGAAATCTTTTAATAAAACGACTAAGCGCTCGCGCTCCTCCGAAGACAACGTGGACCCGATTTGGACTAGCCGCGGGTCCTTCTCAGTACCAACATTAATTTGGGTGATTTCATCACCCAGTGGTTTTACAAACCTCTCCTGCTCTTGATTTAGCAAATATTTCAAAACCGGAGGAATTTCTTCCTCGTCGTTTTCATCGAAATTTTGAAAGTCCTGATTAATACAATAAATCAAAGGCACAGAAAAGTACTCGAAGGCCACAGCCATTCCATTCTCATTAATCACTTCCAAGTTGCCTGATTCCTCTATTACAATAGAATCAACGGAAAAAGAAAAAGACAACCTAGACAAGACTGTAGCATCCGGGTTGTCAACCCTAGGAATACCGGACTCAGACTCAGACGAGCTAGAACCTGATTCCGACTCCACAGACTCCGTGGAATCAGATTCTGGCTCACTACCTGACCCGGTGCTGCTCGATAAGAATCCCTCCTCGTATTGCCAGATGAAGGAGGGTGCGATGGACGCATCTAGAATGTTTGAAGATGGGCTCGCAGCCGCCTCATTCCCAATCATGGACACCGAGAAGTTATCCCCCAAGCACTCATGTACGATCGGAGGATCTGATAGTAGACAAGCTAGTGCTACCTCCATATCAATCTCGGTGCTCTCAGAATCCTCTTCCTTACACTGCTCGGCCTCAGCTGATGGGTTTTTCTGCTCTTCGGCAACATCATCCTCGGACAACTACAAGTCAAAGAAGATCTCAAATCTTGGCAGGCGCCTCTTCTCTACATTTAGCCATGGCTTTGGGAAGCTGCAGAATGGAAAGTCTTCCCCCTCCCGGACAAAGCGTCCGTTCAGGGTGCCCTGGATAGGCCGATGTATCAACTCATAATGCCTTCCAGTTTGCTTGGCCCTGGCTCTTCTAGCCATCTCTTTGCCTTTCCTCACCCAGTCCTCTTTGGTAGGCAGATAACCTAAGCCAAAGGTATACGGGTTGTGCGGTACTTCAGCCGATACTGTAATGCTCTTCCGGCCACTTTTCCCTAACCCCATCCTAGGGATGTGCTGGAGCTTCTTCATGAGGTACACAGACTGTGCACTGACATATAACCCCTCATCAACAGCCAAAATGTTCTGTATGACCCGAGCCTCGGCTAGGGTGAATCCTAACAGGAACACATCCTCTGTGCTATGCGCGATTTCCAAAACCGGAGTAGACACCTCTGGCAGCGGATGGATTGAAGAGTTCCCAAAAACTATAGCAACCCCTTTCCCATGGGGGTATTTCCACATTTGATGTAGGGTGGAAGAGACCGCCTTCACCTGGTGCAGCCACGGCCGCCCTAGGAATAGATTAAAGGTTGCGGGAACGTCCAAGACATGAAAGTCAATATCCTGCTGTCCTGGACCAACATGAGTCCGAATCTGTACAGTCCCCATCCCCTCTCTACTGGTATTGTTGTAGGCCCTTATCACCTGGGCAGTTGGCACAAAATCCGCGGGCTTCAACCCGATTGCATATTTCGTCCTTGACGGGCACACATTGATAGCGGATCCTGTGTCAACAAGAACCACCGGTATCCATTTGTCTCTACACTCCACAGAGATGTAGAGTGGTTTGCGCCCTCAGGCGGCAGCTCATTGTCGATGAAGGTCAACGTCGGGGAAGCTCCTCCCGGAAAGACCAGTCCTACCAGCTGCTCAGGCGTGGTGTCTATTGAAAGTTTGGCCTTGTCCATTGCAGAAAGGACAGCCTGTCGATGAACTCTTGAGGCCATAAGTAGTCTCCAGATGGAGGTGTCTACTTGTATCTTCTTGAGTTGTTTCAGCATAGCCTCCTCTTCGAGCAACTTTTCTTTCTACTTGTCTACCTCTTTGTCCTTTCTGGACGCCTTTGGTTGATCTAGGTGCGGGGGCTTGAAATACCGCCCACTCCTAGTCATATGGTCAACTTCGCCAATATACTAGGTATCATCCGGCTGGCTTTGCCCTTAGTCTTCATCTGTGTGGGCAAAACATAGGTCATCGTCTTCTCACCACATGCCATCGGCAGCCGACAGACACCTGTCCGGCTTCGTTACAACTATTCCTGTGCCCACAGCACCTTCTGTTCCTGTGCTCGCAGCACGTTCCGTTCTTGTGCACACAGCACGTTCTGTCCCCGCAGGGGCTTTGGCCTTTCTGACCTACTCAGAATCTTCGATCCTTTCCCGCTCAAACTACTTCAGTGCAGCCTGCTGTTCAACATCTTCCATACCCAAACTGCCCGTATTCTGAGCAAAATTCTTAACACCGGTTCTCTCCGGCGGTGCATCTTGATTCCCGGCCCTTCCGACCACTGTTGATGTCCCCGTCCCTGACGGACCCTGTTCTAGCTGAGGTGCCTCAACAATATCCGGCTTATCGCTGAGCCACCCAATAGCTTCCGCTGACCCTTCTAGATTAAACCAGTTGACAGTCACGTCCCCTGAGTCTTGTTCGTTGAAAAACTGAAGGTTTGCAATGTCTTCTCCCAGATCCGCTAGGTCATCTAGCCCCTAATTAGGTCCATCCTCCCGTACTATGCAAATCTCTACCCCCACTGGCAATTCCACATTTGGCCTAGCCTGGCCTGCTGATGTAATGTAACCGCTTGGGCTATACATGAAGCTCGCAGACCCCTCCGGCTCTGACTGATCATTCCCATCTGCCCCCACAGTCGTCCCAATTCTATCTTCGATAGCCACCACCACCGTTTCAGGTTGGGTTTGGGAGATGTCCAACATGTACAAGTTAGTGCTGTCAGGAATGAACACCTCCGGCTTGGGTAGATGAGAAGGGGTGATATATATGCTAGGGTCGTATGACACAACCCCAGTTTGGATCAAGTTGATGCATTTGGGAGGTGGAGCTTGGTTATGTGGTGGGAGAGGGTTGGTTGTGACATTCGGTTTCTCCGGAGGCACGATTACCTTGTTGTCGACGAGATCCTGAATCTTGTGACGCAATCTAAAGCATTGGTCGGTGTCATGACCATGCTGTTGGTGAAACACGCAGTACGTCGCCGGGTTATGGGAGGGGGGAAGTTTTTCTGGCAATGGCCGCGGCTCTAGGGGCTTCAAGTGCCTTTTCCTGATCAAAACCCCCAAAGCCTTGGATAAAGACATGTATAGTGGGATGGAGGTTCTTTGGCCTCGGGGTGGAAACTTGGTTGTTTGTGAGCTACTTTCGGACGCACCGGTGAATGGTGTAGCTGTAAGGGTTCTTGGGGGGGTGGTGGTGACCATTCCCACATCTGAAGCTCTGGCAGCTGCAGCACTACTTGTGCCTGCATTCATACTGCGGTTGAATGCCCTCTTGGGCTGCTTTCTTTCATGATCAATGAGGCCCTGTTTCATAGCGTCCTCGATCTGCACCCCTATCTCATGTAGGTCTGCAAAGGTGGAGAGGGGGAGAACGATCATCTTCTGCATAAGCTTGGGCTGGAGGTTGCATACAACCATCCGTATTTGGTCCTTGTCAACCGGCCTGATGGTCATCATCGAGGCTTTAGCCCTCTAGCGGGTCACAAAGTCGGAGAAGCACTCATTCGGCTCTTGGCTAGTTGTTTCGAGATCACATGTTGTGAGCTCGATCTGTGTATCGTAGGAGTATTGAGCTACAAAGGCCTCAGCCATCTCCTCCCAGTTCCTCTTAACAGAGTCCTCCAGTTTTGCATACCAAATAGCCGCTACACCCAACAAGGTCCGGCCAAACAGAGAAAGCTTCTGCAATCTGGAGAGGCCCATCGGCCTTAGTATGTCCGAAAACAGCTGCAAATGCACCATAGGATCTCCAGACCCGTCGAAACGGTCTATGTGCGGCATTTTAAACCGGTCTGGCAGAGTCACGGCCGAGTCGGTATACCCGTCCTCTATATCTGGGATGGATTTCATGCCCTGAGACTTCTTGAATAGCTTTTCTAGCTTGCTCACTTTTAGCGCCGTAGGGTCTACTTCGAACTCAAACGGCGTATCCCCCAGGTTGGTCTGTGCTTTGGATAGTTGGGGTAAGATGGGGTGGAACCGGCCCTGTTGGAACGTCCGTAGTGTCCTGGACATGTGCTGTCTCCCCAAGAATTGGAATTCTTGGTGGAGGAGGAGGTTGGTGTGAAGCAGATGCTTCGGCTTGCTGTGGTGGTTGTTGTTGCTGAAGTCGTGCCGTTTGGTAACACTTACGTTTTTAGTTTATATTTACAAAAATTTTAAAAACTCAAATAAAAACTTGTTTGGTAAATTTTTGATTTATAAATCAGTGGTCTCAGTTTATAAATTTGGCCAAAAAATGTAAACTCAAAAAATGTGTTTCCATTTTGAGTTTTCAGTGTTTTTTTTTTTTTATCACCCAACACTAGCCACCATCCGCCACCATTTTCCACCACCGTCTTCCACCACCACCACCACCACCACCACCAACCACTTGTCACCACCAGCCACCTACCACCCACCAGCCACCACCTACTCGTCACCACCACCCACCCCTCGCCGCCGCTAGCACCACCACCACCACCCACCTGCCATCCACCCGTCACCATCCACCACCTGCCACTACCATCCACCGCCCGCCACCACCACTCACCACCCACCTGCCACCCACTTGCCACCACTACCCACCCGCTGCCCACCTGCCACCACCACCCACCACCCACCACCACCACCACCACCACTCACTACCACCCATCATTGTCACCCACCAACTCAACACTACCACCACTTGCCACCTACCCATCACCACCCACCACCACCCGCCATCCGCCACCCACTTGCCACCAGCACCCACCATCCACTCGTTACCACCCACCACCCACCACCATCACCCACCCACCCACCATCACCACCCGCCACCACCACCCACCTGCCACCACCTACCATCACCCGCCATCCCCCACCCACCTGCCACCACCACCACCACCACCACCACCAACCACTCACTACCACCTGCCACCGTCACCCGCCCACCCACCACCACCACCCGCCACCACTACCCACCCGGCACTACCCACTACCCACCACCCATCGTCACCACTTTCCACCACCGTCTTTCGCCGCCACTTGCCATTTCTCACTTTTTTTTATATTTTTAAAATTTTTTAAACATTTTGTTAATTACCAAACGTGTTTGTAGTTTATGTTTTTCTAAAAATAAACAAAAAATAAACAAAAACCAGTTTATAAAATTTTTGTAAATATAAACTGAAAACATAAACGTTACCAAACAGAAGCAATCAACTCTGCTTGTTGGGCCATAACCTCGGCCTGGCGTGCGGCAAATTCTGCTTGACGGGCAGCATCTTGCTGTATGGCTTTCATACTCTCCTGGAGCTGACGCATCATCTCCTCTATTCCTGCCATATTATGCTGATCTAGCTGAATAACCGGTATATCTATCCTTGTAGTAGAAACTAAGACCTCAGCTTGACTGTTCATTGGTGGGGTAGACCACTGATCTGGCAACCGCTGTACCGATACACTGCGCCTTTTTGACCTCCGTCTGGTAACCAGGGGTAAAGAAAGGAACACTGCTTGTCCGTTTATTAGATCCCTGGATCGATTAAGTCTACAACCTCTAACCCAGAGTGCTCGGGGAATATCTGCCTGGTCGGATGCAATGGTGCTAAATTACCTTGTAAAAAGATAAATAAAGCATAATAAGGAAACAAATAACTAGAAAAACGGACAACATAACAGCTTAAATAAAGACAACACATAGTTGGCAAACACAAGCTGAAAGAACTGTTCTCAACCACTGATCACTGTTCCCAAATCACTGCCCCAAATTTGAATCTGATACCCGCAGATAAAACCGATTCCCTAAATATTGATACTGATGCCCGCAGGCCTGATACCCAGACTTGCAAACTGATACATGCATTCCTGTAGAGGCCAACTCTTAAAGCACATAACAAGCAAGTGAGAGCCAAAAAACACCCCTATGGAGCGGTAGGGTTTCCCTGTCCTATTTTGTCAGGAGCTAGGGTTTCACTACGCACGCGGCGGTTTCAAACAACCTATAATCGGGTAAGCAACCTGTCCTAGCTTGGCATGGTCACTACAATTTTCGATATGCACTAGGTTGAATGGTCAAAAGGGGTGCGCCGGTAAAAATCGAGGTCTATGTTCCCGTTGTGGCAGAGCCTACAACCAGTCAGCCTTATGGCATGCTTCTCAAAGCGAGCCTCTGGCAAGCCGTTCAGGAATAGCATACGACAAACACGGTGTCCTAGGCGCACCAATGCAAACATAATGCAAAGAGACACATAAGTGTAATTAAAACAAGATATCATGAGTTCGAGTCAAGTTCTCTAAATCCCAAATGAGTTGCGAAGCGTAGGCGTGCCCGAATGTCACAGTTCGTAGCGTGAAGGCGCGAAATCCAATTTGTTCATTAGCTTCTACAGTTCAGACTCAATGTCACGGTTCTGAATCTAATCTCGCAAAGTGCAATGCAAGACCGATAAATCACCAAAGAGTCCAAATCCGGCAAATCGTTTTGAAAAACTGATTTTAATAAAGAAGTATCAAACATGGACTGCTTTGCTAGATACAGAGTCGCCACCTAAATATTTTATTTCGGGGAAAATTTAGGAAACCTTGACTCGTGCCTAAGGCCATGTGTCCGTCATCACCAAAGTTGCCTCAGCTCGGGAACTTGGGTACTAGAAGGGAAAGTCATGCAATGAGCGCCACCGCTCGCCCGATCAAAAGATCGGCCTTTACTAAGCATGATATTTTGTTTTTGAAAACACATGTGCTCTTATTCCAGTTTATTAGCTAATTTTACTACGTGATGCACACAGCATACAAGTATAGACTAGATCGCCTAAGTTGGAACAAAACATCTCATGTTTGTGTGTTTGAAAATGGTTTGAAGATGCTACTCACAAGTAGGCTAAGACGTGGATTTTGCCACCCTCAAGTGGGCTTAAGAAAACATGATTTTGCCACTCTCAAGTGGGCTTTAAAACTCACACTTCAATGAATTGTTCCAATTCAAGTAATCCAACCTTCACCCATAGGCATTCAAGCAGTTATATCACTTAAGCAGTTAGTCTCATGGCAAGCATGCTATCATGGCAACACTCACACTCATGCAAGATGCTAAAGCATAAAAACTTACCTAGTACTCTGAGCCAAAACAATAGCTAATTAGAAATCAATGCATGATCCTAGCTATGTTAAGATGCCTAATGCAACACAAAAAATGCAACTAGAAATAGGCTCGGCTATTCTAAGATGGCATATGAAATGCAATTTGATAATCATGTATTCAAATCGGAATTGAAACACAATGCCGTTAGTATGATGCGTCGAGCCCGGTGCATGCAATACAAATGAATAATGCAAACATGCATAGCATAAGGATGCTAATCAAAATATGACTTAGAACTAACCATCGTAAGCGGTTAAGTAAAAGGGAGAAAGACGTGGGATTGGAAGACATTCACACACTCACGCACACTTATTACAAAATTCGCCCTCTCAACGGAGGGTCCGAATGAATAATACAAATCAACTAATTAGCTAACTATCCTAGCTAATTAATTATTACAATCCAAATTGAAACAAATAGCTACACTAAGCTAAATGAATATTACAAAACCAATTAAATGATTAAACACAAACTAATCATGAATACTGAAATGGCCTCGCGGGCGATGAAGAGATGCATGCCCTGTCGCGTCCTCCCAGAAATTCGTTGCCATGCCTCATGTTGCCTCTGTTTGCACTATTTTAGACTTTTGAAAACTGTGCCAACTTCTGAAACACTTCTGATCCACCTCATAGGAACTCTGAGAGGCCATCGGCCAAATGGTATGGTCATCGGCCAAAGGATAAAGGTCATCGACCACTTATGAGGCTATTGGCCAAACATTGTTAGCCGATCGGCACACCAGATAGCCGATTGGCCATCTCTTCCTGCAGGCTGCTCCTTTTGCTGCAGCAGAGTACAAACAGATGCATGGCAATACATTTGCATGAAAATGTTGTTCAATTACACCCCTTATCATGTTTGAGACTCAAAGGAGTGTAGTGCTCAACTCTCGAGCCATCAATCACACATTTCGATGCATGATGGCCAAAGAGGCCGAGTCGCACAATTCAATGTGAATGAAATGCACAAAAACACATAATGCCTTAACCTCTATCATGCATGATCAAGAGGGTCGGTGACCAAGAATTGAGGTACGTTTCATCACTTCAAGTATGAAACGTGCCTCGTTCCTCGCATTTGGCTTAACACCCAAACCAAACACAATGCAATGCATGCAACATGGAGATGCTATACAATGTAACATAAGCATGCTAAATGCAATGCAACAAGCATGCAAAATGCCATGCAACCTAAACATGCAAACATGCAATGTAACTCAAGCATGCACACATGATGCAATGCAACAAGTATGCAACAAGCTGCAAGAGATGGACAAGCATGAAACAACATGCAAACTTAGCAAGCATGCAACAACATGCCATGTGACAAGCATGCAACAACATGCAAAAATGGACTTAAACTAAAATGGGCAGACCTCAATCATGCCCAAATTAGTGGCCAAAATAATGAAACAATGGCATGAAATGCACATACAAACATGCACACACTTTGGGTTCGCAAACAAGGTATGAAGACAACTACTCTCAAGCATGAGCAATAAATGAAAAGGATGGATGTTTGACAATACTATAGGCCCTGAAATCATGCATGGAATGGTTCCAAACCAACCACATAACACAAGGATAGCATGCAAGAAAGCTCAAAGTTTGAAACTAACAAAGGGACTTAAACCATGGCCATGCAAGGCAAGCCCCAAAGGGCCAACGGCAACCAAAACAGTCCCAAGGCAGGTCAACCAAAACAGTCCTTAACTGCTTATTTGATATAATTGCCTGAATG
Source organism: Camellia lanceoleosa (assembly GCA_025200525.1). Classification (NCBI taxonomy): domain Eukaryota; kingdom Viridiplantae; phylum Streptophyta; class Magnoliopsida; order Ericales; family Theaceae; genus Camellia; species Camellia lanceoleosa. Next base: position 158,585,947 of record CM045762.1, on the reverse strand, counting down.
CCTGTGGGTGAAGGTTGGATTGCTTGAATTGGAATAATTCATCAAACTGTACGTTTTAAGCCCACTTGAGGGTGGCAAAATCTATGACTTAGCCTACTTGCGAGTAGCAAACTTCAAACCGTTTTCAAACAAATGAACATGAAATGTTTTGTTCCAACTTAGGCAATCTAGTCTATACTTGTATGTTGTGCGCATCACATAGTAATTCTAAAAACAAAATATCATGCTTAGTACAGGCCGATCTTTGATCGGGCGAGCGAGGGTGCTCATTGCATGACCTTCCCCTCTCGTATCCAAGTTCCCGAACCGAGGCAACTTTGGTGATGACGGACGCGTGGCCTTAGGCACGAGTCAGGGTTTTCTAAATTTCCTCCAAATAAAATATTTAGGTGGCTACTCTGTATTTGGCAAAGCAGTCTATGTTTGGCATTTCTTTATAAAATCAGTTTTCCAAAACGATTTGCTGGATTTTGGATTCTTTGGTGATTTATCGGTTTCACATTGCACTTTGTGAGATTAGATTCAGAACCGTGACCTTGAGTCCGAACTGTAGTAGCTCAGAACAAAACGAATTCACGCCCTCGCGGCGCGAAGAGCAGGAGTTTTTGGGGGCGGTCTACAAATAATTAATTGGTTTTGTAATAACTAGCTAGCATAGTTAGTTTATTTGATTTCTGATTTTTCTACTTAATTTCATTGGGTTTGGTCTCAAAATTGTTTCATGTGAGGGAAATGATAGGGAAAATTGTTTTCCGTGAGGGAAAACAAAATTGTTTTTACTTCCCTGTATGATCCAAAGGCTTAGTCATGGAATTCTTGGGTGCTTCAGTTTATTACATCAGTTTATGTATCTTTCCCTCTTCATCTATTATTTTTTTATTTTTTATAAAATAAGTAAAAAAACTTAATTTTCATTACACACCCATCCAATGATCTCTAATATATGAAAGAACAATATCAGTTGGTGTTACCCTATTTTGACATTGTGTTGATTTTAGTTTATTCCAAAAATATTAGATTAGGTATATGTATTATTAAAAAAAAAATTTATTTATGTTAAGTTGTTACTAAGTACTCAGGTAGAATTACATCATATTGTCCCCAAAAAGCGCCTAAAGCTACTAAAATTTACCTAAATTTCTTCTTTAATGGATTGAAAATTTCTTTTTAAACTTGTAAATAATAGACTCTAATTTGACTTGGACTCTTTATTTTGGAACTTACAATGGTAATGGATGAAACCTATACAAACCTAAACCTGATACATAGAGATCCTTTAACATAATTATGCAAGTCCCAAGTAGGTGCTGCATTGAAGTAGATTAATTCAACCTCTTCCTCTTTTTAAATTTGATTTTTCTCTTGAGCTTCTTATGGCCTGGATTTAGTAACAAACTATTGAGGTCTTGAATTTTTGCTAATTTTTCATTATTACATTGCTTTTATGGGGTCATTGAATTATATTATTAATTTTGGAAATGTTTTGTTGATGTTTTAAAATTTCTTGATCATTTCTTAATACCTCAAGAAATATTTTGTCCTTGAGTCGTTGGTTTTTGTACTTATGTGAAGTTTCTTTTGTCATGCAGACAAGAAATGCAACATGGTTAGTTGCTCCTCTGGCTATTGTCGCGGGTTTAGGTGCCTTAACACATACATTGGGCACCATCGTCCCTGTGATAGGAGCAAATGGATTTGCTACAGCTGTAGCTGCAAGTGTTATAGGAACTGTTGTCAGTAGTTTTAGATAATCTCTTAATAATTGTCAATATGTTTAGAAAGTTAGATATGCATAGTTTTGGATGGTTTAAACTTTTTGTACAATTTAGAACGTAAGGATATAATTTTTGAATGTTTGAATGTATAGACAATTGTTGAATGTTTATAATTTATGGATATAGTTTCTTTTTGATGTTTCAAACAATATTTTAGTGGTTGATTGATGTTTTATGATGCTTATTTGTAATATTTGTTAGATTGTATAAAATTGATCAAATAGAACTTACTGAATTTAAAATAATAAAAAAACTGCATATTCTACGGCAGGCATAATAAGTTGTCGTATTACATATTTTACGGCGCACAATCAGCGTTGTTATTTGTCTTACCAATTAACGGCGTGCAAAAATAATCGTAGAAAAAGTAACGACGACACACAAAATCTGCCGTTACATAATTTTTAACGGCATACCCTAGCATGTCATAGAAAAAGTAACAATGACACACAAAATCTGTTGTAAAATAGTTTTTAACAGCGTATGAAGAATGTCGTTGAAAGTGAATGACTTTCCATGACTGGTCATAATATGGCACGCACTGCATGTCGTAGAAGGGTTTTTACGGTGTGCATTGCGCGCCGTAAAAACCTTTTTTAGGCCTAACAGAATAAGAGTAGGCCTCACACTTGGTCCATAGTATGAAGGTTGGGTCAAGCAAATACTAGATATACCTAGTAGGAAAAATGGACCGAGCTAGAATCATGCCAGCTTGTGAAGCACTCAACTTGAATAAAGCACTACACGAATCCTCAATCTATAGCTTGGGAGTCTTTGGGCTAAAATGATTAACGAAAGTGTACAGCAGTAGCAGGAGCAATTGGGACGAGCAAACCATCTCTATCTGGTCTACTACGTGAGAAGTGGATATACTTCAAATTACAAACTTACAAAGTTTAGGGTGCTTAAGTATAATAGATCTATCATTTAAGAGGTAGACTCCTAATAGGTTGGGTTTATGAATACAAATTACAAATCCATTGGGACTTTACCAAAGAAAAAGTTAAAAAAGTCACAGGGTTCATCTAATAAAAAGCTAATATAAATCTAAGTACTTAAAAACTCTATGCTTTCCTTGATTTTGATCCTAAAAGTGTAACTTAGGCATCAAAAGGGTTTTTCGACATACACTTATCAATAGTTGATTTGATTTGATCACAATGTGTTTACTTGCAAAGAAATTTATTGTACTTACATTAATTATAATATTTTAAAATTTAAATTTATTATATTAAAAAATTATATAATATATTATGCATATAAATATGTTTAATAAATATAAAGAAAGGAGGAGGTTGGGAAAGATCTATTCAAGATGCAAGGGATGCAGAGGTGGACATGTCATCTCTTAAATATGTGTTAACTAGACAGGTATATGTCATTGACAAACATTATAAAAGTGGGGATAAGATTTGCCGAGTGGTTAGGGTTGCAAATGAGTCGAGTCGAGTTTTTTTGAGTTTGAGTTTGACTCATTTGCTTATTGTAAGACCCAAAAATAATACAATAAATCCAACTCATGAGCGGAAGAATAATAGAAATAAATTATTTTCATTTATCAAGGTTCATTTACAAAAGTTAACACATGCGATATACATTTACACATTCATTCTGAATCTACAGCATGTGTTGCAACGATAAGAGAATTGAAACAAAACAAATAATCATATGCCGTATAGACTTACATCTTTCCAAGTTATGGCTTGGTTACACAAAAGTGAGCCAAGCTCAATACGATTTAAGCGCTTGACTATACAAAAGAATACAACAAAATACAGAAGCTCTTGCCCCCAAAGTCCCTCCAAGCTATTACCTTAGCGGAGGCATGTCACCAACACCTGGAAATGTTTTTCCCAAATAGGGTGAGTCAAAGCCCAGCAAGAACAATCTAACACAATATATGAGATTTGACAAAGATATAAGTACAATGTGCATATACAATACTTGTGACAAGACATTCACATTTTAAATGATTGTAAAGTCTCAAAGTTCATATTTTAACCCATATTCCTTCAATTCATTTCATGTTAGTTTATTCAGTGTTCTCAATTCATGAGCCAATTTCATTATCTTTCAACAACCCGACTGAGATTACACCTCAGTGGTCCTCTAATCAACACAATAACCACACAAACACTTCAATCTACCATTTTATGGAAATTTCGTCCGTGGAATTGGCACCCATGTATACACAAGATTTTGGGACTTTCACCCTAGACACTCTGGCCAACTTAATTTCAATGGAGTCCATCTCCTATCTCCTCCCAAACAATGGAGTACATCCCCTTTCTCCTCCCAAACATCATACATATATAATGTATTTAAAACATAGTCATATTCAATGACAACCAACAATAGATTAGTTTCAATTTACCTAATCCTCATGCAATTTCTACAACAATCATAACTATTCTCCACCGATAGCCCAAGATAGATATTTCTATCCAAATATACAATCTTCTCAATAAACAAATTATTCAAATTCCCATAGGTGAGAGACAACATGTGTCCAACTCCACCATTTACATCAACAATCATCCAATTGCACATTATCATTATCAATGTTAGTTATTTGTACAAAACAACATTTTGATCCATTTAGGGCACAACTCCCTTTTTTGAAAGCTTAAACCCAAGTACAAAAATTTACAAATTTGACACAATAGAACCTCATATTCAATTCCCATAGTCATTTATTTCACACTCAATTAGAAACCCCTCTTTTCATTTTACACTCAAACCCTAGGTTTGTTCAAAACACTCCCAAATCCCACCATTGTTACATAATGACAAATAACTAAGTTAAAAACCATATGAAGGTGCAGAAAATCCCTACCTCCAAAAGAGAAGACGAGCCAAGCAAGAGTGAAACTGCAAAGATGCCCAAATCCAACTCTATTCGGATCAAAATGAAGATCCTGAGATGGTCTACCTTTTTATCAAAGGGATTAGGGTGAGGAAATCACTAGAACTAGGTGAAAATGTAGAGAGAGAAAGTGTTTTAAAGAGAGAGGGTCTCGACTTTAGGTTTTAAGGAGAAAACATTTGAAAAAGTGATGTAAAAAGTCATTTTCGCGATCTGATATATGCACAGTCTGCTCAAGCGTCAAACAATAAAAGTTGTTCCGCTCGAGCACCAAGACACAATGAACAAGACGCTCGCCACTCGAGCGTAAGAAGTGACGTTTGAGCGTAGAAAATACACATCCAGAAGTTTTGCAGACAACAGACCAATGCTTGACACAAGAGATGCCGCTCGAGCGCCCACCTGCTCGAGCGTAGGAAACGCCGCTCGAGCGTCGAAATCACTCTCCCAGTACTTTTGCAGACCTGTAAAAGTACTGAGTGTTTGCAAAGTCCGTTCGAGTGTAGGAAATGTCGCTCGAGTGGAGGACCAAAATTCTGGGCAACACAAGGTTTGACAAACAAGCGACCAACCTGCCCAAACACAACCACAACAACCCAAAAGCCAATTTCAAAGAGACATAAGGGAAGAAAGAGGTAAACAACAATATGAAAGCATTAAACCCGAGTCCAGGATACCACAAAAGTCTGGTCAACACTGGGATCACTATAACCTCCCCTCTTAAAGAATTTCGTCCCTGAACATTTTAAAACCATGTTTTAAATAAATTTTCACAATGATTACAAATCAATTCTCAATACCATGATCCATCCACGGGTCATTCAATCCCATTTCATGATGAACGAGTCTCAATATACATCTCAACATATATTTCCAACATACATTTCCCGTAATTTTAACCAATTTTAATATATATTTCACATTTCCAAAACATTTTCAATGTTTATCTTAAACTCGCATTTCCAAAACTTAAACAACATATACAATGTTCAAATTAAGCTTGCGTCTTCAAAACATATTCAACATATACAATGTTCTCATATTTAAATATATACAATGCTTTTACATTTTAGTAACATAATCAAATTCTCAATGTATGTTCAAACACCAGCAAATAAGTCTAGATATTTCTCTTGAACTTCCAATTCGTTATCCCAAATTGCTTCCTCAACCCCGTGATGTTTCCACAAAACCTTAACCAAGGGAATCGTCTTGCCTCACAAAACTTGGTCCCAAGTATCCAAGATTCCCACCGGTCCCTTCTCATATGAGTCATCCTCATCTACCTCTAGGTCGGTCCAATCCAATATGTGTGATGGATCCGGCTCATACTTCTAAAGCATACTAATATTAAACACATCATGAACCTCGGAAAGCTGTGGTGGCAACACCAAACGGTAAGCAACCTCTCCGACCCGCTCAAGGATCTCAAAAGGGCCAATAAATCAAGGGGACAACTTCCTACTCTTCCCAAATCTCATCAAACCCCACTTAGGTGATATTTTCAAAAACACATGGTTTCCCACCTCAAAAGACAAGGGTCTCCTTCTACGGTTGGCATAACTTTTCTGACAACTCTAAGCCGTAACCAACCTTTTACGAATAAGTGTCACTTTCTCCGTCGTTTCCTGAACCAACTTTGGACCCAACAAAGGTGCATCACCCATCTCGGCCCAACAAACAGGAGACCTACATAGTCGGCCATATAAGGCCTCAAATGGTGCCATGCCAATACTCAATTGGAAACTATTGTTATAGGCAAACTCCACTATAGGCAAGTGCCTCTCCCACGATCCCTTGAAGTCAAGGACACAACCTCGAAGCATATCCTCAAGGATCTGAATAGTACGCTCGAATTGCCCATTAGTCTGAGGATGATATGCAGTGCTAAAGGTCAATCTAGTGCCCAAGGCATTTTGCAAGCTCTACCATAATCGAGCTATGAAACGTGGGTCTCTATCTAAAACAATCGTTACAGGGACCCTGTGCAATCTCACTATGTCCCTGATATACAGGCCGACAAGATAGTCTACTGAATCACTCACGTGCATAGGTATAAAGTGCGTCGATTTGGTCAACCGTTTAACTACTACCCAAATGGCATCACTGTCTCATTGAGTTCTAGGAAGACCTACGACAAAATTCATCGTGACATGCTCCTACTTCCACTCAGCTATAAGCAAGGGTTGCAACTAACCCGTTGGCCTCTGATGCTCGGCCTTCACTTGCTGACAAGTAAGGCACTTTGATACAAACACTGCCACATCCTTCTTCATGCCTCTCCATCAAAACTGGCGACTAAGGTCATGATACGTCTTTGTGCCTCCTGGATGCACCGCAAGGCGCAAATGATGAAATTCTTGGAGTACCTCCTCTCGGCAAGACTCCGGCACGAACAAACGGTCACGGTATCTCACATTCAGCTCGGGATACATGCTCAAGTCTCTTTCTACCTTCCTACTAGAGATCTTCTTTCGAAGGGTTTCTGCCTTGGGATCACCCCTCTGTGCCTCCATCACTCAGTTCACAAGTGTAGGTTAGGCAACTATCGTAAACAAAGCCGTAGATTCAACGGACTCGCCGAGATGCAAGTCAAACTCCTCAAGAGCACCCAACATCTCCCACTTCCAAATGGCAATACTAGCCACACTGCTAATAGATTTCCTACTTAAGGCATCAGCTACAACGTTGGCCTTCCCTGGGCGATAATGCAACTCAAAATCATAATCCTCATTGAACTCCATCCATCTCCTCTGCCTCAAATTCAAATCCTTTTGTGTAAATAGATATTTCAGACTCTTGTGATCGGAAAACACTTCAAATCTCTCACCATACAGATAGTGCCTCCAAATCTTCAAGGAAAAAATCATTGCCGCTAATTCTAGGTCATGGGTAGGATAATTCCTCTCATGTGTCTTCAATTGCCGTGAGCCATAGGCTATTACCTTCCCCTCTTGCATCAAAATACAACCCAAACCTTCCTGTGAAACATCACAATAAACTGAATAGCCCAAACCCCTCTATGGAATAATCAAAACTGGAGTAGTGGTAAGTCTAACCTTAAGCTCTTGAAATGACTTCTCACAAGTCTCACTCCACACAAACTTGATTCCTTTCCTCATCGACTTAGTCAAAAGGTGAGGCTAGCCTAGAGAAATCCTTCAAAAACCGACAATAATACCCGGCCAACCCTAAGAAACTACGGATCTCAAAGGCATTCATAGGTTGTGCCCAATCTTGCATTGCCTCTATCTTGGATGAATCAATAGTCACCCCTTCTCCGGATATCACATGGCCTAAGAACTCAACCTCTTTAAACCAGAACTCACACTTCCCAAACTTAGCATACAACTTGTGGGCTTTAAGTAATTCAAGTACTACTCATAAATATTCCTCGTACTCTTCCTCAGAGGGTGAGTAAATCAAAATGTCGTCCACGAAGACGACCACGAAATGGTATAGAAACTCCCGGAAGATCCGGTTTATCAAATCCATAAATACAGCCGGTGCATTAGTCAGCCCAAAAGGCATCACTAGAAACTCATAATGGCCATGCCTCGTATGGAATGCCGTCTTCAAGATATCCTCCTCCCTTACTATCAACTGGTGATAACTTGATCTCAAGTCTATCTTAGAGAAGCAACAAGACCCTTTCAACTGGTTAAACAAGTTATCTATATGAGGCATTGGGTACTTGTTCTTAACAGTTAATCGGTTCAACTTCCGGTAATCTATGCAAAGTCGCAACGCTCTATCTTTCTTTTTAGTAAAGAGAGTTGGTGTTCCCCAAGGTGAAGTACTAGGGCAAATAAAACCCTTATCTAACAATTCTTGGAGTTGAATCTTCAACTCACTCAATTTAGCAGGTGCATACTGATACGGTGACATAGAAACTGGTGCCGTGCCAGGCACTAAATCAATAGAGAACTCGATCTCTCGGTGAGGTGGTAAACTAATAATATCATCTGGAAAGACATCCAGGTATTTGTAAACTACCCTTGCCAACTTGACCCGAACTTCATTACACTCACTACTTAAGAAGCTAGCAAGAAGGCAACTAAGTTCACTCTACCCACGCAGATCATACACCGGTGATAAGACTCTATCCACTCGGTCCCCCAAGAAATAGAAACAATTACTACTTAAAGTACATATAGTAACCCTATGACGGTAGCAATCTATAATAGCCTGGTATGACGATAACCAGTCCATACCCAAAATGACATCAAAACTAGACATATCAAGCAATACAAATGCAAAAAGTAATCGGCGATCGGCAACCTCGATATCACAATGCCAACACCCTTGTTTCAAGATAACCTCACCACCAATAGGTGATTTTACACAAATAGGAGATGCTATATGAGCCAACTCTAATCCCAAAATCGATGCAAATGTAGACGAGATAAAAAAAAATAGGATGCACTCGTATCAATCAATACACTAGCAACTGAATTGCAAAACAAGAAGGTACCTCTCACTACAAAAAGGTACAAGATCTGGCGCTATAACAGCATACACACATCCCGTAGGTCTCTACTCCACCTGCTCACCCCTTGGAGCATAAGTCTAATGCACTTACTAAGCCAAAGAGGCTCCCTGATTGGCTCCCGAGGCCTATGCTGACTTTGCATGTTGATGGCTCTGTGCCTGCCTCGAATCAGAAGCACCAGATGTGCCACCTAACTATGGGCAAAACCTCTTCAGATGCTCTGCCTATCCATACTGATAACATGTGCGCGGTTACCCTCTCCCCTAACTCTGGCACTAAAAACAAGCTGAAGATGATGTTGATTGCTGCCATCATCCTCTCTGCAAGCATGCTGGAGACTTGTGGCCCTACTAACCACACTTAAAAAAAGTAAAATCTCCCTGGCCACCTCTTCGAGAACTCAAACTCGACACTGGAAAAGTAGACCTCGACTGTGCTCCCTAGGACTGTTGGGGGTTAGAACCCCTCTGCCTCTTGCAGTAGCTCGACTTTTTCACGCCCCCTTTCGGAAGGCGAAATATGCCCTACAGTATCAGACACCCACGGTTCTGAATCTGATCTCACAAGTGCAATGTGAAATAGATAATCACCAAAGAGTCCAAATCTGACAAATCTTTTGGAAAATCGATTTTGAATCAAATTGCCAAAAATGGACTGTTTTGCCAAATACAAAGTCGCCACCTAAATATTTTTGGGAAATTTAGGAAACCCGTGAGTCATGCCGAAGGCCATGTGTCTGTCATCACGAAGATTGTCTCGACTCGGGAACATAGGTACAAGAGGGGAAGGTAATGAATTGAGCACCCTCCCTCGCCCGATCAAAGATCAGCCTCTACTAATCATGATATGAATCTTATGTACATTATATGCTCGTTCAGATTGTTTAGGCTAACTTTTACTATATGTTGCACACACACACAAGTCTAGACTAAGTTTGCGAGAATTAGAACATTTGATTAATGTTTGTTTTGAAATTTTTTTCAAAATATGTACCACTTGAAAAAGTGATCGCATATGAACGTTTACTCAAATTATTCCAATTCAAGCAACAAGCCTTCATCTACAGGCATTCAAGCAGTTTATCATTTAAGCAATTAGCCTCATGGAAAACATGCTAATCATGGCAACAATCACACACATTCAATATGCTAAAGCAAGTAAAAAAGGCTCACCTAGTACTCTAAGCCAAAATAAACAAAAGAGTTAGAAAAATGCATGATTCCTAACTATGCAATATGACTAATGCAACACATGTGATACGCAATTAATAGGCTCGGCTACTAATATGGCATATGAATTAATTAAATAGCATACGGTCTAAGCACGTATTCAAAGAAGTATAAGCAATAACAATGCAGTTAGAATGATGAACCGAACCTCGATGTATGTGATACAAATGGATGCAAATATGGAATATGCTAAACAAAACGTGATGTCCCTAAACTAACCATCATAAGCTAATAAATAAAAGGGAGAAAGACATGAGGTTGGAAGACATACACATTATTACATTGCGCTCTCACGAAGGAGAGTTCGAATGAATAAACTAGCTAACTAGCTAACTAATTAAGGCTAAGCTAATTATTACAACAAATGAAATTAGCTAAACTACTTAACTAATTATTATAACACTTGAATTAACTAACTATTCTAGTTAATTAAATTACAACACTACAACTAGTTAACTACTTTAACTAATTATATAATTACAACACAAGTGCAATTAAAAAGTAAGTAAGCTAAACAATTAAGCGCTAAACTAACTACTCCGCCTCGGGAAACGAGGGATGTTCATGCGCATGCTCGGTTTCCACCTGAAAATCCACTATTTTGCTTTCGGAGAGCCTTTGTTGCACAGAGAACACATATACTGTTGCCCACTTCCAGAATAACTCTGCTTTGCTTGAAGAACACATTGTTGAATTTTGCATCAGTGGCCGGCCGGCCAGTGATGGGGGTTGCCGACCACTTGCCGGCCATGGAAAGTGGCCTACCAGCCACTGCTGCCCAGTTCACCTTGCTGCAATAGAGGACAAACAGAGCATGCACAGGGTATTTTCATGGGTTTGTTTGCACAACTCATCCCTCCTTTTCATGAACAAATCAAAGGAATAATGAACTTAGTTCATAAACCATCAACTCAAGCAATTTTATTGCATGATGGCTTATGAACCAAAGTGTACAATTTCAATAAATGTAACAAAAAAAGACTCATACCTCCTTTTCATGAAAAGATCAAAAGAAGTGGTGACCTGGAAACTTGAATCACTTTATCACTAGTAAGTATGAAATGGCCCCGAGTTTCCATGTGTTCAATTAACGTCTGATTGAACACAACACTTTTATTATCTTGCACCATTTTAGTTTCATTTTAATTACTCCATTTTAATTACCTTTCAATTCTTTAGTTCATTGAGTCCAAAGATGAGTTCAAGTCCTCTAAATGGAAAGAGTGCTCAAACCAATTGTTGTCTTAGACATGAAAGAGACATCACACCATTGGTAATGAACCCTAAAGGGATTAAACTATTAAGCATGACACCTCAATCTCATACTTTAAACAAACAAGTTGTGTGAACCACTTTCAAAGCAAAACAAAAGCCAAGAAAGAAGGGAGGTTGCAAAGATGATTAAGTGTGATCACAAGTATGGGAAACCATAAATAAATGCGATCAACTCAAATGAGGTGGTGTCTAAGGCCTAGAACACCAAACTCATGAGGACTATTACACTACAAGAATGCAAAACAAAGCTCAAATGCAACTATCAACCAAAAACAGTGGTAAAATAGTCTAAAACAAGTCCTAAAACATGCTAGAATTAAGACAAAAAAAGCTAGATTAATATGCTAAAACATGGCACAAACTACTCTAGTAAGCAAGACACAAGCAAGGGAGGCTAACCCCTCCAAATTTGGACTTTAAAACATGATTTTGGCCACTGAAAAAGCTCTGAAAATCAATGTTTAAAAGCTCAGAAAAAGATAGTAAAAAGGTGGGAAACACAAGGGAAAAGACCTCCAAAACAAGGTACAAAGAAGGGTGAACCACCCCTCAACCTTTAACGGCCTTAAAACCCAAGTTTCAGCCCAAAAATACAAAAGTTTTACAGCCTAAAAATAGTTGGAAAACAAAAAGAAAAAGAGTAGTTAAAGCAAGCAAAGAGGCAAAGTGTTATACCTTTGAAGAAGACAACTAATTCCAAACAATAAAACCAAGCAAACACACCCTCTAGAGCTCCAACAAGGCTCAAGAACACCTCAGCTCAAAGATGAAGAGATTTGGTTAAGGTGTATAAGCAAAGGCTAAGGATTTGTAAGCAAAAGTGTAGGAATTTGCTAGAGAGAGAGAGAGAATTATAAAGAGAGAGGAAAAATTTTGCTCTAAAATTTTTCTAACCTTAAAACATGAGAGAGAGGCCCTCTATATATAGAAAATATGAATTTTCCTCAAGAATATCCAGCCCTACACGTGGGTGAAGATCCACGCATTTGTGCAAACAGCTGGCATAACTGTCACAAAATATCTGCAAAAGAAACTGGTGGGCGACCAACCGTCACTGGTGGTCGATAGGCCACATTAGTGGTCGGAAACCAAAAAGTGATGGCTGGCAGCCCAAAAAGGTGGCAGCAAGCCACCGTGTCGCATGAATGAATAACCAAGGCTTGGTCCAAGAATAAGGCAACAAGGGTGCAGGGTTTGAAAGGCTCAAAGCCGTGGCATTTCGCTGAGGACTTCGAGCACTTGACGAGCATATACACTTATCATCGGGTGTACGTGCGATGATATCCAAGTCGTAAGGGCCATAAAAAATGGGGTGTTTACATTTGCTGTCCCCTTAATTATCCTGACTCCTCCTGGAGCCCCTTATTCTCTCTTCTTTTGCCTGCATAATAGTCTCAAGATAGGCCGCTACTTCTACAAGGCACCCATAATCCCTAATCATGGATCTGGCCACTCTGAACATGAGCCTGGTCCTTAATCAATTCTCAAACTCTAGACAACGGTACTCCTCAGTCGCCACGAGTTCTGGTATAAACCTCAACAAACTGGTGAATGTGGCCTCAAACTTGGCCACTGATGTGTCCAACTGCACCAATTTAGAGAACTGGTCTCTCAACTTCTCCCTAACAGTGGGAGGCAAAAACTTGTCCTGGAAGGCGTCGACAAAAGCCTCCCAAGTCCCTTCAACGCGCCCTCGCACATACTTTCACCATTGACCCGCGTCTCCCTTCAGCTGGAAGGACGCCAAGGTCACTCTCAAACCCCCGTCTTCGATGCTGAGCATCTCAAACGTCTTCACCATCTGCTCTAACCATTCATCCGCCTTCAGTGGCTCCTTGGGATCATGTAAAAATTCATCTGCATTTGACCGAAAAAATTCTCTCTTCAGAAAAGATGGCCCTACTTCAGCTACTTGGGCCTGGACTTGATTCTCAACCCTGAGAACATCCATAGATTCCCGCAAAGCTCCGGCCATTTTGCGAGCTAAGGCGCCTAGGGCCTATTGACCAACCGGTTCAGCCACATTGGCCTGACCAACCCCCTTCTTTATGTGCCAGAACATCATCTGATATAGGCACCTCGTGCCTTCTAAGCCTAACACCACGTCCACGTCCACGTCCACGTCCTGACATCCTAATAAAGGTAACAAAAGGTATTAGCACATTTACAAATGTGCCAAAGCTAACTCACTCACGTCCTAATGCGAAGGGCAACAATAATTCAATCCATATAAGCACATAGTCACATAAACACAAACGAATTTCCTTCCTAGATAATGACCGTCCTACGGCGTTGCTAGAGTTCCAATTAAAAACAGCAGTGATCAAATGCTCTTCTAATAGGACTTCCAAAAACCCGTAGAACCAATCAATATCTTAAGAACCAAATCCCATACCCATATAATCATATAAGCATACAATACATACTAACGTCTCAACCAAGCAAGACAAACCCATTGTAGTACTAACCACTTCCCACGTACCAAAAGTATTCTTACCCGATATGCTCTGATACAAAGTTATAACGCCCCCAAAATAATATAGTAAATCCAACTCATGAGCGGAAGAATAATAGAAATAAATTGCTTTCATTCATTAGAGTTCGTTTACAAAAGTTAATACATGCGATATACATTCACACATTCATTTTGAATCTACAGCATGTGTTACAATGATAAGAGAATTGAAACTAAACAAATAGTCATATGCCTTGTAGGCTTACATCTTTCCAAGTCATGGCTTGGTTACACAAAAGTGAGCCTAGCTTAATACAATTTAAGCCCTTGGCTATACAAAAGAATACAACAAAATACAGAAGCTCTTGCTCCCAAAGTCCCTCCAAGCTCTTACCTTAGCAGAGGCATGTCACCAACACTTGAAAATATTTTTCCCAAACAGGGTGAGCCAAAGCCCAGTAGCAACAATCTAACACAATATATCAGATTTAACGAAGATATAAGTACAATGTGCATATACAATACTTGTGACAAGACATTCACATTTTAAATGATCGTAAAGTCTCAAAGTTCATATTTTAACCCTATTCCTTCAATTCATTTCAAGTTAATTTATTCAATGTTCTCAATTCATGAGTCAATTTCATTATCTTTCAACAACCCAACTGAGATTACAACTCAGTGGTCCTCTAATCAACACAATAACCACACAAACACTTCAATCTTCCATTTTACAGAAATTTCGTCCGCGGGATTGGCATCTATGTATACACAAGATTTCGGGACTTTCACCTTGGACACTCCAGCCAACTTAATTTCAATGGAGTCCATCCCCTATCTTCTCCCTAAACAACGGAGTATATCCCATTTCTCCTCCCAAACATCATATATATACAATGTATTTAAAACATAGTCATATTCAATGACATGCAACAATAGATTAGTTTCAATTTACCTAATCTTTATGCAATTTCTACAACAATCATAGCTATGCTCCACTAATAGCCCATGAAAAAGATTTCTAACCAGATATACAATCTTCTTAATAGACAAATTATTCAAATTCCCATAGGTAAGAAACAACACATGTCTAACTCTACCATTTACATCAACAATCATCCAATTGCACATTATCATTATCAATTTTAGTTATTTGTACAAAACAACATTTTGATCCATTTAGGGCACAACTCCCTTTTTTCCAAACTTAAACCCAAGTACCAAAATTTACAAATTTGATACAACACAACCTCATATTCAAATCCCATTGTCATTTATTTCGCACTCAATTAGAAACCCCTCTTTTCATTTCACACCCAAACCCTAGGTTTGTTCAAAACACTCCCAAATCCCACCATTGTTACACAATGACAAATAACTACGCTAAAAACCATATGAAGGTGTAGAAAATCCCTACCTCCAAGAGAGGAGACAAGCCAAGCAAGAGTGAAACTTCAAAATTGCCCAAATCCAACTCTATTCGGATCAAAATGGAGATCTTGAGATGGTCTACCTTTTTATCAAAAGGATTCGGGTGAGGAAATCACTAGAACTAGGTGAAAATGTAGAGAGAGAGAGTGTGTGTTTTAGAGAGAGAGGGTCTCAACTTTAGGTTTTAGGGAAAAAAGATCTGAAAAAGTGATGTAAAAAGTCATTTTCGTGATCTGATATATGCACAGTCCACTCAAGCACAAGAGTTGACGCTCGAGTGTGAAACACAAAAAAGTTGTTCCACTCGAGCGCAAGAAAGACCGCTCGAATGCCAAGACACAACGAACAAGACGCTCACTGCTCAAGCGCAAGAAGTGACACTCGAGTATAGAAAACACACATCTAGAAGTTTTACAGACAACAGACCAACGCTCGAGCGCAAGAAAGGCTGCTCGAGTGCCCACCCGCTCGAGCAAAGGAAACGCCACTCGAGTATAGAAATCACTCTCCCAGTACTTTTGCAGACCTGCAAAAGTACTGAGTGTTTGCAAAGCCTGCTCGAGCGGAGGACCAAAATTCTAGGCAACACACGGTTTGAAAAACAAGCGACTAACCTGCCCAAACACAACCACAACAACCCAAAAGCCAATTTCAAAGAGACACAAGAGAAGAAAGAGGTAAACAACAATATGAAAGTATTAAACCCGAGTCCGAGATACACAAGAGTTTAGTCAAAACTGGGATCGCTATACTTATTGAGCTCGAGCTCGACTCGATAAGTAATTGAGCCCGAGCTCAAGCTTGAGCTTGGCTCAGCTCGATAAGATTTTTTAAATATTATTTATATTATTTAAATAAAAAATACTATATATATTATTTAATATATAAATAACATATTTATTATATCATTTAAATAAATATAAATGAGCCGAAAAAAAGTAGAGAAAAAAATATGTATGTTTGGGATAACTTTTTGGTGGTGTTTGGAAAGTTTGATAGTTGGGGTTTTTTTTTTTTTTTTTTTTTTCACTAAAAGACAAACTTTTTGCAAAACCAAAAAAAACAAATCCAAACAAAATATCACATCCAACTCCATAATCATTTCATTTTTTTCTCTCACAAACATCACATCCAACCACAAAAAAACCCAACTATCTTCCCAAATACTAAAAAAAATTTCTCTAATAATATCCTACAACTAAAAAAACCTACATAAAAACTCACTTCCCAAACACCCACTTTGACTTTGTCTGAAACGATGTGTAATAAAATTAAAATGACCATTCTACCCTTGTTGAATTTTTGACTTTTAACTTTTTGACTTTTGGGTAGTTGAATTCAAAGGGCAAAATAACAATTTTGCCCTCTAGGCTTCCCCCATAAGACTTTTTAACTTTTTTAGTAACTTTTTAACTTTTTAGCTTTTGTAGGCTATGCCGAACCAAGATGCTTTGCTTGATTTTGATCCTAAAAGTGTAACTTAGGAATCAAAAGGGTTTTTTGACACACACCTATCAATAGTTGATTGACTTGATCACACAAGTGTTTACTAGCAAAGAAATTTATTGTCCGTACATTAATTATAATATTTTAAAATTTAAATTTATTATATTAAAAAATATATAATATATTATGTATATAAATATATTTAATAAATATAAGGAGATGAGGAGGTCGAGAAAGATTTGTTCAAGATGCAGGGGATGCAGAGGTGGACACGTCACCTGTTTAATATTTGTCAACTAGCCAGGTATATGTCATTGACAAACCTTATAAAAATGGGGATAACATTTGCCGAGTAGTTAGGGTTACAAATAAGTTGAGTTGAGTTTTGTTGAGTTCGAGCTCAGCTCGTTTGCTTATTAAGTTTGTTTATTGAGTTTGAGCTTGACTCAATAAGTAACTGGGTTCGAGTTTGAGCTTTGCTCAATTTGATAAGATTTTTTTAAATATTATTTATATTATTTAATATATAAATAATATATTTATTATATAATTTAAATAAAGATATACGAGTCAAACTTATTTGAATTCTAACTATAGCTTGACTCATTTACTAAACGAGCCTTCGAGCTCGAGCTTGGCTCATTTACTAAACAAGCCGAATCGAGTCAAGCCGAGCCTATTCGTGAACAATTCGGTTCATTTTCATCTCTACAAGTGGTTAATATAATAAAATCGAGCCGATTTATTTGTCTGTTTTAGAAGGAAAATTATAAAATAGTCTCAAAGTATTAAGTGATCATATTTTCTCATCAATTATTATTTATTATGTCTTCTCATATTTTTCAATTACTAAACACAAATAATTAATACCCTATCTTCTCTATCAATCATATTATTATAAAGTACTACGTAACCGTACTCTGGAACTACTGAATAATCCTGTTTTAGAATATTGTTTCGCATCAGTTGACATATGACATTTTTCTTTTCTTTTATTTTTTTATAAAGACTTTAAAGTGAAAGGATTTATTTTTCTAGCTAATCAAATTTAAATTGAAATATATTTTTTTAAACTTGACTCCTCCAAAAAGATTTTTAATTTAGATTTGCTTTCTCTCGAATTCAATCCAATCATTGATGGAAGAAATTATTTGAGGCCATGGGATTCATTACAATTTTATTTTAATGATCTAAATTATTTATTTTGTTAGATTTTTTGCGTATATCATTCACATAAAAAAATTAGGTCAATCCGATAATCATAATTTATCTAATTTATTCCTTTCGTTTAAAAAAAAATGAACAACAAATATGTTTATAAAAATAGATATTTTCTTTTTTTTGATAATAAATGATAAATTACGAATATCGAATTGATTTTTTTTTTTTTAATGTGAATGATATATACAAAAAAAATCTAATAAAGTGAAGTCTTATAAACCAAAATAATACCTTCCAATTTAGATCATAGATAGAGGTGCAAATTTGGTCAGGCCCACTATTGCGCCATGCAAGCTCCTGCAAAAAATTGTGTCGGGTCGGCCTACTCATGTAAAATTGCAATCCAAGCTCAATGGGTACTCGAGCGAGGCAGGCCTCGGGCTAGGCCACTGGGCCTGGGTTTGGGCTTGGCCATTTTTTAATTTTTTTATATTTTTTTTTCACCAAAAATGATATTGGGCCGGACAAGCCAGGCCTTGAGTGGGCCAATGGGTCGAGCCTAGTAGGCCCGACTTCGAAACAAACAATACGGGCGCAAGCCTAAGGTAACAAAAAAATAAATCTGCCAAAAAAACCAATTCAGAGAAAACCATTGATCTTCTCAAAGAGATGTGGTCTAGAAAGCAAGATCTGTATCAAACTAAGCAAGATCTACTTGAAAGTTCACCATCCTCGTCGCTACTGCCAAATTTTGCCACCATCACCGCCGCCAAACTTCGAACACTGCTAGAAGCTAGAGTTGAGAAGGATGTACATCCACAATGATATAGGAGAAGGCTTGAGAGATGAGAGAACCATCATAGGTGTCGAAATTTAAAAATCTATGCCGAAATCAAATGAGAAAACTTTCAAAATTCCTATTTTAGACATGAAGTCCAAATTTACACTCTAAAACTGCAGATTTATATTCTAAGAGTGTAAATCTACACTTTAAAATTTTAAAAAGGATCGTCGGAATATCGCCAAAGTACTGCAAAAAATCTCCAAGAGAGAAGCTCTACTCTCTCCCTTTCTGGAACTAATAATTCCAAATACTGAAATTTATGTGGCCATGGATCCTCATAAGGGTTTCTCCAATTCTAGTTTCAAAATGGATAATTAAAAATAATTTTGTAGTCAATAAAAGTGAAATTATAAATATAAAAAATATTAGATTAAAATTGGACAATTATAATCTAACAATAAGTAGGGTCAGTTTGACATACAAGTATAAGCCATATTTTTTTTGAATTTTTAGTGATCTTTTTCACAATTCTGTCAGTTATTTTTAACTTTGCAAGTCTATTTTGTATAGATGAATTTAAAAATTCAAAAAATCAAAAAATGTTCACTAAATACAACCCCCCCCCCCCCCACCTCTCCCAAAAAAAAACTATTTTTTGCTTTGTTTTTGTCATTTTTGGACCTTTTTTCAAAATTTTAATTTTTTGGGTCCATCTAATTGAGTAAAACCTAAAATTTTTAATTCCTTTCAAAAAAAAAAAAAAAGCATTGGGCTAAAATAAGTATTTAAGACTTATTAATGCATTAAAAAAGTGTACAGGAATTATAAGTGATTACGTCCATCACATAGTATTAGCTCATAATTTACTAAAAAAGAAAACATAAATAGCCCAAATTACATAGAATCCCTATAACTGGAAAGAACTAAACACCAAAAGATGTCAAACTCATTTCTATAAAAATTGAACTCACAACCTCACACAACAACAAAAATTATTTAAAACAAAGGAGGAACTACATACAGGTGAGAGTTAGGAAAAAAAATTACCAACACATAAAGGGGTGTAAGTGACAGTTGCACCCTCATAGTCTTTCATTTTTACCCCACCATAGACACACTTACACCCTCAATATGTTTGTATTTTTTTTCCCAACCCCCACCTACATGCAGCTCCCCCAAAAACAAATGTTAAAAATGCTATTTTTTGTCTTTTGTAATCATCAATTTTTTTAGCTCATTTAAGTTATTTTAGTCTAATAAATTGTAATGCCCACAAAATAATACCATAAATCCAACTCATAAGCTAAAGGATAATAGAAATAAAGTACTCAGAGTTCATTTTGCAAAAATCAACACATGTGATATACATTCACAAATGTTCATCCTAAATCTACTGCATGTGTTGCAATGTTAAGAAAATTAAAATTGAACATATAGTCATATGCCCTATGGGCTTACATTTTTCCAAGTCATGGCTTGGTTACACAAAATGAGTCTATCTCGGTACAATTTAAGCCCTTGGTTGTACAAAAGAATACAACAAAATAAAGAAGCTCTTACTCCCTAAAAGTCCCTCCAAGCTATTATCTTGGCGGAGGCATATCACCAGCACCTGAAAATAGTTTTTCCCAAATAGGTTGAGCCAAAGCCCAGTAGAAATACTTTAACATAGTATATGAGATTTAATAAAGATATAACTACAATGCGCATATACAATGTTTGTGACAAAATCTCCACGTTTCATATAGCCGTAAAGCACCGAGGTTCATATTTCAATTCATTTTCCTTCAATCCATTTCATGTTCACTTATTCTTCTCAATTCATGAGTCAACTTCATTATCTTTCAACAATCCAACTGAGACTGCAACTCAGTGGTTTTCCAATTCAATACACTACCCCCACAAACACTTCAAATCTGTCATTTTATGGAAATTTCGTCCGCGAGATCGGCACCTATGTATACACAAGATTTCGGAACTTCTACCCTGGACACTCTGGACAACTTAATTTCAATGGAGTCCATCCCCTATCTCCTCCCAAACAATCATACATATACAATGTATATAAATCATAGTCATATTCAATGATAACCAACAATAGATTAGTTTCAATTTACCTAATCCTCATGCATACAACAATCATAGCTATCCTCTACCTATAGCCCAATATAGATATTTCTAAACATATATAAAATTTTCTCAACAAATATATTATTCAAATTTCCATGGGTGAGAGACAACACGTGTCCAACTCCACCATTTACATCAACAACCATCCAATTTCACATTACCATCATCAATTTCAATTATTTATACTAAATAACAATTTGACCCATTTAAGGCAAAACTCCCATTTTTTCCAATATCAACCCAAATGGCCCAAATCAAGTATTTGGCCACAATACAACCTCACATTCAACCCCATAACCATTTATTTCATATCCATTTAGAAATCCTTCTTTTATTTCACACCCAAACCCTAGATTTGCTCAAACTACTCCCCAAATCCCACCATTGTTACACAATGACAAATAACTAAGTTAAAAATCATATGAAAGTATATAAAATCCCTACCTCAAGACAGAAGACGAGCCAAGCAAGTGCGAAACTTCAAAGACACCCAAATCCAACTCTATTCGGATCAAAATGGAGATCTTAAAAGGGTTTACCTTTTTATCAAAGGGATTAGGGTGAAGAAACCACTAAAACTAGGTGAAAATGTACACACAGAGAGAGAGAGAGAGAGAGAGAGAGAGAGTGTGTGTGTATATGTGTGTGTGTGTGTGTGTTTTAGACAGAGAGAGAGAGTCTAAACTTTAGGTTTTAGGGAGAAAAGATCTGAAAAAGTGATGTAAAAAGTCATTTTCACAATCTGATATACGCACAGTCTGCTCGAGCGTGCTCGAGCGGAAGAGTTGATGCTCAAGCGTCAGACACAATAAGTTGTTCTACTCAAGTGCAAAAAAGGCCACTCGAGTTCCAAGACACAATCGACAAGACGCTCATCGCTCATGTGCAAGAAGTGACGCTCGAGCATGGAAAACACACATCTAGTAGTTTTGCAGACAATAGGCCAACGCTCGAGCGCAAGAAAAGCCGCTCGAGCGCCCACCCGCTCTAGCGTAGGAAACATTGCTCGAGCATAGAAATCACACTTCTAGTAATTTTGCAGACCTGCAAAAGTACTGAGTGTTTAAAAAGCTTGTTCGAGTGCAGGAAGTGCCACTCAAGCGGAGGGCCAAAATTCTGGGCAACACAAGGTTTGAAAAGCAAGCGACCAACCTACCCAAACACAACCACAACAATCCAAAAGCCAATTTCAAAGAGATAGAAGGGAAGAAGGAGGTAAACAACAATATGAAAGCATTAAACCCAAGTCCGGAATTTCAAAAGAGTCGGGTCAAAACCGGAATCGCTATATAAATTTTAAGCAAGAATTCACAAATAGTATCAATAGTACAAAATTATAATAAAAAACATTATAAGCATGCCATAAACTTTTACTAATGTAAATTAATAATGTAGTAAAAATTTTAGTAATGGAACAGTGTTACCTCATTTCATCTCTGTTAAGTTGTTAAAAATTAAGAAATGACTATTTGTTTTGTGATTGTTCATTTATCAAATTATGTAATGCAACGTGCGACTAGATCTATCTAATAGTATTTTTTTTTTTAATACAACTAATGGTATATAAATAAAAGAATTTACATATTATTCCAGTACAATTTGAATTAAGATAGTTTATTTACAAATATACCACTATTATATAATAAATTATGAATAAACATTATGGTGGTTCATCCTTTTTATAGTAAGGTTGGCCTCCTTTCAGTCCTAGATCTAGATTAGACTGTATTGTCTGCACTTATGGAATCTATCATAAATTTTATTTTGATAATTTAAATCGTTCATTCTATAATAGCTCAATTTGATAATCGTACCAATTCAATTTATCGTGTTTTATTAAAAAAATGAATGAATTATTTTAAAAAACACACTTTTTTAAGATTAATGTGATAAATAGAACATATTCCAATATACATCTCTTTTCTTTTCTTTTTTTAATACACAATATATATGAAATTTTTTATAAAATAAGTTATGCGAATTATCAAAACAACATACGATGGAAAGCCAGACACACTTACCCAAACAACATCCGCTAATCTAGATTTAGGAACAGAAGCCATTTTTTTAGTATGGCTCAGTTTAGGAAACTTGATTATTTTAGTTGGTTTTCAAGTTGCTTGGCTATTTTAACCTGGTTAAAAAAGTTATAATTGGAAGATAGTTTTTTTTATAGTTGATTTGATAGTTATGACAGAAAAAGTAAAATAATTATAATTTGGATGTGACATTTTATCTTATTAACTATTTTAATTTATTTTATTTTTGTTAGCTATTTTAACTAAAAAGGCCAAAAAAGATCATATCCCAAACAGGGCTTACTTAAAATTCTCCATCTACAGCACTACCCATTTTCATGGAAGAACGACATTAGTGGTGGTTTGGGATTTTTTTTTCATTTTCTTTATTTTTTATTTTTTACAAAAAATATGTAAATTTTTTTTTTTTTAAGATTGGTATTCCATTAAGTCGTCCTTCTTTTTTTTAACTCATAAAGTCTTATGTATATACAACTGTTTTACCATTATCAAAAGGCAAGAAGAATTGAGAAGCGTCGATTAATTGAGCGTTAATAAAAATTTATTAGGTGTTACCATTGCACCACATGATATATAATGTTATCCATCAATCACCAAACACTATGTCTTATGTATCATTACAAAATTGTAAGTTTCATCCTCTCCACTAATCACAAATCTTTTGATAATCACCTAATCAAGCCTCAAAGCACTAAATATTTTGTCTAATTCAAGTGGTATTATGATGTGATATTTTATTTTTGTTTTATTGTTTCAAAACTCAAATATTTCACAACTTTTATTATACACATTTATTTTTAATAAATTTATATTTTTGGAGTCTACACAATGAGATCAATTAAACAAGACCAATATTGAATATAAGATTGTATAAATAAAATATATTTTTTTAGCTATACAAAACCAACAATTTTTTAGTTTGCGAAACTATCTAGTAAATTGAGAAATTTATAAGTTTCTTCCGGTATTAATTGAGAATATTTTCAATTTTTAAGAAATTTTTCAAAAAAAAATTTCCAATTTTAAAACTGAGTCAATTTTTTCAGTTTTAAAGTGAGAATATAATCTCAGTTTTAAACATGAAAAAAACTAAAAAAGTTAGACCAAAAAAATATTGTTTCTTAAGTAAAAAAATAAATTAAAAAAAACTTACTATTAAAAATTATTTAAATTGTAAATTTGTAATAAAAAATTATTTTTATTTTTATATAATTTGTATTTAATATTAATCTTATTTGATAAATTTCGTTGTGTTAATTCTAAAAATATAAATTTTATAAAAAAAAAATAAATACATATTATAATAATTATAATAATTTAAATTTTTAAAAATCAAAATAAATGTTACATCACTATTTTTTTTTATTAGGGACAATTATGGCCCAGTTATGGCAGGGGTTTTATTTATTGGTTGAAAAAATCAAAATTAATTATCCAGTTATGTGGAAATTTTTCTCCACTCACACACGCCTATACTGCCATTTTCGATTTTTTTATAAAAATAATATCATTAAAAAGATATAAATGATATCTTTAAATTAACACTAATATTAAATATATAAATTTTAAATTTTAAAAATAATAACTTAAAATAGATATAAAAAAATTACAAGATTAAAATGAAATATATGGCTGAAGTTAATATGAACAAAAAAAATATTTAAAATTACTTAAGTAAAAGGGGAAAAGCACCAATAAATGGTAATAAAAATAAGGGGAATTGACCAGTAAATCCCATTTTCTCATCTGTAGATCATGTGGTCCTAATTGTTTTCTTTTAAACCGTTTAGTCCTTTGGGTTGTTTGTTTACTATTTTGCCATTAAAGTGTTAATTTGAGTTTGTAGACCCGCATGTATTTATGGGAAGGGGTGTGTGAGATTCACATTCTAAAAAAAAAGGTAATAGTACTCTTTTTCTGTGATGTGGGTTGTGATGTGAACACAAGTAATTTGAACCCTTTTTTTTTTTTTTTTTTTTTGTGACGTGGGTTGTGTCACGTTTCTTCTTCCCCACAGATTGACCCTTTGTTTTCCAATTGACATTTGTGACGTTTCAACGTGAACCTTACCATTGATTGGGTTCACGCAGATTCACAGATCTGATGGAGTGCTGTGAATGATTTGAAGCCGTGGTGTGGAAATCGTTCATAGACGACGTAGAACACGGTCATGTTTTGTGTTTGAATTTGCAAAAAATCTGTGATTGCCTCCCACTTTCCATATTCAGAGGATTTTTTGGAGAGATTTTGTAGAAACAATTTGTCTGGGTTAAGGTTGGTGTGTGGAACCCTAAGGTTCACAGATTTGGTGGAGCGCTGTGAATGATCTGGTTGGTGTGTGGAACCCTAAGGTTCACAGATTTGGTTCTCAATCTCACCGATTCCACCGATTCTCGTCCCAGCGATTCCACCGTTCTTCAGCAAATCCCACCGATTCCCGTCCCAGATTAGCTACCCAACTCCTTCGTCTCTCTCTCTCCCGTCCCAGATTAGCTACCCAGCCGACGTGGTACACTGAATTGGAAGATTGTATAGTAATTTATGGATATCCATTTTCATAGTAAGGTTCACACAGAAGAGGGATAGTCCTTGGAGAAGAGTGATTAAGGGGAGATATGGCAGCATGTTGGGTGGGTAGGAAATACTATTAGATGTCCATATGGGGGCGGGTGGGCCTTTGGAAGAGTATTATGAGGGTTTGGTATGATTTCTTCCATCTTTCATTCTTTAGGGTGGGGAATCGTTGCAACATTTGATTTTGGCAGGTCATTTAGTGTGGTCATTGGCCGCTGATGGAGTTTTTTCTTGACTTGTACTGTAGTTCAGTTGATAAGCAAGTTCTTGGAGAAGAGTGATCTTGTACCCATTGTTCGACGTGAACCTAGCTTCTGTGTGTCCCCACTTCACAAATGGAGAAGGTGTGGGAGTTGTGGCTGTTGGTGGCGGACTCCGAGCAGAAGCTTGACATCTTCAACAATAGATGTTGAGGTTCCTGCTGCGGTCGTCGTCGGTAGCGGAGTCCGCAACATTGATCTCCAGCGGATCTCGTGGTACACAGACCGACCTGCTGGATTGATGATCGTCGACGTGGTACACCGATCTGCCGGATTAAAGATCATCGACGTGGTACACCGACGATGCCAAGTTACCAAACGTAGAACAGGGAACATATCCCACAAAATATGCATTCCATTCCAATATAAAGAGGGTTAAATCCGTCCACAAACACATCACATAAATTTAAAACGGGACTTGATTGTCCACAAAACATGTCAAACAGGACTTCTCAATCCAAGAGAATGAATGTGGGACCAGATGGAGTAATAGATTGGTAAATAGGACTTTCTGATAATTTCCCCAAAAAATAAAAAGGATAATCACTGTGTTTGCTTTCAATTTTTTTAAAAATTGAGTTTTTTGTTTTTCATATTTCGTATCTTCTTGTTTTTAGTGAATATTTTTAAATTTTTAATTTTTTTTTTTTTTTTAGCTTTTTAGATGCACCTTACTTAGATATATCTAAAAATTATAATATTTGTAAAAAAATATTTTAAAAAATTAATAAATACACAAGAATACAAAAAAATATACTTAATTTTTTAGTAAATATTTTAAATATTTTTTCACAAATATTTTCTTTTTTAAGTGTATTTATATTAGGTATACCTAAAATTTTAAAAAAAAAAACTGCTTAAAATATAAAATTAAAAAAAAAATTAGTGAAAACAAAAAAATATGAAAAACAAAAAGTTTACATTTTTTGAAAAGTGAATTCAAAAAACTCAAATCAAGCAAGCTATAATATTTAAATCATACAAATATTAATTGAAATTGTAAAAATTAAAAATAATAATATTCAAAGTGTACAATATTAACTGAAACCATAAGAATAAAAACAATAATATTCAACCACACAAATAGTAAGTCAAACCAAATAATAAAAATAATAATTAAACCATTCACATATTATTTTTTATTTTTATTAACTCAAATCATATATAATTAACTAAAATCATACGAATAAAAACAAATATTCGACCGTACAAATAGTAAGTCAAACCAAACATTACAAATAATAATTAAACCATACAAATATGATTTTATTTTTATTAACTGAAATCAGACAATAAAATTTAATACAAATATTAACGTAAACCATGCAAATAAAAAAAAAGTCACTAAAAAAAATAAACATTTATATTTTAGCATTAAAAATTGTGTCAAAAAAGTAGGACATGATAAATTCATTTCACCATATTTGGTTGAATTCTGTTTTCTATTTTTCTAAAAAAAGAAAAAAATTAGTTTGGTAAAACAAAATATCAATTTGCTGACAAGCGTACCTACTAATGTAAAAATAAAAGACAAAAAAAATTACATAACACACATTTTACTAAATTCCATAAACTTTATTGAAATTAATATACTTTTTAACATTTTTATATATTTTTAAGACACCTTTTTCAATATCAATTTCATATGGTTCTAACTTTTTTTGGGTACAAGTTCAGACGATGTCCTATACACGTTAGATCTATAAAGGATGCAAGTCTAACGTACAAGTCAAATCTGTGTGGAGTGCAAGTCCAACATGTGCAAGGTCCAAGTCCGATCTATGCCAGGTGCAAGTTCAATTTATGTAGAGTGCAAGTCCAACATATGCGCGGTGCAAATCTAACTTGTGCATGGATGCAAGTTCATTATCAAAATAATGAGTTCGTTTTCTTCGCTTTATTCACCAAACTAGTTTTAAATTTTTGTGGGAAAAAAAAATTTGAAAACTAACCCAAATTGTTCCTAAAAACATAAAATAATTTATATAAATATAAAATAAAAATAATTAAGTGAGATACTAGAAATTATAAAAAAAGAAAAAAAAAATCACAAAAATGTTTTAAAAAAATACACAAAAAATTAGACTTGTACTTGCACTCTGTAACGCCCTCAAAATAAACCCATAATATATAACATTAACGTGCATTAATAAAATAAAACAAATCATCTAATTATCCATCAGAGTACTTTTATTGAAAGACATCACATGTAACATCAAAAGTCAATGCCCTAAGGGCTTACATCTTTCCAAGCCAACACTTGGACACAAAAGAATGAGTACTAACCCAATTACAAATTAAGCCCTTGGCTTGAATGTTTACATGTAATCTCAAATAAAAACAACTAACTAAAGACAATTCTTCAAAGTCCAAATCCTTCCAAGCTAAGTCCTTGGAGGTAGCATATCACCTGGACCTGAAAATGATGTTCCTCAGATAGGGTGAGCCACAAAAGAGAAATATACTAAACCAAATATAAGCATTGAATAAAGCAATAGCATTCAATAGATGGTTAACACAACTATTCATTTAACCAACATACAGTTTCATGACCTTAATGTCTATGACACGTTTCACTTTCCATTATTCCCATTTATATCAATATGGCTCAGAACCTGGCCAAACTATAACAGTGAACTATATATCACATTAATATTACTTCCAATATCAACAAAAACAAATGAGATTAAGGCTCATACCAAAACACTTCCATACTTCCAAATTGATACACATTTTAGTGCTGTATCAACAACATGTAAAAACACTTCAATCGATAAGCACACATATAGTGATGCTAATGGAGTCCATCCCCTATCTCCTCCCAAATAAAATCCGGTTTAGAGGTCCATCCCCTATCTTCCCCTAAACCGTGAAGTACATCCCCTATCTCCTCCCAAACAAAATGCATATACAATGTATTAAACACTTGTCATATACAACACACAATCAATACGCGTATTTTCTATATTAATTCAACAGTCAAAATCAATGACTTAACCAATGTGATTAGTTTCAGTCTTCCCTAATCCACATACAACGTCTACAACAATCACGACTATCCTTCACCGATAGCCCAAAACAGTTATTTCTAAACAAGAAATAAATGTATCAACAAATGTAAATTTAACATTTTCATAGGTGAGTAATTAAACTAACCAACTACACCATTAAATCACTTAATTCCCCAATTCCATGAATTAAACTCAATTCCACATTTTTCCCTAAGTTAATTATACAAATTAATTTATTTCACCCACAAGGGTTTTTCCCAAAATTACCAAACAACTCCTAACATATCAAAATGCTAGAACTTAGAACAAAACCTATAATATGGAGTAGGAAATCCCTACCTCGAAGTAAATAACCCGAATGGAGAAGATGGAGATGACGACCCAAAATCCAAAGTGCTCCAAACTGCCAAACTCTCAGATTAAAACGAAACTCTCAACTCACTCTATCTTTTTAATAAAGAACCTAGGGTAGAAACACCCTAAAAGGAGATGATACCTAAGAGAGAAGGTGAGTGGAGGGAGAGAGAAGTCGAACCTAGGGTTCTGGAATCAAAAAGAGGGTGAAAAAGTGTTTTAAAAATCGTTGCTGCCTATTTAAACCCGACAGGCTCGCTTGAGCGAAGGATTTGTCGCTTGAGCGAAGGATTGGTCGCTCGAGTGACCAGACAAAAGAATGACTCGCTCGAGCGAAGAAAGTCTCGCTCGAGCCAAGAACGCAATGCTTCAAGTGTCTTCAGAAGCACGCCGAAGCGATGAATGCTCGCCGAGCGAAGAACTCAAACTCGCCGAGCGAAGGAAAGCTCGCCGAGCCAACAAATACATCTCGTGTCTATACTAGACGCAGTCGCTCGCTCGAGCGAAGAAACCCTGGCTCGAGCGAAGGACCAAAATATAAGGCTCGCTCGAAGCGACAAACTCGCTCGAGCGAAGGTCCAAAATTCTGGACAGCAGCACTTGGTTTCTAAACCCAACCAACCTGTAACAAACCTGCCCAATACATCCTATAACTCAAGAATAAGGAATTAAAGGACGACAACAACAAATATATAACGACAGAATCTACGGAACGTAAGTCCGGATACAACCACCAAATGGGAAAAGACCGGGGTCGCTATAACCTCCCCCTCTTAAAGAATTTCGTCCCCGAAATTAAGCATAAGTTTTTTTTAAAAAAAAAACAGGTTTTTCTCAACTTCCAATGATATTACACTGCAATAATAAACAACTTGACCCAATACCGGTCATTTCATCTTTTATCAAGAGGCATCTCACAATATATATATCAACCTGCATTATCAATATGCAATTTTCCTTCCAATTTTAACAATTTCCTTATACATGATTCCTATTTTCATATCATATTCAATTTCATGATATATACAACACATTCAACATATAAATGTTACATTAAACTTAAATTATGAGACAAGTTACAAAATACTGTCATTAACCCAAAACATTCTTAATGTTTTCCAACTTAAGACATATATAAAGCTCTTAAGTTCGACAATATTACAAAATCTAAATACAAGATTACAAATCAATAAACATGTCCGGATATTTTCATGACTTCCAACTCACGCTCCCAAGTGGCTTCCTCCACTCGTGATGCTTCCACAGACTTTTACCAAATGGATGCTCTTGCCACGCAAAACTTGTTCCCGCCTATCCAAGACCCGAACCGGTCTCTCCTCGTACGAGACATCCTCGTCAATCTCTAAATCGGTCCAATCCAACACATGTGATGGATCCGGCTCATACTTCCCAACCATACTTACATCGAACACGACATGAACTCCGGATAATCATGGCGGCAAAGCTAAACGATAGGCAATTTCGCCAATCCTCTCAAGGATCTCAAAAGGACCAATAAACCGAGGGGACAACTTCCGCCTTCCCAACCCTCATCAATCCCCGCCTAGGTGATATCCCCAGAAAGACATGATCACCCACCTCAAACACCAAAGGTCTCCTCCTACGGTCGGCATAAGATTTCTCGACGACTGGTCAGAATAAGCCTCTTACGGATAAGCTCAACTTTCTCCGCTGCTTCTCACCAACTCCGACCCAACAAAGGTGCATCACCCACCTCGCCCAACAAACCGGAGACCTACACGGCCGGCCATACAAGGCCTCAAACGGTGCCATACCGATACTAGATCGAAACCGTTGTTGTAGGCAACTCCACCAAAGGCAAGTGCCTCTCCCACGACCCATTAAAGTCAAGAACACAACCTCAAGCATATCCTCAAGGATCCGAATAGTACGCCGGACCGCCCGTCACCGAGGATGATAAGCCGTGCTAAAGGTCAACTTAGTGGCTAAGGCACTCTGCAAACTCTGCTACAACCTAGCAGTAAAACGAGGATCTCTATCTGAGACGATCGTCACTGGGATCCCGTGCAACCTCACTATGTCCCGTATGTATAAGTCGGCAAGATGATCTACCGAATCTCTAATGCGCATAAGAATGAAGTGCGCCGACTTAGTCAACCGGTCTACAACCACCCAAATAGCATCACTACCCCGCTGAGTCCTTGGAAGACCCACAACGAAGTCCATAGTGACATGTTCCCACTTCCACTCGACAATAGGCAAGGGTTGTAACAAACTCGCTGGCCTCTAATGCTCGGCCTTCACTTGCTGACAAGTAAGGCACTTAGATACGAAAGCTGCCACATCTCTCTTCATAACGCGCCACCAAAACTGGCGACCCAAATCCCGATACATCTTAGTGCCTCCCGGATGTACCGCAAGACGTGAATGATGAAACTCTCGGAGTACCTCCTCTCGGCAAGACTCCGGCACAAACAGACGGTCACGGTATCTCGCACTCAGGTCGGGATACACCATCAAACCCTTCTCAACCTTCCCATTGGAGATCTTCTCTCGGAGAGATTCCACCTCAAGGTCACCTCTCTGTGCCTCTAACACTCGAGTCACAAGTGTAGGCTGTGCAACAACAGAAAACAAGGTCGCAGCCTCAACAGATTCGCCCAAAAGCAAATCAAACTCCCCAAGTGCACCCAACATCTCCCATTCCCAGATGGCTATACTAGCTATGTCGCCAACAGATTTCCTGCTAAGGGCATTGGCCACCACATTGGCCTTCCCCGGATGATAATGCAACTCGAAGTCATAATCCTTAATGAACTCCATCTACCTGCTCTGCCTCAAGTTCAGGTCTTTCTGTGTAAACAGATATTTCAGACTCTTATGATCCGAGAATACCTCGAATCTCTCACCATAAAGGTAATGCCTCCAAATCTTCAAGGCAAAGATCACAGCTGCTAACTCTAGGTCATGGGTAGGGTAATTCTTCTCGTGTATTTTCAACTGACGTGAGCCATTGGCTACCACTTTCCCTTCTTGCATCAACACACAACCCAAACCCTCTCGTGAGGCATCACAATAGACTGCATAACCCAACCCTCTCCTAATAATCAAGACCGAGCGTGGTCAATCTAACCTTCAACTCTTGAACGACTTTTCACAAGTCTCACTCCATACAAATTTGACTCCTTCCGAGTCAATCTAGTCAACGGCGGTTAACTCGAGAAATCCTTCACAAACCGCCGGTAGTACCCAAATAATCCTGTAAAATCATGGATCTCAAACACACTCTTTGGTCAGGCCCAATCTTGCCGCCTCAATTTTGGATGTATCAACAGACACCCTTCCCCGAAACTACATGGCCTAAAAACTTCACCTCTTCTAGCCAGAACTCACATTTCCCAAACTTAGCATAAAGCTTATGGGCTCTAAGTAACTCAAGCACCACTCTCAAGTGTTTCTCGTGCTCTTCCTCTGAAGGTGAATAGATAAGAATATCATCTACAAAGACTACTACAAAACGATCCAAGAATTCCCGAAATATCCGGTTCATCAAGTCCATAAACACTGCAAGTGCATTGGTGAGCCCAAATGGCATCACCAGAAACTCATAGTGGCCATACCGCGTACGGAATGCCGTCTTCGGAATATCCTCCTCCCTGACTCTCAACTGGTGGTAACCCGATCTCAAGTCTATCTTAGAGAAACAACAAGAACCCTTCAACTGATCAAACAGATCATCTATACGAGGCATAGGGTACTTATTCTTAACCGTAGCCCAATTCAACTTCCAGTAATCTATACAGAGTCTCAAAGCACCACCTTTCTTTTTAGCAAAGAGGGCTGGTGCTCCCCACGGCGAAACACTAGGACGAATATAGCCTGTATCTAACAACTCCTGGAGCTGAATCTTCAACTCAACTAACTCGGCTGGGGCAAAACAATAAGGTGCCATAGAAATCGGCGCCGTGCCGGGCACTAGATCAATAGAGAACTCAATCTCTCGATGAGGTGGCAAACTAACAAGATCCTCGGGAAAGACTCCGAGTATTCACAAACCACTCTTGGCAACACAGTCTGGGTCTCATCACACTCACTACTCTCAAAGCTAGCAAGTAGACCACTAAGCTCACTCCGCCTCATGATCATACCCCTGGCAAAACACTACCAACCCGGTCCCCGTAAAATGAAAACACTCGCTCACGGTACAACAAGTGACCCTCAAGGTAGTAATCAATAATCCTTAAGATGACGATAACCACCCATACCCAAAATAACATCAAAGCCCTTCATGGGCATAACTACAAAAGGAAACGGAAGCCTATGATCGCGACCTCTATATCACAACCCCTAACACCTTGTTTCAAGATCAATTCACCCCCAAGAGGTGACACTACACAAATAGGAGATGCTAATCGTATAACTCCAACTCCAAAACAGATGCAAATGCAAAGCAGACACAAAGGAATGAGATGCACCAGATCAATCAATACACTAGCAACCGAATTGCAAAACAAGAAGGTACCTCTCACAACCGATGGAGCTGCATAAGATCCTCAAGAATAAAGATACACGCTACCAGACGATCTTCGATCAACTCGCCACCCCTAGGAGCATAAGATCGCTGCAGACCGGGACGATGAAGCCTCGATTGGCCTCGAGGCCTCGAATCGACCGAGCTGGCCGATGACTCGAAGTCGCTTCAAACCAGATGCACCAGATGTGCCACTAATCTGGGCAATACCTCTTCATGTGCCCCGCCGACCATTACCGATAACACGAGAGCTACTGCCTCTACCCCGACTCGCTCGAGATCGAGCCAAGATGACGCCGCTTCTGTCCACCTCCCTTCAAGGGCAAGCCGAGACTTGTGGCCCAGCTGACCACACTTGAAACAGGTAATGTCTCCCTAGCTACCTTTCCCAGAACTAGCACTCGGCACAGGAAAAGTCGATCTAGAAAAACTACCCGAGATCGCCGAGGTTAAAACCCTTCGTCTCTCGCCATCACTCTGCCATCCCGACTCCTCTTGGAGCCTTTCGCCTTCCTCCTCCTCCTCGTGATCATGATCTCAAGATAATGCAAGATCAACCAGACGCCCATAATCTCGAATCATAGTCCCTACAACTCTCAACTTGAGGCCGCGCCTCAACTTCTTCTCGAACTCAATACAACGGCGTTCCTTAGACGCCACCAACTCAAGTGCAAACCTGGACAAGCTAGTAAATACGGCCTCAAACTCGGCCACAGAAGAACTGTTCTGCTTAAGCTGGCAGAATTGCTCTCTCAACCTCTCCTTAACAACTGAGGATAGGAACTTCTCCTGGAAAGCGTTAACAAAGGCCTTCCAAGTCCCTCCTATACGACTCTTAATGAATTTCCACCATCGACCAAGATCCCCTTTAACCGAAAGATGCCAAGGTCACCTTCAAGATCTCGCTTCGATGCCTAGCATCTCAAACGCCTTCGTTGTCCGCTCGAGCCATTCATCCGCCTTAAGTGGCTCTTTAGGATCACCCAAAATTCGTCCAAGTTAGACCTAAGAACTCCCTCTTCGTAAAAGAAGGCCCTAGATCGCAACATGAACCCGAGCCCGATTCTCACCGAGAATGCCTATCGACTCTCAATGCCCTCGCTATCTCTCGGCCAAAGCGCCTATAGCTCTATTGGCTCGGCCACATTGGCTCGCCAACTCCTCTCATCGCCGAATCTCTTCCAGATAGGCACTTCTCGCCTACCACGCCTACCACGCCCTCGCCCTCGCCCCGACATCCTAATAGGTAACAAAGACGTTAGCACATTAATAAATGTGCCGGTTATAACACTCAAGGCCCTAATGCATTGGACAACAAGAATTCATTCCACGTAAGCACATAATCACATAAGCACCTACGAATTTCATTCTCGATAATGATAGTCCCAAAGCGCTACTATAGTTCCTTGGAAGCAAAGATTGATCAAGTGCCTTTCCAACAAGACTACTAGAAACTCAAGGGTACAATCAACATCCTAGAAACTACGTTCCATACCCACATAGTCACATAAACATGTTATCATATAAGCATATAACAGTACATCTAAGTCTCTATGAAACGAGACGAACCCATTGTGATACAAATCGATTCCCACGTACCCAAAGTATTCAAACCCGGTACGCTCTGATACCAAGTTGTAACGCCCTCAAAATAAACCCATAATATATAACATTAACATGCATTAATAAAATAAAACAAATCATCTAATTATCCATCAGAGTACTTTTATTGAAAGACATCACATGTAACATCAAAAGTCAATGCCCTAAGGGCTTACATCTTTCCAAGCCAACACTTGGACACAAAAGAATGAGTACTAACCCAATTACAAATTAAGCCCTTGGCTTGAATGTTTACATGTAATCTCAAATAAAAACAACTAACTAAAGACAATTCTTCAAAGTCCAAATCCTTCCAAGCTAAGTCCTTGGAGGTAGCATATCACCGACCGAAAATGATGTTCCCAGATAGGGTGAGCCACACCAAAGAGAAATATACTAAACCAAATATAAGCATTGAATAAAGCAATAGCATTCAATAGATGGTTAACACAACTATTCATTTAACCAACATACAGTTTCATGACCTTAATGTCTATGCCACGTTTCACTTTCCATTATTCCCATTTATATCAATATGGCTCAGAACCTGGCCAAACTATAATAGTGAACTATATATCACATTAATATTACTTCCAATATCAACAAAACAAATGAGATTAAGGCTCATACCAAAACACTTCCATACTTCCAAATTGATACACATTTTAGTGTTGTATCAACAACATGTAAAAACACTTCAATCAATAAGCACGCATATAGTGATGCTAATGGAGTCCATCCCCTATCTCCTCCCAAACAAAATCCGGTTTAGAGGTCCATCACCTATCTTCCCCTAAACCGTGGAGTACATCCCCTATCTCCTCCCAAACAAAATGCATATACAATGTATTAAACACTTGTCATATACAACACACAATCAATACATGTATTTTCTGTATTAATTCAACAGTCAAAATCAATGACTTAACCAATGTGATTAGTTTCAGTTTTCCCTAATCCACATGCAATGTCTACAACAATCACGACTATCCTCCACCGATAGCCCAAAACAGTTATTTCTAAACAGGAAATAAATGTATCAACAAATGTAAATTTAACATTTTCATAGGTGAGTAATTAAACTAACCAACTACACCATTAAATCACTTAATTCCCCAATTCCATGAATTAAACTCAATTCCACATTTGTCCCTAAATTAATTATACAAATTAATTTATTTCACCCACAAGGGTTTTTTGCAAAATTACCAAACAACTCTCAACATATCAAAATGCTAGAATTTAGAACAAAACCTATAATATGGAGTAGGAAATCCCTACCTCGAAGTAAATAACCCGAATGGAGAAGATGGAGATGACGACCCAAAATCCAAAGTGCTCCAAACTGCCAAACTCTCAGATTAAAACGAAGCTCTTGACTCACTCTATCTTTTTAATAAAAAAACCTAGGGTAGAAACACCCTAAAAGGAGATGATACCTAAGAGAGAATGTGAGTGGAGGGAGAGAGAAGTCGAACCTAGGGTTTTGGAATCAAAAAGAGGGTGAAAAAGTGTTTTAAAAACCGCTGCTGCCTATTTAAACCCGACAGGCTCGCTCGAGCGAAGGATTGGTCGCTCGAGCGACCAGACACAAGAATGACTCGCTCGAGCAAAGAAAGTCTCGCTCGAGCCAAGAACACAATGCTTCAGTTCTGAACTTGAAGCACGCCGAGCGATGTAATGCTCGCCGAGCGAAGAACTCAAACTCGCCGAGCGAAGGAAAGCTCGCCGAGCCAACAAATACAGCTCTCGTGTCTATACTAGACGCATCTCGCCGAGCGAAGAAACCTCGCTCGAGCGAAGCGACCAAAATATAAGGCTCGCCGAGCGACAAACCGCCGCCGAGCGAAGGTCCAAAATTCTAGACAGCAGCACTTGGTTTCTAAACCCAACCAACTTGTAACAAACCTGCCCAATACATCCTATAACTCAAGAATAAGGAATTAAAGGACGACAACAACAAATATATAACGACAGAATCTATGGAACGTAAGTTCGGATACAACCACCAAATGGGAAAAGACCGGGGTCGCTGTAACTCTGTATATAATTCAACCAAATATAAAAATAACCACTACAAATTAAACTTGCATTCCGCACATGTCAAACTTGCACCCCACACAGAATTCAACCAAATATGTGGGGTGCAAGTCCGACATGTGTGGGGTGCAAGTTGGATCTATGTAGTGTGCAAGTCTAATTTGTAATAATTTTTTTTTTTTTAAATTTAGTAGTTTTTTTCTTTTTATATATTTCTAGTATCTCACTTAATTATTTTTATTTTTTATTGCAATCACTACAACAAATTACACTTTTAGCGACTAAATTTTTAGTCGCCAAAAATCATTTTTTTAGTCGCCGAAGATTTTTGTCGACTAAATTTTTTAGTCGCCAGCTTTGTCGCTAGATGATTGTCTGGAAAAGTATTGGCGACTATTTTTTTTTAGTCGCCGAAAGTCACAAATTGGCGACTAAAAATTTAGTCACCCAAAAGAAATATTTTCCATCTTCAGTTTTTAGCTACCAATTTTTTAGTCGCTAAAAACATGACACTCCTTTTTGGCTACCAATTTTTTAGTCGCAAAAAATGTGACACTCTCTTTTGGCTACCAATTTTTTAGTCGCCAAAAGCTTTCATTATTTTTTGGGTACTGACTGTTTAGTCGCCAATAAATTCCTTTTTTACTTTTTGGTTACTAAATGTTTAGTTGCCAAAAGCTCAAGCTCTATTTATTAATTTTTTTTAAATGCACAAATTGAATATTTTTCATTCATTTATAAATTATATACACTTCATTATCAATGCAACCTGTAACCTGTACGTATACAGAATATTACATGTAACGCCCTCAATTTAAGACATAAATCATTCATTCACAAGTTCCATAAACATAAAGAAAAGAATACATTTTCATTCATCAGAGTCTTCTTTACAAAAAATATTACATGTTATCAACAAAGCTAATGCCCTACAGGCTTACAGCTTTCCAAGTTATCACTTGGTTACAACAAAGAAGAGTTCTAACTCTGTACATAAAAAGCCCTTGGCTTGGATTCACATCTAACACAAAATATAAGTAACAAAATGGAGTCTTCAACTCCTAAACCTCCCAAGCTAAGACCTTGGAGATGGCATATCACCTGTACCTGAAAAATGGTGTCCCAAGTAGGGTGAGTCAAAACCCAGTAGAGATATGCTAAACAGTATATGAGAATTAACTAAAATATTAGCATCCGATAAATGATTAGCAATTGTAAACTAACTTACATCCTTTCCATAGCCAATCAACATTTACAACCGTATTTCAATCCATTTCCATTTATTTATCCAAAACAATACATTAACATAGCTCATTGATATCTAAACATTTCAAAATGAGATTACAACTCATATTGTCAACACTTCAATCATAAACATCATTCATACACTTCCATTCACTTGCCATTTTAAGGAACTACATCCGAGGGAACCGGCACCCAAATATATATAATTTCGGGACTTTCACCTTGGATACTCTGGCCAACTTAATTATCAATGGAGTCCATCCCCTACTCCTCCCAAACAAAGATACATATACAATGTATTTAAACACGTTGTCATATACAATGACCAATTCAATCACATATACAATGTTTATATCCAGCCGTCATATTTAATGACAATCCAATTGATTATGCAGTGTCTACAACAATCATGACTATCCTCCACCGATAGCCCAAAACAAATATATCTAGATAGATAAATAAATTTCTCAACAAATAATATATCACATTTTCCATAGGTGAGCGATTTATTAATCCAACTACACCATTTAATCACAATTTTCTCCAATTTTATGATTCTCTAGCCAATTTCATATTTCCACATCAATTTCATAATTATACAAATAATTTCCTTAATTCAATTAGGGCATTTTTTCCCATTTTCTCAAATAGTGCATCCAAGGCCAAATTTCATCCATGACACACAATTAACCCATTTTCAAGGTCTTACACACACATATGGAGCCCAAATAAGAAAACCCCTCTTTCACAATTTCAAACTCAAACCCTAACTTTACACATACCAACCATTTATACAAAATGACCAACATTTATGTTAAAGCTTATAGTAATGAGTAGATTATCCCTACCTCAAGTGTAGAAGCCTAAAGGAGAAGAGCCAAGCACAAGATAGACTCCAAAGATGACGAAACCAACTTCTACTCTGATGAAAATGAAGATCTTGAAGAGCTCAAACTTTTTATCAAAAGAATGAGGGTGAGGAGATCACTAGATCTAGGTTAAAATGTAGAGAGAGAGAGAGAGAGTATTTTAGAAAGAGAAGCTCCCAACTTAGGGTTTTGAAAAGTTTTAGAGAGAGAAAAGACAGAAAAAGTGATTTAAAAAGTTATTTTCGCGATCTGATATACATACAGTCCGATTGAGCGGAGAGTTTGACGCTCGAGTGTCAGACACAAAAAATTAGACTCGCTTGAGCGCAATAAAGGCCGCTCGAGCACCAAGACACAACAACAAGGCACTACCCATTCGAGCGCAATGAGATCCGCTTGAGTGTAGAATACACTCGTCTAGTATTTTACAGACTTCAGACAGTGCTCGAGCGCTAGAAGGGTCGCTTGAACTTAGACCTACTCAAGCGTAAGAAACTCCGCTCGAGCATGAAAAAACTTCTGCAGTATTTTTGCAAATGTACAAAGTACTGAAAGATTGCAAACCCCGCTTGAGCGGACCCCCTCGAGCAGAAGACTAAAATTCTGGGCAACAAGGTTCTAAACCAATAACCAACCACCCTGTTCTGAACACGCCCAAGATATTTCAAAACTCAAATTCAAAGGGTAAGAAGAGGAAAAGACATAAACAACAACATTAAACCACAAGACCCGAGTCCGAAACACCATAAAGTTCGAGTTAGAAAAAGGGATCGCTATAATACATATATGAATTATAATCTAAATTCATTATCAATAATACCTATTTTATTATCAACTATTCAAAAACTTTAACTTGTAACATCATATTTCAAATATCATATAAATCCATACAAACCAAGTGTAATCCATCTAAATTAAATATTACATATAAAAACACTGAATTTCCAAAACAGATGATTGTTCCAAAATAAATGTCTTCCATATACAGAACAAATGCTCTTCGTACACATCCACAATAGCCCATGTAAAAGTAATCTGTAAAAAAAGAAGAAAAAAAAAACCATTAGCACTTATTCAATATAATTAATGTTTCAAATTATAACAATTATAAAATTAATAATTTAGATAAATTATACTCTGCAAATTATAACAATTCTAAAATTAAAATTAATAATTTAGATATATTATACTCTGCATATAATCCCATCAAGATCATTTTAATTTTTTTGTTTTGTTGAAAACTTATACAACCTCCAAATTGAACCTCATGCCTGCCTAGTAAACTCTAGTTTGACAATTACATGCAAGAGTTTCCAAAATTTTCTTTTCTCCAAAGAAACAATATAATTCTAATTGTTTCGTAATCAAAATCCTTTACCGCTCTCATCAAATTTTGTTACTTTTGGCAATCTGCATTTTCACAAATCTTGAACATTGAAGGCACTAAAGTTTTACAACCTCCAAGAGTCTAAATAATTAGTTTACCAAACAAAATGATTCATGTTGTTGATGCCACAATAGCCATTCATAAATAAGTAAACCTAAACTCCATCATAAATTATATCCAATACCAGTTCTAACTAATGCAAATATCATCAAAGCACAAAATAAAAGGGGAAATAAGTTCAAAAAATAATTTCAGATACATGAGAAAGTTTGTAAAATTATCTTTTAATGTTGTAGCGTTTAACATTAATATGTAAATAGATATTTTTTAATTTGTACTGAAATGAAATTCCCCCAAAATGAAAAGCATGACAACTTAGGTTCAAACTTGAACCTTCACCAAAATTGTCCTATTTTCACACTCATGAATTGATCAAGGTCCTTATCATCCAATGTGTTTAAAATAAATCTATGGCGTGTGTTTAAAGTTTTTGTTGTGTCATCAAACCTTGAGTGAATCCTAGCCATCAATTTCAATTTGTAGGTGTTTTTCTGAGTTCCTAGTTTCAGTTTGGCAGTCCTTTTGGCAACGCACTAGAGAAGGATTTTTTAGGGGAGTTGTTATAATTTAACAATAGCAACAATTATAGCAACCCACTGGAGATTCTCTTAGTTGCAAAGCTTGAGTTCTTGTGAATGAGAATACAGTGAGATGCTTCTGTTAAAATTTTGAATGAAAAAAAGATCTTGTGTAAACTAGAAAGACCATTTAGTCACTGTTATTGAACAAACACACAACCAACTTCAAATTTCCAGAATGCAAACAACATTTATAGCACCCTATTTGGCAGACCTACTGATAAAATTGTATCATAAGAACTACACCAATGTGAATTTCCAAACGATACTTCCATCCAATGTAAAACCAGTTATTCCGTCATGTGCCCTTCTTTAAGTTATGACTATATGTATGTCTAGAATTCTAAATCTTGTTGAACCTATTTTTTTATTCATAAATGATATTATAATGAAATTCAATAAAAATCAATAAAGTAAATCCAACCAAAAAATAAAGAATGTGCCCATATTTAATAATGTTGGCACTACATTCATCAAGCAATATCATTCTAGGATCTTGCCTCCAATTCTTCTATTGTCCTATCTCAAAACACTTACAAATACAACTTTGACTGTTT
Source organism: Camellia lanceoleosa (assembly GCA_025200525.1). Classification (NCBI taxonomy): domain Eukaryota; kingdom Viridiplantae; phylum Streptophyta; class Magnoliopsida; order Ericales; family Theaceae; genus Camellia; species Camellia lanceoleosa. The sequence goes on along the minus strand of CM045762.1, from coordinate 158,543,814 downwards.
TTGAAACAAATGGACAGATTTTGGAACAAAGGCTCCGCACCAACAATGTTAAAAGTTATGGTAAACCCCAACATGCATTCCCTAGCGACCTCATATAACATGAAAAAGATAATTCCAATTTTTCAACTGCTTCAAAAATCAAACAGATGAGGAAGCCCCATGAAGATTTAAAAAAAAAAAAAAAGGGGCATTCTCTACAGTGTACATATACACCACCTAACGTTTTAGCACTTTTCTTAACATGCAACATGCGTCTACAGAAACACATAACCCTAGTTCTCAATAAATTTTTGCACATAAGAGCAACTATTCGATACATACCTAGTAAGAGTTCTTCACAGCTATGAAACCAACACTGTGCCAAAAATCCTACTTTGGATCACACACAGAAACAATGGCTTATCTTGAAATACTCTAAGATGATAGGCAAACATTTTTTTTATTTGCAAAAAGAACTATTATTGATGAATGAAAAGGATTACAATACAAGCACTTTAACAAAACATCAATAATAGAAAGAGACCTCAAGAGAGTTGCCTTGAGAACTTAGAGCGGCTTAACCTAACCATAATACCACCCTCTCCAAGACGAAACCAAGGACTCCTAATGAAGAGAACAATCTGAAACTATACAAGCATCCCACAAACAAAATAAATAAATAAATAAAGTAAGAAAGAAAGTATATATTTAACAATAATAAAATAAAATGTCATTTAATCATTTGAACCACGTTGGAGAAAGACCAATAAAATGTCATTTAACAGCTAAACAGTTGAAGTTGTGGCCCCTCTTAAAATACAAGACAGGTGATTAAGATCAATTAGATCAGGCTCATTTGGGTGTCAAAAGGACACATATATTAAACATTTCATTTGTAAAAGCTATGTAACGTGTTATGGGTAAGTTTCATGGGACACTACGCCCTGGGTTTTCTATACTCACAAGCCTGAATTTAAAGTGCATTAAATCAGGTAACACTGATGTGCATGTAAATTTTAGCTTATCCATAGATAAGCCTGCCCATGTGTATCATTTCAAGAACTATAATGCAGAATGTTCCACTAACTATGCATCCATCCTCATAGCCCATTGCCCAATATTTCTTGATTGAAAAACCCCAAAACATCATAGATGAGTTCAAAGAGACCCTAATAGTAATTATCTAAAAAAATAAAATAAAAACACATCAAGGAGCTATGTGGAACATATTGTTTGCTGAGCATCCTTAATTTCCTCAGCAGTAATTATGACTTGGTCTAGATTGAATGTCTGATTGTAAAGCATATCACGTTGTCCTTCGTACCTGCCCATAGGCATAATGGGTTGTATATATCAAGGACATATATATATATAGAGCAATGATTCATCCCCCCTTTTCCCCCCACTCCCTTTGACCCCCTCTTACTCTCATTAGTTACCTTTTCTTTTTCTTTTTCTTTTTTTTTCTGCTCCTCCAATCACCACCCGCCACGTGGCAAAGGAGGGTGACGGGGTGACCCCCAAAACGGGGTCTCAAGCATTATTCATATATATATATCAAAAATGTCTAAGACCCTCTTTTTTTCCCACCCCCTTTGACCCCCTCTCTCTCTCATTGGTTGGATTTTTTTTTTTTTTTTGTTTCCCTTGTCTTCCAATCACCACCTGCCACATGTGTGTGGGGGTGGTGGGGGTGGTGATTGGAGGGGGTCTCCATCACTCCTATATATATATATGTGTGTGTGTGTGTGTGTGCGCACGCGCGCACGCAAAGAATAAATCAACTTAATAGCTTTTAAGTGTAAGACAAACCCAGAATTATAGAATTTGATTTGAAAAAATATGCAATTTCATTCAATAATTGGAACAGGGTCATATTGACTCAATTTTCAATAAACAAAGGCCCCAACAATAACAGTATGCTATCCTTACGCAATGTCTTAGTAGTAAAAATACATACTATACATGTAAAATTGGCCTACCATTTAATTGATTTTAGCAATTTAAAATGAAACAGTTTAAAACTTTTTTACAATCATTATAGAAGCTATGTTATATTATAATCCATAAGGAGTTCAGCGCATTATGCGATTGCTTATATTCCAAATCTAAATTACAAGCTAGCACATAAACCAAACACTATAACAGATATAATACAAGATTTAATTCCACACTCTATGGTTCTACATCAGAAGAAGTCATCGCAAGTTATATGGCATAAAGCAATTTCCCAAAGAATTTCATCCCTTACATTCTCAAGAAACAAAATTAGTCTCAACCAACAACCTGCAAAAATTTAATCTTGCAAGATCAAACCATCATATATTATATAGCCTACAATGAGATCTAAAAGCCTATGCGAACGATTTAGCATCTATCAGACAAATTTACCAAAACATGCACCATTAGCTTGTATAAAAACAATCCAAATATCAAGAAAGATGCATATATGAATAAAATAGGAACTAGAAAAGTTCATCATTGGGATGGTTCCTACAGAGTTACACTTACACATATAAAAATCAAAGAACAAAAAAATAAAAGAAAAGAAAAGAAAAGAAAAATAAAAAAAAATTAGAAAAATTAAAAGTTGATATTTGGTATCTAAGATTCTTACTCTCCTAAAATACATGAAAATTGGCTCTAATAAGTAGGCACCGTTCTTCTAGTCACATTTCAAAGTAAGATTGACTAACTAGTATTAGAAAAGGAGACAAAATTCTAGGATAATATTTTCATTATCTTTAAAAAAAAAAATTGTTGAATTGGTTTTAGAACACAAATATTATCTAAAATAATGTATTCCTAATTATTTAACAAATGCACACTGCCAATGCCATTATTTTCAAAAAATTTCAGATATATACATTAAAATATAGATTTACTCACCTTATGGCTGGTCTTGTACCAATCACCAATAAGTAAAGTAAAATCCGCTGCAAGTGTGGGATATGGTACAGGGATCACAGCTCTTGCATATACATTTAGTCCTTCAAACCATCTACATCAAAAACCATCTGTAAAAATAAAATTAATCATTAGTATTAACTAAATATTGGCATATTTAAAATTTTTAAAAAAACATATAAAACTCGGATATAATTAATATTTTTCAAATAAATCATTAGTTTTGCATACTCGAATTTATATAAATCTACACAAGGTCACACTGGGAAAACATGAAACGTAACAAGTCAAACACAATAAACAAATAGCAGGACAAGGTTAGAAGAAAATATAATTGCGAACAAAAGTTTTAGCAATCACTGAAGTATTTTTTTTCTTTGGTTTTTTAAAATTCTTATATGTAGTATCTTTTGTATAGAAATTTAAACTTCATCCATTTAGATGTCCAAAGCAGCAGGAAGACACTGAAAAATAAGTAGACAAAGGCACACTAGAAAACATTATTAATAGATGCAAAAAGTGTCCCAAATATTGTGGTGCAATGCACTCCAATTACAAATTCTTGGGTTTACTTTATGCAAAAAGTGTCCCAAATAACAGAACCAACGCAATTGTATTTGTTCAATTTAATTTTATTGTACTTCATTTCCTTCACCTTTAAACAAACATCTAAGATTTCGTATGAATAGCAAAAAGCTCAGGATGCCAAGTATAAAAATAGAGGTTAGAATCAAAAGAAATCCACTTTTGTGTGAATAAAAATGTTGATTGACTACTCATGTAACCTTCCCTTGTGTGAATCAACTATAATTTCCATGAATTAGATATAGAGCAATAGAGATCAAAATGTTTAAAATTGACAAAAGACGTCAAGCTTGAAGGATTGGATTAAGACATATATCTCACCACTCATGTAACCTTCCCTTGTGTGAATCAACTATAATTTCCATGAATTAGATATAGAGCAATAGAGATCAAAATGTTTAACATTGACAAAAGACATCAAGCTTGAAGGATTGGATTAAGACAGATATCTCACCACTCATGTAATGTCACGTCCTCAAAATTAAACCCATTATATATTTATCATTGTCATGCAATATTTAAAGAAAACAATTCATTATCTCATTCATCAGAATATTACTAAATAAAAGCATTACATGTAACATCAAATTAAATTCCCTACGGGCTTACATCTTTCCAAGCCAACACTTGGACACAAAAATATGAGTTCTAACTCAAATACAAGTAAAGCCCTAGGCTTGAATGTTTACATGTACTATCAAATAAAAACAACTAACGAAGATAGTCTTCAAAATCCAAAAATCAAATCCTTCCAAGCTAAGTCCTTGGAGGTAGCTTATCACCTGAACCTGAAAATGATGTTCCCATATAGGGTGAGCCACAGCCCAGTAGAAATATACTAAACCAAATATAAGCATTGAATAAAGCAATAACATTCAATAGATGGTTAACCAAAATAATCAACTATATCATTATACAATCTCATGACACTAATGTCTATGACACGTTTCACTTTCCATTATTATCAATATGGCTCAAAACCTGGCCAAACTTACAACAGTGAACTATATATCATATTCACATTACATCCAATATCAACAAAACAAATAAGACTCAGGCTCATATCAAAACACTTCATACTTCTCGTTTGATACACATTTTAGTGCTATATCAATAACATGTAAAAACACTTCAATATCAATAAGCACACATAATAGTGATGCTAATGGAGTCCATCCCCTATCTCGTCCCAAAAAAAATCCGGTTTAGAGGTCCATCCCCTATCTTCCCCTAAACCGTGGAGTACATCCCCTATCTCCTTCCACACAATATGCAAATGCAATGCTCAATCAATACACGTATTTTCTGTATTAATTCAATAGTCAAAATTAATGACTTAACCAATGTAATTAGTTTCAGTTGACCCTAGTCCACATGCAATGTCTACAACAATCGCGACTATCCTCCTCCAATAGCCCAAAACTGTTATTTCTAGACTGGAAATAAATATATCAACAATTCAATAGGCGAGTGATTTAAATTATCCAACTACACCATTAAATCAATATATTCCTCAATTCACCTTAAATTAATTATACAAATTAATTTATTAAAATAACTAGGGTTTTTCCCAAAATTTCCAAAATACCCCCAACATATCAAAATACCAAAACTTAGAACAAAACCTATAAGATGGAGTAGGAAATCCCTACCTCGAAGTAAATAACCGGACGGAAAAAAAAAGAGATGATGACCCAATCCAGTGCTCCAAATCCAAGAATTTGTCAGATTAAAAAAAAGCTCCTCCCCACTCCCTATTTTTTTTTAAGGACCTAGGGTAGAAATACACTCTAAGCTGATCAAACCTAGAGAGAGAAAGAAAGTGTAGAGAGAGAAAGACAGATTCTAGGTTTTAGAAATCAAAAAAGAGATGATCCGAAAGTCTGATCTCGGATTTATATGACATCACCCGCTTGGCGTGAAACCCCGCCGAAGCGCCACTCACGAACTCCGCCGAAGCGGCGGATGCACCTCGAAGATTGTGCAGACAGTCCCGCCGAGCGCCACTCACAACCTCCTCGAAGCGGCTAATCCCCGCTCGGCGGCCCAACACTACACAGAAATACTAGATGGGTGATATTCCCGCCGAAGCCCAAAACCCCGCCGAGCGGACAAGCAACAAAAGGGTCCCCGCCGAAGGCCAAACTCCTTGCTCGAGCGGACAGGTCAAAATCTGGGCAACTAGTTTAGGCATCTAAACTCAACCGACCTGTCACAAACCTGCCTAACACATCCTATAACTCAAAAATAAGAAATTAAAGGACGATAACAACAATTTGATAACAACGGAGTCTACAGAACATAAGTCCTGATACAACAGTCAAAAGGAAAAGACCGGGGTCGCTATATGTAACCTTCCCTTGTGTGAATCAACTATAATCTCCATGAATTAGATATAGAGCAATAGAGATCAAAATGTTTAAAATTGACAAAAGATATCAAGCTTCAAGGATTGGATTAAGACAGATATCTCACCACAAGAAACCCAAATGTGAGTCCAGTTCCCACTATAACCAAATGTGGATAGTTCCCAGTTATATCATATGGAGACAAATAATCCCTACACAAGACATAAGAAGCAGAATGAAAGAAATATGGTCAAATAAGATCCTCAAGCTAAGCATGTGAAAAACAAACATCTAAGATAGTTACATACCACACCACAATTCCCACCAAAAGCACAGAAAATGGGTAAAGCTGACAAGAAACAGTGACGACATCCATTGAGCAACTTGAAAAATAAATATAAATAAAAAATTGATGAAGCATTCAGTAGTAACAGGTTTACCATTGCGAAAGCCTACTAGCATGCTTCATTTCCTTGCCTGAACACCCTTATAAACATTGTACACACTACACAAGAACAGAACACCATGTAAAGTAAGGTCAATCTGATCATCATACAAGAACAGTTAAGAAGATGAGCATGTAAATTTTTTCCAAAAAGAATATGAAGAACTACTTACTTGAATGAGATCGTTGGAAGAATAGCAAAAGCTGTCATTAGAAACAACATAGCTCTGTTTTTTGGGATTTCTGAAGTCCAAAGAATAAATAGATAAACGAAAAATGAAAATAATAAAATAAAAGCAAGTCAATTTTCTAAAAATGTGCTTCGAAAATAGATAAAGGCAAAGCATATTAAGGCCAAGAAAATAGACAAGGCAAAGCCTAACTGGCATTTAACAGAACTTCAAAATATATTCCAAAATCGAAATGGAAAAGGCTGTATTTCATCTGACTATTGCCTCCAGATACATAACTATATGAGTCGAAATCAATCAAAAACTTCAATCGATAAAGAAAGCAAGCACAATGTCGAAGAAATCTACAGAAAATTGAACGAAGATTACGATATATATATATATATACATAACTATATCTACATGTATCAAAATTAGTCAAAAACTTCAATCAAAAAAGGACAGAGAATAACCTGTATAGCGATCCTGGTTTTTGCCCCAACCTTCATAGTGTTCCAGACTCAGGTTCCGTGATTGAATACTGCATCCATGTCCTGTTTTTCCCCTTTGACCCTTGGTATTTGAGTTTTGGAACTTGTTGGGCGAGTTTGGAACAAGTTGGTTGTTAGCTGGCTTAGATTGTTGTTGCCCAGATTTTGGCCTCTTCGCTCGAGCGAGGCTCCTTGCTCTCGAGCGAGCTCTTTGTAATTTGCTTCTTCTCTCGAGCGAGGTTTCTTGTGCTCGAGCGAGAATTGAGAGTCCTCAAGTTTTCTTCCCAGACGCAGCTTTTCTGGGAAGATGAAGTTCTTCGCTCGAGCGAGACTTCTTGCGCTCAAGCAAGGATGTGCGTCTGTGAAATACCCGAAGGTATGTATTCTACGCTCGAGCAATACTTCTTGCACTCGAACAAGGTCACCTGTTGTGTCTAGTCACTCGAGCGATAACTCCTTCGCTCAAGCGAAGGTCGATATATCGTCAAGATCTGGTCATTTTACATCACTTTTTGATTTCTTTTCATTCCAAAACCCTAATCTGACACACACTCTCTCTAAAACACTTTCTCTCTATAAATACACCTTGATTTGGGGATCTCTCAACCCTAGTCCCTTTATTAAAAGGATAGAGCATCTTGTGGGCTTTCATTTCATCCGAGCAAAATCGAGTTTGGGCATCTTTGAGGTTCTTCTTCATCTCCTTTGAGCTTCTACATTTGAGGTAGGGATATTCTACTCTTTAATATGGGTTTTAACCTAGGTATTTGTCAGTTTGCATAAATGATGGGATTTGGAAAGATTTGGGTGAAGTTATGGTTTGGAACCTAAATTTAAAAGAGGGGTTTCCTTATTGGGTTCTGAGAGGGCAGACTTGCACCGGATAGTACGGCCGAGCTATGATAACGTGGTCGTGGCAAACCACACGGCGCCGAGCTGTTTGCCCCATTGACACGACCCCTCGGCCTGTCTTGCACAGCCAAGTGGACTGGCCGACCAGGCGTGATCTAAGGCTTAACCGAGCTGTGAATCAATGGTGTGAAGAAACTGAGCTAAGTGTAGCCCGGGCTGGACTAAAGACGGGGCGGGGGCCGGCATGCCTCTAACCAGTTAGCCGAGATGGACAGACTCTGTATAACTTAGAATGAAGATGGAACGGAGGGAGGCCGACACGCCTCACAGTCGGTCAACTAGAGATGGACCGGTCAAGGGAAGCTCGGTCATGGCAATCAGACCTTCGCATTTTCCCTCAAAGGGATAGGTCGGTTATGGTGCTTGTGGGGGCAACTCTCTACAAGGGACAAGCCGGTCATGGTACTCCGGTTAAGTGTGCCACCTGGGTCAATACCGTTGGGTAGTTTTGTGTGTACTGGTTGGAGGACTAGGCCTTTACACGCGTATGGTGGTGAGAAGCGAGCACTGCCACCTGTCTAGGGAAGGACGACAGGGGTAGTGCGCGCACAATCTTGAGGCTGCATGGCCAGCCTAGAAATAGGAGTGGGAAGATGAACGTTGGAGGTAAGTAACAAAAAGCAATTTTGCGCCATCTGAAACATACACACTCTCTCTCTCTCTAACAGCCTCCTTCTTCCTCAAGTAATCTGACTTGATCATCGAAGGGTCTTTCCGGCCAACCACCGCCGGGCAGCTCACCGTTTCTATGTTGCCAGGTTAGACGCCGTCACGAGAAGCTTGGAGTCCAAGGAGTACGGAAAGCAGAGGATATTTCACCCCCGTACAATTGGCGCCGTCTGTGGGAAGCCTTTGATATTCAACCCTTGTTCTTCAAGCCTCTTTGACCATATCCATGGCGAACAACGACGAAATTCCACTATCCATCGTCGATGGTGTCACTTCGGAGTATGTCCGAAGGAGATATGGCCCCCCGAATGTTCCGGCCGTGGCGAGCCTAGAAACTTCTTCGCGAGGTGCGCGAGACAAACGCGGGAGGAGTTCCGATCGTTCAAAAAGTCCAGAGGGCCGTCGGCAGTGGGGGGAGTCTCGTGCGCAGCGCCTGGAGCACAAACTCAAAGACCAAGACGCCCTCATTCGCAAGATGGCGGCAGAGATGGAGATGCTGAAGTGCCAGATTAAAGGGAAGGGTGTTGCTGGAGAGGGCAACCTCAGTGAGCGCACCCCGTCCCCTCGTTCTAGCAGTCGCCGCTAGGAGAGGACTCACTCTCTCTCCATCACCAGGAACTATGGGGTTGGAGATTCCAACCAAAGAGAGGGCAGATCCCTCACTCGCGACAGTACATACTGCCCTTCACGCCCGTCATCAACGTTGAGATACTCTTTCTCCTCCCGTTCCAGAGACCTGAGGAATGTGTTGGAGAAAAGGGCTAGCCGTCGTGAGGCACAGAGAGTGCCGGCATTGCAGAGGTTGAGCGCTCCGGTTCGCTGTAGCGAAGAAGTGGCGATGCCAGCCCCCAGAGTGATGGCCCCTGCGCTGGTGGACAAGGAGTTGGTAAGACTTACAGCTACGCCGCTGTCTCTAGAAATCGAGAGTACTCCACTCCCTGCCGGATTCCACCAGCCAAAGTTCACTTTGTACAACGGCAAGATAGATCCGTACATGCACGTGAGTCATTACCGGCAAGTAATGGCTGGCCACCGGCGCAATGACGCCCTGATGTGCCTCATATTCCCAGCAAGCTTGGGAGAGCTGGGCTTGAAGTGGTTCGAAAGGCTCCCGGAGGGGAGTATCGAAGGATGGTAGCAACTAGCGGAAGCCTTCGTCACCAGATTCAAAACCAACACTTGCACGCTGAAGGAGGTCGACCATCTCCTGGGCGTCAGGATAGAATCTGGAGGTTCATTGAAGGCCTACAACATGAGGTACTGGGAAACTTACAACGAGATCCTCGACTACCCCACCAATCTAGCGATCACCCAGTACAAGCGGGGTCTCCCAGTCGAACATAGGCTGCGAGATTCGTTTACGATGCACTAGCCCGCCACTATGGAGTCCTTGATGCAGCGGATCAACAAGCACATCCGTGTGGAGGAGGATGCTACCTTCACGACCGAGAAGGTTAATCCGGTCGTGGCGGACAGAAAGGTCGCCAGGAAAGTTCACTCGGCCGGGCAGGAGGATAACCGCCCAAATGGCCGGTCAAAAGACCAACGCCGTGGCCCAAACTGCAATGACTGAAATAAGGGTCGCAGAAACGACCGAGCTGACGCTCCCCGTGACGTAGCTGAAGATGCCAAGAGAAAATTGAAGGTGTGGACTGGAATCACCACAGTCTTTAAAATCCCTATCTACCACATTCTGAGCGAGATTCGAGACGAGCCTTCTGTCCGCTGGCCGGCCAAGTTGGGGAGTGCGCAGAGAGGCTTCAATTCAAAATATCGCTGCACCTTCCATAAGGAATGGGGGCACCGAACAGAGGACTGCTTGCCGCTCAAACAACACTTGGAAGAATTGGTAGCGGCCGGGCATCTTGACCAATACATAGATGGGGCTATGAAGGCCGCACCATCAGGACAAACCGAACCAAACGGCCTAGCCGCCCTGGACGCGGCGCCGTAAGGTGTAATCAACGTCATCCATGGCATCATTGAACCGCCAGGTCTCATGAAATGAGAGGGATGATCAAGAAGGCCGAGCACATGAGGGAAGTGCTCTCCGCTCAAATTGCTAGAAGAAGAGGAAGACCGAGGAGAAAGACGTCCTTACCTTTTCAAGCAAGGATTTGGAAAGGATCCAGATGCCCCACAATGATGCTCTAGTGGTAACTCTTCGCGTCAAAGGCTTTGACATCAAGAGAATCTTGATCGACCAGGGGAGTTCGGTCGAAATTATGTATTATGACGCCTTCAAGCAGATGAAGCTGGAGGACAAGGACTTGGTCCCAGTGACGTCTCCTTTGGTTGGATTCAACTCACAGCCAGAGTGGCCGGTGGGGAAGATCATATTGTCGGTCAAAGCGGGTTCAGTCGTGAAGCAAGTAGAATTTTGGGTGCTCAAGGTCCCATCCACCTACAACTTAATTTTGGGCAGGGGCTGGTTGCACGCCATGCAAGTAGTAGCGTCGACTTACCATCAGGTTTTGCACTTTCCGACACCAACCGGACAAATAGAAGAGGTTTGAGGCGACTAGATGATGGCGAAACAATGCTTCGTTGCAGTAAATGGCAGCCGAGCAGCCAAGGGGTTTGTCCAAATGATTGAGGGACCCGAGGGAAAGGAGGTCCTTGAAGACGTAGGTAGAAAGGCCGAGGAAAAATCGGTCGAGGATTTGGTAGAAGTGCGCATCGACAAGAACGACCCAACTAAGTTCTTCCTCTTGGGATCATCTTTGTTTAGCACCGAGCGGTTAGATTATGTCAACTTCTTGACTTCCGATTTGGAGGCTTTTGTGTGAACGCCTTACGATATGCCTGGCGTCGACCCAAGCTTCATTTGCCATCAGTTGAATGTCTTCCCCAATGCGCGGCCAGTCATCCAAAGGACACGCCGCTCAACCTTGCACCATGCTGAGGTAGTGGCAGAAGAAGTGAAGAACTTGTTGGAAGCTGGGGCCATAGAAGAGGTGTAATACCCTTGGTGGATATCCAACATAGTGGTGGTTCCGAAGAAGAATGGTAAGTGGCGAGTCTGCGTTGACTACAAGACAGTCAATCGTGTTTGCCCAAAGGATAGCTTTCCCCTCCCTCGAATTGACCAGCTGGTGGACTTGACCACTGGCCATTAGAGGTTTAGCTTCCTAGACGCATATCGCGGCTACCACCAAATAGCCATGTACAAACCGGACCGAGAGATCACATCATTCACTACTCCCAGAGGCTTGTATTGCTATAAAGTCATGCCGTTCGGACTGAAAAACGCCGGAGCAACCTTTCAACGGATGGTGACAAAGATGTTCGCCCCACTGCTGGGTCGCACCATGGAGGCCTACATCGACGACATGGTGGTGAAAAGTAAGGAGAAGTCTCAACACCTCGCCGACCTAGCAGAAATGTTTGCTATACTTAAATGCCACAAGCTTCGTCTGAATGCCTCCAAATGCGCCTTTGGAGTCGGCACCGGGAAGTTTCTGGGTTTTCTGGTCATAAACCGAGGGATTGAAGCTGACCCATCACAGATCAAGGCTATACAAGACCTGGAGCGCCCAAACTCCACGAAGGACGTGCAACATCTTGCAGGGATGGCAGCCACACAACAGATTTATCACCGGCCTTCGATCGCTTGTGCCTTTCTTCAAAACTTTGAAGACCAAGTTCTTTTGGGACGAATGTGACCGCAGATCGGCAGACTTAAAAGTATACCTCTCCTCAGCCCCTATCTTAGTTACACCTCGGCCGGACGAAGAATTGTATCTCTACTTGGCAGTCTCTGAGCATGTCGTGAGCTGCCCTAGTCCGCTACAACAAGGCATCCAAAGACTCGCCCATGCTTATGTAAGCAAGACTCTGCTCCCGGCCGAGACAAGATATCTTCCGCTGGAAAAATTAGCGCTGGCCCTGATGATGGCGTCGAGAAAGCTGGCACACTATTTTCATGCCCATACCATAGTTGTGCTAACCGAGTTTCCACTAAAGGTGCACTTTGAAAAGGCAGACTTTACCGGGAGAGTCTTGAAATGGGCCGTGGAATTGGGACAGTACGACATCAAGTTCCGCCCGCGCACCGCAATCAAGGCTCAAGCTCTCGCAGACTTTGTATGAGTTTGCCTCTCGACACACCCGCTTGCTTGATTTGGCTGGTGCGGATTTAGCATAGCCCATGGATCAGGCAATGGAGACAAGTGTTGGCTCGCAAGTGAAAAAAGGGCAAAAGGAGACCGAACTGGAGAAGCCGGGTCACTCATTAGAAGACAGACTCAATGAAGACAAGAAAAGAGACCAAAATGAGCCGATCAGAGACTTGGAACTGAGAAGCTCCCAAAACCCTTCTAATTGCTGGAAGCTATTCATTGGCGAGATGTGGAAGCTCTTCGTCGATGGGGCATCCAACAGGCACGGGGCCGGGCTGGGTATCATACTGACTTCTCCAGATAGGCTGATTATCGAGCAGGCAATTACGCTCGGCTTCCCTGCATCCAACAACGAGGCGGAGTATGAAGCCCTCCTTGCCGGGCTAAGAAGCGTATTGAGAATAAAAGCACCGGCCCTTATGGTATTCAGCGATTCCAAGCTGGTGGTCAATCAGGTCTCAGGGGAGTATGAGGCGAGGGATGAGAGAATGGCCAAGTATCAGGCCCTGGTGCGCGCAGAGATCAAGAAGTTCGACGCCATAAGAGTGGAACAGATCAACCGCGAAGAAAATAACATAGCTGATGAATTGGTCGGACTCGCTTCTGCTCAGACAGCTTTCCCTAACCCCTTGATGATAGAATTCTTACCTTGGCCGAGTATTGAGGAACCAGAAGCGACCGAGGTACTCTGCACCGACTTGGGTCCTTCCTGGATGGATCTCATCATTGCCTTCCTAAAAGATAGGGTTCTACCGGAAGAAAAGAAGGCAGCTAACAAGATTCGGGCCAAGTCAAAGCGGTTTTGGCTCTCCTCATCCGGAGCCTTATATAAGAAGTCTTTTACCGGGCCCTATCTAAAGTGTGTCCACCCCGCCAAGGTGGAAGCTTTTCTCTATGAGATCCATGAAGGCATCTGCGGCAGCCATACTGGGGGCAAATCTTTGGCTTACCGAGCAATCTCCCAGGGTTATTGGTGGCCATGCATGCAGGCGGACGCGCAGAAATACGTTCACAGGTGTGAAAAATGTTAGAAGTTCGCTCACCAGATCCACCAGCCAGCTAGAGAATTGCTCCCCCTTACAAGTCCTTGGTCGTTCGCGCTTTGGGGGTTGGATATTGTTGGACCACTCCCAGAAAGACCGTAATCGCAAATTCTTCATCATCGCCATCGACTACTTCACCAAGTGGGTTGAGGCCAAGCTGCACCATAAAGGAAAAGGATGTGAAGAAGTTTGTCTGGCAAAATGTTATCACTCGCTTCGGCATACCAAAGGCCCTCATCTCGGATAACGGCACACAATTCGATGGGAAATCCTTTTGTGGATTTTGCGAAGAGCTGAAGATCGAATTCTACAATTCCACGTCGGCCTATCCTCAGTCGAATGGTCAAGCAGAGGCCTCGAACAAGACCATCCTAGACGGGCTGAAGAAGCGACTTGAGAAAACCAAGGGGCGGTGGGCTGAAGAACTCCCTAATGTCCTCTGGGCGTACCGCACCACGCCAAGACGGTCGACCGGAGAGACTTCGTTTGCCTTGGCCTATGGCATGAAAGCCGTTATCCCACTGGAAATCGGCATGCCAACCACCCGGTCTAAAAGTTTCTAGCCAGATTTGAATAATGAAGCGGTAGCTTTGGAGTTAGACCTTACCGAGGAAAGGAGGGAGTGGGCACTAATCCACATAGCGGCCTATCAACAAGAACTCTCTAAGAAATACAACAAGGCAGTACACCCCAGGCTGTTCAAGATCGGAGACTGGGTCTTACGGAAGGTGCTGGGCAACACGGTGATCCCTGGCGAAGGAAAAGCTCGATGTAAATTGGGAGGGGCCATACAAGGTGACTGGCCTCACGGGAAAAGGGGCATACCATTTGGAAGATTTAGATGGCAAAGCTGTCCCTAGACCGTGGAATGCAGCCAACCTTAAGATCTTTTACTTTTAAGACGTAATTGCTTTTATTACTTAGCTTTCTACACCTTTAGCCTTTTGGCATTTGATGTAAGGATAGCACTGCTTTTTGTAATGAAGAATAGCCTTCTTGTTGTTTTGTATTACATCCTTCTGTACAATGACACCGCAAGGATACAAGGCCAAGATGGATACCAGGGGCAACCAGGCTGGTTTTCTATCGCCGGTATAGACGAAGACCACGCAAACAGTTGGTGAATTGTCCAGTGAAATAATTGATGTATTGCCCAATTCACATAAGGGCCGAGCTGGCTTTTGCTCGCCCAATTGGGATATTGGCGTCATACACAACTTCAATGAAATATTGGTGCTTTGACCAATCCACATGCCGAGCTGATTTTGCTCTGGAAAATTGAAATGTTGGTGTTTTGTCCAACTGGCGAGAGCCAAGCTGACCTTGCTCGAAGAA
The DNA here is from genome assembly GCA_025200525.1 of Camellia lanceoleosa. NCBI lineage: Eukaryota > Viridiplantae > Streptophyta > Magnoliopsida > Ericales > Theaceae > Camellia > Camellia lanceoleosa. The sequence goes on along the minus strand of CM045762.1, from coordinate 158,528,809 downwards.
AGGAAATGTTGGCGTCCTATCCAACTCAAAGGCCGAGCTGATTTTGCTCGGCCCCGACGGAATATTGGTGTTTTGTCCAATATGCAGGCCAAGCTGGTTTTGCTCGGCCAAAATGAAAAGTTGGCGAGTTGTCCAACTTCTTTTACGGCCGAGCTAATTTTTGCCCGCCCAACTACAGGACTTGGCATGATCGCGCGGCGTAGCCGATCTACCAGTTATGCTGTATTAAAGTTTGAATCAAGAAATTTTTGCACGTGCAAACCGAACAGGAATACAAGATAAACGAGCAAAAAGTTAAAGTTTCATTGATTAAGAAAGTTGCTTACAAAATGAGGGGCCTAGCCCGGTTACATTGAGAAAGAAAAACAAAAAAACAAAGCAAGGGAAATAGGAGGGGGCATTTTAGTCCAACTCCAGGTCGATATCAACGGTTTGCTCAGCGGTCTAGGTAGTCTGCTCGGTCGTGCCCTCCTCGACTCCATCTCCAGTGCCTTCCAAAACTACCTCTTGCTCGGCCTCCACTTCCTCAAGACTCGAGTAGCGCCGGAGAAGTCCGCTCGGGGTTGTTCGCCGCCGCCTCTTCTACGCCTTTTTGGCCTCTTCAATGAGCCTTTTTACGCAAAGACTCACAGAGACTACATGTAGACCGATATAGGCTACAGGGGATTCAAGAACATATCAGTTTTGACTAAGGCCCACTTTTTCCACTACCGCTTCCAACCGCGACCGAAAAGATGTCCTGGTCGCTTGACCGCCATTATAAGTCTTCGCCTCATACAGATCCCCTGCCTTCACCATCAACAAATTTTGTCCTTTTCTACTTTATGGGCATCGCTAGCTTCTCACCGGTGAGGTACCGGCCTCACGACTTCACGGCCCACTGTTTGTTAGCTTCAGCTCGGTCGACTTTTTGGCTCAGGTTGTCTCACTCGGCCACAACCGCTTCCTGCGCGGCCTTGAGCTTTGCTATCTCGGCTGCTTGGGCCTTGTTCTCGGCAATGGCATCACGAAGACTCTGCCGCACGGCGATCATGCGCTCGTGGGCGAGGTAGTTCCTTTGCACGGCCTGCCAACAAATGAAAGATTGTGAGTATTCAGAAAACCGAGCAAAAATCGAACAATAACTTCAAAAAAAAGAGACTGTCAACTTACCAGCACTATGGATTTCGCTGTCGAGTGAAGGACCTTTAGGTCGGAGAGCTCGTCATGTTTTTTCATGTCGGCGGGAAAGATCAACCCCTTGGTCATATTAAAACCAAGCGAGTAATCCTTGTCACAGAGATTCGAGTCTCGCAATTAAACAGAACGGCCTTTGTATTTGATTTTCGGCGACCAGACTGGGGGGGCACTTGGGCTCTTGGATGGCCCGCTGGTTTGTTGTTCGGTCTGGTCCCCGAGATCGGTCGAAGCTTGCTCTGTGGAGTCCTCATCCACCAGATGTTGACCGGTCAGATCCTTCCTCGGCCGCTTCTTCGACCGGCTAGCTGATTGTTCGCCGCCAAAACCAAGACAAAGACTTTCCTTTTGACCGGCTGGAGTTGAAGATGTTCCCCCAGTTGCCTCCGGTTGTTGGGACTCGCTTTTGATCATTGATTTGATAGCCCGGATTTTTGCCATTTCTTGCTCGGCAGTGAGGGGAACTAGTTTGATCGGTGGAAGATTTTGGTCAGGCTCAGGAGAAGGCGCACGAAGAAAGTCGGTGACCCGGCTTTTGCGTGGTGCTTGGTAGTGGTAGGTCGGTTCAAAGCCGAGCAGTTTTGAAGACTCCCTTTCCTTGGCTGGATGACGCAACAAGACTCTGATAGCTTCTTGATTAGCTCGGTGATAGTCTTCTGCCAAGTGCTTGTAATTTGCAAAAAAGAAGACAAGTGTTAGACCGGCATCGAAATAAACAAATGCAGAAAGAAGATAGTGCGGTTAGCCGAGCTACTCACCAGCACTGCCAAAATCCTTTCTAATGTACCAGCCCGGTATGGGCGCCTCGGTGTCCTTGTAATTACCGGACACCTACAAGAAGTCATCATCGTTGGTCTCTTTGTCCGGGTTGCCCTCGATGAGTTTTGCTCGGCCCTTCTTTACTTTTAGGTACCAGCAAAACCCACCTTTATTTTTACTAAGGCTATATTGACGGAATATTTCAGCAAGACCGAGGTTGAGACCGAGCCTCCTGTTCAGCTCAGTGACTCCGTTTATTATTTTGTATGTGTTGTTGGGGACTTGTCGACAAAGCCTTGTCTCGCCTCAAAACTCGCAGATCAAGGACTGGACCGGGAAGCGAAGCCCTCTTTTTACTATGGACACGACCGTGATGGGGTACCAGTCTAGGTCGCCCCAAGGGGTATCTCCCTTCTTGGCCAGCTCTAAGACTACATCGTCTAGAATGTTGTACTCCCTACGAAACTCGGCTAGCGCACTGGGCGAGCTCACCATGAATCGGTACTTCCCCATCTATCTCGATTTTATTTTGTGGTTTAATTTGTATCTCGGTCAAAAATGTTGGTGTATTTGCTCGGACTTTGAGCTCCACCAGTGATGGTTCTGGACTGGCCTGATCGGTCCTAGTCTGTTCTGCATTGTTAAAAAAAATAAGCCCAAGGGTTAGCACGGCATAAATTGCACAGCTCATGTTGGAACTTTTAGCTTGGGGGAAGTTTTAGGAGTTTGGTCGGTCTAACCCTATCTCGGCTCGATGGCATGGCTGATTTAGCCTTCCTGGGGTGGTTCCGATTCTATCTTCGGTTCAGTCAAGGCAAGTTTTAGCTCAATCCAGTCCTATTTACCGATCTAATTAAGTATTCAGCTCGGTTGCGGCCTCAGCGAGAAGCCACAAACCAGTTTTTGCTCGGTTGAAGCTCTGTCTACGGATCTAAATGAGCATTTTGCTCGGTTCTACCCAGATTCAAACTGTTCATCCCAGAAATAAGGTTCATTCGTTCATACCAAAGAAGAACGAGGGGTATGAAGGCCTCATCCATTCCTACAGTTTTCATTCGCCCTAGTGTGTACGAGCTCTAAGCAAAGAGAGGGAGCACTAGGGGTTCCCAAAAAAAAAAAAAATGATTGAAGAACGCAAGCACTGAAAATGGGAACTCGAAGAACTCGAGTATGAGTGTATGAGAGAAGGATAGAAGGGCTTACCCAAATTAGACGCGAAGCAGGTTGCAGCACACGAGCTTTGTTGCAGTCTTCCGAAATGATGAAGAATGAGCAAAAGGGAAGCACAAAGACAGCAACCTCAGTGGGGACAGCAATGGCAGAAGTGGGGCGTTTGAAGGCTAGGGTTTTGGCTCAATGGAGAGATGAACAGTAAGGGTTGGAGTGACCCTTCGTTTGTGCATAAAAAGGGGGGGGAAACCCAAATGGCGGCAGCCGTTTGAATTCTGCGCTTGGAAGACAGTTAGGAGGTGGTACCGCCCAATAGTATGAAGCCACGTGGCACTGAGGGGCGGCTGTCAGTACGGCTGTACGACCCTTGACAAGACCACTAAGGCAATGGCCAACCTGATGAGATAGCTCAGCGACAGATTCGACCACATTCATGCTCGGCTTGGTAATGGCACAACTCAGGGACCGGTATCCCGATCACAGGGGTAACCCCAATCACGATTAGCTCAGATGGGGTTAAAGGGCAATTGAGAGGGGAGACTTGCACCGGATAGTACGGCCGAGCTACGATAACGTGTCGTGGCAAACCACACGGCGCCGAGCTGTTTGCCCTATTGACACGATCCCTCGGCCTGTCTTGCACGGCCAAGTGGACTAGCCGACCAGGCGTGATCTAAGGCTTAACCGAGCTGTGAATCAATGGTGTGAAGCAACCGAGCTAAGTGTAGCCCAGGCTAGACTGAAGACGGGGCAGGGGCCGGCATGCCTCTAACCGGTTGGCCGAGATGGACAGACTTCGTATAACTTAGAATGAAGATGGAACGGAGAGAGGCCGACACGCCTCACGGCCGGTCAGCCAGAGATGGACCGGTCGAGGGAAGCTCGGTCATGGCAATCAGACCTTCGCCCTTTTCCCTCAAAGGGATAGGTCGGTTGTGCTGCTTGTGGTGGTAACTCTCTACAAGGGACAGGCCAGTCATGGTACTCCGGTTAAGTGTGCCACCTAGGTCAGTGGCATGAGGGAGAGGACATCTGCTCCAAGCACGCATCAATACCGTTGGGCAGTTCTGTGTGTACTGGTTGGAGGACTAGGCCTTTACACGCGTAAGGTGGTGAGAGGCGAGCACTGCCACCTGTCCAGGGAAAGACGGCAGGGGTAGTGCACACACAATCCTGAGGCTGCATGGCCAGCCTAGAAATATGAGTGGGAAGATGAACGTTGGAGGTAAGTAACAAAAAGCAATTTTGCGCCATCTGAAACACACACTCTCTCTCTCTCTCTCTAACAGCCTCCTTCTTCCTCAAGTAATCTGACTTGATCGTCGGAGGGTCTTTCCGGCCAACCACCGCCAGGCAGCTCACCGTTTCTGTGTTTCCAGGTTAGACGCCGTCACGAGAAGCTTGGAGTCCAAGGAGTACGGAAAGCAGAGGATATTTTGCCCCCGTACAGGTTCCATGAATATATATATTAGAAGTGTTGAATATGAGGTTACCTGGGTTGAAATGATGGAATTTGGCTTTGGGTTTGATATTAGGAAAAAGTGGTAGGTTTTGCCCTAATTTAGGTTAAAGAACTATTTTGAATAAATAATGAAATTGATGTGGGAAATATGAAATTGGAAGGGTGTATAATTGAGTGGTGTAGTAGGATTTGTTAAATCACTCACCTTGGGAAATTTGATAAATTATCTGTTTAATGGATTGTATGTCTGTTTAGAAATATTTGTTTTGGGCTATCGGTGGAGGATAGCTATGATTGTTATAGAAACTACATGAGGATTAGGTGAACTGAAACTAATCATTTGAATTATATCATTGAATATGACAGTTTGATTAAACTATTGAATATGTGATTTGGTTAGTCATTGTATATGATAACGTTTTTAAATACATTGTATATATATCATTGTTTTGGAGGAGATAGGGGATGTACCCCATTGTTTGGGAGGAGATAGGGGATAGACTCCATTGAAAACTAAGTTGGCCAGAGTGTCCAAGGTGAAAGTTCCGAAATCTCATATATATATGTGGGGAAATGGTTTGGAAATACTCTTCGGATCCTGAGAGACGCTAGTGATCCTCAGCTAGTCACCTGAAAAGATATAAACACTCCGGTTGGGGGTGCCGGAATTAACACTCCGATGGACAAGTCAGTTCAGACACTCAGGATAGCTTTTTTACTAAGTTAAGTGAAGTGATTCTTACATACCTTTCTAAATTTGTGGCTCCTGTATTTATACTTGTTTTTTGGGCCTCGGGGCCTGAGCCTACTTTTACCCCATTCACCTTTGGTTCATTCGGAGCTACTGACCTCTATCTATTCGGCTCCACTAACGCATTCGACGTCCTTATTTCGAAATATGAAGCCGAATAGTATCTATCTTCTGGGGTTCGCGTCTTCCGACTCTTCTATTTATTCGGCTCCCACAATTGCCCCCCAAGCTCTTCACCGACAACAGTTGGATGGAGTGCTTAGTCTTGAATTTCGAAAAGTCAGAGCCAAAATTCGGCGGTTGGCCTCATCGTCATGTAGAAATCTAAGCACACCCCTTTCGGTTGTCGTGTCGGCCTTCCCCCTTCACGCATGTGTCTATTTATTGCGATTCAAAATTTTGGCATCCTTTCAAGTATGTATTTCGTGACGCTCATCGCTAGATTGCCTTTTGGATAATCCCTGCAACTCTGTTTTCCGATATCCCCTTCATCCTTTGTAAGTTCTCTCCTCCCTTGTTTTGGAGACTCTTTCTGGTTTATTCCTTCCTTGGCATATTCTCATAAAATATAGAGTATGGCGAAACATTTAAAAGACCTCCTCTCGTCAGATCGAATCGCTGGCTTTAAACGCCATTTCTCCATTCCTGATGATGTCCGTCTCTCGCTTGTGGCGGACGACACTCTTGATATGGAGAGAGAGGACGAAACCACGATTGTCTTTCCTCTCTTGTCAATTGCGGAGGGTGGAGTCCGTTTCCCCCTTCACCTATTTTTTAGGGCTGCGCTTCGCTACTGGGGTTTAATCCCTTCTCAACCTAATGTGAATTTCTTTAGAATCATAATGGGGGTTATAGCGCTCAACCGTTGCCTAAGAATTAACCTTGGCATTCCAGCCATCCGGCATTGTTATGCCTTGGCTAAGTCTTCTGGTCGGCACGGGCGTTTCTTCCTTAGGGCCAAGGATATCGACCATCAGCTGATTACTATGCTTTCCAGTTCTGGAAAACAAGTTGATGATGTGATGGTCGTTGTCCAGGGTAACTGGGAATTTGGCGAAGGGGAGGATCATGTCGACCCTATTCCTAGGCGGAGGGGCGACTGATTGCCTTCTCGCTTTTATTATTTGTTAATTTTTGTTGTCAAGCCTCTTCTTTGAAATGTGACGGCTTGGCTTGTGCAAGGAGCAGTTTGAAGAAAGTTCTGTCTTCAACTGACGGCGCCGTTCTTTCAGATATCGAAGTCGCGCTCAAATATTTCGGCCGTCGAAGTCTTCAGAAACAAGGGAGGTCGGCACATATTCTGCTTCGTTACGAGCCGACATACATGACCTTCTCGGCAGCGGAAAATATCCCTGTCCCTGAGGGTGAAGATTCTCTTATCGCCCTTATTTTGTCCGACTTCAAAAATTTGAGGCAGGTTGGTTTTGGAGGGTCTGATTCGGAGGGGGGTGTAGCTAATGTTATCGAATCAGATCAGTCCGAAACTGAGTCCGACGAGGTATTGAATTCGGCCGATCCCACATCCACATCAGGCCGAGGGGATCCTTCACTTGACGGTGTTGTTCACGGCTTGGAGGGTATTCCCGCCGTAGACCCCGAAGACATGGCCGGGTTAAGTCTGACACAACTTGCCAGGAAGGCGAATGCGGAAACGCTGGCCGCACAGCGAAGAGCGGAGGCCCTTCCGTCTAAAGTACCACCCCCCACCGAATCGCAATTCTCCCTGCCTGTTAGCGAATCAGAGTCCATACACGTTGTTGTCGTGGAAACGGCAACAGATCGGAATGCCGAATCTGCTTTGGACGTGCAGGCCGGCCAAGAAGTTGAGGCAGAGAAACGCTCTACCGAGTTTGAGGCCGGCTCAGGAGAACGTGGCGGGAAACGTCCTCGATTAGAGGGATCGGACGTGATCGTTCCTTTTGTCATTCAGCCGATGATAAGAAACATGCCGGTTTCTTCTGATGCTTTGGCGCTTAAAGATCCAGAAGTTGCATTCAGCTTGGCTACGTCCATGTCATTGCCGTCTGACAAGGAGGCTTTCCAGGTGGAAACGGATCTGAATGTGACAGCACTAGCCGCCCAATCGACACTTTTGGTACATTCGAACTTAGCTTCACTTAAACCGAATACTGTTGAAGTTATGGTTTTAAATTCTTGTCCTGCAGACCGTCGGATGGATAGCCGATGTGGGCCGTCGCCATCGCGACGCCGTCAAAGAGATTGGTCATTTACGCGAGGAAGTTGAAAGCCAGAGGAGAAGGGTCGAGGTCGAAGCTTTGAGGGCAAACAAGGAAGCCTCAAGAGCCGATGTCGAGATGGAGAGGGCTTGTAGCGCGGATCAACTGAGATCGGATGCCGAGAAGAAGGCGGATGCGAGCGAAGATGCGCTTAAATTGGCCGAGAAGGTGATCTCCAAACTAGAGACAGAGTTGGCTGAAATGAAGGCGGCGAAGGAAGCAGTTGACTCAGAGTCTTCCAAAGTATTCGAGGCCGGGAAAAATGCTAGACTCACCGAGTACGTTGACCAAGTCCCTAAGTTTGAAAATCGGGGATTCAAACATGGCTGGCACAAAGCCCTTGCTGCTGCTAATGCTTCGTTGATTACGCCAATACCATATGAGCAAGTGGATGTTGAGCCATTAGAGTCTGATTCTGATGGCTGAGCCGGCCAACTGACAGTTTTTTTAGGATGTCGAATGTATTTTTATAGTTTTTTATTTGGTATTTTTCATCTGTTGCTACAGTCATGAGTAAATCTTTTTGTTTCGTAACTTGAGTATATATGAAAAATTTCATGAGTAACTTTTCATGAGTATATATAAAATCGGGCTTGGAGCTTTTTGTTTCGTAACTTGCGTACATATACACAATTTCATGAGTTGTGTTCAATTAGCTAAGGAAAATGTTGATCAATGATATTGCTTTCAGTTATGGTTTAGATCGGATTAATCAAGTAAATATGCCCTTGCCTTAGACAGGTTGCGGGCTTGGGAAGCCGAATGGGCCTAGCTCATGGGCTGGCTAAGGCACATTGATTGGCGCTTGCGCTTGACTACTCGGCCGATCAGATTAATAAATCTGCCCTTGCCTTAGCCGAGGCGCGAGCGTGGGAAGCCGAATGGTCCTAGCTCGCGGGCTGGCTAAGGCACATATTGATCAGCGCTTACGCTTGACTACTCGGCCAATCAGATTAATAAATCTGCCCTTGCCTTAGCCAGGGCGCGAGCTTGGGAAGCCGAATGGTCCTAGCTCGTGGGCTGGCTAAGGCACATATTGATCGGCGCTTACGTATAAAAACTCGGCCGATCAGATTAATAAACCTGCCCTTACCTTAGCCAGGGCGTGAGCTTGGAAAGCCGAATGGGCCTAAATCGGGGGCTGGACAATTGTCATCCGACTGCGGACGTTTGGGATCGCTGACGTTGCCTCGGGAAAGCTGCAAACATTGAAGAATAAATGGAGCGGGTGCACGCCAGAGGCCCTACTTATTTCCATCGAGGCAACTAGGGAGGGACAAAGATTGACTGAATCGGACGTCGCAATGAGTCGTAGTAGCGAGCCTACGCCTTCGGGAAGAAAAACATCCAAGGATCGGGCAACACAGCAGCCTCTTCGTCATCGAAGCAGATCGCCCCAAAAGGGCAGTCAACCGAGAATCGAGCCTAAAGCGACACCACGGCCATTGAGTTTTGCGGTTTCTGTGAGGAATAGACCAATGATGGAGGCAGACTCTATCATTAAAGACCCAGATGTGGCAGTTGAGTTCGCTCGACAAATATTCCCGCCGGAAGTCCAACAATCAATGGTCGGACGTCGAGATTTCGAAGTATTTCGAGACGGCATTCATGGGGCCATGAAAGGACTATATACTGCTTACAAAGTCAGTATGCGTCTGCGGAAAGCGCGACGTGAGAACGAGAAAAAGGACGAAAGGAATCGCAATTTGGAGATTCGCGCGGAAAAGGCTGAACGTGAGCTTCGGGAGTTGAAGAATGTTCGAGCAAGCGCGTCGGTTTCGGCCGATCAACCTAAATTGGTTGTTGCGGAGAGAGGAACCCAACGGACCTCGGGTTATGAAAAGGGGTTTCAGGATGGCCTGAAGGTCGGGATAGAGAAGACCAAACAGGACCTTGCAAAGGAGGTCTGTTGATGTGACAATCGTGGATTCAAGCATGGCTGGATCAAGGCCCTTCAAACCGAGGGATCTCTCGAAGCCGTAGGAATTGATTTGGCCTTGCCCCTGTATCATCGCCAACACTTTCCTTATCCCGATTTCGAAATTGAGAAGAGCGATGACGAGGGTGCCGAATGAATAGACAGTGCGCCAAATAAATAGAATTTCTTTTCTTTTCAACATTTGTATTCGGTCTTCAAATGTTATGTGCTTAATTAATCGTATTATTTCAACTTTCTGGCAAGTTTTGTGTTGCATGGCGTAAATGTTTGGACATGTATTGATTGGTCTCAATTAAGAACGATTCTTAGTGAATATTTATTCGGCCAATCAAGGGGTCCGAATACAAATCTCAGAAAGGCTAATCGTGATCTCCACGAAGGGCACTCCGAATCCGGAGTCTTAATCGACCTTAAGGTGACATGCACCAAAAGGGGCTCCGAATCCGGAGGCTTTATTTTGGCCAATTGTGATATCCACGAAGGGCGCTCTGAATCCGAAGTCTTTATTTTGGCCAATCGTGATATCCACGAAGGGCGCTCCGAATCCGGAGTCTTAATCGGCCTTAAGGTGATATGCACCAAAAGGGGCTCCGAATCCGGAGGCTTTATTTTGGCCAATCGTGATATCTACGAAGGGCGCTCCGAATCCGGAGTCTTAATCGGCCTTAAGGTGATATGCACCAAAAGGGGCTCCGAATCCGGAGGATTTATTTTGGCCAATCGTGATATCCACGAAGGGCGCTCCGAATCCGGAGTCTTAATCGGCCTTAAGGTGACATGCAACAAAAGGGGCTCCGAATCCGGAGGCTTTATTTTGGCCAATCGTGATATCCACGAAGGGTGCTCCGAATTCGGAGTCTTAATCGACCTTAAGGTGACATGCACCAAAAGGGGCTCCCAATCCGGAGGCTTTATTTTGGCCAATCGTGATATCCACGAAGGGCGCTCCGAATCTGGAGCCTTGATCGACCTTAAGGTGACATGCACCAAAAGGGGCTCCCAATCCGGAGGCTTTATTTTGGCCAATCGTGATATCCACGAAGGGCGCTCCGAATCTGGAGTCTTTGTTTTGGCCTTGGAAGGCTTAATTGGCCCTTATTAATCATGGCTTGGGGGCGAGCTTGAGAAAACGAGAAACTTTATATTACAAAGGTGGAACACGTACAAGTATCAAGCCCACAAATCGGGTCAATGATAGAATTTATGTAAATGCGTAGAATTCCAAGGCCGTGGCAGGCTTCTTCCTGTCATGTCTGAGAGCCGATATGCCCCTGTTGCTGCGATGGATTCAATTTGATAGGGGCCGTCCCAGTTTGGACCCAATTTCCCATCGGCCAGTTTTCGGTTGACTGGAAGTACCTTCTTTAGGACAAGCTCTCCTGGCGTGTATCGGCGCAACTGAACTCGCTGATTGTACGACTTGGCGAGCTGCTGCTGATAGCGTGCCATGGATGCCAAGGCGCGGTCTCTTCGTTCTTCAATTAGAATCAGATCTAGGGCAAGCATCATGTCGTTTTGGCCTATGTCAAAAGCTTGCAATTTTAGAGTTTGGAGGCTGATTTCTAGGGGTAAGATTGCCTGGGTTCCAAAGCATAGAGCAAACGGTGTTTCTCCGATGGATCTCCTCGACGTAGTACGATGAGCCCACAATACACTCGGCAATTCTTCGACCCATTTGCCTTTAGCTTTTTCCATCCTCTTTTTGATGCCGTCCAAGATGGATTTGTTAGAGGCTTCGGCCTGACCATTGCTTTGGGGGTAGGCCGGTGTCGAGAAGTAAGGCCGAATGCCATATTTGCTGCATAACTCTTGATATATGCCACAATCGAACTGGGTGCCATTGTCTGAGATCAGAGCTCTCGGAATGCTGAATCGTGTTATGATGTTTCTCCATACAAAGCGTTTAATGTCGGCATCTTGTATATGTGTTAGAGCCTCCGCTTCGACCCATTTTGTGAAATAGTCTGTCGCGACAATTAAGAATCGCTTGTTCCCTGGGGCCCTGGGCAACGGTCCTACGATATCAAGTCCCCATTGAGCAAACGGCCAGGGGCTGGTGATAGAGTTCAACTCTTCGGCAGGCAGATGGGTTAATGGGGAGAACTTTTGGCAATGTTCACATTTTTTTACATAACTCTCCGTGTCAGCTCTCATTGTCAGCCAATAATATCCCTGCGTTATAGCTTGATGGGCCAGGGACCGTCCGCCAGAATGAGCACTGCAACTGCCCTCATGTATATCTGTCAGAAGCTCCTCCACTTTGTCGGGGTGCACGCATTCCAAATATGGACCAGAGAGGGACTTTTTGTAAAGCCCTCCTTGCGGATCTAGTATGGCAGGGCTTTATTTTGCAGCTTGTGTGCTTCTTTTTTGTCCCTTGGGAGTTGTTCGGAAGAGAGGAATGCAGCGATGGGGTCCATCCAACTTGGTGCGGATTCTATAACATTGACATAGATTTCCTCCGAAAGGGCCAATACTCAGCTCCGGGACGAAACCTACTTCGATGGTCCGTTTGATCTCAGAATTAATGGCGGAGGCTAGGCACGTGAAGGCATCTGCGTGTGTGTTTTGGTCGTGTGTTATTTGGTTCAGTTCATGATGGTTAAATTTTGCCAGCAAGGAATTCACCGTTTTCATGTAGGCCGCCATGCGGTCGTTTCTTGCCACGTACTCCTCCTTTAGCTGATTGATTACCAACTTTGAATCACAAAACACAAGCAAACGCCGCGCGCCGAGAAGGTGCGCATTCCGCAGACCGGCTAGAAGGGCTTCGTACTCGGCTTCGTTATTTGATGCTTCGAAGCCAAGCTTGACGGCCTGCTCAATTACTGCGCCGTCTGGAGACATGATTACAACTCCGGTGCCACTGCTCATTTGGTTAGATGATCCATCGCAGTATAATTGCCAAATATCCCCGACATAAATTCTCCAGTTCAGCTTTGGTAGAACTTCAGCCTTTGGTTGAACGTCATCAGGTTTGAGGTTGGCTAGCTCGCCAGTGAATTCGGCAACAAAGTCGACCAACACCTGCCCCTTGATTGCAGTTTTAGGTAAAAACCGAATGTCGTATTGGCCGAGTTCAAGAGCCCATTTTGAAACACGTCCCGATGCTTCCGTACTCCTCAGTACTGATCGGAGGGGATAATCTGTTAGCACCCCAATGCTATGTCCCTGGAAATAATGCATCAGTTTTCTTGCCGCCATGACTAGTGCTAAGATGAGTTTTTCCAGCGGAAGGTAGCGTGTTTCGGCATCAACCATTGCCTTGCTCACATAATACACTAGACGTTGCTCCCCCTCCTCCTCTTTTAACAGTACGGCACTGATGGCCCTATCGAAAACTGCCAGATATAGGATGAGCGGGTCACCAGCGGCGGGTGTTGTCAAGAGAGGTACTGAGCGGAGGTAGGTCTTGAGTCCGTTGAAGGCTGATTCGTATTCGGCGGACCATTCAAAAGCCTTACCCTACCGTAGTGTCTGAAATAATTGTCGGCAGCGATTTGTAGACCGGCTGATGAACTTGTTAAGTGCAGCGGCCATCCCTATTAACTTTTGGACTTCTTTTACTGAACGGGGGGAGGCGAGTTCCAAGATTGGTGTGACTTGCCTCAGGTTGGCTTCAATTCCTCGGTGATTGACAATGTAACCCAAAAATTTTCCAGAGCCGATTCCGAACGCACACTTGGAAGCGTTCAGTTTCATTCTGTATTTGCGTAAGATGCTGAATGTCTTTTCTAGATCTGCTATATGATTTTGTTCTTCTTTGGACTTGACCACCATATCGTCGATGTATACTTCCATAGTGTGGCCGAGTTGCTCTTTGAACATGGAAGTAACCAATCTTTGGTAGGTTGCCCCTGCATTTTTCAGCCTAAAGGGCATAACTTTGTAGCAATAGGTTCCTCTTGGGGTGAGGAAGGCAGTTTTGTCCTGGTCATCTGGGTGCATGGCGATTTGATGGTAGCCTCTATAAGCAACGAGGAAGCTCATGCGTTGATGACGTGTCGTCGCATCGACGAGCTGGTCGATTCTAGGTAGAGGAAAACAGTCTTTGGAGCAAGCTTTGTTCAAATCCGTGAAGTCGACGCAAACTTGCCAAGTCCCATTTTTCTTCTTCACCACCACTGTATTGGAGAGCCACGTAGGGTAAGTGACTTCTCTAATTGCCCCAGCGTCAAGTAGTTTGTCTACCTCCTCAACAACGGCGGCGGTGTGCTCCGCGGCTGATCGCCGGCCTTTCTGAATAATCGGCTTACATGTCAGATCGACATTCAGATGGTGTTGTGAAACTGATGGGTCTATTCATGGCATTTCGTACGGAGTCCACGCAAAGACATCAAGATTGCTGAGCAAGAAAGAGATCAGCTGCTGCCTGTCGGCCTGATTCAGAGAGGCGCCGATCATGAAGAACTTTTCTGGGCTTCCATCAATGTCAACTCGGTCTAAATCTTCCGTGGCCTTCTCATTTGGATACCGCCCAACGTCATCCAGGATCTCCCGATTCGGCACCTCAATGGAGTTTACTTGCAGTTGCTTTAGCGTTCTGGCGGCAAGGAGATAACATGCTTGTGCCAATTGCTGGGATCTGCGGATTTGCTCAATGCCGTGTTCTGTTGGGAAACGTAGCAGTTGATGATAGGTGCTTGGGACGGCTTGCAACGTATGTAACCACGATCGACCCACGATGAGATTGTACGGTGAAGGCAGCCTTATGACCAAGAATTCCACATCCACCGTTCTAGAGCCTGCTCGAACGGGTAAGCTGATCTTTCTCAAGGGGTACTCTGGAGTGGCATTGAAGCCAAATAGTGGATAAGGGGCCGGAATCAAGTCTGACTCGTTGAATCCGAGTTTGGTGAAGGTTTTATAATACATAACCTCCGAGGTACTGCCCTGGTCGATAAGAACGCGTTCGACAGTAAAACGGTTTGCACGCAGCTCAACAACCAACAGATCGATGTAAGGGAGTGTTACACCGATAAAATCAGAATCGTCAAAGGTGATACTTGGCGTTTCTCGAGCCGCTTTGCTGGCGTGAGTTGCTGTGGGGGGCCTGGATGTGATTGGATCGCATGCACGGCCGAGGCTGCTGGTAGGCTGTATATCATGTGGACGGTGTCAAGCTAAAATGCATCCTGCGGAGGGGCAGGTGTTTCGACCACGCGCTTCCAGACGCATTGGTGGAGACGTTCGTCTTTTGCCAACTCCTCAGGATGATCTGTTGAGGCATAGTGGCCGTCAGTTTCTTGCTGTCGGGCCCGAGATCGTCGATCATCTGCCCTCGGGGGTCGCTCAGAAGCCTGGCGCACCGTTTGTTTGGATTTTGCTACTTCCGAGGCTAGATCGCGACGAAGGTGCTCGTTCTCAGCGATGATGTCGTCCAACCTCTGTTTTATTTGCCGAGCTTGTGCCATGGTCGCTTGTATTGTCTTTGGCATTGGGTTGGAAGATGAGAGGAGGTCCGAGGCAAGTCTTACTGTGCTGGTTGTTGGGCCAAGCGAGCTTGCTGGAATGAGGTCACCTCTCTGTGCGGTCTTGTCAGTAGCTATCGGAGGATCTTCAGTCACGCCTGCCATGGATGTATTTGAGAATTCCCACAGACGGCGCCAGTTGTGGGGAAATGGTTTGGAAATACTCTTCGGATCCTAGGAGACGCTAGTGATCCTCAACTAGTCACCTGAAAAGATATAAACACTCCGGTCGGGGGTGCCGGAATTAGCACTCCGACGGACAAGTCAGTTCAGACACTCAGGATAGCTTTTTTACTAAGTTAAGTGAAGTGATTCTTACATACCTTTCTAAATTTGTGGCTCCTATATTTATACTTATTTTTTGGGCCTCGGGGCCTGAGCCTACTTTTACCCCATTCACCTTTGGTTCATTCGGAGCTACTGACCTCCGTCTATTCGGCTCCACTAACGCATTCGGCGTTCTTATTTCACAATATGAAGCCGAATAGTATCTATCTTCTGGGGTTCGTGTCTTCCGACTCTTCTATTTATTCGGCTCCCACAATATATATGGGTGCCGATTTCCTCGGATGTGAATTCCATAAAATGGCAAGAAAATAGAAGCGTTGGATTGATGAATGCATTGAATTGTGAACCATTGAGTGTAATCTCATTTTGGTTGATTGGTTAACAATGAATTTGGTAAATAGGTTAATCTAAATTGGATGAATAGAAATGGATTGAGGTATGGTTATCTATGTGGAATGATCTTGGAAAGAATATGTGTTGGTTATAAATATTGCACAAGTATCTGATGCTTATATCTTAGTTAAATCTCATATACTGTTTTAGCATATCTCTACTGGGCTTTGGTTCACCCTACTTGGGAAACCATTTTCAGGTACAGGTGACATGCCGCCTCCAACGACATAGCTTAGGAGGTTTAGGGGCTGAAGGCTCCATTTTGTTATTTTGTTTTGTGTTAAATGTTTATTCAAGCCAAGGGCTTTTTATGTATAGAGCTAGGACTCTTTCTTTTGTTGTAACCAAGTGATAACTTGGAAAGATGTAAATCCGTAGGGCGTTTATTTTGTTGTAAACAACTAGTGTTACATATTGTAGTTTCAGAATGAACATTTATGAAAAGTATAATGCATGTAATGTCTTTTGTAATATAAACTCTAATGAATGAAGTATACCATTTTATTATGTTTATGGATCTTATCAATGGATTATTTATGCGTTATTTTGAGGGCGTTACAACCTAAATGTCAATGGGAGGCGAGGCAATGGTGAGCTGCGGTGGCGATGTTCAATGGTGGAAAATTGACGGCCAGTGTAGTCGTATGCGATGCTGAGATGAGGGGCAGTGGTGATTGATTCTGTGTGTGTGTGTGTGTGTGTGTGTGTGTGTGAGAGAGAGAGAGAGAGAGAGAGAGAGAGAGAGAGAGGGGAGAGCAAGAGAGAGAAAGAACCATATGAAGACTAACAGATTTGGGCAAAAATTTAGGTGCCAATATGAAATATTTCCCATTAAAATTTTGAACACATTTGCCGACTAAATTTTAGTCGCTGAAGATAGGTTATCAAAGATTTAAAAAAAATAAATAAAATAAAAAATACTTTTCATTCGTCGACTAAATGTTTAGTTGCCAAAACTCAATATATGGCGATTAAAATATTTTTTTTTTTGTTGAACAAAGTTTTTGGCAACCAAACATTTGGTCGCCAATGATAAAAAATAATTTTTTATTTTCTATTCAGCAACTAAGTGGTTTTAGTAGCCAAAACTCAATGTACGGCGACTAAAATATTTTTTTTGTCGCCAATTCTAGTATTCTTAGTGACTAAATTTTTTTTTTGTCTCCAATAATCAATATACCTCGACTAAAAAAAATTAGTAGCTAAATATTGTACTTTTGCCGACTAAAAAAATTTTTGCTCGCCAATTCCACAACTTTTGGTGACTAAATTTCTTTTAGTCGCCAATTTTGGTTGCCAAAGGTACATTCTGTTGTAGTGAATAATGTACATATCATGAAAATTTTCATGAAACTAATCCAAGTTGATTGCATACCATACAATAAAACACTTTATACTAATTCAAGAATAGAGAATTTTCATAAAGACTTTTCATGATATTTCTTTCATGATGCCTAGCATTATTGTTTATATTTATATAAATTATTTTAATTTTTTAAGTACAATTTGGATAAGTTTTCAAGGCCTTCTTTATAAAAAAAAAATAAAATAAAATAAGAAACTATGATGTGTTGCAATTCTTTGGCATGGATTGGATCATCTGGTCAAATTGGAGAGAATTCATTTTTTTAATAGAATTTTAGTGTTTGAAAGAAGATTTACTAATATAATATATGATAGAGTTCAAAATTTTAAGACACTCAATTCATAAATTTAATTTTAAAAATTTGATATAATAGCTTCAAATTTTAATTTTTTAGAATCATAAGAATAATAGCAAATAGGATTTAACCCAATAATATATGATAGAGTTGAATACAGGACTTGAATCATAAATTTAATTTTAAAATAAAATTATCATTTTAATAACGAATTTGAACCCATGTGTTGGACTTGCACCACACATATATTGAAATTGCAACTAGCAGAGATCGAACTTAAACCACAAACAGATTGAACTTGCACCCATCACATGTTGGACCTGCAACTATGCATAAGTTGGACTTAAACCCCACATAATTTGAACTTGCACACTACACAACTTGAATTTGCATGCCAAAAAGGTTAGAACCATATGAAATTGATATTTTATTTTACCAAACTAGTTTTTTTTTTTTTTTTTTTAAAAAAAAAAAAAACTAGAAGATGAAATTCAACTAAATATGCAAAATGAATTTCTAGTATCCTACTTTTTTGAAACTATTTTTAATAGGACTAATCATAGGGTCATCTGACCCGCGAAAACCGCCCAATCCAATCCAATCCGCGCATGTGCGGGCGGTTTCAAACCTACAGTAGGATCGGATGCGGTTTGAAATATTGTCATGTTGCGGGTTGCAGCGAGTTGCGAATTTTACTTGTATCTGTATACACCTGCCCGCACTTATATATATATATATATTGTTTTTCAAAAAATTCTGAACCATGAATCTTGATCTTCCATATTAGTAGATAGATTTTGTTTACCCAAGCCCTAAACAAACAAACCCCATACTTTATTTATTTATTTCTAGTAAATTGAAATGTTTTTATTTATATATGTATATGTGCTTGTATTAGTTTATGATTTGATTTAAAAGTTTAAGATTTTGAATGTTTTGTTTGTATTAGGAATTGATTTTTTTTTTTTTTTGTGTGTTTTTATTTTATAAGTTTTAATTCATTAATTATTGATGTTCTAAAGTAATTACTGATATTTGGAGTTTTTTAAAGATTTCCTTCTCATTCGAAAATAATTATTTTATGATAAGAAATAAGCGATTTTATGGCCCAAAATAATATTTAGAAAATGAGGAGAAAAGGCCCAAAGTAATATTTAGAAAATGGGGGGAAATAGGCCCAAAAATAAAATTTTAAAGGAAAAAATTCAATTCGCAAACTGCCCCAACTGCTCGCATAACCGCAAACCTTATCCGCACAAACCGCAACCCACACAGTGGGTGGTTGAGGGTTGAACTTTCCCCAAACCGCAGATATGCAAGCAGGTCCAAACCGCAAATCGAACAGCCCAAAATCGATCCACAAACACCCCTAATTTTTAATGCTAAAATATATATGACTATTTTTTTGGTGACATTATTTATTTGTATAGTTTGAATTAATATTTGTATTAAATTTTATTGTTTGATTTGAGTTAATAAAAATAAAAAAAAATAATATTTTTTTGGTTTAATTATTATTTTTGTTGTTTGGTTTGACTTATTATTTATATGGTTAAATATTATTGTTTTTATTCGTATGGTTTCAATTAATATTGTATAATTTGAAAATTATTGTGTGTGTTTGGTTTAAGTTTTTTGGATTAAGTTTTTTGAAAATTGAGTTTTTTTACTTTTCGTGTTTTTTTTTTTTGTTTTTAGTGAATGTTTTTTAAATTTTAAGCATTTTTTTAAAACTTTTTTAGATGCACCTTACTTAGATGTATCTAAAAAGTAAAAAAATTTGTGAAAAAATATTTTAAAAAATTAATAAATACATAAAAATATGAAAAATATACTAAATTCTCGTATATATTTTTTTTTTGTATTTTTTTATTTAGTGAATTTTTAAAAGATTTTTTTCACAAAAATTATAATTTTTATGTGTATTTATGTTAGGTGTGTCTAAATTTTTTTTTAAAAAAAAAATCTTAAAATATTAAAAACATTCAGTAAAAACAAAAAAAAAAACATGAAAAATAAGAAAGTAGAATTTTCTGAAAAATGTTTTTGGAAAACCAAAAGCAAGAAAAGTGATTATTTTTTATTTTTACATTTTTAATCAGGAAAATTGATCTAACATCCCTCTCCAACTTTTAGTAATGAAAGAAGTCCACAATATATATGTATATATATTGTAGCCTAAGGTAACACAACCATATATAACACATGCTCTCTCATTCTATCTCCTCTCTCTCCTCACACCAAACCTCTTGCTTTTCTCTATTACTGTATTGATAAGAGAGAAGAAGATTTTCTCTTAAAGAGATAAAGAAACTATGAAAAAGAGAGGAAATGAAAATCTAATTAAGCTCTATGAAAAAATGGACGTCTTTGGTGTAAAGCTCAGAAAAGAGCCTACTTGTAGCATTGTGGAGATCTCAAGTCAAAGGGTTTGGAACATTCCTGTCCACTGAGAACTTGCGCTTCTTTATCGCCTATATATGACGACTTGCCATCTCAGTTTTCTTGTTTCGACCACTATAGGTGGCCATTGGCTTCTTCAACTAGACTGATGTTCTTCTACTCTGGTTCTGTTGAGAAATGGATGTGATCTCCATAATAAAGAGATACTATCATAAAAAGTAAGAGAGAGAGAGAGAGAGAGAGAGAGAGAGAGCAGGAAACTGAACAAGAGTGTGAAGAAATAGCGACCACTGGTGGCGGGATGTAGATGCAGTGATGAATGAGATTTTGGATCACTGAATAAAAGATTTTGTACTCGCAGCTCTACGGCATGTTATTCACACTCGTCGGTATTACCATCCAATGTCCATAGTGCTCTATTTTGTATGAATCACATTGTCAATTTTCTCTGGGTTTTAATTTTCTCTGGTTTGTCAAAACATAAAGAAAATTGTGAGCAAATCAAAGAAATTTCAACTAGAGATATAACGATCCCGGTTGTGATTCGTCATTTGTTGTATTTCGGATTCGGGTTTAATGTTTCAGTATTGTTATTTACCTCTTCTCCTTTATATCTCTTGAAATTAGCCTTTGGGTTGTTGTGATTGAGTTTGAAACAAGTTGGTTACATGTTTTCCCAAACTTTGTTACCCAGAATTTTGGTCTTCCGCTCGAGCGGGCCTTCTTGCGCTCGAGCGGGAGTTGCAAACTCTCAGTGCTTGGCGCGTTTGTAAAAGTACTGGAGGGGTTTTTTCACACTTGAGCGGTGTTTACTACGCTCGAGCGGGTGGACGCTCGAGCGGCCTTCTTTGTGCTCGAACGGGTTGATTGTGTCTGTATAACTTCTAGAAGTGTGTATTCCACGCTCGAGTAGGTCCTTTCTTGTGCTCAAGCAGAACATAAGTTTGTGTTTGACGCTCGAGCGTCAAACTCTCCGCTCGAGCGGACTGCACGTATATCAGATTGCGAAAGTGACATTTTAAATCACTTTTTCATCATTTTCTCTCTCTAAAACTTTCCAAAAACCTAGATTGAGACTTTATCTTTCTAAAATACTCTCTCTCTCTCTCTCTCTCTCTTTACATTTTGGCCTAGATCAAGATCTCTACACCCTTGTGCCTTCATTAAAAAGTTGGAGCATCTCAAGATCTATCTTTTGAACCGAATAGAGTGGGATTTCGACATCTTTGGGGTTTTTCTCTTGCTTGTCTCATCTTCTCTTCTTGAGGTAGGGACATTCTACACCTTAATATGGTTTTTAACCTAGGTATTTGTTATTTTGTATAAATAGTGGGATTTGAGAGGATTTGAGTAAAGCTAGGGTTTGAAATTCAAAATTTGAAAGAGGGGTCCTTCATGTTGTTTTTACAAAATGACTATTGGGCTTGTATATGAGGTTCTCTAGTGTTGAAATGGTGAAATTTAGCCTTTGGGTTGATATTTGAAAAAATGGAGAAATTTTCCCTAATTGGAGTTGGATAACCAAATTGTATAAATAATGAAATTGATATGGGAAATGTGAAATTGGAAGGATATATGAATGAATGGTGTAGTTAGATTTGTTAAATCACTCATTTATGGAAATTTGATAAATTATCTGTTTAAAAGATTGTGTATCCGTTCAGAAATATCTGTATTGGGCTATCGGTGGAGGATAGTGATGATTGTTATAGAAATTGCATGAGGATTTGGTGGATTGAAACTAGTCATTTAAGTTGTGTCATTGAATATGACGGTATGATTAAAACATTGAATATATGATATGGATAGTCATTGAATACGACGATGCTTTTAAATACATTGTACATGTATAATGTTTTGGGAGAAGAAATGGGATATACTCCAGTATTTGGAAGGAGATAGGGGAAGGACTCCATTGAGAATTAAGTTGGCCGGAGTTTCCAAGGTAAAAATCCCAAAATCTTATGTATACATGGGTACCGATCCCGCAGATGAAATTTCCGTAAAATGGTAAGGTTGAAGTGCTTGTATGATAGTTATGTTGGTTGAAAATCACAGAGTTGTGGTCTCAGTTGAGTTATTTGGAAAATTATATATATATATATATATTTCTCTTAAGACTTGAAATGAATAAATGGAAATGGATTTAGATGTAAATATCAATATTGTATGGTCATGGGAAGAATGTGAGTTGGTCATGTCAATTAAACGTTTATCTGACACTCATATCTTAGTTAAACCTCATATACTATGTTAATTTATCTCTACTGGGCTTTGACTCACCCTACTTGGGAAAACATTTTCAGTTGCTAGTGACATGCCACCTCCAAGGACATAGCTTGGAAAGAGTGAGAGCTAAAGGCTCTATTTTTGTTATATTTGTGCTTAAATGTTAATTCAAGCCAAAGGCTTTACATGTATAGAGCTTACAACTTTTTTGTTGTAACTAAGTGATATCTTGGAAAGATGTAAGCCCGTAGGGCGTTTATTTTGTTGTAATCAATTAGTGTTACATGCTATAGTTTTAAAATGAACATTTATGAAAGTATAACGCATGTAATATTTCTTGTAATATAAACTCTGATGAATGAAAGTATAACATCTTCTGTTATGTTCATGTACCTCATGGGTTGGATTATTCACTTTATTTTGTAGGCATTACAAGAGAAATTTCAAAATACATAGAAAATTAGAAAAAAAATGAGCAAACCAGAGAAATTTCAAATTAGAAAATTTTCAATTTCTTTGTATTTTAAAATTTCTTTAAATCAAATTTTTTCTAAAAAAATATTGAGAGACCCCAACCACTATGAAAATATTGTATATCTTTTATCCTATAAAATCTTAATACTAAAGACCTTTAAAAAAATTCTTCTTTTAATTAATATTTGTATAATTTGAATATTATTATCTTTTATTTTTATTACTACTGATTGATAATTTTCCATTTTATTTAAATAATTTTAAACAATTTTTTTTGGTTCATATTAACTTTAGGTATATATTTCATTTTAATTGTGTAATTTTTTATATCTAATTTTTATATATTTAATGCTAATCTTATTTTAAAGATATTGTCGATCTTTTTAATGGTATTATTTTTAGGAAAAATTACTCATAAATCTCATTTGGAGAAAAATTATTCTATTTAGTCTTAGAAGTTTTCTTTCAAACTAATTAGTCCTTTTTATTTTGAGTATGTTGTATTTCCTTAATTTGGGGGTTTGAAAGTTTACTTGTTTGCCCTTATGTGTGATTTTGTTTGATTTTTTTTCCTAATGTTGGGTGTGTGTGGGTAAGGTAGGTTTTTACGTTTCTAGTTTTTTATTTTTTATTTTTTTGGCGGGGATTTAATAGAGTGATTAGTAGGTGGATGATGTTATCTCGTTTGTGATGTTATTGGTGTGGTGTTCGTTCCTTTTTATAGTGTTCATCCCTATTGTAACATTGATATCATAACATTGATAGTAATTAACATCCAAACGTAACACTAATGTAACACATAAAAAAATTTATTATTGTACTTTTCCCTAACATAATACTCTAATATAACACTCCAAAAAAACTCTTTAGTGTAACACTCTAAAGTAATACACAAAAAAATTTCTTATTGTAACACTCTAATGTAACACACACAAAAATTTCTTAGTGTATTTTTCTCAAATGTAACACTATAATATAAAACACACAAAAAAAAAATCCTTAATGTAACACTCTAGTGTAACACACACAAAAACTCCTTAGCAGGGCTGGCTCTAGGCATGGGCCAACCAGGCCATGGCTTAGGGTCCCTCAAAATAGACCCAAAAAAGGGGCCCCTTCTATTATGGCTTAGTGTAATATAGTAAGTATGTTTTAAGTTCAAAAAAAATTAAAAAAGGCTCAAACTAAGTTAAAATAAATTGATCCATTAAAAAAGTGAAAAGCCTATTCAAAAAAATTAACATTGTTATCCATTGATAATAGACCCAAAAAAAGGGTCCCCTCCTATTATAATTTATTATAATATATTACGTATGTTTTAAATAAAAAAAAAAAATTAAGGAATGCCCAAACTAACTTAGTGCTGGTTTGGGATCTACTAAAAAAGACAAAAAGTCAAAAAGTTACTCAAAAAGTTAAAAAGTTATCACTATTCATCAAAAAAAAAATTAAAAATAATTTTTCACACATCAATTCACACAGCCGTACAACTCATCATCTTCACCGGTGAAGCTCTATGCTGTGTTTGAAAGGAAAAATTGCACAGTTTGGTGCAATTTTCACACACTGGTGTTTAGCCCATGGGGGCCATCATGGGTCCCGTTTTGATAATCTGAACCGTTCAATGTGTACAACTCGTCGAGTACTATATCTCTGTAAAAAATCACATTGATCGGATATCGATAACTATATGATCAAATCAGTTTTGTATAAAAAAAATAGATGGTGTTATAATTAACGATTGAAAAAAGCACATCTGATAGATATCCGATCAACGTGATTTTTTTAGAGCCATATAATACTCGACGAGTTCTACGCATTGTATGGTTCAGATTATCAAAATGGGACCCGTGATGGCGCCCACAGGCCAAACAAAATCGTTCAGTGCCATGCCCAAAAATTAGCTAATAATTTCTTACCATCAATTCCTACCCAGAGATTGTACGGCCGTTGACTTTTCATTTCTAATCTTCTCCTACACACTTCTTTATATAATTTTTTAATACACATTTTTCTATAAAAAATCAAAAAGTTAACTCAAACATCCATATTTTTTTCCTCAACTTTTTAGTCCAAAAAGACAAAAAGTGCACTTATTTAGGACATTCCAAACAACTCCTAATAAATTGACTCATTAAAAAATTGAAAGGGCCATTTAAAATAATTAGAATTGTTATCCATTGAAAATGATTTTGTAAAAAAACTAGATTATTCAAGTATGATTGATTTATTTGCTTCTAAAAATGCAAGAAGAGCGAGAATCAAGCGACACTTATTAGTTGTTGTAATATAATACTAAGGCCTCGTTTGTGAACATATTTTTTTAGTAATTTTTTGACTTTTTGGCTAAAATATGATATAAAAAAAATAGTATGTTTGAGATGACTTTTTGGTTTTTTACGAAAAGATGTACAAAAAGTAGAGAGAAAAGAGAATTTTTGACTTTTTGGTATAGATTGTTGGCTTTTTGGCTTTTTTAGTAACTTTTTGGCTAAAAAAGCCACTTGCCAAACGAAGTCTAAGTATTTTTTGTGATTTTGACACAAATCTTTTGTCTTTTACCTTCATTTTTTTTTTTCCATTCAATGAAAAAAAAAATGAAGGGCCCAAAAATTTATTAGTTGATTATCGGCTTTGGACCCCGAAAATCTCAGGGCCGGGCCTGCTCCTTAGTGTAACACTCTAACGTAAATATTTTTTAGTGTACTTATCCCAAACGTAATGCTCTAATGTAACACACACACACAAAAAAAAAAAAAAAGTTTTCTTAGTGTACTTTTTCTAAATGTAATACTAAAAAAAAAATATGTGAGATTCTTCAAACCATTTCAAAATGAGCACAAATATTCCTTGTAAGTTTTAAACAAATGTATAATTTCAAATTGTGAGTGTTACGTTTGAAAAAAGCACACTAAGGAATTTTTTTTACTGTTTTTGTGTGTTATATTGGAGTATATTACATTAAAATATTATGTTTGAGATTACACTGATTGAAGTGTTACGTTTGGAAAAAGTACACTAACAATTTATTTATTTTTATTTTTTTTAACATTGGAGTGTTACGTTTACGAAAAGTACACCAAAGAATTTTTTTGAGTGTTATGTTGTTACATTTGGAAAAAGTACACCAATGAGTTTTTTAGTGTGTTACATTGAAGTATTACGTTATTGGAATATTACATTAGAGTTTAGGTTTTTGTTCATAATGTGTAATTTGTTCTAGAATGAGGGAAAACCCAAAATTTCTATAGTATAAATTGCTTAAATATGTAATTTTACATTTTGAGAAAATCACTTTTATCCCTAAAAAATTAAACCCAAACATGTAACTGACTATCTTTTTATGTAATTTTCATTTTAAAAGGACCTTTGGGTTTATAAGAAAAAAAATGAAGGACTAAACCATTCACAAGATCACATTTTGGGATTTATTAGTGTTTCACCCTTATTTTTATAAAAATTAAATTTTATATTAAAAGTTATAAATAATTTATTAAAATAAATAACAATTTAAAAGAAATGAAAAAGGAAAGATGACATAAAGGACAGAGGGCAAGGAAAAGGTGGGAAAGAAACAGGAGAGAGAGAGAGAGAGAGAGAGAGAGAGAGAGAGAGAGAGAGTACAGAGATGTGACCGAAAATGGCAAGAACAACCCATGGGGGCGTAGTTTGATGCTGCGTTTGAGTGTTTGATGAAAAAGCCAAATGTGGCTTTTTTGTTCCGAAACCCATTTGAGAAGCTGGATAAACACCATATTGCAATTTACGAATATAACCCCCATTGATTTAGGGTTTGCTGAAACAAAACACTTCACCATTTCACATCTTACGCCTCTTGTTCTTCTCTCCTTTTCAGATCACCTTTGCACCGTTGCACCGTTGCTGTGGATGTCATGGAAAACTCATTTCTAGCGTCGGCCATCGACATCGCCATCAACTTCCTCGGTTGATCTACACAATCATGTAAGCCTCTTCCCTCCGCCAGTGTTCTACTACTAGTGATTTGCAACCCATTGTTTGGAAACTGTTAAATTGCAAATAGATCTGTTAGTTTTCAATTGTGTTTATGATATTATAAGTGTTATTTGGCTTTCTGACTGCCATCTGCTACTCCTTTTTTGGGATGGGGGATTTTTAGGGTAAATAGTTGTCCGATTTCCATCTTTCCACCCACCGTGTACTCTGGTTTTTGTTTTTTACTACTTCTGCTGGCCTTTTTCTATGAAAAAAATTTACTGAAACTTTATTAGGGGTGCTTAATCTTGCGACATATGGAAACCCCTTTCAAATTATCTATTTCTACTTGTGAACAACAAAAACAATGAGTCATTAACTTGAAACACAGTGTACGTGGTTGCATCTATGGATTATATCAAAAAGTTGTCAATATGGCCTATTGGGTATTTATAGCCACTGAACTGAATCCCCAACCATAGGAAAAACGGAGTTGGTTATTGTAGTTTTTCTTTTTTTTGTAGATGGTGCAAATCAAATTTTATATTCTTTTTTATTAGTTTCACATTGATTAGATTCACAAATCTCTTTGTGTCTCCACCATTGAATGCTCTCCAAAGCTTTTGAATTTCGAGAGAGAGATAGAGAGATGGATACTCATATAATATGAGGTTAATGTTAAAGTTAAAAATGAAATATTTTGAATTTTTTTATTAAAAAAAACAAAATGTTGCATGTCCATGATATGTATATTTCATGACGGGAAAGAATGCCATGCAGAAGTCATTTTATTCTGTTAAGGAGCTAAACGTTGAGAGGAGGTGAAATTTTGAAAATTGCAAATGCAGAGGGGGTATTTTAGTCATTTTATATTATGGCATGATGATATAACAATATTACAAATTATTAATTAAAAAAATTAAAAAGTAATTTTTTATCAATTTTTTAAATGACTTTTTAAAAAAATAAAAAAAAACTTAATTAAAAAATAAAAAAGCCACTCTTTACTATCTTCTGAGAAGAAATGAAAAAGGAAAGAAGACTAATTTTGAGGTGAGAAAGAAACAGGAGAGAGAGAGAGAGAGAGAGAGAGAGAGAGAGATGTGACCGAAAATGGAAGGATAGGAGCCAATAACTTTTGGCGTGAGTGGGGGGATAAATTTTTCATAAGTTGATAATTAATTTTGAAATAATATTAGAAATTAAAAATTTTTATTAAATATTTTATATTAATATAAGATTTATATAATATGAATTTAATCTGAATTCTACACTAATATAAGATATTTTGGTTGTATATTCTTGGGGAGAGAGTTTAAATTTTTTTTTTGGTTTATTTAGTTATATATTTTAGAAATAGTTTTAGAATACGGGAATTTAGAATAATTTGATAATTTGTTATAATTTAGTAGATGTATGTGAGAGAAAAAATGATTGATTGATGTGTAGGAGATAGAAAAATAATTTTGAATTTTTTTTTAAATCAATAAATCAAACAAAATTTTAAAAAAAAAATTTCAAAATTTATTTTTCAAAACCAAACCATACAGGGCTTAGATTTTTGTCCCACTGATCAATAAGGGGTTGTTTAGGGTGTCCTAAATAAGTGTAATTTTTGACTTTTTATGAAATATGGATTGGGTGTGGGTTGAGTTTGAAGTAATATGATAGAGAGATGATGTGACTTAAATAAGATGATTTGAATTAAATAGGATAGTGACTTTTTAACTTTTTTAATTTTTTTAAGAATGTCAAACTTAAGCTATGTTTGAGAAGTGGTTAAAATAGTCAAAAAGTCAAAAAGTCAACTAAGATACATCACATCACCTCTCTACTTTTCTACACACCTTTTCGTAAAAAGTCAAAAAATTATTAAAATAACTTGTTCCCAAACCAAGCATTAGCCTAAATAAAACCTCCTCACAACTGAGGCGTAATTGTCCCTTTTTCTTAACAATTATAAATTATTACCCATCCATTATTTGAAGTGTAATTTTATCTATTAATTAATAAGATTTGAAAAAATAAAAATTCTTACGTAAAACTTAGGTCTGTTTTTGAAAACAAGTTAAAAGTTAATTTTTTATTTTTTATTATTTTACGTCATATCATTTTTTATTTTTTAAAAAAAATTTAAAAATTAATTTTTAATTTACTTTTTAAAATTACCCATAATAAAGTATAAACTCACAAAATAAAACTTGTGTATAAATGTTTCAAAAAATAAATAAATAAATAAAATAATAATAATAATAATAATAATAATAATAATGTAATAGCTTTTCTTTTCAAGCTTCTCCCCAAACTTAGGCCAAAACAAGAGAGAACACAAAGAAAGAGAGGAGAAGAAGAGAAGCAGCAGCAATGGAAACAAACCCTCTTCCCCTACATCTGTCCCATGTTCAAAAACCCTCTCTCATCATCAACAGAACACACTCTCTCCTCCACTCCACAGCCCTAGCAACCCTAATCTACTACAGATCTTCCACCATCTTCCAAACCCTCAAAACCAGAGACAAACCCATCTTCCCATTACTCTTCCTCTCCATCTCTGAACTAATTCTCTCTTTCATTTGGGTCCTCAGCCAAGCACACCGGTGGCGGCCCGTCTCGCGGACCACCTTCCCGGATCGATTGCCAGAAGATGAAGAACTTCCGGCAATCGACATGTTTATCTGCACGACGGACCCTAATAAAGAGCCGACTGTGGAGGTGATGAACACGGTGGTTTCAGCCATGGCTATGGATTATCCAGTGGACAAGCTTTGTGTTTACCTTTCAGATGATGGTGGTTCGGATGTGACTTTGAATGCCATGAAAGAGGCTTGGAGGTTTGCAAAGTGTTGGGTTCCTTTTTGTAGGAGGTTTGGAGTTGAAACAATATGTCCTAAGGCTTATTTTTTGGAGGAAAATCATCATCAGAAGGATTGTAGGAGTGATTTCTTGGCTGAGAAGGAGAAAGTTAAGGTTGGTTTTTGGCTTTGGTTTTGAAAATTTTTAATTTGATTTTCTCAAAATTAAATTTTTTTAGTGAATTTTTTAATATTTATTTTCTGCATCCACATAATTTAAATGCATATAATATTTGTAAAAAAATATTTTAAAATTTTAATAAATATACAAAAATGCAAAAATGTATTTAATTTTTTATTTTTCTTTTGGTATTTTTTTGTAGCTGATGAATTTTTTTAAATTTGTTTCATAAATATTATATTGTTTAAATATATTTAGATTAAATACATCTAAAAAATAAAATATAAAATATTATAATTTTGATTAAAATAAAAAAAATATGAAAAATAAAAAAAATTTAATTTTCTGAAAAGAGAGTTTAATTTTCTGAAATAAAAAAGGTGTCTTATTTCTTATTTTATTATTTTATATTTTCACTCCACTATCATCAATGCATATTGAACCTATTCATTTTTGTCTTAATATTTTCTTAGGCTTCTTCTTAGGTGTGCAACCCACAAAAGGTGTAAGTGGGTTGCACACCATGTACTACTCACACAAAAGGTGTAAGTGTAAGGTGTAAGTGTAAGTGGAAGGTATAAATGAAATGTATAAGTTGCACGCCATGTGCCACTTACACAAAAGGTGTAAGTGCAAGGTAAAAAAAGTGTAAGTGTAATGTATAAGTGAACACAAAAAGGTGTAAGGTGTAAGTTGCACACTATAGCATTACCCATTTTCTTATTAAGATTTTCATAAGATTTTCTTATTAAGATTTTTAAAAATAATAGATTATAAATATTTTCTTATTAAGATTTTCATATTAAAATAATTAGGAAATTAGGGTTGGTTTGGGATGTTCTAAAAAAGTATACTTTTTGACTTATTGGTAGGTTTGAATTGGGTTTGGATTGGATTTGACGTGATGTGTTAGAGAGGTGATGTGATTTAAATAAGATGATATGACTTAAATAAGATAGTGACTTTTTGACTTTTTAACTTTTTTAAGTTATATCAAATTAGCCAAACTGATTGGACTGTCTACTTACCCCGATGTGACATTCATTATCAACTTTGATAATTTACGAGTCGTTTTGTCCATACAGCAAGATATAGCTTCACTAAAAATTCCTTTCCGAAGCACCAAAAAAAAAAAAAAAAAAAGCTTCACTAAAAATTTAAATAAATCAGGTTAAAGATTTTTTCCATTATCTTTATTATTATTATTTTTTTGTATATTTCCTTTTAGTAAAAATTTAAAAAATAATTCTCAACCATTTCAATTTTTTCATTTCATATTTCAATCAAAGCAAAAACTAAAAAAGAAAATACTAAAAACAAATCACTTTCTAAACCAATTTTAGGATTTGTTTGGAATGGGAGTTGATTTTTTGACTTTTTAGTTATTTTAACCTATAGTTAAAAGTCTCGTTTATGATCAATTTTTTTGATTTTTTTTTTAATTTTTGTGAGAGAAAAAATATAATAAGTATGATTTGAATGTAAAATTTGTCTTATTGACTTTTTAATCTATTTTATTTTCTTGGACTATTTTAGTCAGAAAGCTCTTGGCTTTTTTTTTTTTCAAACGAGCTCTTAGGCCTCGTTTGGGAACAGATTTTTTTAGTAATTTTTTGACTTTTTAGCTAAAATATGATGTAAAAAAAATTAATATGTTTAGGATAACTTTTTGACTTTTTACGAAAAGATGTGCAAAAAGTAAAGAGAAAATGAAATCTTTGACTTTTTGGTATAAATTATTGACTTTTTGATTTTTTTAATAATTTTTTGACTTTTTAACTAAAAAGAACACTTACCAAACGAGGCCTTAATAGTTTGTTTCTATTCTATTGTAGATAGGGTTTTTTTTGTTGCAATTCATAATAATATAACAAAAATCTCAATTTTATTTGGTAAATTTAACGACTTTTTTTATTATTTAAATTTACACTTTTCAAGACGAAAGAAAAAGTAATTTTTCTTGGGATTTTTTTATTGGCAGTGGCATTTTTTATTGGCTTTTTTGCGGCGTTTTGGCAATAAAAAGTTAATTTTTTGATTTTTTTAAACACACCACCTCTTTAATTTAATAACACAAAAAAAGTTAAAAGTTAAAAAAAAAAAAGTTAATATTTTACCAACTTTTCAAAACACTATTTTGAGATCGGACTTTTTTAACTTAGGATTAAAAAATTCGTTTGGTTTGATTTTTTTAAGTTTTTTAAAATTTTTGTGAAAGAAAATATAAAATAATTATAATTTAGATATGATATTTTTTCTTATAAATTTATTTAGTCAATTTTATATTTTATAAATTATTACTTTTTATGCTTTATATATATTTTTTCATAAAAAATTAAAAAATTATTAAAACAATCTTGTTTAGGATAGCACGAAGGCTAATGAATATTAACAGTTGAATTTATCTTCATTTGGGAAGCCATAGTTTGGGCTTTTTTGATTATTTTAGTCACAAAAAATAAAATAGGTTATTTTAACCATAACAAACAAAACATCACATCCAACCCATAATCATTACATTCTTCTCGCACAAAAAAACTCAAAAAAGTTAAAAAGCCAAAAAACTCTAGGCTAAGTTTGGGATATCCCAAATAATCCAAAAAGCTAAAAAGTTACTCAAAAAGTTAAAAAGTTAACACTATTTACCAAAAGTCAACAATTACGGCTGCACAACTCCCAATTCAAATTTTCCTCTAAAAATTAATTTTTACAATTTTTTATTACACATTTTTTCATAAAAAGTTAAAAAGTTAACCCAAACATCCATATTTTCAACCTCACTTTTTTAGTTAAAAAAGATAAAAAGTATACTTATTTAGTCTTTCCAAAAAGCTCAGATTAAAAAATAATTAAAAAAGTTAAAAAATCAAATCACTTTCCAAACGGAGGCTAAATTTAGCTTAAAAACAAATAGAGGTCTATAAAAATGACAGAGACAGGCTAGTTAAAGTGGCCTATCCTTCACTATCTAAAAAAAAGAAAAAAAAGAAAAGAGTGACCTTAAAAAAGTTACAAATAGAGGTGTATTTAATTTTATTTTGGGAAGAAGTTTTCTACAATTAAATTAAATTGTAGCAGTGTAATACAGTTTATTTTTGAATAGGAATTTAAAAAAAAAAAATGTGTGTAAAACATAATTATATTTTATTTATATTTTATCAATATATTTTTTCTTTCTCTTTTTAAATTCATATATAAATTCATAAATTAAACACAGTCTCAGAGTATTTTTTATTTTAGAGTTTGTATAAGATTATTTAGTGTAATTTATGCATCAACATGATTATTTGTTTATTAATTTTAGTGATGGTTTTTTTTTATAATAATATTTATAATAAATTTAAGAAATTCGGTATAACAGTGGCTGATATTTTGTTGTGCAGTAGAAGTATGAGGAATTCAAGAATTGCATGATGAGGATTAGAGAGAAAGCAAGCATCATTATGACTAATGGAGATCACCCTCCTCTTGTTGAGGTGAATCTTAAATTGATTTATATATAATAACAAATTATTTAGTGTCGCATGCTCATAATATTACAAGAAAAATGTTTGGGAGCACTAAGGGGAGCGCTAATGATGTGACAATGGGTTCCGCTCACTTTCTATGCCTTGTTTTCTTTTCTTTTTTTTGTCATTCCCAATACATTAGTACTATTAGTAGTGTATTTTTTAGTGGTCTAAATCATTGTTAATATTACAAAGGAGGATTCTCACTTCAATTCAAAATTTGGATGTGAGGGTGCTGTTCTGACCAGTGAGATTCGAGTCTCATTTTGATAATTTAAAATTGTTTATTTTGTCAAGTATTTTATATATTTTATTCATACACAAAATTAGATTGATTTGATAATTGTAACTAGTTTAATTTATTGCGTTTGTTATAAAAAAAAAATATACGGTTTATTTTTTTTGTTGTCCATTTTTTTGTGAAAAATATGATAAATTGAACTAATTATAGTTATTAGATCGATTTATTTATTTTTGAATGAAATAAACGTGGCCTTGTTTGGGAATATGATTTTTTAATAACTTTTTGACTAAAATATGATGTAAAAAAAATAGTATATTTGGGATGACTTTTTGTTTTTTACGAAAAGATGTGCAAAAAATATAGAGAAAATGGAATCTTTTACTTTTTGGTATAGGTTGTTGGCTTTTTAATTTTTTTAATAATTTTTTTTACTTTTTAGCTAAAATCATCACTTGTCAAACGAGGCCGAAATACGCAACAAAGTGTTATTTTGGGAACATAGCAAAAAGTCACGTTTTTGGACAAAATGTCCAAAAACGCAAGTGCCAAAAACGCAAGAAAATTGGTTTGACAAGTGCTAAAAACGCAGGTGTAAAATTACAAATTAGGGCATATGAAAAAAAAATAAAAAAATAAATTTCTTATGTTGGGTAAGGGTATTTTGGTCATTTTAATTTGATTTGACACTATAAATAAATATTAAACTAAAAAGTAAAAAGTCAGTTTTTTATCAACTTCCTAAATCACTTTCCAAAAAGCTAAAAAGCTTGGTAAAAAGCCAAAAATTAACTTTTTACTAACTTTTCAAAACACCTCAAAATAAACGATTTATCACTAAAATAAGTAAAGAAAAATACATATTTTAATACAAAATAGATTAGAATAACATGTTTTCATTTAAAATTAACAAATTATTGATAAAAAAAAGTTTAGTTGTTATATAAATTAAAATTTCAAGAAAAATTAATGTAATTGTATTAAAAATATGAAGTTAATTATGTATTTTAATAAATTCAAGAAATGTGAGTATAATTTATTCAATTTTAAGTAAGTCAGTAATATCCACAAGTGATGTAAGTGGGAAGAAATTCTTAGCCCTAGTTGCAAAATTAGACTATTGGCACATTTGAAAGCAATTGGTGGGTGTGACAGGTGATAAATGAGAAAGGCATGAATGAAGAAGTTGGTGATGGAGTTGGTGCACAGAATGTCCAGATACCTCTCCTCGTTTACGTCTCTCGCGAGAAAAGGCCTTCACTTCCTCATCATTTCAAGGCCGGAGCCCTTAACGTCCTTGTATGTATTTCTTATTTTTATTTTATTTTACTTTATTTTTTATTTTTTACATGTTGGGTATTTTTTTTTAACATAATGTTTAATGTTTTTATATTTTTTTATTTGTTTTATTATTTTATATAAAAATAATTTAACAATCCCTACATCAATAATTATTATCAAAATAAGTACAATTTTACTCTAAACATAAACGGCCCTTTATGCCAAGTGAATGATTGATGTCTCGAAGTTTTTGCTTTTCTTTGTGCTAAGTGAATTTCTTATTTTCTATTTAAATCAAAAAAATTTCTATTTGTGTCTATTAAAAAAAACCTTATCACTTGAATGACTCGTATACCTACCTTCTAGTATATATATAAAGTTGAATGACTCATGATATGTATACCCACCTTCTAGTATATATATAAAGAGAATAACTTTATTGGTGTTGTGGGACCTTTTTCCATAAATTTTTGTATATCTCCAAATTATCCAAAATACTCTTGTGTAATTGACTCCTGTAACTAGGTTTATCTCCTAAAACTTAATGTATTTAGTTTCAATTTTTTGAATTCTATTTTTTAGAAATTAAATTTTTTATTTTTTGTGTTATTTATTTTTTATTTTTTAGTAAATATTTTTAAACTTTTAAGCAGTTTTTTAAAAACTTTTTCAGATATATCTTACTTAGATGTATTTAAATAATAAAATATTTGTAGTAAAAAATATTTTTAAAAATGAATAAATACACAAAAATACGAAGAATGTATTGAATTTATATATATATATATATTGTATTTTTAGTATTTAGTAAGTTTTTTAAAGATTTTTTTCACAAATATTATACTTTTTAAATGTATTTATGTTAGGTTTGTTTAAAAATTATAAAAATTGCTTAAAATATTAAAAAAATTCAATGAAAAAAAAATACTAAAGATGACAATAGAATTTTCTAAAAAGTAAATTCTGAAAACTAAAACCAAACAATTATATTCAGATTCAAATCAAAATCTATATTTTACAAATTTAACAGTATACTCCAAAACAAGTTTTCATTTATTTACAATTTATTTAATTTAAAATTTGAAAGAGTAATCATTTCACTTTTCTCATCTATGAATTTTACATTTTAACTCGTTTCAATTATAAAAATTTATTATTTTCACGCACTACACACCATCTTTATCGATGTCTTTGTACGAATTTTTATAATTGATGAATTAATATTTATAAATTTATAAATTAAAGAATAAAGTGGTATTTATTAATAGTTGAGTAAGTATTGATGTAATTAACTCTAGAAAAAAAACTCAAAAATTTAATGTGTGATATGAATTTAATTAAAAAAAAAAAGTTCTACTATATAAGAGTTGAAGTTGAACTACACATTATCTTTTTAGCAATAAATAGTTGTATTTAACAAAAAAGGGGGAAATTTCAATTCAAGATAAGTTTTGAAAAATAACAACAAATAAGTGGTAAATTTTCTAAATATTAATAATTAAAATCATAATTTCTTCAATGAATTTGTAATAAATTTCTGAAAGCAGCACTGAAATGTAATTTTTTCAAAAAAAAAAAAAAGAAGCTACGTTAAATTATGCGTACCTCTCCTTAGGGGTGTTTGCGGTTCGGTTGCTATCGGGGAACCTTTAATCTGCCATGAGCGGATTGGAAAAAATCAATCCGCATCCGTCTGCTGAATTAACGGATGCGGATTTAGCGAATTGGCGAATGGATGCGAATTAGTTTGACGGTTTAAACTTTTATAAATTTTGAATATAACACAACAGTTTGTCAACTTTCTTTTTATTTATTTATTTATTTATTTATTTATGATAATCCACCTCAACACAAAAGATTATCAAGTAAATTGTCAAATACCAATAATAAATACATATAAGAAAATCATGCATTATCAAACTATTTCATTATTTTTTATTTAAAAACTATTTAATTTGATTTTTTTTTTAAAATGACAAAATTGAGTTTTATATTTTCTTCACAAAAATACCAAATATCAACCTTTGTCATTTGATAAAAGAATTTTCAAATTGAGAACAAATTGGAAACATAACAGAATATCTAAACTCTTTTTGAATTAAAAATACAAACAGAATATTTAAACAAATTGAAAATATAAAATATTACAAATTATTAGAGGTGCTTGTAGTTTGACGGTTCAATTGCGGTCAAAAGAATCTTAAATTCGTCATTCGTCCAAAACTAGACGGATCGAAAAAAAATCAATCCGCAACTGTCCGCTTCTCATCAAGCATCCGTTCAAAATGCGACGGATCAGTTCAATTCGATCGGTTTGAGCGGATCAAAATGTTTCCTGTTCACCCCTATCTCTCTTGAGGTTTTCACTAAAAAATAAAAAATATAAATAATGCAATTTTTTTTTTTTTTTTTTTTTTTTTTTTGTCTTTAGTAGATTTTTAAAATTTTTATTTTTCTTCTTGGTCTAGTCGAATTGATTGTTGAACTCTAAATTAATTTTTTTTTCTTTTAAATTCACTAAAAATGAAAAAAAATAAACAAAAAAGTTATTAGAAAAAGTAATTCCAAAAACCCAAATGTGTAAAAAAAAATGTTTAATAAATATATAAAATTAATTTGAGAAATGTAAAGAGTGTATTGGAATATTGAGTGATGCTACATACACTAATTAGTATATTAACTAGTATACCAACATTAATTATGATATTATTATTATTATTATTGACTCTATTCATTATACAAATTATAAAAAATAATATCATATATACTAATTAATATATTACTTAATGCATATAACATTAGTTATTGTGATTATAAATATTTTAATATTATACGATTTTTATTGACACTTTTAACATTAGTTATTGCAATCATTATTGGCGGTGTTTGACAAGTTGGCTTTTGGGTTTTTTATTTTTATTTTTTTCACTACAAGATAAATATTTTATAAAATTAAAAAAAATCAATTCAAAAAAAATATCACATCAAATTTCATAATCATTTTATTTTTTCTTTCACAAACATCGCATTCAACCACAAAAAAATTCATCTATCTTTCCAAGCACAAAATTTTTTTCTCTAATAATATCCTACAACTAAAAAAACTTACAAAAAAATTCACTTTCCAAACACCCACATTGTTTAATAAGGATCTTAGGAGAAATTATTGGTAGTCTTTGAGTATTACTCCTTATCATATGGTGCCACCTGTCCTTATGTTCTCTAAAAATCAACACAAGAATAATGAATTTATCTGTTTCAACCAATAAAATACTAGTTGGGCACCACATGAATTTTCCGCAAGACCATACTGTAATTTTTTGAATTTTAGCAAAGTCGCAACGCAACAAACCCAAAAGAGAAAAAACAAAAACAAAAAAAGAAAAATTTCAAAAATTAACATTCATGATCAAGATTCACTCAATATGTGATCCCAAAATAATAATTTTAAATTTATATCATTGATCTAAAATTCTTATCGTTCTGATAAAAGTTTTTGGCAGCAGACTTTAGTAAAGGCCTACTATGGAGCACCTTCTTTATTATTGCTGAACTTTTGTTTATAAAAATGTAGGATAAATTATAAATACATCTTAAAATTTGATTAAAATACGAATAATCTCTTATAGTTTTAGATATTACATTCCACTTCATGAAATATATAATTTCATAACAAATCGCTTATTTTATTAATAAATCATCAAGTCAATTAACAATTTTTAATGATTTTATAAATATGTTTCAATTAATAATTTAGATAATTTTATTATTGTATAGGAGAGTAATTATGAATTTTATTTTTTTAATTAATTCTGTTAAATAAAAAATATTAATAAGGAGCTATTTGTAATTTTTTAAATCACATGGGACAATTTATACTTTAAGCAAACCTCAGAGGGTGTATTTGTAATTTATCCTTAAAAAGTATAGATACAAAAATAAAATAAATAATATGTTTACATCACTATAAATACAAATAATTTGTATTTTATATCTATATCAGTTGTACATTGTTATAACACATAACACAAGTAGTTTTGTTAAAAGTGTTTAACTTTTTTATTCATCTCAATGTGAATGTGAAAGAGTGTTTGGATTTAATAGGTTTATTTTGACACCGATTTTAATAATTCGAATAGTTTACTTTTAGGATTTGTTGATTAGAATATTCATGTAAAGAATTAAAATGATCGGACATCAGTAGATATGTGTTTGAATTAAATTTGTATTACAAAAAATGAAAGACTATTTTTGAAATTATATTTGTCGTTCATTTTAAACAAAACAAATATGATTAAAACATTTAGGTGCCGTTTGGTAACATTTACGTTTTCAATTTTCTGTTTATTTTTTCAAAAATTTAAAAAACTCAAATAAAAACTTGTTTGGTAAAATTTTTGATTTATAAATTAGTGGTCTCAGTTTATAAATTTGGCCAAAAAATGAAAACACAAAAAATATGTTTTCGTTTTGAGTTCTCAGCTCTTTTTTTTTACCACCCAACACTAGCCACCACCCGCCATCATTTTCCACCACCGTCTTCCGCACCACCACCCATTCCCTCACCTCCAACCACTACCTGCTACCACCACTCACCACCCACCTGCCACCACCACCTACCACCCGCCACCACCACCCACCTACCACCCACTCGCCACCACCATCCATCCATCGCTACCACCACCACCACCACCACCCACCACCCGCCACTACCATCCACCGCCTGCCACCACTATCCGCCACCTACTTGCCACCACCACTCACCACCCACTTGCCACCCACCCGCCACCACCACCTATTACCTACCACCTACCACTACCACCACCATCATTACCACCATCACCCACCACCCACCCGCTACCCACCACCACTCACTTGCTACCACCTACCACCCGTCACCGTCACCCACCCACCCACCCACTATCACCACCTGCCACCACCCACCTGCCGCTACCACGTACCATCTGCTACCACCACCCACCACCCATTACTGTCACCCACCCACCCACCCACCCCCACCACCACCACCACCCGCCATCCGCCACCGTTACTCCACCACCACTCACTACCACATACCACCGCCACCATCACCCACCCACCCACTATCACCACTGCCACCACCCACTTGCCACCACCACGCACCATCCGCTACCACCACCCACCACACCGCCACCCACCCACCCACCACCACCACCACCACCACCACCCACCACGCCACCACCATCACCCGCCATCCGCCACTCACCTGTCACCCCCGCCACCCCCGCCACCCACTCGCTACCATTCACCACCCGCCACTGTCACCGTCACCGTCACCCACCCATCCACCACTACCACCGGCCATCCGCCACCCACCTGCCACCACCACCCACCACCTGCCACTCGCCGCCACCACTACCACCCACTCACTACCACCACCTATCTGCCACCACCCACCACCACCAGTTACCCACCACCCACCGTTACTACTTTCCACCACCGTCTTCTGCCGCCACTTGCCACCACTTACTATTTCTCAACCTTTTTTATATTTTTAAAATTTTTTAAACATTTTGTCAATTACCAAATGCATTTGAAGTTTATGTTTTTCTAAAAATAAATGAAAACCGGTTTATAAAATTTTTGTAAATATAAATTGAAAACGTAAACGTTACCAAACACACGCTATAACATGTTTTTTTAATATTACCATTCTACTTAGCGAATCATAAAAAGTAAACGATTCAAATTATCAAAATTAAATGAACTTATTACATGTAAATACTCTCTCAAATTAAAATAACATGAGAAAAGTCAAATCTGTTTGGTTTAATTGTGAAAATTAATTTTGAAAGATAATTTTTTTAAAGAATTTGCAAAATTTAAAAACTTGTTTGATTATATATTTTGAAAATAGTTTTGGAATGATTTGTATTTTTTTTTTTTTTTTTTGATAGTTAAATAGATGGGTGTGAGATAAAAATTAAGGAGCTTTCTTAGGTGTGCAACTCACAAAAGGTGTAAGTGGGTTGCACACCACACCACTAACACAAAAATAATGTATATATAAAGTGTAAGTGTAAGGTGTAAAATGAATAATGAAATGAAAAAGTAATATGTATGCATTGCACACAAAACAAAAAAAAGTAAAAAAAAAAAAAAAAAAGTAAGGGTTAAAAAAAAAAGTGTAAAAAGGTAAGTGTAAGCATAAAAAAGCCCATAGGTGTATTAATTAATTGATTGATGTGTAGAAAGTGAAAGAATGAAAGAAGAGAGAGAAAAAGTAATTGATTGATGTGTAAAAAAAAGAGGATAAATTACACTTACACCCCCTGAGACTTGCATTTCATACATATTACCTCTTGACGATTGGAAAATTACATTGACCCCCTTGTTATTATAATTATTTAGACGAAATTAACGTTGGTATAAAAAAGATATTAAATTCATACACTTTCTCTTTTCTTGTTTTGTTTTACGTTTTCTATTTTTTTTTTCAATGTAATTTTTTCTGTTTTTCTATTAGAAGTTGTTACATTTTATATAAGTAGGGGAGTTTGTGAAATAAGGCTATTAACCACAGGAGTGAGAATGTAATTTTTATAACGTCAGACTGTGGGATGTAATCAGACCAAACCTTAGGGATGTCAGTATAATTTACCTCTTTTTTTTTCTTTTTTTTTCCCTCTTCCTTTATTTTACTTTTTTTTTTATAATAAATGTAATGTTGCCTATTTTTTTTATCAGGAGTTGTTGCCTGTTATATAAGGACATGATTTGTGAAATAAGACTATTAATAGCAGAGGTGAGAATGTAATTTCTATAATGTCAAGGGGTGAAATGTAATCAGACCAAATCTTAAGAGTGTCAGTGTAATTTATTTAAAAAAAAAAAAAAAAAGTAAAATAAAGGAAGAGGGGCAGAGGTGAGAATGTAATTTCTATAATGTCAAGGGGTGAAATGTAATCAGACCAAATCTTAAGAGTGTCAGTGTAATTTATTTAAAAAAAAAAAAAAACAAAGAAAGAAAAATAGGAGAGAGAAAATAATTTTTAAAATTATAAATCAAACATATTTTTGGATTTTTGCAATTCAAAAATTATTTTAAAAACTAAACTAAACATAACTTTTTAATTAAACGTACAATAATTCTTTCCTGCTGGACTTTTCACTACTTTCTTTCCTCACAGGACGTAAGTTTTAGAGATTTTTTTTAATATTTTGACTTTTTAATAAATGTATAACAATTTTTTAATTTTTTGACTTTTAGAAATATTTTATTTTAATAATTTTTTAGTTTTTCATAAAAAAAAATATGTAAAAGAATAAAGACTTGTACGTCTTTAATGCTTTATTAAATTGTTAGAGCATCTCTAACAAACATTTTAAGTTTATTTATTTATTTTTAATTCTAAGGAGTCAAAATTTTTAATATCTCTCACAAACATTTATAATAGGCTTTAAAATATCATTTCAACAAATATTCTGAACCCATCTCGTTCTGTGGGGGCGTATTTTACCCTCTCTACATTTAGGCCTCGTTTGGGAACTCTCTTTTTTAATTAAAAAATTAAAAAATTATTAAATTAGCCAAAAAGTCAACAACTCATACCAAAAAGTCAAAGATTCTCTTTTCTCTCTATTTCTTGCACATCTTTTCTTAAAAAGTCAAAAAGTTATCCCAAACATACTAGTTTTTTTTAGCTCATATTTTAGCCAAATAGTCAAAAAATTACTAAATTAGCATGTTCCCAAACGGGGCCTGGAGCAGGAAATTTTCTAAATAAAAATATTCATTATATTTGGTTTCAAACAATTGAATCTACCTTTTAAAAAATTGAGTATTTTATTTTTTTATATTTTTAGTGATTTTTGTTAATATTTTATGTATTTTTTAATTTTTAGATACACCTAATCTAAATATTTTTAAAAATAAATATTTATGAAAAAAACTTTTAAAAAATTCACTAAATACAAAAAATGCAAAAATTCTATATATTTTTGTATTTTGTTTTAGGGAAAATTAGTTTAAGAACTCTATCCTATTTTTAATAATGAAAAAGATCCACAATATTATTTTAGGATATTTAAGGTCCCTCAAGCTTACACCCTTATATCACACAGAAATTTGACTCTCTCAAATCAAATCAAATCTCATATCTCTCTCTCTCTCTCAATTCAAACCTCACTTGATCGAATCCCCAAATCTCTCTTCGGAAAACGAATCGGAATTGAAATCAGAATCCAAACCCAAATCCGAATCCGAATCCAAATTCAGAGTCAAAATCACATTCGAGTTCATTAACATCGCGTAATTCTCTCTCTGAAACTGCAAATTCATCAACCTTTCATTGTAATTTAAGAGCTCCGGCGACGCAATTTGATTGTAGTGCCTTAGATTATTCAGCTCCGGTTGGTTTTACAAGAGAAGAAGCAACTTTTTCGATAAGTGATCGACGAATTCAACCCCACTACAACCACCATCCTGTTTTTGCTTTGGCTTTGACCTCTGACTCCTTCTCATGTGCTTCAACACAGCAAGAAAGACACAGTCGGTTTCCTTGATAACCGCCACAAAGTTCTTCTTGCCGATAACGGGTATTTTCCAGCGAACCTCAGTAGATGACTGGGGCTTCTTGCGATCAACAAGGTAAATGGTGATCTGGTTCGCAAATATTTCGATCTTCTGGCTCAAACTTGATTGAAAATTCTTAAAATCTTGCGATGCTTCAATACTCATACTACCCATGTTAATTTTTCGCTCACTGTCGTAGAACACCACCGGAAAATTCGCTCTGCCACAAGGTGATGGAAATGGAGGAAGGTCCAATGGAGGTAGGCGCTCAAGGAAGGTAGGTCTCTAGTTTGTTCAAATTTCTCTAATAGGTCTCTAGTTGTTCAAATT
This sequence comes from Camellia lanceoleosa, assembly GCA_025200525.1. Classification (NCBI taxonomy): domain Eukaryota; kingdom Viridiplantae; phylum Streptophyta; class Magnoliopsida; order Ericales; family Theaceae; genus Camellia; species Camellia lanceoleosa. The sequence continues at coordinate 158,485,554 of CM045762.1, read as the reverse complement.
TCTCTGGTAGGTCTCTGATTTTCTTTGATTTCTAGTTTTTAACTCCAAATTGATTGTTCTTATTGCATTTATGGTTCTGACTTTAGATTTTCTCTACATTAGCTATTTTTTTAACAAAATCAAAATTTCTTTAGAGAGAAATAGAGAATTTCTCTAGGTTTGATTTATACTTTTTAACTCCAAATTGATTGTTCTTTATTGCATTTATGGTTCTAACTTTGGATTTTCTCTGCATTAGCCATTTTTTTCAACAAAATTGAAATTTATTTGGAGAGAAACAGAGAATTTATCTGGGTTGGAGATAATTTCTATGGAAGTCTATTTCTGTAGAGAGAATTTCTCTAAGAAGTCTAGAGAAATTCTCTTGATCAAATTTTCTCTGGATCAATTTGAGAGACCTTAGACATTATGAAAATATTAGATGTCTTTTATGTTATAAAATCTTAATATCAGGGGACCCTAAAAAAAAAAATCCGCTTTGTTTTGTTCAATGATTTTTTTAAAATGGTTTTGTACAATTTTTTCATTTTTTAAATATATTAAGATTAAGTGGATCTAAAAATTAAAAAAAAATTGATTAGAATATTTTAAAAGATCATTAAAAATATAAAAATATGAATTGAAAACTCATAAAACTGTTTTTGAAAACTGAGAACCAAACAGAATGAGAACCAAACAGAATGTTTTAGAGTTTTGTTTAATTTTCAAAAATTAATTTTAGATGAGTTTTGTTTATTTTATTAATTTTTTTATACTTTCATCAAATTTTATTTTTTATAATTTTTAGATGCACCTAATCAAGATGTACCTAAAAAGTAAAACAAATTGATTAAAAATATTTAAAGAAACATTAAAAACAAATAAAAATTCAAACAAAAATTTGTTTGTATTTTGTTCAGATTTTTTTTTTAAAGTTATTCCACCCCCCCCCCCCCCCGCGCGCGTATTTTAGTTAAATCTTTTTACTTTATAAATGTACCGAAAATGTAATAATAATAATAATAATAAATAAATAAATAAATAAATAAATAACTAAAATATGAAAAAAGTTCAGTAAAGATAAACGACAATTCATTTAAAAATAATTTTTAAAAATTATAACCAAACAAAATTTTTTTTTCTCTTTCCTCTCTCTTTCTAAACATAAACATATTATATATTTTTCTCTTTTCTAAAATAAGGAATAAAAAAATTATTTAATTAATAAAGAAGAATAATTGAGAATATTGTTGGAGGAGATGAATCACTAAAATTTAAAAACTCACTTTTTCATCATATTTTAGGGGTGGTTTGGAGATTGCTTATTTAATAATTTTTTTGACTTTTTATGAAAAAAGATGTGTAGAAAAATAATGAGATTATGTAACAACTTGAATCAAATAAGCAAATACACTACTTATTTATATTGTTGTCAAACCATCCCTTAGGATAAAAATAATTTGTCATGTCTCCATCAATCTTAAAGGCTTAATCATATAGGGTGATCTCGGAAGCTACATACTAAAGAGTCGAGACATTAGAGATTATCTTTAAGTGGTGATACATAACAGAGTCACTTAATCATGTTACGGTAAGTCGTAGACTCGCACATAAGTGTAGATTCGAACTCACACTTTTGACACGAGGTACGATTCATACAAATCTGAAAGGTTCGTTTTACCAACTATATATGTTGTCGCTCGAATGATTGACCCCAAAGAGAATGGTACATGAGACCTAAATTATAGACTATTTTCGGAGTACTATGTGTCTATATTCTTAACCAGCCATCATTTATTCTATCATTTTATATTTCTCAATCATCCAGCATAATATCCTATTTACCTACATTCTCCACTAATCACAATATTTTAAAATACCACATATCTATATTTCAAAATTACTGAATAATTATCCTAAAATTTATACCATATGTCCTTATCAAGTTGCCAGACTCCCTTGATTAACCCCATCAAATCTTATAGATTACTTTTATGTTATTTTTTGTTATTGGATTTCTTACTCCATTATTGTAATTATTGATATAACTTTTGTAATAGTTTAATCAATAATTATTTTGTGACATTGTCTTTTTTTAACTTTTTTCTTTTAACTTCAATTAAAAAAAAAAAAAAAAAAAAAAACAACAACAACAACAACAACAACAACAACAACTACTTTTAGATGCTTCTAAAAAAAGATTCGAGTCAGCTTTGAAAAAAATTGTATATAGACAAAAATAAGTTACGTTTTATCAAACAAATTTGCAAAAATCAGCTTGAACATTTTTGTCATTTCTAAACTTTAAAAAAAAAAATAGTTCTAATTTTTAAGATTGTCAAGACGAGACAAATCTAAAAAGTAAATAAATTTGATGTACTTTTTAAAAAAAAATAAATTCACTAAAAATAAAAATAAACCTAACAAAAAATAAAATAAAATAAAAAATGTCAACCCCTATACATCCATGTATATGCATACTACACCATGGTGCGTTGGATGGAAGTATTATGAAAATCAACCAGTTAAATATACGAATATAGATGGAGCAAAAAAAAAAAATAATAAAATTGAAGAATTTCAAATTTTGAAATTTAAAATCTGAATCAGAGATAATTGTATAGGGCAATTTAAAAATGAAAAAAAATAAAAATAAAATGGATAAGTTCACACCAAACTAAATTGCAAAATACGATGTTTTGGCATGAATATCTCACATGAATTAATCATTGTTGCAGCTTCGAGTCTCAGCCATGATTAGCAATTCTCCATATATACTAGTTTTGGATTGTGACATGTATTGCAATGACTCATCATCGGCTCGTCAAGCAATGTGTTTCCATCTTGATCCCAAAATGTCTCCCTCCCTAGCTTTCGTTCAATTTCCTCAGAAATTTCACAACATTAGCAAGAATGATATCTACAACTGCCGAATAAGATCCCTATTCACGGTACATACATAAAATGAAAACATGTATTATTCTCTTATTAAAAGAATTTATGTTCAAGGACTTTATGATTATGAGATAATAATAGAAGTGTGGTTTTTTTTTTTTTTAATAATTGAAAACCAATAATTTTCAGATACTATGGAAAGGTATGGATGGGCTTGAGGGACCATGTTTGTCTGGTACATGCTTTTACATAAAGAGAAAGGCACTTTACGGAAGTCTCATGAAAGAAGGTATGTCGTTAAGGGGATCGAAATCATTGACTCAAAAAATTGTTTTAGATTTTTATCTATAATGTATTTGTGTAATAGAGATTAAATTAATATAATATAAAGTTTAATTATAAAATGAATCTGAGTCATAAATTAAAATTTTTTAATAAAGTTTTGGATATATTTTTTGAATTTATAATATTACTGTATGGATATTTAATAGATAATGGACACTTCGACAGTGCAATTGGATGATGTGGCCTATTTACATTACATCTATTCATTGAAAATCAAAGTCTTGAGCCCAACTCCTTTCTTCTGGTGGTTCATAATTGAAAAAAGTTGGCGTTTTGTGTTAGGTTTCTTTTTTTTTTTTTTTTTTTTTGGGGGGGGGGGGTGTTAGTGGAAATTTAGAACATCAGAGCATGTGGCATTACAACTTCAAATCACTGTTTAATATTTTTACATAATAACTATTTAAATCTCTAATTACTTTCTCATTAATTTTCAGATGTTGATATCATGAAACGTAAACAGTATTTCGGCTCTTCCAATGACTTCATCAAATCCCTTGACCGACATTACAAGCTGAATCACAGTAACTTTTCGAATGCAATGTTGTTCAAAGAAACTCAAATTTTAGCATCGTGTGCTTATGAAAATCAAACCAAATGGGGCAAAGAGGCAAGTACATGTCCTAAAACAACAAATCCTCTCCGCATTTTCTACTTCGCAAAAGCTACCAACTTAGAAAAAGTATTGAGAAAGTTATGTGTATTCTGTTGATTGAAATTTGGTCCAGCGTAACTCTCATAATGAATCTTGTCTTGTTTACACATTTTATTTTTTAAGTAAATGTGTAGAAAAGCTATTGACTCATAGGAAAAAATAAAATAAAAAGTCCACTAAAGTGATCTGGATGGGTGTAATTAGGGCTCACACTGATAATTTGATCTGTTCAAATTTGTAAATTAATGTGTAGATTATCTAGGATTTGATAATCAATATTAATTATTTTTTTTTTTTTTGAAAAAATAGACAATAATCATGATTTTGAAAATAAATAATATATATTTTTTTAAAGAGAAATATGTTAAAATTATTTAATTATAATTATTAGATTAATCTGATTTTTTCACATATATGTAAATATGATGAATAATTTGGATAATCACATTATGGCCCATAATGGTCATACAAGCCCAAATTGCACGGATCAGGTCCCATAAGATTTTGGAGACAAACCCATTTACGAGAAAAATATTTCAAAAATAATCACATTATGGCCCATAATGGTGTGATATAAGTTACATCTAAGATCACATTCTTTTTCGTAGAAAGTCCATATCTAGACACAAACCGAAAAATTATCTGGAATATTAGATGTATGGTGTAGATTTCACCTTCTTATTGTGGGGCCAATTCATGAATGAATTTTGGCCTTAAATTGTAAATTTTAGATAATTTTCTAGTCTATTTTTTTGGGTATGTAGACCTCTTGTTCATTTTCAAGATTCTTTTGAACTATGAAACTATAGTATGCTTTCTTCTTTGCTCCAATATGCAGGTGGGTTTCTTGTATTTCTCAGTAGTGGAAGACTACTTCACAGATTTTATCAATTTACATGGCAAAGGTTGGATTTCAGTGTATTGTGACCCGGCAAGGCCAGCTTTTTTAGGCTCATGCACCACAAATCTGAGTGATGTGTTGGTTCAGAGCACCAGATGGGGTTCTGGTTTGGTTGAAGTTGCCATCTCAAGGTTCTGTCCTCTTCTACATGGCCCAAAGCAGAAGGAGAAGCAGATGTCTGTTCTTGAGAGAATGTGCTATGCAGAACTTGCCTTCTTTCGTTTAAATTTCATCCCATTGTGGTGCTTTGCAACCATTCCTCAGCTCTATCTTCTTAATGGCATTCCCTTGTACCCTGAGGTTAGTTTGTAACCCAAGATATATATGAACAGAACTGCTGCAGACCCCCAGTGGGTCGCACCCCCAGTGAGGTGTCGCGCCCCCACTGGCTGAAACTCCAAAAAAAAAAATAAATAAATAAAACAGTTTTTTTTATCCAATCACAGCACGCCACCTCACTGGGGGTCGACCCCCAGTGGGGGTCTGAAGCATTTTTCATATATGAATTCCCTTTCTCTTTTACATAATTATGATTTCAGATAGAGTAATGATATACGAGCTAACAAATTTTACAATTTTCTTTTTATAAATCTTACAATTATAACTGTAATGATAGCCCTTTTTGGGATTACAGTAAGCAAGATCATTAATTTTTCTATTTGTTTAACATTATTATTTCTATTTTAATTTTATTAACAAAAATTAGTTGGACAAAATCTAATAAAAAAAAAGTACGCATATTTGAAAATGGAATGTGGGGCCAAAAAAAGTTAAGCAGATTTGAGAATGGGTGTGAGACCCATTTTTTTATTTAATTAATTTTTTGTGAACTAATTCCGTCTAATTAGACTTTGTTCAGATTAAAATTATAGAGATTAGATTTAAAATGTAGGAACCAAATTGTTTAAATTAAAATTATAGGAATTAAAGTGAAATTTAGGTTAAACTATAGGAGTAAAAAGTGTTATTAACTCTAAAATCAAAATAAAAACAATAATGTGAGTCCTATTTATTATTGCAATACAAATTTAACAAGTCTAAAAATATAAAAATTAATCACAGAACTAAAACATATATATGATCTTTTAGATGTGGATCCCATCAATAAATTTTGTAAAATTTTGCATATATAAATATATATATTATGTGTTTTATTATGTGATTGGTTTTTGAATTTGTAGCAAAATTGTTACAAATTTTAACTAATATGCCTAGCCACTACTTGAAGGGCTTTAGTACCTACCCAATATGATCTCTCTTGTTTGGCAGGTTTCAAGCTGGTATTTCATTGTATTTTCATTCATTTTCGTCTCATCCCAATCCAAACACATCCAAGAGATCTTCTCAATTGGAGGTTCAATCCAAACATGGCGCAAGGAACAGAGAATGTGGATGATAAAGTCAGTCACATGTCATCTCTATGGAAGTTTGGATGCTTTCATGAAGAGAATGGGTATGAGAGAAGCCAATTTTCTACCAACGAATAAAGCTGTTGATGATGGGCAACTCAAGAGATACCAAATGGGTATATTGGATTTCCAAGCATCAAAGATGTTGATTGTTCCAGTGGTTACCTTGGTGATTCTAAACCTAGTATGCTTGTTTGGAGGAGTTACTAGGATGGTTATCAGTGGAAGTGTTAATGAGATGTTTGTGCAAGTTGGTTTGTCATTTTTCATTGTATCAATGAGCTCCCCTATTGTTGAAGGGATGGTGGTGAGGAAGGACAAGGGTAGGGTTCCAATTTCTGTTTCTATTTTGTCTGCTGTGATTTCCATGATTTACTTGCTTTTGGGATCTCTTATTATCATGTATTGGTGACAAGTAGATCATGTAGTTGGGTTAGAAGTTTTGTATTAATGTATCGCGATGCTAATAGTATTTTGATTTTAGTTCTTTTCTTCCTAAAATGAGGAAATGAACAATTTGATTGAAAATGTATTGTATGGCCTAGAGTGTTGAGGAATTTGCAAAATGAGTTTTCAAAATTTATTGTTTAATTTTTTAGTGTTTTCAAAACCTTCCTTGTTTTTCTTTGGAAAGCTTGAAATAAGATTAGGGACTTTGTCCTACATTAGAAAGAGAGGAAAACATGGAGCACTTAATAAAGTGCTACATGGAATATTCTTTTAAATATGGAATTGTAGAATGAATGCTAATGTGCACGCACTCACACCACAAGGGTGGTGCTTCGCACCATACGCACATGCGTGTGGCGTGGGCTATGTGGCGTTTAATGGCGCACTTTGCATGAACGCATCGGACAGGTTGGAGCGATGATGTAGAATATAGTCAACTTTACGTGGCAGTGATGTAGCGTCTGTTGGCGATGAGTCAATCAACCGATCGAACAGTTGTGTGTCCGATCTGGAGCGGCTTGATCATAGCTGTTGATTGGAGATGTGGGTGATCGTACGGATGAGATAACACACGATTATGATCATGTATGATCAGTCAAGGCATCTATTTTGTATGAGAATGATCTATACCATAGATCGTCGATCCAACAGTTAGATCTGATCGGATGTGATCAAGGCCTATAAATAGGCTGCGAAATCAGCCATTTCAATCCATTCAAAAATTCAAAAAGCATTCCTGCAATTCTCTCTCCTTCTTGATTTAGAGTTTTCGATCAAAGAGTTTTTTAAGCAAGTTTCTGCTTTTCTTACTGGTATTCAACTTTTGCAAACTTGATTATCAATGTCTTGGTTTTCTTGATTATATCAAGAGTATTCTAATCTACTGTCGTCAGTACAGACGCCGGTAGACTTGATCTTTAGATCAAGTTTCATTGTATCCTGAAGGCAAATTTGTTGTAACCCTTTGCACACCTTTTGGTGAGTGCAAATGTTGTCTTTAGGAAAATGATTAAGTAACACGACTTGAAGTACCAAATTTCTGTTCTACATAAACAGATCATCACCAAGTTTTGAAGACCAGAAGACCACCAACTGAAGAATTCAAGATGAATTGTTCCAACACAGAGTAGGTTTAATTCTTCTATCCTTTCTCTCAAATCCATAACTATTCATAACTATTACATTGACCCCAAAAAGAGTTCAGCCCAATGTTCTTAACCTAGTCGATTATGATTTGATATTAGAAATACGTTGAATTTTTTTCCAATACTTTTATTTGCAAATGCTACATATTTAATTCTATACATATATAGATCTATTTTCTTTTTCTTTATGGTGGTGAAGTTGTTTGATCCATGCAGTCTCATTAATTCCTACTATCCAGGCATGTTGTTGAACTGAAGTTCTCTCACTTATCTAAATTTAACAGTTTTGGGGATTTAAGCATTATGGAATTTTGTTGATTGTTCTCATCAAATTTGTTTGAAATTCTAGCATTGAGTTGCATAATAATTTCGAAAAATTTCCATTCAGTTGAAGTGTCTAAAAACAATTACAAATTAGTGGTATATTCTATACATTTTAATAATTAAAATATTAATTTTTTTAGGGTAAATTACATTTACCTCTCATGAGATTTCTGACAAATACAGGAACCTCGCCTGTGGTTTCAATAATTATAGAAACCTTCTATACTTTAATTGACAATATCAAGATTCCCCCATTTTTTGAATGCCGTTCACACAACTAACATAAACTGCTGATGTCATCAAAGATAAATACTGAAATGCCCATAATGCCCTCAAGTGTCTTGTTGAGAAAAAGCAATACCCAAATTCAAACAAAACAATACCTAGTTCAATTGATTTTTCAAATCTCATATATACGAACATATACATATATAAACATATGCAAACATATTTTGATTTTAGCAAAGAAAATAAAATCCAATTAAATTAATTTCTAAATTTGTTTAACATATATATTTATATATGTACACACATACAAACATGGGAACAACTTTTTTTTTCTTCTAAATTTAAGATACAAATATATATATACACACATTAAAATTCAAATAAGAATTTGTTTGGATTTCCAACAAAGAATAGAAACCCAATTTAACAACTGAACAAGATGAATGACCAACACAGAACAATTGAGAACTCATCCAAGACTCACCAACCCATCATATATAGCAGCAATGAACACAACGAAATAACAAAAGTAGATCAAGCTTCGATCTTGCTTGAATGTGCACCCCCAACCAACAATCATAAAGAAATTGGTAGTGACCTCCCAAATTAAAAGTAACCAACTTCCAGCTAAATCTTTAAAATTAAAGAAAATTAAGTACCCAAAACCATAGCAATATCGTGTACTAAAAAAGACAGTCAAAGCAAAACTTATATACCATAGTCAAGAATGAAGCAAATCAGCTAAAAAATTGGTAGTCATGTCCAAAACAAGAAAAGAAGTAGAAGAACAAAATTGTGATGTATACATAGTATTAGTATACATATACCACAATTGGAAGCTATGGCAGTGATGCCATCAATGGTGAACCCCTCATCGGAAACCAACATCCTCTTTAAGTGTATGCCCTCTAGATTGACACCATTCTTGGCCGTGGCTTCAATCCATGGGTACACAAAGCCTCTCCAATCATGCGAGACCAAAATGAAGTCTGCAAAATGTGGGCTTCCTTTCAACGTTAGAGACCTAACTCTAGGAAACCTCTTGATCAATTTCTCTGGACTAATTGCATAACAATTCTCTACGAATACACTTTCTCAGCTGAACCTCTCCACCTTATATAATGACTTGCATATCACTGAAATCGCATTGAGGTCTCTGTGTGACGTCAAGAAATCAAATACGTGCTCTAAGACCTCATCCGAACGATAACCCTGATCCCTCTTATATTCTCTCTCTCTATATATATATATATTTTTCCAGATCTGGCGATGGTGATGGACGAGAAGGGCGACGGGAATGAGAGAGGAGAGAGGGCGGCGAAGGAGAGAGGTTGCCATTGGAGAAAGGATATTGAGGAGAATAATCACCGGTGGGCTTTGGAATCGCCGAAGGCAGTTATAGTAGTAGTAGCCGGAGAGATTATCGGGAGGAAAGATGGGAGAGAGAGAGAGGAGGGGCAAAGCATGGTGAGGTAGGTATAAGAGATTTAGGGATCAAAAGGTATTTTCATCTTGTTATGCTCAAATGAAAGGATAATATGGTCATTTTATATAATCAAGTAATGTCGTTTGTGCAAAATTGATGGATTGAGAGGATCTTGATATTGTCAGTTAAAATATGAGAGGTTTTCTATAATTATTAAAATCACAGGAGAGATTTCTGTATTTGTCAGAAACATCAGGGGAGATAAGTGTAATTTACCCATTTTTTTTATAAACATATAATTATTTTGTAAGAAGTCATCTAAATTGTAATTTTTCCTAATAATTTTGCCTTTCTATTGTTACACCAAACTTCCTCGTCTTTAAAACCAAATTGTTATTTATTATTATTATTTTTAATCATAAATTGTTATTGTTGAAATCTTATATTTCAACAAAACCCTCATTCACTCCTCTTGTGATGGGGGCTAGAAAAATCAATAGAAGTACTTTATTGTACAAAGATATATGGATAAATTATAAATATATTCCTAAGATTTGTTAGGGTAGTGAGTATTCTAATAAATAACATATATTAATCACTAGCCAACAAATTTAACTTGGAATAATAAGGGTATTTTTGCACTTTATGACCTGTCACCCCAATCATATGTATTTGCAGTTGAGGGAAGGGCGGTGATCTATGTATCTTGGTATTACTTTTTCTGATCATAGTGAAATAGCAATGATTATAGACAGGGTGTTAATTTTAAAGTCAACCACATAAACTTTTTATTGTTGTATATGTGATTTAAAATTATTATTTATTTATTTTTCTGTTTTTCGTATTTCATAGATCCTCACTAAAGATTCCACAGTCCTTAAATGTTTCAAAGTTCTCCACCATATGATCAAGTTAGAGGTGTTTTTGAAAAGTAATTTGGTACAAGTAAGGATCCAAGGAGAATATATAGCCACTAAAGAGAGAATCTGATAGTGTAATTCGTTGCTCATTTCCACACTCTCTTCCCTATTGATCATACCAATCATGTTCATCACTTTTTGCCTCTGATCATCCAAACTCTTCTTCAAAAACATCAAACTCCCCCATCACCACCTCCCTATCCAATGATCCATCACCAATCTCACCACCTCCCATTTGGGTTTGTAAATCCAATTTCTCTGACTCTCTTCCCCTGTCTTAAATGATTGTTTCACCTCTGAATCAAACTTGTTTCACACTATTTTTTCTATGTTTGGTGATTGTAGTGGTGGAACGAAGGTGGATGTAGAGGTGGTGGCACGATGATAGGATGGCAATGACGGTGGTGATGGCTGTGGTGTGGTGATATTAGTAAGATTTTAGACCAAAAAATGTTTTCTGCCTTTTAAAAATAGAAAACATTTTCTACCCAAATAAACTTGTTTTCAAATTAGTTTTCTTTTCTATTTTACCAAATTCGAAAAAATATGAAAAAGATTTTTTGCCTAAACAAATAGAGTGTAAAAAACTATGATATTATATATTGTTTTGTAATTCTAGCTATAAAAATGTAAAAAACTAGGAGTTGCTAAAATGGCTTCCTTCGACGGACTGCACTGCACCAACAAGCTAACCATGGCCTTCAGATGGGCTGCCGCCTCAACTAAAGCATAATAATTCTTCCACATAGATCCAACCACCTTCTCCCAGATATCATCACGTAATCGCCTCTCAATTTCATAACAACGACGCTCCTCTGTTGCCACAAACTCTGGAGCAAACCTTGACAAACTAGTGAACCTCATCTCAAACTGAGCAAAAGGAATAACATCCTGGCACAACTCAATAAACTGTTCCCTCAACCTTTCCCGAGTAGAAGGAAGAAAGTACTTGGCCAAAAAGGTCTTGGTAAAAGCAACCCACGTGGCATGTACAGTGTTCTTAGCATACTTCCACCAATAATTCGCATCTCCTTTCAATTGGAAACCCGTCAAAGAAATCCTCAACCCCTCATCCTCAACTGAGCATATCAAGAGTCTTGGTAATCTGTTCCAACCAACCCTCTGCCTCCGGCGGTTTTGCCTCCCGTAAAAACTCTGGTGGATTGGAGTGAAGAAACTCCGTAGTAAGCTTGAGGGTACGCTTGTTGTCCCCCTCATTGTGAGCTAGAGCATCTTGCACCACTCTCACAATCTCGCAACTTCCTTGTCGACAGTCGATGATGCAACGATAGGTGTTAAAGGAACCATCGTGCCCCTACCGGCACTCCTACTACCCATCCATCCTCTATTCCCTCGTATAAACATCCTATAGAATCCAAAAACAAAATCAATCTTAGTGTACATCGCAACAGCCTTCCCTAGGCACACACTCACCATCGCTAGGCTACAAGACACACTTAGCCCCCAAAACATACAATTCGCATTGCATATAAACAATTAAACATCTAAACACATAACCAAATCAAGTCCACAAAGATAGCCACTCATCTCAGAACTCTCAAGGAATTCCTATTAGAAACCACGTTGATCAAGCATGTCTCCAATAGGACCTTAAAGCAAGATCATCGGCTACAAGTACTATCCAAGAAACTTAATCCCATGCTCACATAAATGCAACATATAAGTTCTAACACTTATCCTAACTATATACAACGTCCTCACCAAGCATAGTAAATCCTTTGTGGTAAAAACCACTTCCCACGAGCCCAAAGTATTCAAACCCGGCTCGCTTTGATACCAAGTTGTAACGCCCTACTTTTAATACTCGGAATCCATTACCAAAATCATTAAATTAATTCAATTTCAGAGATAACATGCGGAAACTATTTACATCAACGAGAAAGAATAAACAAAGATTCTCTCATCCAAATACAAAATGAATGCAACAGGAATATAACTAAATAAATCGCCCGAAGGTTTACATCTTTAAAATTATAAGAAAGGGTTTAACCCTTTTACAATAACGACATTCCGCCCACAAATAAAAAGGCCCCGTGGCTAACAACTAAGGGTGATCCTTGATCTTGAGCACTTTTTAACATCATCTGAAAAGAATTAGCATGTGGGATGAACATAAAGTTCAGTAGGGATTCCAACATGATCCTAAGCAATAACAACATGTAGATAGCTACGATTATGAATGCTTCACATCATATCATATACCTATTGTGACAGTTTATAACCAAAGTATACATACATAGATACCTTTCTCAAAATCATTTGATTTATTCAACAACACAACCAGTTCACACTGACTTCTCATTTTTCCATCTTTAACAAAATATCATATAATAACCGTATTTTCCTTCTTTAACAAAGTATTACATAATAATCCCTTGCCTTTGAAACAAATCACAACGATCCGATTTTCTTTTCCTTGATTCTTACAACCTCAATGCATAAATACATTCATCACATTTCCATGCCTTAAAATCAAGGTTAAGGAAAATACTATCAACAATCAATTTGATACACCCATGGGTACACATAACCATTTAACTCAAGAGATAAAAACAACACACACTCTAACCACTACCTACTCAACTTTTAAGACAACTCAGTCTCCCAGAACCACAATTATCATAACACATGACATATCATAGTCACACTGAAACAATAATAATAAACAACTCTACTTTACCTGCTTTAAACACGGTAAGCCAACGGTACATCTTTTCACAACAAAATGCCAATTATCCAAACATCGACTGGAAGGTAATGGTTCCTTTGCCAAGTTCTCTAGGCACTAGCTGGAAGATACTGGTACCTCATATTCTCAGCGCGTGCACATTTTCCAACCATCACTTTGTACAACAAGCATAAATAACTCGAGTGTACTACATGCACATAATCTTTTCAACATCACAATGTCATCCTCCACCGATGACCAAGGACAAAACCTCTCAACAATATGTATTAAAATACACGTAATACAATTATCCAATTCTTATGATGCATTAAGTCCAACAATAACAATAATATTCAAGGCAAGTTCTTTCTCATTTTGCAAAAGAGTTATAATTACCTCTTCTTTCCAAAATCAATTTCTACAATTCCCAATTCACAATACACCAGCTATATTTTCAAAAAAAAAAAAAAAAAAAACACATTTCCTTCGTTTAACCAAAGACCCAATCCATGGATAACAAAGTTATAATCCACTCAATTTCAACTCAAGAAAATGTAACCCAATGATTCTAATCTCATGGTTAGCCCCCTTTTTAGCAATTAACAAACTACTAATTCGTTATACTCAATTATAATCAACCTAGCACAAAGTTAATGCTAAAATCATGAGACCTGATTTAATCTCAAATTAATTACCAAATCATTAATCAAATTCCTTAATTCATAACATAATTATTTCATAATTTCAACCCTTTTTACCTATTAGGCATTATTATAAAAATTAGGGCTTTACCTCTGTCTCAACATGAACATGTTAAACCACTCCCCAATTAACCCAAGCAACAATCAATTTCACAAATCTCCATCTCAAATATCAAATCCTAAATCCCCTTTCATGATTTTCGAAAAATCCATAAGGAACATGGTTTTTTTGCAATAAAACCTTCCACATGTCTATCTATAGACAAGGTATTAAAAAAGATCAAATAAGTCCCTACCTCAAAGAGAGAAGAGGAGAAAAGCCAAAAATCAACTTCGCTAGAATTCGATCTCCATTGGTCAAAACAAAGCCCTCGTCATTTTGGTATAAGGAACTAGTACCGAAATCCCAATGGATTCATGGTATCAAAAGGAAATGTAAAGTTTTGAGGGTTTGGGTAGAAAGGGATGAGAGAAAAAAAGAGAAAAGCTTGTAGAGAGAGATATATATATTTTGAAATGAGAGAAAGAATGGCCAATGATCAATAAATGGCTGAAAAGCACAAAATTTGAGGTAGTTTCACGTGCCTACTACAACAAAAAGCACATTTGATGACCAAAAAATTGGTTGCCAAAAGTACAAATTTTGTTGCGAAAAGAATTAGTGACAAGTACCTGATTGGTCGCCAAAGGCCTGTCATTAAAAGTATTGGTGACTAAATAATAAATTGTCACCATATGTAGACATTTAGTAACAAGTAAAATTGGTCGCAAAAAATCATGTATTTTGTCGCTGTAAAATTCTAATTTGTCGCTAAAAGGTTAAGATTTGAATGAAGTATGTAGTTTTAGCGACAACTAAATTCATCGCCAAAAGTACTATTTGGTGACAAAATTAATTTGGTCACTAAAAATCAACTTTTTAGCAACGAATAAGTTTTGGTTGCTAAAAGTTCTAGGAATACCCACTAGCTTTTAGCGACAAAGCAATATGTTGTCGCCAAATGTATTAATAGCGACCAAAATATCACTTGTCACTAAAAATTCATTGCACAAATTTGGATTTTAATAATTTTCCTGTTCAAAATAATCCAAAACACCAGTTTTTCTATACACAATATATACACAAATGCAATGTAAATAGTAATACACCTGTGTAAGACATTCATAATAATTCAAAATTAATAGCTGTTAAACATCCTAATAAACATAATTACAATTCTCTATCAATTTGAAACATTCATACCAAAGTACTTACAAACTATTAACATCAAACCCACAAATCTATTACCAAATCCTATGTCAAAATATTTTCAAAAATACAAAACCAAATATTTTGATGCTAAACATCTAACCCACAAGTCATTTACCAAAATCCTATGTCAAAATATTTGCAAAAACACAAAACCAAATATTTTGATGCTAAACATCTAACCCATAAGTCATTTACCAAAATCCTATGTCAAAATATTTCCAAAAATACAAAATCAAAGCTTCTGGTACAGCCCGAACCATTTTCCACCATTGCTAATTTGTCACATGAAAAAGAAAAAACAATATAAGATTAACAAGGGAAAAAAAAAAAAACTCGGTATGCATTTCACAATTTTGATTTTAATTTTGTAATGAGAAGTTCAATCAGGGTGCCGTTTGCTCATACAAGTTTATTTAGTCTTGAGCAAACTGCCCGTGCTAAGTTTCGGTGGTTATTTCACAATTTCGCCCCCAAAATGGGCCTTTTAAGTCTTGTGTTTTCAAAATTTCCTTCTAATTTTCTAACCGAAAATCCAATCAAGGTCCCGTTTGTTTCTATAAGTCTATTTAGGCTTAAGCAAGCTGCTCGTGCTAAGTTTCGGTGGTCATTTCAGAATTTCGCCCCTTAAACGGGCCTTTTAAGTCTTGTGTTTTACAATTTTCCTTCTAATTTTCTAATTGGAAATCCAATTAAGGTCCAGTTTGTTCCTACAAGTCTATTTAGGCTTAAACAAGCTGCCCGTGCTAAGTTTCGGCAGTTTCGGTGGTCATTTCGCAATTTCGGCCTCCAAACGGGCCTTGTAAGTCTTGTGTTTTACAATTTTCCTTCTAATTTTCTAACTGGAAATCCCATCGAGGTCTCGTTTGTTCCTACAAGTATATTTAGGCTTGAGCAAGCTGCCCGTGCCTAGTTTCGACAATTTCAGTGGTCATTTCACAATTTCGACATTTTCCTTCTAATTTTCTAACTGGAAATCCAATTGAGGTCCTGTTTGTTCCTACAAGTCTATTTAGGCTTGAGCAAGCTGTCCGTGCCAAGTTTCGGTAATTTCGGTGGACATTTCGCAATTTAACCCCCCGAACGGGCCTTTTAAGTCTTGTGTTTTACAATTTTCTTTCTAATTTTCTAACCGGAAATCCAATCGAGATTCCATTTGTTCCTACAAGTCTATTTAGGCTTAAATAAGCTACTTGTGCCAAGTTTCTGCAGTTTTGGTGCTCATTTCGCAATTTCGGCTCCCGAACGGGCCTTTTAAATCTTGTGTTTTACAATTTTCCTTCTAATTTTCTAAGCAATCAAGGTCCTGTTTGTTCCTGCAAGTCTATTTAGGCTTGAGCAAGTTGTCCGTGCCAAGTTTCAGTAGTTTCGATGATCATTTGACAATTTCACCCCCAAACGGGCCTTTTAAGTCTTGTGTGTTACTATTTTTCTTCTAATTTTCTAAATGGAAATCCAATCGAGGTCTCGTTTGTTCCTACAAGTCTATTTAGGCTTGAGCAAGTTGCCCGTGCCAAGTTTTGGCAATTTCGATGGACATTTCGCAATTTTGCCCCCCAAACAGGCCTTTTAAGTCTTGTGTTTTACAATTTTCCTTCTAATTTTAAGTCTTCTGTTTTACAATTTCGGCACTTTTGTTCAACACAACCAGACATACTAAGTTAAATGCTTGTCGTGATTTGAAAATTAAATTATAAAAAACATACTTACAAAAGTGCTTGTCAATAAGATTCCTCTGAATGATAATCATCTTCATCAACCTCTATGTCTGCTCGATCCTTGTGCATCCTTATAAACTTCTCAATCTCTTCAAATCTTTTGTTTTGCATTTCAATCATTTTAGCTTGCTGTTGTGTTACTAGGTTCTGGGTTGCAATTTGTTCTTGTTGGACATCGGACAAATTCTTCAATAACTCTAGTTGTTTTTGTAGGCTCGAAACCACCTCAATATGTGTTTGTGCACTAACAGAAGATCTAGATGATGATGGTTTTAGACCAACTCTGAAGCCTTTTAAGTATCCCAATTTCTTTCCAAGAATCTTAATTGACTGCTGCTCCTGAGTTAAAGGTACTGCCCCAGGCTCTGAAGACTCTTCACATCGCTTTTTCAAAGCTTCCTATCAATTTTTAAACAACTTCAACAAATAACCATTTACATACATATGCAACTCTATTAATTGGCATACTTACATGTAATTGACCACATACTGGGGCTACCCAATCCGATTTTCTCTTGCTCCAATGGGAATCATTGTAGAAGTCTACAATGTCAGTCTTCTCAGTACCCTATTTCCATTTAAAAGTAATCACACTTTTAATTTTAACTTAATCACACTTTTAAATATAATAAATGCATCACCTATTTATACATTATAGCTTGAAATGACTTGGAGCCCATTGTATGATTATATGGTAACCTTGATCGACTATCCCTTGTTTTTTCAGCCAAGTTCTACAAAATTAATTGATTAGTAAAATTAAATTAAAATTACAACATAATTCTTTAAATTAGGAAATTTTACCTGATGATCGCCATCAAGCCATACATGATTGATCATGTATACCCAAGCCTCATAATTGACCCCTTTGTATGGTTTACTGTAAGGGTCAATACCAGCGTCTACCAACTTCGAGTAATGAGTCTTCATCTTGTTACACCAACTTTTATAAAGAGTTTTACACTTTTTATTAATTCCTTTCCGAACCTCTTCATCCTTATCATAATCAACAATCTCAAATTTATCCTACAAATATAATGAATACTTTTATTAGTATCAAAATGCAAGTAATGGTTATAATCTAATTATTTTAAAAATAACAAATACATGTATCTGAACTGCTTGAATGATTGGGCCTTATGAATCTCATCCATCTTGTCCCACTTTTTTATACCAATGATTGGTGTAGCCATCCTTATCTGTAACCCAAGTTCATTTGCAAATGGAGTGGCATAACACCCTACTGGTACCTTTGCATCTACAGGGATCCAAACAGGAAGTTTTTTTTACCACAATTGTTAGCTATGAGACATGCTATGCTCTTCTCTCGTGTCTAACCCCTTACTTGTCTAGAACGAGTACACAAACTAGTTGTAGATAGTGCATCCTGGGTAGTAGTTGCATTAGTAGATGGTGCAACCTGGGTAGTAGTTGCATTAGTAGATGGTGCAACCTGGGTAGTAGTTGCATTTGTAGATGGTGCAGGCTGGATACTTAGAGCATTTGTAGATGGTACACTTGGAGTAGATGTGGTTTAATTAGGTGGTGCATGCTGAGTAGGGGCAATAACTCTAGTTGCAGCTTGTTGGGTAGGTAGAGGAACTTTGGATGATGTTGCACTTCAGACTTTACCAGGGCTTGCCATCTAACACAACAACTCAACAGTTACATGTGTGACACATACATAAAATAAGCAATTACATTAATGTCAATGGATGTATGATATAATCAATATCAAAACATAAGTGATAACTAAGCAATAACATGACATAAGAAACAAAAAAAAAAAAATAGAGAAAGAGAAAGATATATATATATATAGAGAGAGAGAGGGACACACACAAACACACATACTCAAAAAATCTTTTTGAATAGTCATTATACTCAAACTCAAAGGCACTTAAACAACAGTGTCATAAAAACATAAAAATGATACAATAATTAAAGTTCTATGTCAAAAGCTATATTAGAATCAAAATGATTATGTAGGTCATCTTCTCGAATAGTCAATGCTCGTAGTAATCATCTTCATTATCACACCCCTCTTCATCATCAATACCATCGCTGTGTGCTCGACTAACTGATTGTAAAACCACCTCACTTCGGATAATTTGAGGATCAATGTCATTCCTATGAAGTGAGATTGTGACAGGGTCTTCAACACTGACTGGGACAACATCAGTTGTTTCATTCTGTTGGAATACATCATCAAGTTCAATGCCATCTTGTTCTGGTACATCCCATATTCCTCGATGTTGTAGTTTTTCTACAACTTTCCAATGTCCACCGAGCTTTGTATCATCAACATAGAAAACTTGTTTCACATGACTTGGTAAGACAAATAGAACATCTTTATACCATTGACTTCTAACATCAATACTTGTGAAATGTGTATCGGTACGTAATGTTCTATTGCTATCGGTATTAAACCATTCATATTGGAATAAAACAACTCGATGTCCAAGTATGTAATGCATCTTCCACACTTTATTCAAGTACCCATAAAAGTCAATTGTTTGTCCCTCATGCTCCCTTTCCATAACCAACCCACTATTTTGGCATTTATGACTACTGTCACGATCCTTACTATGAAATCGAACACCATCAGAAATGTAAGCTGAATACAAATTAACTATCACAGTAGGACCATTTGCTAATGACCATAAACCATAAGTTGCTTCTGGTAATCCTTGCCCTCGCAATTGGTTCATCTACATAACGACATCAATTTTAATCATTATGTTAGCATTCATATAAGTATAGCTCAAAATCTTTAGGATTATATCTTACATGTTCTTTGAACCATTTGGGGAATTCTTCTTTTTGTCTCTTTGTGATGTCACGTACACCTTGATTTTCTAAAAGATTCTTGTGTTGCCTACTTACAAACATATGATTGATAAGTAATGTATTATATTAAAAAAAAAATTCTACAAAAAACAATAATAAGAACGTACTCTAGATAATGGTCCAACTCAAGGCTATTATTCAAGACAAACCAATGAGCCATTTCACGTTTTTTCTGAGACATGTCAGAAGCCCTTGTAATTAGCCCAAAAGGAAGAACATTTTGCGTGAAGGCCTCTAACCCCAACTCATGCACACCAACATCAACATTTCGTTCCTCTCAATTAAACATCTTCTAACAAATTTAGGATTTCATCTTGATCTTCGCCTGTCTCCTCTTCCATTCTATCCCCAACACTTCCAAAGTTATTATGGTTGCCATCATTCAATGCATGAGATTGATTCATAGGAACAGATTTCCCATGATGCACCCAAGTCTTATAAGAAGGGGACATCCCTTTCACGACCAAATGGTACTCCACAACTTTACTAGTGTGTCGTTCACAATTCAAACAACCCATACAAGGGCAACGAATCTTATCATTTGGCCCTACATTTGTCATTGCAAATTAAACAAAAGCCTTCACCCCATCTCTATATTGGGAACTCATCCTATTCTTATGTAACATCCAACTCTTGTCCATATTGGGTCACCTAAAAAGCCAACGTTATGTGAAATTCTTTTGTTGTTATGTACATTAAAGTAGTCCTATCCCATTTATGAATGCACAACGCAAAATATATTAAAATATACCTTTAACTTAATTAGGCATATGTAATTTATTTGTAAGACTAACTTAATTATTTAGTTGTTACAATGACCCACATGATATGGCAATATTAGTTATAGATTTTACAAGATTATGGTTCCATATCTTTTGCTCCAAAGTTTTATCTAATAGTGATTTCCAAGTATCCTACTTTGATAGTTCTAAATCTTGGATTATAAAAGTTGTTGTATGCATTACACCATAAAATAATTTACATTATTAACAAAGTTGTATTCAATAGTAAGCGATAAACAAGAATTAATATTTAAGTAGAATATGCAATCTATAGTTAAGGGTGAAAAATAATCATATGGTAAGTGATGACATGGATATATAAATTAGAATTGCTATATAAATTCTAGTGTTGAAATTGTTACATATTAGTTTAGTTATTCTTGCAAAAACATATTCATCTATTTTAGCTATTTGACTTATTTATTTGTTGAGTTAGACATGAAATTAAGATTTTTGAAACCAAACACAGCAATCACCCCTAATTAGTGCATTTGGTCTTATCTTATTTATTTGTCAAATAGTTCTTTGGGTCATCTAAATATTTGTCATATTATGAATGCTCAAAACATTAGGGAAAAAAAAGTGAATCCTCTAACAACCACAAATTTAATAAAAAAAAGTGTCAAAATTCTATAAGTAAATTAAAAATGCCGAACAAATAGTCAAAGTTTAATCGATGTAGTAATTGCCTGCAACAAATGATTGCAGCTTTTTTTTTTATTTTTTAATCTCTTTGCATTAGCCAATAACCTGTAACAATTGTAATTGTAAGTCAAAGTTTAAACTAAAATTGCACAATACATGAAATTAATAGAGAGTTATGGGTATGAAATGAATATCAAATAACATACAAGGATACTCATGTCCTGTGTTCTTCTTTTTTTCTTTTTCTTTTTTTTTTTTTCTACAAAAGAAGCCACAATCACAATAGTGAATTTTGTAAAACAAAGTACCTAAAGCAAAAACTAGAAGTGGAAAAGAAATTCAGCAAAGTGGAAAGTAACAATTGGATAGCAGCAAAACAAAAGAAAGGACGAGAATTCTCGAGTGGTAGGTAAAGGTTAGATAACAAGATGTGAATATTTAATTTAGCGATTTGTTTTGCAGATGATACAAGAAATTAGGCTATTTTGGGCCAGAAAAGAAAGCTATAGTTTGTGAAAGACTTCAATAGCAAAAACAATTTTAGCTAATTTCTTTAAAAGATGAAACTAATGCCTTATTTCTCATCATGTCAACATTAAGTCATATGATTTTTGTTCTTCAAAATTATAATCGCGTTGCCAAAAGAAGTAAAACCCTTAATAAGAAAACTTTACCACAAATGAACAATTAATATGACGATAGAATTTTGAAATATGATCAAATTTAGAACTGTATTGATGGGCATCAAAACACTAATCCTTAAAAAGTATAGCTCAAACAATTCTTGCATTTAATTTCATAAAGAGATAATTTTTACAATATAATGCACTCAAACTATACAACAGAATATACTCTCTAATGAATAATAGCCCAAGTTATGAGATTGGGACTAATTATATCTATTTCTCATTTTAAGATTATTCAGAGCCTTTTAAAAAAAAAAAATTATTTATATTATTGTTTGTATCATGTGAGATGGGGTTTTTATTTCCTTCATGGATTCTTTGGCCGGATGGTTGTTTAGAATTTCTGCCATAAGAGTGTAAAGGGAAGTAGTTCATGACCATATGCAATAAATCATATGACTAATTTCATATAAAATTGGCAAAACTATTATATGTACTTAAAGTGTCAACAAATTATTGATTCCACAATATTGTCATGGGATAAAATATTAATATATTGAATCGGCTTCTCGGTGACAAAAGCATCAACTCAAACATGCATGTACATGAAGAAATTTGTGCCAAAGGAGATGAAAGGGGAGTAATTACATAAGCTACCAAACTTATAATAAAAAATCAAAATACAAGTACTTGATTTTATAAAAAAAAAAATCATTAATATTCTGTTTCTAACAAAGGAAACCATGCATAGATTTTTGATTAGTGAATATTATTTTAGGACAATAAATCTATGAAGAAAAAAAAAAGAATTTTGAACCCATTTCTTTAGTTTCAATAGGATTCTAGTGGGGTGAATTTTTAAAAATCTTAAAATTATGAACAAGGCATGATTTCTTTTCCCTAATATTTTAAAAGATCTTGAAATATTTGCCTTAGGGGTTTTAATTGGTCTACTATGTAGACCTATTCAGATTTAAAAGCCCTACTGGATATGGATGTATGTCTATGAGCCTTTGATAATGAACAACAACAACAACAAACAAACAACGAAGTGTTGTCTTGTGCTCCAAAATCAGTCCCAAAATCAAAATATCAGTCCCAAAATTAGAATATCAGTCCCTAAAAAATTCAAAATCAGAATATCACTCCCAAAATCCGAAAATCAGAATATATCAATCCCAAAAATCAGAATAGTAGTCCAAAAAATTAGATCGATGACAAAGAAGAAAAAGAGGAATATGAGGCAGTGTGAGAGAGTGAGAAGGAGAGGGAGAGGGAAAAATTAGTCCCAATATCAATGTTGTCTTTGTGTTACGCCATCTTTGAACAATGTAATCGATTGATGACAAAGAAGAAAAAAGAGAAAGAAGAGGCAAGCAGTGAGACAATGAGAGGAAGAGGAGAGGGAAAGAAAGACGAAGAAGAGGAGAGAATACATACCTCGTGTCTTCAACGTGCCACTTCAAGTTGTAGAATGAGATAAATACTAGGTCAATCTTGTTTATTCACCTAAAGGTCATAAAAAAAGAAAAAGAAAAAAAAAGATAGATTCAAAACGATGTTGTTTTGACCCCTAATTTATTGGTGACGAAAATCATTAGGTTGCCGTAAATATCATTCACCTTTTCGCGACTATTTTAATTCTGTAGCCCAAAAGTTACACTTGGCGACCAAAAGTTTCGTCGCCATATATTAATTTGATTGCCAAAACATTTTTAGCACTCCCGCGCAAAAAATTAAATTGGCGCCAAACATTTTTGGCAACCAATTGAGATATTGGTTGCTAATAGTTTAATTTTTGGCAACCAACACGTATATTGTCGCCAAAAACATACAATTGGCAACTAAATTCAATTTGGTTGCCAAAATACGTCGCCAAAAATGCTTTTTGTTGGCTGCATGTGCAAAGCCCTTCCTGCACATGTAGAATTTCCCACCGCACGTGCAATTAAAGCAGAACCAAAACTTTAACCCAGCTCAACCCTCCACGTGCGGCCCTTTTTCCCGCATGTACGGCCTCTATTCCGCACGTGCGACCTAAGCCCCCACACATGCAGTTCCACCTAACTCGGCCCGAACTTCTTGAGGTGATCCTAGTCCCCTCAGTTTCATCTTTACACCTGAATTCGAAAAAAATTAACGCGATCTAACGCGAGGTGGATTAAACAAGTTCGAACTCCCAAACATCAATGTAACACAGATCATCAAGGTACTGAACAGGAAAAAAGTAGGTCCGAAAGGCACGTTCAAGTCGGGTGCAAGACCAGGGACATCATAGTTAATATTAGAACCAAGAATGGTTTTGTACAAACAATTTCCAATGTTTTTTATGTACCTGGCTTGAAAAGTAATTTGTTAAGTGCTGGTTAGTTGCAAGAAAAGGGTTATGTGATAACTCTTAAAAAAGGTGCCTATGAGATTTATGATCCATCAAGAGGAGCAATTGCTATTGTTCAGATAAGTTCAAACAGATTGTTTCCTTTGAAGATAACAACAACTCAACCTTGTTTAATGGCTGAAGTAAAAGTCCTCTCATGGCTTTGACATTTTCGCTATGGCCACTTGAATTTTGGTGGATTAAAGACTCTTTAACAAAAAGATATGGTTACTAGCCTCCATTGAATTGCTATTCCTTCTCAAGTTTGTGAATAATGTGTTGTTGACAAACAACATCATTCTCTATTCCCTCAAGGAAAGTTGTGGAGAGCCAAAATTGTCCTAGAGTTGGTTTATTCAGATATTTGTGGGCTGATAAATCCATCTTCTAATGGGGGTAAAAGATATTTTATTATCTTTATTGATGATTATACTTGAAAAACTTGGGTTTATTTTTTGTATGAGAAATTAGAAGCTTTTAGTACATTTAAAAGCTTCAAGACATGAGTTGAAAATGAAGCAGGAAAAACCATCAAAACTCTCCATACTAATTGTGGTGGAGAATACTACTCAAAAGAATTTGAAGGTTATTGTAAAGATCATGGTATTCAAAAGGAACTCACAGCTACTTATATACCGCAGCAAAATGGTGTATCGAAGAGGAAAAATATAACTATCCTTAACATGGTGGGAAGCTTGTTGGCACGAGGAAATATTCCAAAAGATTCTGACTGGAGGCAATAAACTAGAGCATTCATGTGTTGAACAGAAGTCCTACTTTTTCTGTTCAAAACATGGCACCTGAGGAGGCTTGGAGTGGGCGCAAACCAGTTATAGATAAATTCAGAATTTTTGGATGCATAACTTATGCACATGTTCCAGATGAGAAAAAGAAGAAGCTTGATGACAAAGGAGAAAAATGTGTCTTCCTTGGAGAAAGTTAAGACTCCAAAGCGTACAAATTGTTCAATCTAATTACTGAGAAAGTAATTACCAGTCGAGATGTGGTTTTTGATGAAGAACAGATGTGGGATTGGACTGGAAAGGGCAAAGAACTACAATAAATTCCACTTGATTTGATGATGTAGAGAATAGGATTGAAATGCAGTAGCAGTCCTTTGATGAACACTTACCCAGTTCTTCAGCGATTTCACCAACAAATGAGTAGCCACCTGAGAATCAACATCCAAGGAAAAGACCAGCTTGGATGATTGACTATGTAAGTGGAAATGAACTCTTTGATGATGATCCAATCACTCATTTTGCTTTATTTTCAGATTGTGACCCTACAACTTTCGAATGTGTTGTCCAAGAATCAAAATGGCGGAAGGTGATGAATGATCAAATTGCAACCTTAGAAAGAAATGATACTTGGGAACTATCTGATCTTCCAAAAGGGCACAAAACCATTGGCATGAAGTGGGTTTACAAAAAAAAAAAAAAAACTGAATGAAATTGGTGAAGTTGACAAGTATAAGGCACGATTGGTGGCTAAGGGATACAAGTAAGAGTTTAGAGTCGACTACACAGAAGTTTTTTCCCCGATTGCAAGGCATGATACAATTAGATTGGTAATTGCGCTGGCAACATAGTATTCTTGGCATATCTTCCAATTGGATGTCAAGTTGGCATTCTTGCATGGAAACTTGGAGGAACAAGTATTTGTTGATCAACCTCCTGGTTATATTAAGATTGGAGATGATCATAAAGTGTATAGATTAAAGAAAGGTCTCTATTGATTAAAAAAGCCCCACAGGCATGGTATAGTCGCACTGAGGCTTATTTTTTGAAAGAAGGTTTTCAAAAATGTCTATATGAGTACACACTTTTTGTTAAAGTTAGAAATAGAGGGAAAATACTCATTGTTTGCTTATATGTAGATGGTCTTATATTTACTTGCAATAACAGTGTCATGTTTGAAAAGTTTAACTAGTCTATGATGGTTGAATTTGAGATATCTAATCTTGGTATGATGCATTATTTTCTTGGCATTGAAGTGATGCAATCTGCCACTGGAACTTTTATTTCTCAAAAGAAGTATGTGCGATAAATTTTGGACAAGTTTCAGTTGAAGGATTGTAATCCTGTATGTACTCCAACTGAGTTTGGCTTGAAGCAACACAAAGGTAATAGAGGAAAAAAGGTGGACAACACACTTTATAAGAAAATTGTGGGTAGTTTGATGTATTTAACTACAACAGGACCTGACATAATGCACTCTGTGAGTCTAATCAGCAGATATATAGAGAATCCAACAGAGTCGTATCTTTGAGCTACTAAGAAAATTTTTCATTACTTGCAAAGAACTAAAGATTTTGGACTGCTATACAAGAAGGGTAAAAGGTCAGATTTGATTGGGTTTACTGACAATGATTATGGAGGAGATCAAGATGATAGGAGGAGCACTTCAAGTTATGTTTTTATGTTGGTGTATACACCCCATTTTTTACCGCCCTTACGACTTGGGCGTCACCACTTGTGCACCCAATGATGAATTTGTATATGCTTGTCAAGTGCTCGAAGTCCTCAGCAGAATGTCACGATTTTGAGCCTTTAAAGCCTTCACACCTTTTGCCTTGTTTTGGACCAAAATCACAAATTTTCAAGCCTAAATACCCTAGGACCTGCAGACCCCCTAGTGTGGGCTACCGGCCACCAATGTGGGCTACTGGCCATGTGTGTGGGCTGCTGGCCATGTGTGTGGACTGCTGGCCACTTGTGTATTTTTGCAGATATTTATGCCAGCTGTGCCATTTGTTTCCATAGGTGCATGCATCTACCTACACGTGTATGTATGGATATTTCTGAGGGAGTTTCATGCTTTTCTATAAATAGAAGACATCCCCTTCCATTTTTCGGAGTTGAAAAATTTGGAGCAAAAATATTTCTCTCTCTCTCTCTCTCTCTCTCTCTCTCTCTACAATTCCCTTTCTCTTTGCAAATTCTTAAGCCTTTGCCTATACTCTCTAAACCAAACCTTGTGGTATTTGAGCTGAGATACTTTTGAGCTTACTTTGAGCTCTTGAGGGTGTGTAAGTGTTGGTTTGTCACTTAGAAAGGGTTCTCCTCTTCAAGAGTTATAAGTCTTGGTTCATTTCTTTGATTTATTTGCTATTTTTCCTACTGTTTTTGGACTGTTCATACTCTGTATTTTTGAGCTGAAACTTGTGGTTTAAGGCCATTAGGGGTGGAGGGATGGATCACCCTTCTTTGAACCTCACTTCTCAAGCCTTTACCCATGTATTTCCCACCTTTTTGTCAACTTTTTTTGAGCTTTTTAATATTGAATATCTGAGGTTCTTTAGAGGCTAAAACTATGTTTTGAGGTCCAAAAAATGAAGGGTTTAGCCACCCTCCTTATGCTTGTTTGCTAGCTTAATTGCTCCATTATTTTAGCTTACTCTTTTAGCTTTTTTTTTTAAACATCAATTCCAGCATTGTTTTAGTCTAATTTAGGACTGTTTTGAGGTGTTTATTTCATTCAAGCTTTGTATAGTATGCTTGTAGTGTAATGGTCCTCATAGGTTTGGTGTTTTAGGAATTAGACACCAACTTATTTGAGTTGATTGTATTTATTTCTTGCTTTCCATACTTGTTTTCATATCTAATCACCTTTGCAACCGCCCTCATTTCTTGGTTTTTTTTCTTTGCTTTGAAAGTTGTTTCAAACTACATGTTTGTTTAAGCTTGAGATTGAGGTTGTTGTGCTTAATGGTTTAATTCCTTTGGAGGTTCATTACCAACGACATAACACTTCTCTCATACCTAAAACAACACTTGGTTTGGTACTCCTTTCCATTAGATGACTTAACCTTTCACTTTTGGACTCAATTGAACTAAGGAGTGGTTGGTAATTAAAATGAAGTAATAAAATTGGGATTAAAAATTATGCAAGATAATAAGCAATTTGGTGTTCAATCGGACGTTAATTGAACACATGGAAACTTAAGGCGTTTCATACTTGCTAGTGATGAAATGGTTCAAGTTTCTAAGGTCAATCACTTCCCTTGATCAATACATGATAGGGAGGAGGTTTGAGAGTCTTTTATTGTGCATTTATTGAAATTGTAGACCTTGGTTTGTAGGCCATCATGCAATGAAATTGCATCAATTGATGGCTTGCGAATTGGGCTTGCCACTCATTTGAGCTGTTTGATGATAAGGAGGGGTAAGGTGTACAAACATACCTTGAGAATACCCTGTTTGTGCTCTGTATGCTTTTTGTTGCAGCAGTAGGAACCAAGCTTCAGTGGCCGGCCACTTTTTCTGGTCGGCAAGCCACTTCTTTTGGACTGCAGGCTACAATTTGTGGCTGGGCGACCACTACTTGTGGCCTCCTGGCCACATTTGTTAAACTGAGCAGCAACTTTTTGAAACAAGAACAGAGCAGAGGCTGAGGCGAAAAGATCTTCTAACTGTGCAACAGAGGCATTCTGGCAGCAGAACAATGGGCTTTTCGGGTGGAAATCCACGTATGCATGAGCATTCCTCGCTTCCCGGGGCTAATTAGTTAGCTTAGTTATTTCTTTCATGTTGTATTCATGTTGTAATTAATTAGTTAATTCTAATTTGTAATTAATTAGTTAGTTCCATAGAATAGTGTAGACACCCCATGTTTGACTGACCTTAAGACTCAGACGTCATCGATTGAGCACTCGGTGATTGCGTATGTTGTGCTCGTTTCGAGGTTTCGGAGTTTTTGGCTGGGTGCCTTGCCTTCGGGTCTCTAAACTTTTTGTGCTTTGGCTCAGTTTGTGGACCGAACCTTGTTTTCTCTTTCCTGGAGGGAGGGAGAGGTCCTGTAGACCCCTTTTTTGTGGTCGTAGACCACTTTTCGTGGTTGTAGACCACTTTTCTCGTTTGGAGACCAGTTTTCGATTTTCGGAGCCTTCAGCCGCGTGCCTTGTCTCAGGACCGCTTAAGGTTCTCCATTTGGCTTGGTTTTTGAACCATGCCTTGTTGCCTCTGCCTAGAGGGACACTGTGGTCTGGGAGACCACTTTTTGTGGTCGCAGGTAGACTAGTTTTCGAGGCTTTCGGCTGTGCGCTTTGCCTCCCGAACTTTCTTCATGCATCCCTTTTGGTTGTTTTTGGTACAAACCTTGTTTTCCTTGTTTGGAAGGTGGTACAAGGGTGGGAGACCAGTTCTTCCCCTTGGAGACCACTTTCCCTCTTGCCAGCCAGTTTTCTGGTCGGGAAACTGGTTTTCTTGGTCTTTGGGCCACCTTTTCTGGTCGGCCACCACACCATTGCCTTGCTTTCAGTGTGCAGACCACCCTCTCCCCTGTGGCCGACCAATTTTTGCCCTAGCCGACCAGTAGAAGTAGTTGGCCGACCACTTCAAGTGGTCAGCAGCTTTCCAGCTCATTCCTAGAGATATTTTCTATCCAGCTATCACAGCTGGAAGGCACTAAAACCATCTTCCATACACGTGTATGGAAGGATGGCCTTAGACCCTAAGCTTGTCCAACAAGCTTACACTTTTGTTCTCTATAAGAGAGAACCTCCTCTCTCCTCCTCCAGGGTCAGAATTTTGTGGCTAGAGTGATAGATACACCTTTGTCTCTATAATTCTCCATTCTCTTCATTTTTGTGTTCAAAAATGCCTTTTTATCACACTATTGCACATAAACACACACTCAAACACCATCCTTTTGTTGCTGAGGCTCTTAGAAGCTAGTTTTGGTGTTTTTGGAGAGGTTTGAGCTCAGAAAAGTTACTGGAGTTGTAGTTTCAAAGGTGTTCTACAAGGGTGAGCTACTAACCCTTAAATCCCTTGATTTTGCTTAAGCTTTTAGCCCTATTTTCATGGTGTTTTAGGCTTAACTTTCTATTAAAAAAAGTTCTATTTTTCAGTCCTTAACATGTTTGTTTAAGGTCACTTTTGTGTTGGGGGTAGTCTACCCCCTCTTAGGCCTTGTTTGGTCTTGTTCTTGTGCCATCATTTTAAGCTATTGGGACCACCTTGTTTTAGCCTTCTCACCACTGAAACTCAGAGGAATTTCAGTGGTGGAAATGGTGTTTTAAGGTCCCAAATAGGAGAGGGTCATCCCCTCTCCTTATGTTCTTGAATGCTTGCTTTGAATGCCTCATGTTTGAGCATGTTTGTTAAGCTTATGTTGGCCATATCTTAGCATGTATTTGGGATTATTTCAGCATGGCATACCACTGTTTTGACTTGGTTTTGTCACCCCTTGCATGCTTTATACACTTGTAGTGTATTTCTCACAAACTAGTCTTGTATGCTTTATGAAGTAGCATGTCTTTCTAGCTTGTTTTGGGTCCATCTCAGCATGTTCTTGGTAATGTTTTGCCATGTCATACCTCTGTTAAGGTTTGGTTTGGTTGGCCTTTGCATGCTCCATGCACTTGTAGTGCAATACCACAAACTAGCCTAGTGTGTACCATGCTTTAGACTATCATTCTAGCATGATTTTGGCTTAACTCTAAGAAGCTTTTGTCTATGTTTTAGTATGCTCTAGCTCTGATTTGTATTGTTTTGGTCATGCATGCCATGATTTGTATAGCTATAATGCATTCTAACTTGTTAGCTTTGTGTATCAAGTCCACTAGCATGCATTACTTGGCCTATTTGAATGATTTGGCATCATTTGTTATGAGATTTCAGTGCATGTTTCATGGTCATACACTTGCATTTGTCACTCTTTCAATGCGTTGGAGGGTTTGCCTTTTATGCCTTAAACATGAATCATTGCGTATGCCTTCATGCCTAAGCTTGCGAGCTATCATTTCAGTGTGTTTTTGGGGTTATTTTGCCGTGATATAACTCTGATTTTTGTTGGCGAAGCCATCTCATTCTCGGTTTTGATAGGTGTAGTGTAATCCACCTTATTTGTCTTGTATGCATCATGCCCTATGCCCTTCATGCTAGCTTATTTTGGCTTCCTTCCATGCATGTTTTAGGCTTATTTTGACATGTTCTAGGATTGTTTTGGGTTTTCTTGACCATATGCTTCATGTCTTGCATAGTTGTAGTACAAATGCCTATGCTAGTTTTGAGCTTTGGGTACCATAGCATGCTTCATTTGTGTTTTGTACATGATTTAGCATCACTTAACATGACATTTCAGAGCATATAGACTTGTCATGTTCCTACTTGTTTCACTCTTTAAGTCCCTTTGAGTGTTATGCATTGTTGCCTTGTTTGTGGCCAAGCATGTATGCCATCTTACCTAGGTCCTTGAGCCCTCATCTCAGCATGTTTTGGTCTTTGTTTAGGCCTAATTAAGCTCTGTCCATGGTTGGTTCATGCATTTATGCCATGTTTTGCATGCCTCCTTTGTGTTGCTCTTTGCTAGCCTTATGCCTTAAGGACTCTAGCATGCCTTGTGCCTATTGTTTGAGTGATTTGGAATCATTTCATACCTCATTTAAGTGCATTTAGTGTTGTTACACTCTCATGTTTATCACTTCTTGAGCACTTTTGAGAGCTGTGCTCTTAGGCCTAGTTGATGGGCCAATGCATGTGCATGCTTTGTTTTGCATTTCATGCCTTTGTTTTGGTGTTATGGCCACTGATTTGGGCATGACTGAGGTCTGTCCATTTTGGTTTAAGTCCATTGAGCATGTTATGTGAATGTTGTTACATTGCATCATGTTGTTAGCATGCTTATGTTACATTGCATTGAGTATGCCATGTTGTTCTTAGCATTTAGCGTTGTGTATGCCATGTTGCTTGCATGCTTATGTCACATTGCATTGAGTATGCCATGTTGTTGATTGCATTGTGTATGCCATGTTACATTGCATTGAGTATGCATGTTGTTGCTTGCATTGTGTTTGGATAGGGTATTATTCCAAACAAGAGAAAACGAGGGACGTTTCATACTTGAAGTGATGAAACGTGCCTCAATTCTCGGTCGCCGACCCTCTTGATCATATATGATAGAGGTCAAGGCTTTATGTGTTTATTTGTGCATTCATTTTACATTGAATTGTGCAATTTGGCTTCTCGGCCATCATGCATCAAGATGCGTGATTGGTGGCCTGAGGGTCGAGAACTACACTCCCTTGAGCTTATGAAATGATAGAGAGGGTGGTTGTGCACACATATCTTGCAAATACATTGCCATGCCCTTTCTTGCACTCTGTTGCAGCAAACTGGAGAAGTGCAGCAACAAGTGGTTGGCCGACCAGAAAAACTAGCTGGCCGACCACTTTTTCTGGTCTGCAACAAAGAAAAGTGGTCGGCAGGTGGTTGGCAACTCCAGAAAGTGGTCGGCCATGTTTCTACAGGTTCCCATGGTGGAGTTGAAGCTTTGTGGAGCTTTGTGCAATGTTCTGAGAACAATTGCAAACAGAGGCAAATTGGGGCATCGCGACGGATTTCCGAACGAGGCAACCGAGCATGCATACACTCCTCATCTCGAGGACCTCCCTTTAATGCTTTCCTTAGCTAGTTTATGCTTTGGTTCTGTATTTAAGTAGTTAAATGCGTTTAGCTATTCAATTTGGGTTATAATAACTAGCTAGTTAACTTGTTAGTTAATTAGCTTTGTTTTGTATTTAATTAATTAGCTTGTTAGTTAATTAGTTTTGTGATGTAATAATTAGTTTAATTAGCTTAGATTAGCTAGTTAGCTTCTTATTTGGACCCTCCGTTGAGAGGGCCAACTATTGTAATAAGCGTGCGTGTGTGCGATGCATGTCTTCCAACCCACATTTCTTTCTTTCTTTTACTTAACCGCTTACTGTAGACGTGCTCGAACGTCCCGGCTCCGCGCGCAAAGGCGTGAAATCCGTTTTGTTCATTAGTTACTATAGTTCGGACTCAATGTTACGGTTCTGAATCTAATTTCGCAAAGTGCAATGCAAGACCAATAAATCACCAAAGAGTCCAAATCCGACAAATCGTTTTGAAAAACTGATTTTAATAAAGAAATGTCAGACATGGACTACTTTGCCAGATACAGAGTCGCCACCTAAATATTTTATTTTGGGGGAAATTTAGGAAACCCTAACTCGTGCCTAAGGCCACGTGTCCGTCATCACCAAACTTGCCTCGGCTGGGGAACTTGGGTACGAGAGGGGAAGGTCATGCAATGAGCACCCCTGCTCGCTCGATCAAAAGATCGGCCTTTACTAAGCATGATATTTTGTTTTTGAAAACACATGTGCTCTTATTCTGGTTTATTAGCTAATCTTACTACGTGATGTGGACAGCATACAAGTATGAACTAGATCGCCTAAGTTGAAACAAAACATCTTATGTTTGTTTGTTTGAAAATGGTTTGAAGATGCTACTCGCAAGTAGGCTAAGACATGGATTTTGCCACCCTCAAGTGGGCTTAAGAAAACATGATTTTGCCACTCTCAAGTGGGCTTTAAAACTCGCACTTTAATGAATTGTTCCAATTCAAGTAATCCAACCTTCACCCACAGGCATTCAAGTAGTTATATCACTTAAGCAGTTAGCCTCATGGCAAGCATGCTATCATGGCAACACACACACTCATGCAAGATGCTAAAGCATAAAAGCTTACCTAGTACTCCGAGCCAAAACAATAGCTAGTTAGAAATCAATGCATGATCCTAGCTATGTTAAGATGCCTAATGCAACACAAAAAATGCAACTAGAAATAGGCTCAGCTATTCTAAGATGGCATATGAAATGCAATTTCATAATCATGTATTCAAATCGGAATTGAAACACAATGCAGTTAGTATGATGCGCTGAGCCCGGTGCATGCAATACAAATGAATAATGCAAACATGCATAGCATAAGGATGCTAATCAAAATATGACCTAGAACTAACCATCGTAAGCGGTTAAGTAAAAAGGAGAAAGACGTGGGATTGGAAGACATTCACACACTCACGCACACTTATTACAAAATTCGCCCTCTCGACGGAGGGTCCGAATGAATAATATAAACCAACTAATTAGCTAACTATCCTAGCTAATTAATTATTACAATCCAAATTGAAACAAATAGCTACACTAAGCTAAATGAATATTACAAAACCAATTAAATGATTAAATTACACAAACTAATCATGAATACTGAAATGGCCTCGCGGGCGATGAAGAGATGCATGCCCTGTCGCGTCCTCCCGGAAATTCGTTGCCATGCCTCATGTTGCCTCTGTTTGCACTGTTTTAGACTTCTAAAAACTGTGCCAACTTCTGAAACACTTCTGATCCACCTCATGGGAACTCTGAGAGGCCATCGGCCAAATGGTATGGTCATTGGCCAAAGGATAAGGGTCATCGACCACTTATGAGGCTATCAGCCAAACATTGTTAGCCGATCGGCACACCAGATAACCGATCGGCCATCTCTTCTTGCAGACTGCTCCTTTTGCTGCAGCAGAGTACAAATAGAGGCATGGCAATACATTTGCAAGAAAATGTTATGCAATTACACACCTTATCATGTTTGAGACTCAAAGGAGTGTAGTGCTCGACTCTCGAGCCATCAATTATGCATTTCGATGCATGATGGCCAAAGAGGCCGAGTCGCACAATTCAATGTGAATGAAATGCACAAAAACACATAATGCCTTAACCTCTATCATGCATGATCAAGAGGGTCGGCGACCAAGAATTGAGGTACGTTTCATCACTTCAAGTATGAAATGTGCCTCATTCCTCGCATTTGGCTTAACGCCCAAACCAAACACAATACAATGCATGCAACATGGAGATGCTATACAATGCAACATAAGCATGCTAAATGCAATGCAACAAGCATGCAAAATGCCATGCAACCTAAACATGCAAACATGCAATGTAACTCAAGCATGCACACATGATGCAATGCAACAAGTATGCAACAACATGCAAGAGATGGATAAGCATGCAACAACATGCAAAAATAGACTTAAACTAAAATGGGCAGACCTCAATCATGCCCAAATCAGTGGCCAAAATAATGAAACAATGGCATGAAATGCACATACAAACATGGACACACTTTGGGTTCGCAAACAAGGTATGAAGACAACTACTCTCAAGCATGAGCAATGAATGAAAAGCATGGATGTATGACAATACTATAGGCCCTGAAATCATGCATGGAATGGTGCCAAACCACCCACATAACACAAGGATAGCATGCAAGAAAGCTCAAAGTTTGAAACTAACAAAGGGACTTAAACCATGGCCATGCAAGGCAAGCCCCAAAGGGCCAACGGCAACCAAAACAGTCCCAAGGCAGGTCAATACAAGACCAAAAGCATGCTCGAACCTAGCCAACAGAAGCTAGAACAAAAGACCAAAAGCATGAAGCATGCAAGGCTAACAAGGGGTATTACACTACACCTATTACAACCAAACATGGCATGACTTAACCAATAAAAATCAGAGTTATGACATGTCAAAATAAGCCCAAAAACCCACTTAGATGGCATCCCAAAGGCCTAAGCATGGTGGCATACACAATGATTCACTCTTAAGGCATAAAACACCAAACCTTCTAAGCATTAAAAGAGTGACAAAGGCAAGTTTATGACCATGAAACATGCACTGAAATATCATTTCAAATGATGCCAAATCATGAGAATAGTCTAAGCAATGCATGCTAGTGGACTTGATACACAAGGCTAACAAGCTAGATTAAACCATGGCTATACAAAACAATGCATGCATGACCAAGACAACACAAATCAGAGCTCAAGCATGGTAAAACATGAGGGAAAGCTTCTTTGAGTTGAGCCAAAACATGCAAGAATGATGGTCCAAACACACGATGCATGTTAAGGCAATAGAGAGGATTGCAAGACAAGTGCATGGTGCATGCAAGTGGCTATTAAACCAACCTTAGACAGAGGTATATCATGGCAAAATAACACCAAATACTTGCTGAAATGGGGCCAAAACATGCTAAGCAAACATGCTACTATTGTGAGCCATTTATACTAGCATACAAGACACAAGGAGAAAGGGGTGTCCCTCTCCTATTTAAAACTCCAAAACCACCTTTCCATCACTGAAAATCCTTTGGATTTCAGTGCTAAAAAGGTCATGCAAAGGCTAGAACAAGAGCCAAAAGGGATGGCTCAAAACAAGGCCAAACAAGGCCTAAGAGGGGGTAGACTACCCCTAACACAAAAGTGACCTTAAATAAACATCACAAGCATGAAAAATCAGAATTTTTTAGTTTAGAGTTAAGCTTAAAAAAAAATATGCAAGTAGGTCTAAAAGCTTAAGCCAAAATAGGGGATTAAAAGCTAGAATCTCACCTTTGAAGAACACCTTTAAGAACACAACTCCAGCACTCTTTTCTGACCAAAACCAGTCCAAGAACACTAAAACCAACTCCTCAGTACCTCAGCAACAAAAGGATGGTGTTCTAGTAGGTGTTTGTGTGCAATAGTGTGAAGGATTTACACTTTTGGGCACAAACAAGAGCAAATGGAGAGAGAGAGGTAAAATATAGAGAGATATATGTTTTGTATCTCAAGATTTCAGAACCTCTGGAAAGGGAGAGGGGCCTCTTTTCTTATAGAATTTCAATTCTCAAGCTTGTTGAACAAGCTTGAGTCTTGATGCAATCCCTCCATACATGTGTATGGAGGATGAGAATTGTGCTCACCAGTTGTCATAGCTGGCACAAAATATCTGCAAAAAGCAGATGAAAAGGGCTCGGCCAGAAAATATGGCCAATTGACCAAAAAGAGTGCTGATCAGCCAACACTTATGGTCGATGGCAAGAAAACAAGGCCGATGGCACAATGCCTTAGCCGATGGGTTGTAAGGATGGCCAACAAGCCACCCTCTTCCCCCAGAAGCAAAAACCACAAGTCCTTGGTCCACAACCAAGCATAAAACAGACAAGTTGAGAGATCCCAAGGCAAGGCGCGCAGCCGAGACCTTCGAGAACTTAAAACGAACACGAGCATGGATGATCATCGAGTGTTCAAGCGATGACGTCCAAGTCTTGAGGACGGTCAAAATGGGGTGTTTACATTTGCCCCTCTTTGACAGAACTCGAAAGTCATAAGATGATGGGAGTGAATGTCAAAGCCCAGAGACAACCCATTTTTGACAAGGCCGAAGACTTAGACAAGCATACAAGATAATCAAAGAGATGCGCTCGCAGGCAGGGGCAAGATACAAAATGACGTGCACGATGCCGAACATAACTTATGATCATGCAAAGGGAGCTATAATGATGCATAACATGCAAAGAAAATGTGACATTTTAAGCAAGCGAATAAGAAAGAATAGTCCTACACACTCCAACAGAAAGGATGTAAGAAAATTATGCAGTTCTTACTACGTCTCACGAGGAGAAGACTGAAAGCGACTGTCGAGAACACCCGGAATCTCAAACACAACATCTCTCAGCATTGCACACGCAGCAGAGGAAAGAAAGCATTTCTCGGTGTGGCACACACAAGAGAGGAAAGAAAGCATCTATAAGAGAAAGAGAGCATCTCATGAGAGGAAAGAAAGCATCTCTCGGCATGGCACATGCAAGAGAGAAAAGAAAGCATCTCTGCATGTGGCACATGCATGAGAGGAAAGAGAGCATCTCTCCGCGTGGCACACGCATGAGAGGAAAGAGAGCATCTCTCAGCGTGGCACACGCATGAGAGGAACGGAAGCATCTCTCGGCGTGGCACATGCATGAGAGGAAAGAGAGCATCTCTCAGCGTGGCACACGCAAGAGAGGAAAGAAAGCACAATCATCCAAACGCATGCCAAACGTGAGTGGAGAAGGGTAGCAGTCAAGCTGAACCGGGACTTCTCTTCAATGAACCGTACATACAATATCATGCCTGCAAAGGAAAGAAATTCAATAGGTACAATATAGTAGAAAGTTATGTTCAACGTTAGATCAAGATATCATTTCAAAATGAGATAAACGCATGCGCATATACAATGCGAGTGAGAAGGTGCATAGTAATGCAAGTGAAAAGAAGCATGACAATGCAACTAGAACGAGCATAACAATGCAAGTAGAACATGCACGACAACGCAAGTGAGGGGTGCATAACAATGTCATTGAAACAAGCATGACAATGCAAGCAAAACATGCACGACAACGCAAGTGAGCGGTGCATGACAATGCAATTGAAACAAGCATGACAATGCAAGTAAAACATGTGCGACAACGCAAGCGAGGGGTGCATGACAATGCCATTAAAACAGGCATGACAATGCAAGTAAAACATGCGCGACAACGCAAGTGAGAGGTGCATAACAATGCAACCTAAGTGTACGCATAACAATGCGAGAAAGGAATCCGCGACAACGTAAGCCATGTTCATAACAACACATGTAAGTAAAGCATGCGCGACAACGCAAGCAATGTGTATAACAATGCGGGAGAGACATGCGCGACAACGTAAGCCATGAGGTGCATAAATACATGTAAGTAAAGCATGCGCAACAACGCAAGCAATGTGTATAACAATGCAACAACAAAGAGAGGCATATATTCAACAGAAGCATGGTAAAGGCATGTTATTCATGATGTTGAGATGCAACTTCAAATGAGATGAGGCATGCTCGATGCAAGGGTGAAAAGACGTGTAACAAGTGCACCTATTACCAACACGACAAAACATTGCAATGTGACATATTCAAAGCAATTCTCGGGCAATTCTTAAATCTTGCAATATACAAAAGGATACGAAAAAGGATACACCTTGTACGTATCGAGTGCCGCACATGGAAGGCACGGTTCGAGGTCAACACGAAGGCCGGTTAAGCTTCAAAAGTGTACTTTCTTGCACTTTCTTGAGAGATAAGGGTACCAGTCAACATAATTGACCCAAACAAGGGCATTGGAGGTGCATCGACCACAAGGGGAGGCCACTGGCCATCCATTGGCCACAAAAGGAGATCATCGACCAACAATTTAGTCGATTGGCTAACAATTTGGCCGATCGACCAAAAATGGCAGATTCGGTGCAGTTTTGACATTTTGCCTCGGGTCTTTAAATATAGGGCCTCAAACCCTATTTCCTCACTTTACCTTGGTCAAAAATCCTTGCTCTCTCCCTCTAGGTCATTTTTCGCCCTTAGATTCGAGCTTTTCCGTTGTTTTCGAGCCTCCCGCAACTTCCGATTGGAGAAAACCTCTTTGTTCCAAACACTTTGAACCGATCGAAACGTGTTTTCAGTGCCGCATTCTCGATTTCCACTACTTGGGGTTTGTTTCCCCCAAGTTTACCTTGATTTCCGTGCCCTCTTCTGAGCCTTGTCATTTTCCTCTGTTTTTCACCCCTCGGGGTTGACTTTCGGTTGACTTTTGGCATTCTCGCCGATTTTCCATACCCTCGACCACTTGTGCACTCTTTTTGAGATGGCGGATGATATTCCACGGGGTGGCACTCCCCCAGAGATGGACACTGATCCCGAGGTCGAGCTCTTGCCTCTCAGTGTCCGTCTGTTCGACCCAGCGGCATATCGGCTGGCAATACACATACTGCCTCCTGGTAGCATTCGCCAGTTCAGGAGCTACGTACGAGGCGCGCCATTGGAGCTCCTGCTATGCGAGCCAGAGTCACACATTTTTTACGGCGCCACTGAGGTGTACTCTTCCCCTCTTTTACTTTCTGCAATGTAGGACATATAACTCCGATAGTCGATACTGTTCTTTAACTGAATAACCCAAACAAACTGATACATCATATGCTTAGTTCACCCTGAGCACAGTCATACGATATCTGTAAACTCGAGCACATGCACACACACTGGATTTTCATCAATTCTGAACGCATTCGAAATGCTGTATATCTAATATTGCTTTACATCTGTTCGTCTTTGAACACAGGGAGATTCCCATGCCTTTCGAGGGTATGGGAACACCATTGCCCGAGGATGGTATATGGAGTTGCCCGACGCGGTTCGCCATATCGTCAATTAGGCCGGCTTCGACACTTTCTGCATGGGACTCTCGCACCTCACTGTGAGTAGGCCCCTTCTAGGTGCACTGGTGGAGAGGTGGCGGGACACCACTGATTCCTTCCACCTTTCTACTGCAGGGGAGATGACGATGACTCCCTTCAATTTCTCCATGCTCACCGGTATCGGAGTAGGGGGTGATCCGATTCCCTTTGACACCGATATGGGCGAGTGGGACGCTGCCCAGATCTACTTGCTTGGCGCTCGGCCACCTTTCTCCCGGCCAGGGTTCGTGAGGTATTCTTGGTTCGAGGACCAGTTTCGGATACAGGCGCCTACGACACGTGAGGAGACGGAGCAGTATGCTCGAGGATTCATCATGTTTTTGCTGGGCACCGCCCTTTTCGCCGACCGGGCGAATACAGTTGCCCTCTACCTGCTGAGCGTACTAGTGGACGTGGCCAGGAACCGTCACTATGACTGGGGTGGTGTAGGCTTGGCCACGCTTTATGGATACATGAGCTTTTCATCCCGCCGCAGCGGACATCTGCTAGGAGGCTATTGGCGAGCCTGGGAGGTATATTTTCCTTTTTTGTTTTACAATTTTGCTTTACACTATCTGTACACTGCACACACTGCACACACGCAATCTGCTTTACACTGCCGTACCTGCACAATACACTGCACACTATGCACTATACACTTCACACACTGCACAATACACTGCACATCATTATCTGAGTTCTGCTTTATCTGCATACTGCCTTATTGATAAGCATACTCATTATTGTCCTGTAACATTCTGTAGTTGTGGGTGTATGCCTACTTTCTGAGGCTTGCCCCAGTGCCGGATGTAGAGATACCCCTCGCTGTTTCATACTCTCATCGATACGATGTGAGGTGTGAGCGGAGGCCGCGGGAGTCTTTCCTATTCTTTCACAAATAATTCGATACCATTACCCCAGCAGAGGTATTTCAAGCATTA